>BPTQ01000001.1:48225363-48916287 GCA_019973895.1 Chrysanthemum seticuspe
ATTTAGATGAGGAGGGTAGGAACTCCTTGAGGCGGTTACTTTTGGCCTATGATCGACACAACCCTTCTGTTGGGTATTGTTAGGTAACTGCTTTGTTATATTATCTTGCAAATAATACTTCGTTATGCTCATTTATAACAAATTCAGTTCCTTGTTAAGTGTTGATTTTTGGTTATCTGCAACTTCATGCGAAGGTCAGTTATTTATTTTGAAATACTTCTGTAGGCAATGAATTTCTTTGCTGCTATGTTGATGTTAATGATGCGTGAAGCAAATGCGTTTTGGTACGTATTCTCTTTTTTATAATCTTCTTACTGGTATTTACTCGTGGAACGTTTTTGATAAAGTACACTATTTGACACATGGTTTTCTTTTAAAATAAAATGTTTAAGTAAACTGCCACTCCATGGCTACTTCAAGTCATGTTTGAAAATTCCAATATATGTGGAAGTAATTTTAAACTTCTTATGCGGTTAGGCTACAATTTCCGATAGATTGGCACCGGGATCACTTGTATGGCATCATTGATGAATCTCTTGACATATTACTTCAATTGAACTTTTTTCAGGACTTTGGTGGGCATGATTGATGATTACTTTGATGGATTTTACAACAGACATGATAGAATCACAGGCACTTCTTTCGATTTTCCTTGGATTATATCGAGCATTTTGCTTTTCAGTACTCGGATTCCTTAAATAGAGAACTAGGCATATTGCAGCGCTACTAGGGGAAGATATACTTTTTAAATATTTGTTTCACTTAGTAAATGTAAGTCTTCTTATTCAGGTGGATCAACTTGTTTCACTTAGGCATATTGCAGCGCTACTAGGGGAAGATATACTTTATCTACCATTTCATGTAAAAAAAAAGTAAAAATAAAAAAATTAAAGTGTGTGTAGAAGCTAGTGAAGTAGCTTAAGTGGCCTTAGCTTATAATCTTATGAGTCATGCACGATGTCAATATTTTTGTATCCTAATACTGAATTTGATGTTTTCCAACGGTTTCGATTTTGAGAGAGAGAGAGAGAGAGTTTGTTTAAAATATGAATAATTTGATAGTTCGGAGTGATGCTTGAATCAAAAGAGTACATATATGTGTGTTTGTGCGGTGGGTAATTTTGTGTATGGTTTGAAACTGTGTTTGTGTGATTTCCTTTTTTGCCCTTTCATTATGGACCAATTTGAATGGAATGAATGGCCAAGATTTTTCTTCACCTTGGTACTAAAATTGGTGGAACCCCCTATTATAAACTCTTTATAAGGGCTATACTAGATATAATTGTTAATGGTTTCTTATTTTCACTGAATCTGCACTCAGTATTCTATTGGGTGTTTGGATGTGCATTTTCAGTGGTGAAAGTTGGACTGGAATAATCATATTGAGATGTTGTTTTGTTTAAGCGAGGGATAGCTAAGTAATTTTAAGTCCATCTCAATAATTACTTTTCGTACATTCTAAACTTTGAAGAATAAAAATTAATAGGATCATTTGCATAAAACTATCTTAATTAGTTTTCTGCTAAAACTTTATAAACAGATTAGTTTAGTTTATTTATACATCCAAACATCCCTTTAATCGTTTGTTAGACATTAAACATTAAATACAATGAAGTTGAGGTCCTTATGGGATGCCAAGGTTATGTACTTATGTCACCTTTATAAAATAGTTGATTAAACACACATGGTGTGTTATGTTGTATTTTAATCATATTCATTTGGCTTAATCTCTGCAAATGATAGACTAGCTATTTTTTTTGTATTCTGAAACAGGTTTTTTCAAGCGAGTTCTCAACTGTCATTGTAGCAGCTGAGTAGTTATGCATTACCGTAGTGCAATCTTTTAGAGGGTTTGGTTTCAAATTCGCTTGATATTATGGATGCTGAAATGGAGGATTCTGCAAATGATATGGAGATAAGAAGTCAAGACGATGACACGTCTGCCTATAACAGTGCCTACAACAGCACAGTCTCTTCCCCAATCCGGTTCTCATATTCTGAGAACTCGAGCAAAACTCTCACTCATGAACCAAATATTCAAAAAGAAGAGCAAGAAAAAGATGATTACGATGCCGTACTGAATTCTGCAAATGATATTGATCTACATAGTCAAGAAGATGATATGTCTGCCTACAACAGCGCTTACAACAGCACATACTCTTCTCCAACTCGACTCTCAGTTACGGAGAACACAAGGAAAAATCCCGGCTTTGATTCAGATATTCGGAAAGATAAGTATGACGCTACACTCGGTTCTGCATCTGACATCGAGATAAGAGATCAGGTAGAGAATGTGTCTAATGATGATGGCACAACATCTTCTTCAGTCTATCTCTCAAATATTGAGAACCTGATTAATAATCTTACTGCTGAACCAATGATTCAAAAGGGAGAACAAGAGAAGGTTAATTCAGTAAGTGATGGTATTGATAATGAGTCTGAGGTGAGACATCGGGAAGAGGCTAATTATACTGCTCACAGTTCATCTTCTCCAGTTCGGCTCTCAAACTCTGAGAACTCGATAAATGCTCTTACAGGTGAGCTAAAGATTCAAAAAGGAGACCAGGAGAAGGCTAATTCGTTTAATGATAGTACTGATATTGAGGTTGAAGTAAGAGGCAGGGGAGAGGCTAAGTCTACTGATAACAGTTCAACTTCTCCAGTTCGGCTTTCAATTTCTGAGAACTTGATCAATGATATAAAGGATGAACCAGATACTCAGAAGGAAGATCAGGATAAGGGTAATTTAGTATTAGAAAGTAATGATTTTGAGGTGAGAGGTCAGGAAGAGGTTAATTCTACTGATCACAACAGATTTTCTCCTGTCCGGCTCTCGAATTTTGAGGACTCGAGCAATGATATCAAGGGTGAAGGCGATACACAGAAGAAAGACCAGAAGGGTAATTCAGTATCTGATAGTACGAATGTTGAGTTAAGAGGTCGTGAAGGGGCTAATTCTACTGATCACAGCTCATTTTCTTCAGTTCCGCTTTCAGATTCTGAGAACGTGATTAAAGCTCTCACGGATGAAACAGATACTCAGAAGGAAGACCGGGAGATTGATAATTCAGTATACGATAGTACTGATATTGAGGTAAGAGATCGGGAAGAGGCTAAGTTTACTGATCACAGCTCATTTTCTCCAGTTCGGCTTTCAGATTCTGAGAACATGATTAATGCTCTCACGGGTGAATCAGATACACACAAGGAAAACCAGGAGAAGGGTAATTCTGTAAGTTGTACCGGTAAACAGGGTGAGATATTGGATTGTGTGAATGATAAGGAGGATAGAGAACAATCTTTAGAAACAAATACAATCAGCAAGCAGTCTGATGAAAATGTAGAATTGAAATCTAAGGATGGTGAAAAGATAGGTGAGGTTTTGAATGATCGGGAGGGTATCACTGTAGATTCATTATCTGAAGGTACAGGGGAGATGAAAACTGACCCTAAAGATAGTACTTCTAGTAAAAAGGAAGAAAGGCTTGTACTTTATGAAACTCAGGAACCTAAACTGCTAGTTAGCAATGTTGCTTGGCCGGGAAAGACTTATATTCAGTCTCTAGCATTTTCCAGCGTATATTCAGGAACCTAAACTCAGGAACCTAAACTCAGGAACCTAAACTGCTAGTTAACAAAATTTGTAAAATTCAAGAGCTTATATTCAGTCTCTAGCATTTTCCAGCGTATTTCTAGAAAAGGTGATGCACAGGACGATTCTTATGAAATCGACAACAATAAGGATGTAAAGTCAATCGAAGAAGAACATGAAAGTCAAGAAGCCAAAAATGAGCTAAAGGAGGTAACTCTCGAGTCTCTGGAATTATAAGTAATTAAAGGAAGAATTGTATTATATACAAAGTTATGGTGTCAAAGCTGCAAAGAAGCAAGATTATTTCTACACAACAAAAAGCTTAGATATTTTGAAATAAATATAGATGTGTACCCCAAGTAGAAAAAGGGAATTAGAAGAGTTCACGGGATCGTTAGATGTTCCTAAAGTGTTTTTCAACCAGGATCTTATTGGAGGATTGGATGAGTTAAAGGCTTTGGACGAGTCTGGTCTGCTTGACGAGAAAATAGAGTATGTAACTAGTGAATGGCCATAACCTAAAGCACCTGTACCGCCATTTTCAGGGGAAGATGATGTGTCTAGTAGGGGTGTTGTGGATGAACTCGCAATTATTGTTCGGAAGATGAAGGGATCAATTATTGTGAAGGATCTGTTCTATAAATTTCGCAGGGTAACTAATTGCTTTTTGGGTTCTGAAGCTGTAGATTTCTTATCAGAAGATCAATTATTGGAACGAGAAGAGGTACTATACTTTTTCTTTTATAGTAAAATGCTGTCTGACACATTCTAAAAACAGAAACTTATAATCTTTGCTAGTGCTTTAAAAGGATTATTTGTTTTAAACAGGCTATTGAATTCGGCCGTAAGCTTGCTAAGGAGCTTTTTTTCCGGCATGTGCTTGAGTGAGTAGTCTAACTTCCTTTAGTTTCTTTGTATTTTTTCTTTTGAACTCTTAGTTTCTGATAGGAAGTTAATACATATTTGCTCAACAATTGTGTTCATAAATTCCAGAGAGAATACTTTTGAAGATGGCAATCACCCTTGTCGATTTTTGGATCAAGATCCTGTAATAAGTCAATGTCAGAACATCCCAAGGGGTATCATTCAACTGAAGAGGCAATCTCTTGTAGAACTCTCTAATAGGTTGAGATTTTTGCTATATGCCATCCTTGACGCCTACACATCAGAAGATGGAAAGCACATTGCATATAGATTGGCACCGGGATCACTTGTATGGCATCATTGATGAATCTCTTGACATATTACTTCAATTGAACTTTTTTCAGGACTTTGGTGGGCATGATTGATGATTACTTTGATGGATTTTACAACAGACATGATAGAATCACAGGCACTTCTTTCGATTTTCCTTGGATTATATCGAGCATTTTGCTTTTCAGTACTCGGATTCCTTAAATAGAGAACTAGGCATATTGCAGCGCTACTAGGGGAAGATATACTTTTTAAATATTTGTTTCACTTAGTAAATGTAAGTCTTCTTATTCAGGTGGATCAACTTGTTTTTGAAGATTTAATGTGTGAACGATATCCTAACCTAGGTTACTCCACTGCTAGTGCATCATAATTCTGTTTACTAGTTTGTTTATAAGATGCAATTTCTAATCTCGTGTGATCCTTGATCTATAGTCAATCATTTTGATCTCATGGGAGTAAAGATGAGATGGATCTCTGGACCGTGGTTTCTGTCCATCTTTGTAAATATAATTCCTTGGGAAAGTGGTAAGGTCTCATTAATTTTATTTTTTAATATTTAAAATCGACATTTTCTTTTATTATCCATTGTTACTCTCAAAAGGGAGGCTCCTTACAACAATGAACATTTTCTTTTATCTGCAGTCCTTCGCGTTTGGGATGTGATTCCATTTGAAGGAATCCATGCAATGCTATTGAAAACTGCATTGGCTTTAATGGAGCTATATGGTATTGAGACTTCTTTACACTTTTGATTTTACGGCGCAATTTAGACCCGTTTACTTATGAGTGGGTCGATTGGGGTTGTGTTTCATTATAAACAGGTTAACATGACTCATCAAAAAAACTTCGCTTGAAAAATGAATGGGTGGTACGGGTCAAATAGTTTAAAGGTCTCCCAACGAATACTGTTTTCGTAATCATAACTTATGCATACATCATAAAATAAACTAAAAACAGACAAAAAACTGTTGCTGGCTTGCCGGGCTAACGAAACCCCTTAACTAACCGATTGTCTTTAGTGAATTTTTGTACTCTGAGGCTATCATCTGGTGATATATAACAACGAATTAACAAATTTCTTTCAGGTCCTGATTTAGGTACAACCCTTGATGCGGGAGGTGCTATTACATTATTACAATCACTTGTTGATTTGACGTTTGATAGCAGCAACCTAATTGTGACTGCTTGCATAAGTTTCTCAAATGTAACAGAGGATATATTACAAAATCTAAGAAATAAACATAGACCAGATGTGGTAGCGGCAGTTCAAGAAAGAATAAAAGGGCAGCCTGCAAGGAAAAGTTCCAAACAGCTTGCAACGAAGCTCTATAGTTTCAAGCATGAACGTGAGTCACCTATGCGTGAACTAAGTATAAAGAAAGGAAAAACTGATAAGAATGTAGATAAAGATATCTTGGACTTGATGTCTCCTCTTAAACGGGATGGGCCTCCTAATAACCCCCTCGCTACAGATGTAGATTCACTGCCAGATCTTCAGGACCAGGTAGGAGCTAATCCTTATTTACTGATAACTCGTTGGCATAAGTAGTTTTGTTATTTATATGAAGGCTATTTGTATAGGTTATCTGGTTGAAGGCCCACTTGTGCTCAATGCTGGAGGACAAGAGATCTGCTACAATTAGGTTAGTTTCAGGAAGTTTTTCATTTAGGCTGGAGGACAAGAGACCTGCTCGTGCTGAAAGTCTTGATGCAATAATCAATTCATAGATAAATTATATGGAACAGAGTAGTTTAGTCTCCTGAACTAATAATCTCTAATGAATCTTGTGATTCTTTATTTTAGTGCTTTGAATTAGATGCATCTATGCTCTTTTTGGTTCACGGCCTTATTTGTTATCTACAGTTAGAGAGAGTGTAACTGATCTGATTCTGATTGTGCACATGCATGCTTTTTTATTGTAGAACTTATGAAATATCTCATTACTACTCGGAATCAATTTCGTTCAATTCATTTTATCAACTTTCTTCATGAAAGCACTTATAAAATATGGACCTATAACAAGCTACTTGTGGCCTTTCAGAGCTGAGGAGTTGGAGACAACACTTATGGAGATGGCTCAACAAGATAATCGACTTTAATTTATTCATGAGAAAAATTGCACTAATGGTTTTGTATTTATGAGTAGCTTTGTGTTTATGAGGAAGGTGTTTGTGAGTAATGACACAGTAGAGCATACAACAGAAAGAAATTTTAGAAAATATAGTGAAATTAGATTATAAAAAAAATAAATAGATAAAAAGATACTTCAATTTGAAAATAAAAATGAATTTTTAATTGAGAAGTGACACATGTCACTTTATAATTAGAGCTCATTATCTTAATTTTTAGTGGTTAGGAGTTAGGTTTGGAGTTTGTTAAGAAGTGTCACATGTCATATCATGATTGAAGCTTCTTATCTTAATTTTTGGTTAGGAGTTAGGCTTGGATTGAGGTTTGGCTTTTACATGCATTATAATATAGTATAGAAGTATAGATATAGATAGATAAGACGTGACCAGCACGTGGTACAAACTGTTGGGTTTTACTAATCATAACAATTATATAAAACAAGTAAACATCATCAAAGCATGCAGCGGAAGTAATAGGAATAATACTTGTAAATTAACTAACCGAATTAAAAGTATGTGCGTACCTTTTGCGAATCAATGCAATTAGGGTTTATAGAAAAACCCCTAATTAGGATCAAGAACAAGAAACCCTAAACCCTAATAAATTAGGGTTTGTGAATGTCGACCAACATCTATGTCGACCCACCAATTAAATCAACCACCAAGATTCACAAGCTCAAGCGTGCTTGTTCTTCGTTCTTGTACACACGTACTAATAGCGATTTGATGTGAAAAGCTAGTTCCTTTGAATCACTAATAAACCAAACACTTTATCTTTGAGCTAAGACAAAATCGAAAACCCTTGGGGTGAGGGTATTCGACCGGCCACACAAAGAGAAGAGGAGAAGGAGAAGAAATTAGGTTATTGGTGATCCAAGATTAGGTTATGAATGAATACAATGAATTGTATTTATAGGTAACTTATCTTGGTGACCAAGTTAGAGTGGGATTGGGTTTTGGAAACCCCCACCGATCGGCCTATTCATCCCAAAGAGGATTCTAGAACTTTCCCGACATCTAATTTCATTCTTAGTCCTTCTAGTTAATATTTAACGACCGTTAACCAAACCTCGTTAATTATTTAACTATCGTTATGTTTTATTTAGTGATTAATAATTAATAACAATAACGTTTTATTTATATTAATTATGTACATCAATTCTCATACGTAATGTGTGCAATCCCGAAGTCTCGAGTTCGAATCCGGTCATACTAATATTAATAATTATCCATAAACCTTTCAGCTCCCACTTGGATATTACTTAATATAGTAATGACATTGGTTAGTCTAGCTTTCACACGCCAATGCCCCCAGATCAAATCGAGTATGGTCTCCTGGAAAAAACCATTTAATGATTCATCATTTTTACTTATCCTTTTGTTACTAATACTACATTAACTATGAATATGGATCAAGTCATTTCATAAGTTAATATTCTGTTTCTCGTTGTATTCGATTGAACAAGATTACCAAATCATCTGAACGTATTCCAGATAGATCTTGGGTAAGGCCTTACAAACATCTTGCCAATCCTACGAGGGGCCCAAATATAGTATTATGCTTTGAAACAAATTCAAAGAAACAAATTCTCTTGACTACAAACATAACTCATGAACTTTGTAACACTTCCGAAAATAGCCCTTATAACTACCAGTTACGGATAGCGTTAGACTATCTTACACAAATGCACTACATTCATAACAGTTATCTGGTATCTCAAGTCTGAGGATAAACACTTCATGATATACTTAATGACAAAGATCCATAAAGTATCATCATGTAAAGTTGGGATCTGTCCTATATTCAATTCATTGAATATCATGTGAATTTGGCATGTCCCACGCATCAATATACTTAAAGTATATTCTACCAAAACTCAGATTTGTCTTAATTCAATGACATTCCCACATCATTGATCGACAACGGACTTTTAGAATAACATAAGTTATTCACGGATTAAACATGCAAATATAGGATATAATATTAAGAAAATGAAAATAAACATAACCAATATTTTATTTCATTTAAATAATATTTGTTCAAAACATCCCTTATCCAAATACTAAATAGATCAATGCATGATAATACTTGTTAATGAATTATGTCTCAAGTAATGACAATCATACTTGTTGACAAGGCATAATTTCAACTAACTTTGATCTATCGAAATTTTGAGAATACTCATTTCAAGAATTCAACTAGTGAAGTTCTTGTATGTGTGCATTCAAAATATCTTGATATTACCACATAATATATTTCATAAAGTGTGTGACATCCTCAACACCAATTTATGACAATCAAACTTTCAAACAATTTTTAAAGTTTAAAGCATTCTAATTCTTTATTGTATAATACAACTATGCTCTTGGTTGAGCACAACTAGTTCACATGGCCATTTACAAGGATGAAATCCTCCCATGACTAGTATTGAGTGTCATCTCAATTAAACCAGCATCATTGTATACAAACAACAATATGATCTTTAAAAATTTTCGTAAACTTCAATATCTATAGTGTAATGTTTGATGCCTTCAAACTTTCAAGTTTGTTAGCTATGACAATTACGCAACAATTGCTGTATTGCTCATCCATAGAATTTTGAGAGCAACTCCAGGCTGAGGAATGTAATTCTAGATTCAAACATATTCCATTAGAATATTCATTACACTAGTTATTTAATAACTTCATTAGATATCAATGTTGTCAAATCATCTTGCATTCAAGCATGATACAACAATAACATGATGTACATGAAAAATCCTTGTGTTAAACACAGATTTAATTCATGTTCTACATATCCATTTTCCAAATGATATATCATGTTCTATTAGACTCATTTATTTTACCGCACATGTTTATTAATAATAAACATATATTACAAGGTTGTATGTCTTATTTTCTAAATCTTTTAAGTGAAGTTCCATTCCCAACTAGAGCTTAACATTTAGTTTAAGATGGAATGTTACTACTCACAACAATTAAGATTTAAAGGAAATAAACATAATACTCCCACTAGCTTTCAGGAATACTTAGAAATTATCTTATTTTAATTTAAAACCAAAACTTGGATTTAATAGTTAAACATAAGAATCATCTCCTAGATGCATGCATATATCCATTCATGGATTCTTGCCGTTTGTACATTTCCAAAGATTATGTGAATTCATAAAACTCATTTGTATTACTTATCGTCCTCGCAAAAGTAATCACACAACAAAGAGTTTTAATATCCAATTGTCATTTTTCATATCAATGAAAATAAGTATGACAATCATAATCATTATATATTTAATGTGCCAAGGAAAGAATATTCAATCACAGTTAATTGCTTAAGTGTGATTAATAATCTTGTCACAAGCCATGCATTAAACACATGTACAATTTTGTCCATATGATTTCTACACAAAGAATTTTAAACCGCTAGGATTTTCCTTCCTTTGAAGAAACTCATCTTTATTAAGATAAACCAAGTTTACCAAGTTGATTATCTCTTTGGACAGCATCTTATCATTCATAGTATGAATAATTTACCACAATTTAATATTAGGTAATATATCATTATGATTAACAGGTTTACCATGATCCTGTAAATCATATTTCTCATCATATCAAATATCTGAGATATCCTTGCGGATCTATGAATGAGAATTCCATCATTTTGAGGTATATCATATTTGACCTCATCATGATATTTACTAGTGTATTTTAGAAGATTATGTGTTTTGTAATTGTAATTTAATCTCTTCAAGATCTAAACAAAACTCCCACTTGCTTTTGTAATTTAAAGACTATCTATAATTACTTTAGCAATTAGAACAACACTAAATTGTTTTCTTTTTGGGATATTACAAATCACATTAACAGTTCGTAAATCTTGTTCAATAATAACCTACTCCATAAGTAGTTTTAACAAATCAGAACTTCAATATAAGACTCAATGTGATTCATCACATTCCATACTAAAATGGTGTCTTATTAATCTTCTAGGTTTGAGTTTTATTAAGTATATCCAATCAATACTCAATTTTCTAACCTTGATAACTTTTGGAAGAAAAGAAGATATAGTTATCTTGAATCAAACAATATGACAAATGTTTGATTCTTCTAACTGAACATTCCATATACATACAGTATTTCATTAGAATTAATATTGTAAGACAATCTAACAATATTTAAGATAATCATATTCCTTTTGGCATACCTATTTACCAACTAAGTCAACTTAATGGTATAATAGAATATCCAAGCCAATTGCATGTTTTATAACATAAGTATTCTTTGACCAAGTCAAAAGACATAACAGTTATAGTATCTTACTTTATATTATAAGTCTTTAAAAGACTTCATGTTTGTGAGTTTATACAAAAACACATAACCATGTATAATTTAAAGTTATTATGAACACCACACAATGATTTCAATTAATTAATTTTCAAGTTAATATACTACTCTATCTATTTATGTCATTCTAAAAATACATAAATATTTAAGATAGTATTACTTTATTTATTTATGTCATTCCAAGAAGTGTCCAACTTAAGAAACTGTAAAGCATCCACTCCCGATCTCACAACAAGTGGAGATTTACCTTGAGATTACAATCTAGCCAAGATCTCACTTAACCTAAAATGTAACTTCAAGTGTTTCTATAATTTGAATGATATAAGACATAAAAGTAGTCTATGTTATAATCTTGACACATGTTCTAAACAAGTCAATCTTATTAGAACGTTAATCTCTTATCTTACGATCAAGAGAATCCATTAATCATATTTGTATGTGTTGTTCCTATGCACACAATAAATTCTTCTCCCACTTGTGCATAGAACAACACCATATAGCAGATAAACACCATGACATTCGTTTGTTTATGTGAGCAATATGATAGTGTCATAGATATATAAGCATTACAAGTAGATGTAGGAGCACTTAATTATCAAGGAAACGTTCATGACTATCCTTGAGAATATGAATGTCTACATTTTTAAACGTAATGTATTATTTCAAGAAAATCTAGAAATAATCTGAGTCACTACCAAGATAATAAATCTTGTAACTCCCACTGAATTAGACAACGTTACAATAATGTCTTATTCAGTAATACACCATAATACTCCCACTGGATTTGACAACATTGTAAGTGTTTCATTAACCAGTGAAAATAGCGTGCTATTACGTTACTACCCCTTTGTAAGACCATTCGTAACAATTACTTAGGTACTAAAAGAGTGTATTCTACTCTGTAGATGATGGATCATCCATCAATGCTATTAACTTGAAAAATTGAGCATGCAATTTCTTCCTCAATAGGTCTACTATCCCCACAATGGTGTGTAGCACCTTTAATTGGTCAAATCAAAACAACTAGATACAATATACTAGTTTGTCTTTTACCAATTTTGCGGTAATTAGTCTAGATTCTAATGTAATAACTCATATAATATCAAACATGTTTTCTAGTTGACCAAAATGTCATATAAGAATTCAATCACCAACAGAGGGTAATGAAATCTCTTAAGGAAAACATGGTGTGCAATTTTCTTAACTATTAAAGTTGCTATGAGTTATATTAGAATTTAGACAATTCTAATGTTCCTAACATACCTTTCTCAATCATGAAAAGGAATAGGATTGAGTCACACTCTTCTTCCATGGAAAAGAGTTTATGTTTGTCTTTTAGTAAATTTTTCTTGATCAAACATTCGTTTGAAAACAGAACTAGATCAATTTACCAAAGCCCAAACTACGTTTACGGTTTAATGTTGCATTAATACAATCAAAAGAATTTTCAAAATTCAGTTTTAGTATTTTCGATAATAAAATCTTTCAAGAAAATAAAATACCCTTGGTCAATATTCATATTAACCATAGAATTTTCCTTGAATCTAGGACCCTCATTATCATAGTTTCACCACATCAGTTGATCTGCTAGTGATGAAAGTATAGAATAGGTAATTGTCGAAGAACAATAATTGACAAACAAGTTTGCAATTCCTAGAAAATATGGGATTTACAATTTTGCCAAAACAATTAATGCAAAATGTAAGCATGTTTTATCCCATCTTATGCCTTAAGTCATAGGTCTCACTAACTAACTTAATTAAGTTGTCTAACTTAGAAACTGCAAATCATAAAGCTGAGGTCTCACACAACAAAATAATTCACCTTGTCATTGTAATCTAGATCAAGGTCTCACATAACTAAATTACAACTTCAAGTGTTTCATATCATTAGATGGCATAAACTTAAATTTTAAAGGGTACAATTTTTGATGTGTAATCAAAACTTATGTATAAAGAAGCATGCATACAACTTTATAACACAAAATTTTCGAAAAAACTTGTATTTTAATTGCTAAGATTAAATTCTACAAAGTTTTAATCGATGCGTTGAGAAACTTACAACTTTGCACTAAGATGCTTCGTACATAGAATGGTTATACTAGGTAGCTCCAATCGAACTCACAGGGGGCAGAGGACCAGGTAAGCGCAAAAGCATAACCTTAGACATCCATTCAGTGAGACTGTGCTCACTTCTTAAATAACCCCTTTATAGTTTGTTCTAGTGGGTGAGCCGTTCTAACCATTTAGTACAGTCGCATCAATCGATTAAAAGTTCAAGAATAATACTTAGATAACAAATCAGTTTCGCCATTATTTAGTCCATTTAATTTTTTTATTCATAAAAAAACCCTTTTTGCTTACTAACATGTCAAACAATATATAAACAAAAAAGCATTTTAATAAAAATTAAAAGGAACTCAAATAATATACATATAACTTAACAATTAACATATGTAAAACAATTAGCCACATGCATAATTTGTTCGATAAAACCCTAATAATCAATTCTAGGTTTAATAATGCATATGTTTAACCAAGACTTCCACGTGTTTTCATCAAGTACAACGTGAGCCACATACATCGATAAATCGATTGCGTAAGTCTTAGCTAAAACACATACAACATAGCACATAATTGATTCATTAGATATATTGAGGTTTTCCCCAATTCAATATTATCAAAACAACTTACATGTGAATAAACTTAACAATTAATCAAAAAACAATACTCCATGGCAAAACATGCATGTTTCACCATGGATTCCTCATAACAATTATAATCCCAAGATACGCATATAATCATGGCACATAACAATTATTCATGAAAACCACATAAAATATACATGCAATCCTAGGGTTTCTACAAGTTTTACAAAAAAATAAAACCTAATAAACAATTAAAGGGTAATCGACCCAATAATAAAAAATTAGGGTTCCAATTTTCAAAACCCTAGAAACCATAAAAGCATATAATAATCATAAAGATTCAATTTTTATGTGTTTCGGTAATTAATTACAACATATTAACGGCTCTTGATGCCACTGTTGGGTTTTACTAATCATAACAATTATATAAAACAAGTAAACATCATCAAAGCATGCAGCGGAAGTAATAGGAATAATACTTGTAAATTAACTAACCGAATTAAAAGTATGTGCGTACCTTTTGCGAATCAATGCAATTAGGGTTTATAGAAAAACCCCTAATTAGGATCAAGAACAAGAAACCCTAAACCCTAATAAATTAGGGTTTGTGAATGTCGACCAACATCTATGTCGACCCACCAATTAAATCAACCACCAAGATTCACAAGCTCAAGCGTGCTTGTTCTTCGTTCTTGTACACACGTACTAATAGCGATTTGATGTGAAAAGCTAGTTCCTTTGAATCACTAATAAACCAAACACTTTATCTTTGAGCTAAGACAAAATCGAAAACCCTTGGGGTGAGGGTATTCGACCGGCCACACAAAGAGAAGAGGAGAAGGAGAAGAAATTAGGTTATTGGTGATCCAAGATTAGGTTATGAATGAATACAATGAATTGTATTTATAGGTAACTTATCTTGGTGACCAAGTTAGAGTGGGATTGGGTTTTGGAAACCCCCACCGATCGGCCTATTCATCCCAAAGAGGATTCTAGAACTTTCCCGACATCTAATTTCATTCTTAGTCCTTCTAGTTAATATTTAACGACCGTTAACCAAACCTCGTTAATTATTTAACTATCGTTATGTTTTATTTAGTGATTAATAATTAATAACAATAACGTTTTATTTATATTAATTATGTACATCAATTCTCATACGTAATGTGTGCAATCCCGAAGTCTCGAGTTCGAATCCGGTCATACTAATATTAATAATTATCCATAAACCTTTCACAAACTACGAGACATATATTTTCACATGTGAACAAGTTTATACGCATCTTAAAAAGCTATAAGACATATAGTTTCACATGTGACTAAGTTGTTCACGCATCACTAAAATATACAAGACATATTTCACATGTGACCAACTTGTTCGTGCATCTTAATAAGCTACGAGACAGACCAACTTGTTCGTGCATCTTAATAAGCTACAAGACATAGGCACATATTTTCATATGTGACCAAGTTGTTTATGCATCTTAAAAAGCTACGAGACATATTTTCACATGTGACCAAGTTATTCACGCATCTTAGTAAGCTACGAGAAAAATAGTTTCGCATGTGACCAAGTTACGTGACATATATAAACATCAATATATCCGATTTTTGCACTTCAAGCGTAAAAAATACGCTAGTAAGCTCAAAGCTTCAATCCTTTCTCAAAATTTTCACGCGCGAAATATTCTTACAAAACTTAAATAATCGTCTATTAAACATCAATGTCTCTTATTTTTGCACTTCTAGTATAAAAAATATGCTAGTAAGATCAAAGCTTCAATCCTTGCTCATAACTTTCACATGTGAAGATATTCTTACAAAACTTAAATAATCGTCTTTTAAACATTAATATCTCCTATATTTGCACTTCTAGTATAAGCAATAGGCTAGTAAGATCAAATATTCAATCCTTGATCATAATTTTCACATGTGAAGATATTCTAACAAAACATAAATAATCATCTATCAAACATCAATATATCCAATTTTTCCACTTCTAGTGTAATAAATATGCTAGCAATATTAAAGCTTCAATCCTTGCTCATAATTTTCACACGTGAAGATATTTATTACAAAACTTAAATAATAATCTATTAAACATCAATATCTCATATTTTTGCACTTTTAATGTAAAAAAATACACCAAAACTTCAATCCCTGCTCATAATTTTCACGCACAAAGATATTCTTACAAAACTTAAATAATCGTGTATTAAACATCAATATCTCTTATTTTTACACTTTTAGTATAAATAGTACAATAGTAACATCAAAGCTTCAATCCTTGCACATAATTTTCACATGTGAAAATATTCTAACATAACTTAAATAATCGTCTATTAAACATCAATATCTCCTATTTTTGCACTTCCAGTACAAAAAAATACGCTAGTAAGATCAAAGCTTCAATCCTTGATAATAATTTTCACATGTGAAGATATTCTTACAAAACTTAAGTAATCGTCTTTTAAACATTAATATCTCCTATTTTTGGACTTCTAGTATAAGCAATAGGCTAGTAAGATCAAAGATTCAATCCTTGATCATAATTTTCACATGTGAATATATTCTAACAAAACATAAATAATCATCTATCAAACATCAATATATCCAATTTTTCCACTTCTAGTGTAATGAATATGCTAGTAATATCAAAGCTTCAATCATTGCTCATAATTTCACATGTGAAGATATTTATTACAAAACTTAAATAATAATCTATTAAACATCAATATCTCCTATTTTTGCACTTTTAGTGTAAAAAATACATCAAAACTTCAATCCTTGCTCATAATTTTCACGCACGAAGTTTCTTGATATCTAGAACAACACTGAACATAAACAACTAAATATATTATGGTTGACAACAATTCCATGATTTCCTTTTGGCTGTATTGTTTTCAGAGAGACGTACAGCTGAAAACAACTAACTCAAATTGCGTTTGCAAACCATGGAGCAACAAGGTTACATGCAACATTGTAAGTTGTTTAACAACGAACTCAGATTATATGGTTTCGTAATGGACCTTAGGCCAACCTTCTTTCATGCTCACACTATTAGTTAAATAATGAAATAACGTCATGCTGAAAATATAGTAAGTAATAGCGTGCTTTATTATGGTTTCTCAACAGACCTTGGGTCGTTCTCTCACAGTCACACTATCACTTAAATAATCAAATAACTTCATGTTGAAAATATAGTAAGAATAAATACTTCCGCCTATAGCTCCAAAGGACTGTTTTAGGCTTAAAATTTACTGTAATATACTGCAGCAAGGAATGTGTTTGAAGATATTATAAACGAAAAAGTATGACAAAACTTGACAAAATAATCATATTATTTGCAGACATTTTCTTGTTAGAATCTGCAAGGAATTTAAGGGGGTGTTAAAAGGGTTGGGTGGGTAACGGGTCAAAATGGGCTGGGTTATGCTATCTTCATTATCCTCAGAATGAAGCTTCCACTTTTATCAACTAGAACTGGTTTACATTATTGAGTAACCGTGCCCGCCACCACCTTCAGGTACCGTCCACTCGATGTTTTGTTTTGTATCTTTAATATCACAAGCCTGCACATTAACACAAATCAGTAATCTTCAATCTGCGTTCATAACTTCATTATACATTATATCACTCAAAATCGAGTCATATTACAAGTAGGAAGGAAGGTCACCTTGCAATGCAAGCAATTTTGAGCATTAATCTGCAGCTTCGGTTGACCATTGTCATCTGGGATGTACCTGAATGTATAAATGAGTTTCAAATAAGAAACAGAATGAACTCAATGAACATTGAAGAAAATAACTATCACGTTACCAAACTTTGCTGTATAAACAATACAAATAATTAAGTAAGAGCCAATTATGGTAGGGTTTGGAAGTTGATGTATGAACTGATTTAAAACATATACTCATAAAACGATAAATTACATGATCAATCATGGCTACGACTTAAGAGGTTTTCTTTTGTTCACCACGAGGGGTAGTCCTTTGTACACGAACCACAAGGTAAAAACACCATTTCTATTAGATATAGCAGATCCATTACCTACAGATGGATCGATTTGGGTTCTATTTTATCAAAACGGATCAAATGGAAAACATTAGCTGATGGGGTCAAATGGGCCAGAATTCAGGAACGAGACAAACAGTATGGATGTCACCAACAATCTATCTTAATGCAAACAACTTCTTATATCATCGTTATTTAATAAAATGACCAATCTCACCCTGAACCTGTATTGACCCTTACCCAAACCATCCATCTTTGCCATCTTTGGTTTCTATGCATCCAAAAGTGGTTAGTTACCTATTTATTCAACTATATATCCTGAGACGAAATAAATTCAAGCTTTCGCAATTCTTTACCACGCGACTTTTTAGATATATCAAATCGTCATCTTATCTTGTTTATTATACATTCTTTGCTCCAAATAATGAATAAGCTTAACAGAAAAAGTGCACTAATCATATGTTCTTGAAGCACATACCGGTCGTCTCAGTAAACGGACTTTCAAGCTATATCTCTAGTTGCCCTCTTTGTCAGTTCCAGAGCCTATTTGAGATAATAATTTGATTCAATTAATAAAGAAATGACTGATCAAGGAAATTTTAATCTATAAGACTGGTGGCACTTACTGCTTTCTCAGCTAGCTCAATGGTCTCATATTCCACAAAAGCATGCAGCTGAAAATACATATAAAGGAGACAGTAAGTAAGATGTTAAAAGATAATTGTAAAGTTATGCGAAAATTCAAGGATGCTCTGATCTATCAATGTTTCTGATTCACTTGGTTAGTGACCAATAGCATAACAATAGCACAATCATCTACGTATGTTGACTTAGAGAACATCCTCCATGCATATACATCGAATGATCTAATCAATTTACATATAACCTACTGTACCATCAATGTAAGAAAATTCCACTAGCTCTACCGTATAAAGATAAATCACATGTAAACATGTAAAAAAGAAGCATTGAAAATAATCCATAACAGCTTTTGACACTAAATTGCATCGACATAAAAAGATACCTAGCATCTACATATCAGCATACCGTATATGCTTACCTTATTACTGAAGTGCATCGCATCAGCTTTTGACGCACCTCTTGATGCTGAAGTTGCCCCGCCATTGGAAGCTTGTGGCTGGCAGGTACGGATTGTCTTTACACTGATCAAGTACGACTCGTAAGAATCAGATGAGTTACATAATTCCTAACGCGAAAATGTTCTAGACATAGTCAAACGGTCTATGGAAATCTGAGTTAGGGTAAATCTGGTACCTCCCGACAGCCGTGAAAATTTTCATTAGGTTCTAATGACAGTGGTCCTCAGGCAAATTTTGAATTTTCAGCAACAATAATGGGCATGACCGCTAACAAGGGCTTTGATCTTCTTGAAAGAAACAACAACGGATATAGGCACTGAAAAAATATTGAGGAAGATATAGGTCAGAGACTTCCATAGCAAGAAATTTTGAAAAGTGAAAGAGAGTGTTGAACAACTTAAAAAGTCCCTCTTCCGCATCAGCGGAAGCTGCAAGGTGGAGATCAGGCAATTGGTTTCAACACATCGCACAAGTTGCATATCATATTTTCCATTACAATGATACTACTCATTTTCCGATTTTGTATCACATACAGAGCATTGAACTAGTCATTCCATATGTAACAGCTTTGTCCTACTACACAACCATATTCTATGATGCGATGTGCAAGAAAGAAATTAAGAAAAATACACAATGCCAAGTTGGGTCTCCGGTTCAACATAATACAAGTCTGCAAACTGTTGGTGTTAAAATATGTATACCAGGATTAAGATAACAGAAAGAATACAAGAGAAGTAGTGGTCTCTTGCAACAAAAGAAAAGCAAGACACCATTATCAATGGGTAGGGAAATCGTAGCTTCTCACGTGAATCCCCCAAGAATAAAAGAGCTCAGTTATTGGAGCATTTAGGAATGAAAATTTTCACTATATTATCTACAGCTAGTAGCGCGCAATGCGGCGGGCGGCAAAAAAGTAATCAAATTTTTGGCAAAAATCTTTTCCAGTTGCACTTTATATATCGCGATTATATTTTTGGCGAGCAATGTTTTCTAGTTGTAATTATATTTTTTTTCTCCTCCAAGGAAAGTTAAATGATTTTTATCTTGTTAATTTGTTCTCTATATTTACTTTGAAATTTACTAATTTCCATACATCAAATGTTCTAGATCTTGGCTATTAACTTTAAGGGCGATTTAGTAATTTCAGTGTACTTAACAATTCAATTAAGAGTGTAAGTCCTTAATGCTTTATAAGTAGTTAACATAGGATTAAGATGAAAGCAGCAGATCTTACCGTATCCTTCAGGGTCTTTGCTGATGAACCTCATTAAATGATCAGTGGTTGCCAAATTTATGTCACTGAAATAATACTCCACCTACAAAATGTGTGCATATAAACGTCAATTGTGAAAGCACAGCTGAGGGATATCATTTACCTAAGGCAACAATGTAAGTATAAAAAAAAGTTCAGCAAGTACTTTCTTGTCGTGCACGAAAATAATTTTACACATCTCAGACATAATATCAGATTATGCAAATGGTTCAATACACAATGCCAAAGCGACGGGTTCCCAAACTAATCTAGCAGTTAAGAAGCTAGGCAATATCTATCATGAGATCGCCAGCCCAGGCCAGAGTTTGGTTGCACTAGCTATAAATCCTGCAGTGTGTCCTGGTCATGAGCCAGAGCTAAGATGCTAGAATACAGGTGTGGACTTGCTAACAGCTAAGAACAAGATTGCTTGATACTAAGATAATAAACTAATAAATTAACCACGCTGTCAAGAAAGAATGCAAAACATTGAATTGTTTTAACTTTGAAAGGCACATAGTCCTTCCTCTTAATAGTTTTTGAAGGATAGAAATAATAATTGAAGCTAAAGCACTAACGAAACATCACCAAATGAGCCTCAGCTATTCTCTTTAACGCATTCTCTTTCAATGTTAGTTTCTATTTTGTTTCTCAACCATACCGTGTATGTCTTATTTGAAGTCAACACACAATCATAACTTACATCACATAATTAGCTAGTGATTCTTTCCAAAAATAAAATAAAATCTTCAACTAAAATGTGAATCTTTGGCGCTAAAACATTTCATCAAGTAGATATTAAGTTCTGTAATAGAAATGAAGACGGGCTGCAATAATTTCTGAAATTCCGAAACAGTATGGCATCGATACAAAAGTTGCAAAAATTACCATCGTCGTTGGCAGTGTCAGAACAAGTCGATAATGATCTCTGATACAACCTCGGGTCTTCATGTGAATCAGCATTAACAGCTTCGTCCTATAGCCAGATCAGCTAATGTTAGCAAGCTATAAAATATGTATATATTAAACTATCAACATAATCATCAAAACATACATCTTCTGATGAATTCGGATTGCTGTTGTTAGGCGAAGCCGATGCAGCAGCTACAAGGACCTCTGATTCAGGATGTGCGTTAACATCTGGTTCAGATAAATCAGCTTTAGGTTCTGCGTAAGATTGTGGAATTTCTTGGACAGCACTAACGTCGTCCTTTGGATCTGCCATTATCATTGGTTGGTGTATTTCTGATTCGGGTTGCGGGAGTTGTTCTGTAACTGTAGCATTATCTGTATAAATTCTCAATTAGACATAAGAAACAATTGATAAATGTCTACTGTATCTATATCCAAACATGAAAAAGTCTATTGCAGACAATGACGCCCATACTAAATAACCGTTAGTCAGTCAAACGGATCTTTATCTTGCAATTGTTGAGTCACGATGCCATATATTGATGCTCGTGCTCCTAAGTCTAGAAACACCAATAACGGTAACCTATAGGAAATAATTTATACCTTTAACACTATTGGAACTTTAAATTGAAAGTTTTATATGTAGGAAATCCAATGATGTTTTATAATCCTAAGTAACTTGTTTCTTCTAGCGTTAACTAGAGTAGGAGTTGTTTTGCGTGTGTATTATAATCTACTTATTAGTGGTCCCTCACACTTTGCCGATATTTTTCGGTAGTTCAAATCTCCATTAATCATTACTATCTTATGCTTACATGCTCCTATGTGTAAAGTTAGCATGTCGTCTAATTGTGAGCTGCTTATATGTCTTACTGATATTATTCACACGCGAAGATAATTTGACTAAACTAAAATAATCAAAAAAAACCTGCTAATAACCTCAAAACTTCATTACTTACCGATAATCTTCACATGCGAAGATACTCTAACTAAACTTAATTTCACTAATAACGTTAAAACTTCATTACTTACTGATAATCTTCACACGCGAAGATACTCTAACTAAACTTAAAAAATCAAAAAATCGGCTAATAACCTCAAAAATTCATTACTTTCTAATATTCTTCACATGTGAAGATACTCTATATTTTCACGTGCGCAGAAAAATATCTCCTCCTATATTCTCACACGCGCAGAAAAATCTCTTAAATTTTCACACATGAAAGAAAAATATCTCCTATATTTTCACTCGCGAAGATGCTCTTACTAAACTTCCTACGTGTGAAGATACTCCTAATAAACTTAATTAATGCTATATTCTACTTTGCGCACACTAATTAAGTTGCCTAAAAAATCAAGACCTAATTCGTAATCTATACATTCACATGTGACATATTTTCAATTAAAACAATGATAATAACTTGAAATGCATAATAATTCACAATTCAACAATTAAATTTTATCAAAAAATAATAATTATAACAAGTACTTGAAATTATGTGTAACCTGATTGGAAAAGACTGTCTTCTTCACTTATCTCAGCTTCAATTTTGTTTCTTAAGCTGTTAATTGATGTTGAACGACGATGGTCATGGCAGTGGCTTGAATGGTTGTCATGGCAATGGTTGGAACGATGGTTATTACGGCAGTTCGAATGGTGGGAATGGCGGTGGTTTGAACGGAGGTTATGGCGGTGGGTTGAACGGAGGTTATGGCGGTGGTAATGGCGGTAATTATGAAGGTAGATGGATTGGAGAGAAGTATTTTCTTTCACCTTCAACTGTGAGAAAATCATGTGTTTTTTTTATATATATTAGGTGCAGGATTGTAACTACGAAAATACTTTGTTTAGTATATACTTAGTTAAGGGTGAGCATTCCGACCGAACGGACCGGACCGACCGAAGGACCGACCGGACCGGTCCGGACCGAGACCGGACCGACCACATTCGGTCCGGTCCGCGGTCTTGGCATTTGGTCTAATTCGGTCCTCGGTCCGGTCCGGACCAAAACCGAAGGATTTAGGCTAATTTGGACCGGACCGACCGAAGGACCGACCGGACCGGTCCGGACCGAGACCGGACCTACCACATTCGGTCCGGTCTCGGTCTAGGGTTTATGCCGAAGTCGGTTTTCGGTCCGGTCCGGTCTTAGCCGGTCCGGTCCGGTTTTGAGACCATGCACAGCCCTATACTTAGTGTGTAAATTGTAAGTTAATCATAGCCATTAGATCTAAAAAAAAGAAGGGATTAGATGGAGGTTTAGGATCTCTTCTCGCGTTCTCACAAAAATTAGACTTCTCACAAGAAACACCCCATATATATATATATATATATATATATATATATATATATATATATATATATATATATATATATATATATATATATATAGAGTTAGGATCAAATAAGAAGTAAAATTAAAATAAGAATGATAAGAAGAAACCACAACCACTCATTTCAGATGCACCTACAAAAATAGATGCATCTCCCCTTAAATTTCTCCCTCCTATTTGAAATGTGTGGCTAGAAATTCTTCTTATTCTTCTTATTTTAGTTTTTCTTCTTACCGGATCTCTTCCCTATATATATATATTGAAACTTTATTTTCAAAACCTACTTTAAATGCGAGAACTGCGAGAACCATTTTTTAGCCATTGGATTAATTGATCAAGGGTTAAAATGACTTGTGCCATAAATGTAATAAAGTAAAACATTAGGTAAACTTTTGAAAATAGTCGGAGGGTATTTTAGGGAGTTTGTTCCTTATTAATTGGATATATTGAATCTCATATTCAGTTGAAAAAAAATAAAGTCACGTTCTATCTTTTTCAAAAAACCGACTATCTCCCCTACAACCCTAATTCACGGTTGCCGCCTACATCCACCATAGTTTCTCCATCTCTGGCCGTCATCGTATCATCCTTAAACCACCGTCGCGTTTCTTTGATCATACCTTAAACCGAATATTGAATCCGCCTTATTTTTTGGTCATCTTAAACCACCGTCTCGTTTGTTCATTAATCGGCACCATTTGTCATTGATTTAAGGTTTGTTCTTTTTGTTCATATTGAATCCGCCTTATTTTTTTTTTATTAATGTTGATTTTGATTTTGTTTCTTTTTTAAAGAAATCGTTTACAGCAAAAATGATTTTTATTAATGTTGATTTTTATTAATGTTGACATATGACACCATTCTGGTTTTTGATTTTGTTTTTATTAATGTTGATTTTTATATAGAGGCACTTTATTTTCAGAACCTACTTTAAGTGCGAGAACTGCGATAAAGGTAATTCTCACCTTTGCTATGTTAAATACTTCATCTTTGCAGTCATGTAAAATGCTAATGGACCAAGCAGGGAGGTCATATTGGGTTTTTCCACAAAGTCATTTTTGCTGAAAAACCAAAAAAAAAAAAATCAACATCAACATTAATAAAAACAAAATCAAAAACCAGAATGGTGTCATATGTCAACATTAATAAAAATCATTTTTGCTGTAAACGATTTCTTTAAAAAAGAAACAAAATCAAAATCAACATTAATAAAAAAAAAATAAGGCGGATTCAATATGAACAAAAAGAACAAACCTTAAATCAATGACAAATGGTGCCGATTAATGAACAAACGAGACGGTGGTTTAAGATGACCAAAAAATAAGGCGGATTCAATATTCGGTTTAAGGTATGATCAAAGAAACGCGACGGTGGTTTAAGGATGATACGATGACGGCCAGAGATGGAGAAACTATGGTGGATGTAGGCGGCAACCGTGAATTAGGGTTGTAGGGGAGATAGTCGGTTTTTTGAAAAAGATAGAACGTGACTTTATTTTTTTTCAACTGAATATGAGATTCAATATATCCAATTAATAAGGAACAAACTCCCTAAAATACCCTCCGACTATTTTCAAAAGTTTACCTAATGTTTTACTTTATTACTTTTATGGCACAAGTCATTTTAACCCTTGATCAATTAATCCAATGGCTAAAAAATGGTTCTCGCATTTAAAGTAGGTTTTGAAAATAAAGTTTTACTATATATATATATATATATATATATATATATATATATATATATATATATATATATATATATATATATATATATATATATATATATATATATATATATATATATATATATGTGTGTGTGTGTGTGTGTGTACGCGCGCGCGCGTGTGTATTTTTTTTCATATGGATTTTCCAACCTAGTTGATTAGTTTTACGCGTTTTTAATTATTTGACCAAAGACTTAAATAAATATAACCCTTAGTCATGTCATCTTCTCCAAATCAATACCTAACAAATTTAAGCCCAATATTTGAGTCATTTACACACAAAAAAGGCTAATCAACCACACAAACAAAACCACTCTCATTTTCTATCTCACCCTCCGTCTCTCCTCAACCAAACCTGCCACCACCACCGTCTCCACTTCCTGCGAACCAGCGCCTCCACCCCATATCGAAGTACTAGAGCCGGATCCTCCCTCGTGGTGTGTTTTTGTTTGGATCTAGAAAATCGTCGTCTTAGATGGGGTGTTTGGATCTCTTTTTGCAAGCCATTACTATAGTGATGGTGAAGAGATGGTGTTGGGAAGATGGAGTTGGGTAGATTTGTTTGTATTTGTAAATATTGTCGAACTGTTGTTTTGAATCGGAGATGGTGGTGGCTAGTTAGGAGGATTCATGATTTTTATTTGGGTGCATTTTGTATGGACAGATTTTTGGTTTTTGGATCTCTTTATAGCACAGACTACAGATTGTATATACATGTAATAAGTGATATTAGGCTACACACACTAAGGACTACGAACAACCTTCATTTTACCCACCACATCAACTTTCTCTTTCAGGGGACCTACACGCGACTTTTTGCCACAATAAGGGCGACCTTTTTTTTCAAATTTTCTTAACAAAAAAATTAAATTTCATTGATAATTAAAACATTACATAACAAAATTAAATTTCATTATCAATAAAATTCAAATTTTCAGTAAATTCAAGTTACTTATTAGTTATAGAGTAAATTACATTTTTGGTCCCTAAGGTTTGCTCAAATTGCAGGTTTGGTGCCTAGGGTTTCGAAAGTGTAACGGTGGTCCCCATTTTGAAGTTTTTGCCGCATGTTTGGTCCCTGATCAACATCAAATGACTAAAGTCGCCTTCTTCTTTTTCTATTTTCTTTTTAGTTTTCTTACATAAATGGTCCCTGTGTTGTGCCAGGTTTTACAAATTTAGTCGCGATTTTTTTCATTTAACTTTAGTATTATTATTTTAATTCAAAAATATTCAAAGATATTCCAAAGATATTCAGAAAATATTCATCCGTTTTCATACGTTTTAATACGTTTTCATCCGTTTTTATACGTTTTCGGCCATTTTTATACGTTTTCGTCCGTTTTTATACGTTTTCATACATTTTTATCCGTTTTATATGTTTTCATACGCTTTTATTTTTGTTCGTTCATTTTTATACGTTTTCATCCGTTATTATACGTTTTTGTCTATTTTTATACATTTTCGTTCGTTTTTATACATGGGCAATACTTTTAAGAACAATTCTCAAACTATAATCATAACCAAACAAAAGAAAATTTGTCAATGTTACCGAAGGCTTAAAAAAATACAGAAACCTAAACATTTGAAACAAAAATAAAACGACACATGAGCAATCTAAAAAAACTTAGGTCTTTCTTTTCGACTTACAATAATCCTCCATGTGATCTTGTGCGATTATTATATGAAGCAATAACCAAACTAAGAATTATTGAATAAGTCATCTTCCTATCATGAAAAGACTAACTCAACACCCTGCTTAACTTTTTCAAAAACAAAAAAAAAAATCAGTTTCAAGGTGCAAGCGTCTACACTTGCCAAAAGCAGTTTCAAGGTGTGTATACAACTTTTCCACACGTAATTCAGTTTATTAACAATATAAATAAAAAAGATAAGTAATCCGTTTGGTTGACATCAAGACCTTTCAAAATCAACTTGAATTTCCCTGTATAAAAAAACCACTCCCCAAGATAAAACGACAACACCTGAAAAACCAAACCATTTTTCATTGCATCATAATCCCTTAAGCCATATGAATAAGCTAATCCAAACACATTAAAAAAACGTGTTCATAAATTATACAATAATAAACAACTAATTTCACAAACCAAAAATACAATATACCTTGAAGAATCTCTCTTGGAGTGTTGAAGCCCAAACAAATACTCTTCCAAGAGCTGTTCCCACCTCTCCACACTTCTTCAAACTATCAATCAACATCCCACATTGAAATCAATCACTGAATACAACAAAATGATACACTTGCACAAAAATTATATCCTTCAAAAAACATAGAATACCAAGTAAGATTAATAAACTTACAAACGTTTAATGATAACCTTGCGAAACTTTTGGGATTTGGTTGTGTAAAATGAAAGTCGCGTTTTCTTCAGACCGAAGATATCAAATGGCGAAGGTAGTAGAATTTGGTCTCTTCTTGGGCCAACTATCAAGAGTTATTGGACTATGTCTTGCCAGGAAGCCCAAGTGAATATTTTAATAGTCCCTCCGCCAATGACATATAATTGACTATATATGGTTCGCATGCATATAGTTCATCCATTGATTGTTGATATTAATTGAAAGCTAATTACATAGTATAAACTGTGGGATTTTAAGATAAGTTTGGTAACAGTTGAAGCATAATGTACAAATTATCTCACTTAAACTGTATGATGTTGTTTGATTTGACTGGTATTAATTACTTTGGCAACTTGTCATGTGGCTATCAAACCAGCTTTATGGCATTACAAGTTTTTGTGGGTTCATTTGAGAATTGACATTTTTTTGAGAATTGACATACGGTAGGTGATCATAATAAGACTTTGATTCCATTCTAGAGATTAGATTAAAAAAAATAGAAGCTTAAAGAAAATGATTTTAATGGAGGAAGCAACCATACTTGTTCTTCTAGTTTTTTCACTCCACATGCAAAAAATATACACAGCCGAAATTGACATCATCTCAGACTCAAGCTTCTTGACAGAAAACGACACGCTGGTATCTCCTGCTAGAACATTTGAACTGGGATTCTTCAAGCCAGGTAGCTCGGATAACACTTACGTTGGTATTTGGTATAAGAAAATTTCTGTTAAAACGGTGGTTTGGGTTGCCAACAGAGACTACCCCCTCACCAATGTATCAAGCATGTCGTTAAGGTTTGACAGTGTGGGAAATCTTGTTCTCAAGAACTACACCAATCAAGTAGTGTGGTCATCCAACTCAACATCATCAGGAAATGCAACTGCACAGCTTTATGACTCTGGAAATCTAGTCATCGCGGATGGAAACAGCATGAAGATTCTGTGGGAGAGTTTTGACTATCCAACGGATACTTTTCTACCTGGCATGAAGCTTGGCAAAAATTACTTAACAGGCGCCGAATGGCATATAACATCATGGAAGAGTATTCATGATCCAGCTATAGGGGAATTCACCTTGAGCGTTGACACACGTGGTTATCCTCACTTCGTACTAAGAGATGGTTTGGAGGTCAAGGCTCGGGCCGGAGCATGGAATGGTGAACGGTTTAGTGGGTCAGCCATGACTTCCATCAACTCGTACTTTCCATTTCCATACAATATGGTTATTAACGAAAAAGAGGCGGCTGTTTATTATAATCTGGTAAACAATTCTGCCTTACCAACGTTCACCTAGACTTCTTCTGGGAATCTAGAACTTTCAGTGTGGCAAGAAGATAAGAAAATATGGGCGGTTATTATGACAATACCAAGAGATATTTGTGACACGTACAAAATATGTGGCCCTTATGGAAGCTGCAACGCTGAAGTCACGCAGAAATGTTCGTGCTTAGATGAGGCAAAGTTTGAGCCGATAAACAAAAGGGGTTGGGTAACAGGAGATTGGACAGATGGTTGTGTGAGGAGAATACCATTGGATTGCAAAAATGGAACAGATGGGTTTAACAAGTATTCTAATGTAAAATTGCCAGATACACAGACTTCGTGGTTTAACAATACAATGTCTTTAACCGAATGTAAAGCAATATGCCTACAGAACTGCACTTGTACGGCATATTCAAATACCGATATCAGAGGCGAAGGAAGTGGTTGCTTGCTTTGGTTCAATGACCTATTAGATATCAGGGCATGGAAGGGTGGTCAAGATATATTCGTGAGAATGGCTTCCTCTGAATTAGGTAACTACTGGAATACGTTATGCTTTGTTCATGTTTGTTTCAAAAAAAAAAAAACTATATACATCTACTATTGGTTACTTTCATGGTTGTTATGAGTCTGTAAGTTGATTAACGATGTTGTTTTTGACTTTTTGTGCTAAGATCATGCACGTGCTCCATCGGTTTTCAAAAAGGATGGAGGAACAAACATCAAAATCATCTTGATTGGAGTCTTTTTAGCGGTTTTTGTGACAAGTTTGAGCACATGGTTGTGGTATGCTTGGAGAAAAAGACATCTTTCACCACGAACTGAGGAAGGTAAGATATTTGTAGAGTTTTAGCGATAAGTATGTTAAATGGTTCAGAATAGTCACAATTCTGTGAGCAGGTTCAACCAGTTTGACGGGTTTTGTATTGTTAACGCACAGGAGGGTCACTAAATGTAGGTGAAAGAGGGGGAGAAGCCATGGAGCTACCATTGTTTAGCTTCTCTAGAGTAGCTAAAGCTACTGCTGATTTTTCACTCGATAATAAACTTGGAGAGGGCGGATTTGGACCGGTCTATAAGGTAAATGAAGAATGTTATTTATTTGAATGTAGTTTGCTGAGTATAGCATCACATTATGATTCGTCCATTTGACTATAATTGTTAGAGCAACTTTCTAATTCATTATAGATAACTTGGGATAAATTTTCTTTAAATTATATTCTCAAACATAAAATATTACACTGAAACGACAGGCAGGCGGGCAACAAGCTGCGCCGCTAGCCCTCTTTAAATTATAGATAACAAAATTATGAAGCGAAAATGTTTTTGATACAAAAAAATATGAATGATAGTTACCTTTGAATTTTGTATTGTTTTCACATAAAAATTGGTAATCTTCAGGGTATACTAGAAGATGGGCAAGAAATTGCAGTTAAACGTCTCTCAAAGACTTCCAGTCAAGGAATTAATGAGTTCATGACTGAAGTTATATGCATTTCAAAACTTCAGCACAGGAATCTCGTCAAGCTCCTCGGATGTAGCATCAAGGGGGACGAGAAGTTGTTGATATATGAATACATGCAAAACAGAAGCTTAGACGAGTTTATATTTGGTCAGTATCATATAATTTCTATTAAATCGACAATAGTAACTTACTACGGTAAGATACTTTGAGCAACTAAACCTACATGATGTGCAGATAAAAGGCAAAGTACACTCCTTGATTGGACAAAGAGACTCAACATCATCAAAGGAATTGCGCGAGGACTTCTTTATCTTCATCAAGATTCACGATTAAGAATCATTCACAGAGATCTTAAAGCTAGCAATATTCTACTAGACGTGGATATGAACCCAAAAATATCAGACTTTGGGATAGCTAGAAGCTTTGGAGGAAATGAAACTGAAGCTAACACCGAGAGAGTTGTTGGTACCTAGTAAGATACAACATTCTGGTTTATCTTCATTCGCTTTTTGTTAAGTTTGTTACTTAAGAGTTGTAAACATTATTCTATGTATAGCGGTTACATGTCTCCAGAGTATGCGCTAGATGGTCTTTTCTCAATAAAGTCAGATGTTTTCAGCTTTGGTGTATTAGTGCTGGAGATTGTGAGTGGGAATGAGAAACAGGGGATTTGTTCATTCTGAGCATAACAATAATCTTATTGGACATGTAAGTTGCTTGATTTTCAAATTTATCTGGCATAACTCTACTGCCTAATAATTAAATTCCGCATTTATATTTAGGCATGGACGATGCATAGTGAAGGAAAGTCAATGGAACTCCTGGATTCAAGTTTTGCTGAGGCAAGCAATCCATCGGAAGTTTTAAGATCGATAGAAGTTGGCTTATTATGTGTACAACAAAGTCCAGAAGACAGGCCAAACATGTCGTCGGTGGTTCTCATGTTAGGCAATGAAGGTGCATTGCCAAAACCTAAACAGCCAGCATTTTTCACAGATAGGAACTTACCTGGTACTGGTTTCTCTTCAACCTCTTATCCAACAAGTTCAAGCAATGAGTTAACTTTTACAGAGATAGCTGCCCGATAGAAATCACTTATGATACTTCCATTATAACGTGTTTGAGTTCCTTTTCTTTTTACCTTCATGTACAAGCTTATATATATGTCTGTTCCAAACTTTTACGTACCACATAAGATTAAACTTCTATATAATCCTTTGCAAAAGCCAAGAAAAAATAAGTTAAAAGGGACATCATATCGTATCATATATACTGTAGTAGATAATCAATCTCACCTACCAATCTTTGTTGTCCACCATTCAAAGAATCATGCGGGACTGTTATGGGTCATACTGGGAAAGCTGGTAACATCTTTTCTAACTAACTTTTGGTGTCTTTGACCCGTGTTGACCATTTTGGTTGACTTTTCCCAATATGACCCAGAACAATTGTTATGGGTCATATTGGGAAAAGTCAACCAAAATGGTCAACACGGGTCGAAGACACCAAAAGTTAGTTAGAAAAGATGTTACCAGCTTTCCCGCCAAGACCCATTATAAATACCCATTCATTGTTCATTTCATTTCTTAGCTAAGAATTGTAATCAGTCTTTTCTCTCAAATTCTATCTAGTTGTAGTGATTGTAATCATTCAACTTTTACCAATAACATTCGGTTACGGATCTTGTTTCTATCCCATAGATTCCTAATCGCTTGTTGCCATTGTATGCACTATCTCCAATCTATTAATAGGGTTCAAAGAATCATGCGAGACGTAGGGACGGAGTGAGAATTTGTAATTAACGGGGCATCAAACATGTTAAGCACTTGAAAATTTAGGAGGATAATAAGCATGGACTTATAAATCTCATATAAGAAACAACCAATGCTAAAATGTCAGGGAAAAGATTCACAGTTAAATGTAATTTCCCAGATTAAATGTCAACCTTTCTCTTTTGATTTATCCTGAAATAAGTGTCTACTTCTAAGTTTCGAACAATCAAAACGTTTTTCAAAAAAAAAAGATAATAGAAGACAGTTGCTAGTCCATGACTACAACAACAGCAATACCCAACCCCGATGGAGCGAGTTAACTTGTCTACAAAAACCATGTATAGCGTTAAATGTTGAGTACAAGGAATAAGGTCATATCGAAATAATGATTAAGAAAAAACAAAACTTTGACTTGCAAATTATAGAATAAACATGTTGTTTACAAACTTAAACTACCATCTTCTTATGTCATGTAGTTCAGACTATAATTCTGTGAAGCAAGTAAAACCGCAATACACGCCTAGTTCTGGTCGGGTAACTTGAGGACACCTTCTTTCAGTAAAGGCTGCAATTCTTTCTTTGCTAACTTAAGCACTTTAGGATCGGTGGCTTCGGGATTGCACACATTACGTATGAGAATTGATGTACATAATTAATATAAATAAAACGTTATTATTATTAATTATTAGTCACGAAATAAAACATAACGATAGTTAATATTTAACGAGGTTTTGACTAACGGTCGTTAAATGTAAACTACGAGGACTAAAGATGAAATTAGTGGACAAGAAGGATCCGGAATCCCTTTGGGATTGGGTGGCCGGTCGTGGGCTTCTCAAACCAAGGAGGTGGGATTTCTTGGTCACCAAGTTTTAAGAATGTATATATACAAACCCTTGTATTCATTCTTAATCTAATCTTGGATCACCAATAACCTAATTTCTCCTATCATCTCTCCCTCTTTGTGTGGCCGGTCGAATACCCTCACCTCAAGTGTCACACCCCCAAATTATCTGTTTTGCAGCGGAATGGAATTCCTGGGGATTGACTGTCATAGCATCACAATCACAGTTATATTGAACGACCTAAAGTGTCGTTTAAAAACACATCGTTTGATATTTATATAAAACATTCAGAGTTACAAGATAGGTCCCAAAAGTTGATAAAGTTTGCGGAAAATATAAGTTTATTACAAGTCCAAACGATGTTTTGAAAAGAAAACCATAATATACAATAAGACAAGTCGACGCCGCGACTCTATGAGGTTCCTTAATCGTGCCATGATGCGAATGTCTTAGTTACCTGAAAATACATTGCTAAAACGGTCAACAATAATGTTGGTGAGAAATCATAGGTTTATGAAAATGATTTATACGACTACACAAGTATAGATTAAGTATGACAATGTCGTCACAAAAATGTTACAATTACTATAAGTCCATGACACCGAAACTAGACTGATCATGATGTTCGCCCCAACAGAGTGTTTGCCAAACAACTCAAATAATGTTATTAAATGAAATGCATCCGTTTAACCAGTTGGAATCCACCAACCCGGATGGAGGAGTCACCCTCGATAGATCTATCCACTCACCCTCGCTTCTTTCGGAATTAACGGTTCATGTTATATAATGGGGACATTCAATTGGCATGAGGTAACTTAAGCAATGTAATGAATTTAATATACTTGGTATCGTAATAGAAATGATGTGCAATGTATTCTCCCCCGTAAGTTTAAAAATAAGTATAAACATGTACAACGGGGCTATGAAAACTCACTTGATGAATTGATGCGATGACAAAAGTGATTACACCGAAATGTAGCGTGAATCTCGAAACTGACCTATTATGAATGATATGATATGTAATAAGTCATGATGTAATGTTATGCATGCAATTCGGATGATATTTATACCACTTATGTATTTTTGAAAACAATACTTTTCGTCGAAAATATAATCTGTTAACGTCTTGACCATTTTTAAATTACTTCACATGTATTTACGTTGAAATGATATCCGACGATAATCATTTAGTGATTTATTGTGAAATTATAACTTTTCGTCGTAAAATAATGTCATTGAAATTTCCATGAAAGTGACAAAAACGGCCTCTAAGAGCTAGTCGTAAAATGGTGCACGTCGAGCGTTAGGAAACAAACTCAATGGTTTTTGGAAGCTCGTATGATTATCTCAAAGTTTTAGTACATGAGTTTCCATCCTAGAGGTCTCGAACATAAAGAAAAATAGAGGTTAAGTATGGTACTTTTAGTCCAAAGTGTAGTTTAAGGATGGTTTTTCGGCAAAGTTTAAGCAACCGTAATTAATTCATTACAACTCCGCTAAACAAACTGTCGGACATTTTGGAAAATATACTTGGCGATCTCACTTTTACTAGAAGACATCACCTTATAAAAAGTTCTAAATCAATGTTAAAAACAACCTTCAACTTGGTCTCTAGTTTTTTTTTGCCGTAAAACTTGCCTATTAGAAATCAATATAGTTTTTCTTATACAATAAAGTTACGACAACTTTTGTAAACGTGTATAATTTAATCGTTACAAATCCGTTTTCTACGTTTTAAAGGTCCTTAGCTTTGTATCAAAGTATACTAACATATTTTTGACAAGTCGACATAATTTACAACGCCCAAGTTTCATTTTTGACTCGTACAAATTAAACAATACTTGCTGAAATTCCAGAAAATTTATAGTTTTCGTCGCCAACTTGAAAAATTCATAACTTCTTCGTTATAGCTCCGTTTTAATCCGTTCAAGCGGCCACGGTTCGTTTTAAAGTATATTTTGTAAATATCTAGGCCAAAAATTTTTACCTACTGTCGGATTTTCCAGATTTTGAAAATAAGGACAGACCCTTTTGCAAACTTGTCGAAATGAGTTTTTCTCGCGCCAAACCTATTCTAACCCATTCAAAACAACTCCGAAGCTATTCTAATCCTACCATACACCTTCTTAGGGTGTCATGGTTTCCTAGACATCACCAAAAATTATATATATAACAAGGAGTAATTATAGGATGGATTATATATATATAACACTTAAAAACCTTAAAAAGTGGTATAAACATCACATAACTTACATGTTTTACTTGTGCATAATAAAAATGAACATAGAAATGAATATGGAAAATAATGATATGTATGAAATGCTTACTAGTGATTGATGAGGTTTATGAGAACAATGGATTTTTCCTAATCACCCTAGGTTTTTATTTCAAAACCTATACAAAGAGTGATACTAGATTGTAAAATAACCTTGTCTTGAAATTTTTATGATGATCCTCCTATGATCCTTGGTTTGGCCGGTTTTGAGAGAGAAAGAGCAAGAGAGTTTGATCTTTTATTTTGAATAAATGAAGTGAATGGTTGTTTGGTATATGAGTATAATACTAGTATACTTGGGATATTTTGCAAAATCCACCATGAGTCACCATCCCTTGTCGACAAGGGAGGTTTGTCATTCATTTGATATTTATTTTTATTTTTTTTCTAAATGTATATGTATAATTACTTGTAAGTTAATGAAGATAAATGATAAGTTGTAGTCACATTTGAATATATAGGGTAGCGTTAGTTAAAAATAAATTTTCACGGGTCAAGATAAAATATATTAAGGTCATAAAAATTATAAAAATACATTTCTTGCAAAATTTGAGTGAAATAATAATAATCGTGTAGAATTTAAGAAAACCGTCGTAATTATATAAATATAACAATTTATATACAAAATAAATTTAAAACACTGGGTAAACTCATAATATTATTTTATAAACTTAATATGAGTATAAAAATATATCGGGATAATTTTTGGAAGTAATGGATCAATTGTTCAAAATAATTAATTACGCGATAACGTTTATTTAATATGAAAATTATACGTTTAATGTAAAAATGAAAAACCATGCATGAACTAATATGATGACAATGATGTTAATGAAATGTAGACTAAACTTAGTCTATATGAAATGTCCTCGATGTTATGATCATGAATTCACAGCTAAACCATTACGGTTACGTTAATTTGATGCTCGTAAACCTAGTTCACGATAAATGATAATTAATGAAGCATGAGTAATGTTTTGAGAATGACCTGAAAATACGAATTGTCACATTCGCCCAACCAAAAAGGAATTCAGTCCTTGAATTTAGTCCTTGTTGGGTCCTACGGTGTTGTCGGTGAAAAGATGAGGATATTTGAGGCGCATCTGGTCTTCCCGTTCCCAAGTAAACTCAGGACCTCTTCGAGAATTCCAACGAACCTTCACAATAGGAATACGACTTTGTTTCAACTGCTTGACCTCGCGGTCCATAATTTCTACCGGTTCCTCCACGAAATTTAGTTTATCGTCGAGTTGAATTTCTTCCAATGGAATAACGAGTGATTCGTCCGAAAGACATTTCTTCAGGTTTGAAACGTGAAACGTGTTGTGTACGTGACTAAGTTCTGATGGAAGATCAAGTCGATAAGCTATAGGGCCTACTCTGCTCAAAATTTTGAATGGCCCAATGTACCTCGGGTTTAATTTCCCGCGCTTTTCAAATCGTACCACGCCTTTCCAAGGCGATACTTTCAACATCACTTTGTCACCAATTTGAAATTCCAATGGTTTGCGCCTAACATCTGCGTAACTTTTCTGTCGGCTTCTGGCAGTTCTGAGTCTATCTCGGATTTGAACTATCTTTTCTGTTGTTTCCCGTACCATTTCTGGACCAATGAGTTGTGCGTCTCCAACCTCGGCCCAACAAACAGGTGATCGACACTTTCGACCATAAAGTGCTTCGAATGGTGCCGCTTTTATACTGGTGTGATAACTATTGTTGTACGAGAATTCGATCAAAGGCAAATGGTTAGCCCAACCATTTCCAAAATCAATCACACATGCTCTCAGCATATCTTCTAATGTTTGAATTGTCCTTTCACTTTGACCATCGGTTTGTGGATGATATGCTGTGCTCATGTCTAATTTGGTTCCAAATGAATCTTGTAATGATTTCCAGAAGTTTGAAGTGAATCGACTATCTCTGTCGGAAATGATAGAAATTGGTGCTCCATGCCTCGAGACTATTTCTTTGACATAAAGTCTAGTGAGTTGTTCCATGGAATAAGTCTCTCTAATTGGTATGAAATGGGCTGATTTGGTAAGACGATCAACAATTACCCATATAGCATCGTAACCTCCCGATGTCTTAGGAAGTTTCGTAACAAAGTCCATTGTAATGCGTTCCCATTTCCATTGTGGAATTTCAGGTTGTTGGAGTAATCCTGAAGGTTTCTGATATTCGACTTTTACCTTAGAGCAAGTAAGGCATCTGCTAACGTACGTGGCAATTTCCGCTTTCATGTTCGACCACCAATAAAGTTTCTTGAGATCCTGATACATCTTATCAGAACCTGGGTGAATAGAATACTTTGACTTATGTGACTCATGCATAATCAATTCTCGTATCCCGCCATAAAATGGTACCCACATTCTATCCTTGAAGCATAATACTCCATCTGCTCTCTTTATAAAGCCATTTGCATTTTCGGGCATACCATAAAGTTTTTCACTTGGTCGGTTTTCCTCCTTGAGTGCCTCGATCTGTGCCTCAAGTATTTTTGATGGTAAAGGTGAACTGATCGTCATTCCTAATGATCGTACTCTTAAAGGTTTGGGCCATTCTTTCCGACTAAGAGCATCAGCCACAACATTGGCTTTTCTCGGATGATACTTGATTTCACAATCATAATCGCTGAGTAATTCCAACCAACGACGTTGCCTCATGTTAAGTTCCTTTTGATCAAGAACATATTGTAAACTCTTGTGGTCCGTAAACACTGTGCACTTTGTACCGTAAAGGTAGTGTCTCCAAATCTTGAGTACAAAGACTACGACCCCCAACTCAAGATCATGTGTGGTGTAATTCTTCTCATGAACCTTAAGTTGTCGAGAAGCATACGCTATCACCTTCTCGTTTTGCATTAAAACAGCTCCAAGCCCTTTATGTGAAGCATCACAGTATACAACGAAGTTCTCAATTCCTTCGGGTAGTGCCAAAATTGGTGCACTGCAAAGCTTTTGCTTCAACAACTGAAAAGCAACTTCTTGTTTCTTTCCCCATTCGTACCTCTTGTTTTTCTGTGTCAACTTGGTCAAAGCTTTAGCTATCTTTGAAAAACCTTCGATGAATCTTCGGTAATACCCGGCAAGTCCTAGAAATTGTCGAATTTCTGTAGGATTCGTTGGAGTAGCCCAATCTTTTACGGCTTCAATCTTTGCAGGGTCTACTTGTAATCCTTGACTATCAATGACATGACCAAGAAATTGTACTTTAGGGTTCCAAAAATCACACTTCAAGAATTTGGCATACAACTCCTCATTCTTGAGTAGTCCTAAAATCGTTCTTAAATGCCCTTCATGCTCTTCTTTGCTCTTTGAGTAAATCAATATGTCGTCGATAAACACTATAACAAACTTGTCCAAATACGGTTTACATACCCTATTCATGAGATCCATGAATACTGCAAGTGCATTAGTTAATCCGAACGGCATTACTTGAAACTCATAATGTCCATAACGTGTTCTAAACGCTGTTTTCGGAATATCCTCCTCTCGCACTCTAAGTTGATGGTAACCTGACCTTAAATCAATCTTTGAGTAGATACTAGAAGCTTGCAACTGATCGAACAAGTCGTCGATTCTGGGAAGTGGGTAATGATTCTTCACCGTTAACTTGTTCAGCTCTCTATAATCTATACACATTCTGAAAGATCCATCTTTCTTCTTCACAAACAAGACCGGTGCTCCCCAAGGCGAGGAACTTGGCCTAATGAATCCTTTGTCTAAAAGTTCTTGCAACTGATTAGACAATTCTTGCATCTCTGATGGTGCTAATCGATAAGGTGCTCGTGCAATTGGTGCAGCTCCGGGCACTAAGTCAATATGAAATTTTACTTGACGTGCTGGTGGAAGTCCTGGTAAGTCTTCAGGAAAGACTTCAGGAAATTCTCGAGCAATCGGTACATCCTCAAGTCGCTTCTCCTCCGACTTCTTCTCGGTTATATGTGCTAAGAAAGAAAATCAACCTTTCTTTATGTACTTCTCCGTTTTGATGCATGATATAATACTGAGTCTAGTTCCACTTCGTTCCCCATGAATGATTAAAGTTTCGCCATTGTAAGGAAGATGAACAACTTTTTCATCACAAATGATTCTCGCACGATGTTTGGATAACCAATCCATACCGATGATGACGTCGAAACTACCAAGTTCTACAGGCATAAGGTCTATATTGAAGGGATGATTTAGAAAATTGAGTGTACAAACACGGACAATGGTGTCGGTGCTAATTAAGTTACCATTAGCTAATTCAATGTTGTATGATGTGTCTAATGTGGTTGGTTTGATATTGAGTAAAGGTGCAAATATAGTGGACACAAAACTTTTTTCGGCTCCCGAATCAAATAAAACTGACGCATAACGATTATTGATAAGGAACGTACCCGTTACAACATTTGGGTCCTCCCTAGCTTCTCCACCTCCTATGACATAGGCTCTTCCCTGTGCCATTCCACCTTGATTCCCGTTTCCTTGGTTCCTTCCCTTTGGACACTCACTCTTGTAATGTCCCCTTTCTCCGCAACCAAAACATGTTACTTGTTGTTTCTGATTTTCCCCCGTAGTTGGCATCTTGCAATCCCTAGTTTGATGTCCCATTTTTTTACAATTCCCACATGGATCTGGACAACGTCCCTGTTTGTGATGACTTGAACACCTCTCACATTTAGGCAGAATCCCCGTGTACCCCTTTTTCTCCGTTGGGCCTGCAACATAGGCCTTTGCAACCTCCTGTCTCTTAGGTGGTCGTTGAGTGGCATTTCCACCTCGATTGTTGTTGTCCCACTTTCGTTTATTGTTGTTATTGTTGTTGTAATTGTTTCGGTTATTGTTGTAATTGAAACGGTTGTTGGTATTGTTGTTGTTTCGGTTGGTGTTTGCGATTTTGCCTCTCTTTACTACTTGAGCCATGAGCTTTTGAGACACTCAAATAGATTCCTCAATCGTTTGCGGATCAAACAAAATCACATCTCCTTGAATAGCTTCGGGAAGTCCCCCGATGAAAGCCTCCAGTAGCTTCTCGTTATCTGAAACCATAGATGGGCATAACGCTGCTAATTCTTGGAACCTCCGAACGTAAGCATCAATATCATACCCAATTGTTACCAACTCGTAGAATTCGGTCTCCAACTTTTTCACCTCCGTACGCGGACAATACTTCCTTGTTAGCAAATTCTTGAATTGCTCCCATGTGATCTTGTACGGATTTTCCATTCCCATCGGCTGAGCATATGAATTCCACCACGACATTGCCCCGTCCAGTAGTGTACTCGTAGCAAACTTAACCTTGCTATCCTCCGGGCAATTACATAACAAAAACACGGATTCCATTTTCTCGAACCATCTAACCATGGCAGTTGCCCCTTCAGTACCCTTGAACTTAGTGGGATCCCCACTTTTGAAATCCTTATACGAACAACTTCTAACCCCGGACCCTCCTGCATTACCTGCAGCAGCAGCAAGTCTAGCGGCCTCGACAGTTGCCGCAGCCTCAGCAGCAGCCGCCATCGATGCTCTCTCGGTCCTTAATGCATCGGCTATGCTATCATTCACATACTTCTGCATAGCAGCTTGAGTCAACTCAGGTGTGGTTTTCTTTGGTGCCATTATTCTTCAAAACCATAAGATGAAACAATTATGAGAACTCGTAAGTAGAAACAAACATTATACATATATATCCACAACCACAACATGTATAATATAAATGAAATCACAACGGAACAACCATGAAATATCACAAATAAAATCACAACACACGTGGATAATATACATGAAAATTTCAGCCTTCGTGGACCGATATCATAGATAGTAAAACCATTCCTACATAGTAGAGTCAATACTTGATATTTTGTTTGTACAACAACCAAAAGACAACAAGTTCTTTAAACTATGTCACACACCTTGTGCCCCCTGTTCTCTAGTTGTCTAGATTCTAAACCCTGGTGTGCCAAATCAATCGAAACTCTACCAATCACGAGGCCTTCAACCTCCTCCTCAATGTTCTCCACTCGATCTAATGACAGTTCCTCCAACTGTCCTAACATCCTATCAATCTGAACCTATTGGCTATCTATACGTGCCACTAATGTCTCAGTGGAAGGCTGTCTAGCAGCAGTAGCCTTTGAGCTCTCACCTATCTCGAACCTAGCTGGTGGTTCGGGCTCTATAGAGGGTGATGCAGGGATGTCAAAACGTGCACGCTTTTTGAGCGGCAAGTCCAGTGTAGGTATAGGCTCCTTAAGATAGTATGATGAAGATGATGATGATAATAGTGGTGATGGTGGGTGAATCGGGCAATGTGTAGGGCTAACAGGTAGTGTAGGTGCGACTTCGCCCTCCTCAAAGGGTTCGGTCTCAGTGTCAGTCACAATCAGTGGAAAGTCTGAAGTAGAGCCAATAGAAGATACAACTACAGTGTGTGATAAAGGCATCGTTCATGTTGGTGTCGGATGAGACATCCTCCATGTTCGTGTCAGATGATATGGGAATAGGGTCGGAATCTGAAGACATCTCTGTGACAACCGTTGTAAAATAAAAGTAAATAACTCGAATAAAATGTATATGAATCCGCATATAAAGTGAATATGCACTCATGATGAAATGATGAGATGCTATGATAATGTAGTTATAGTCTAGGGTCAATGATGCAACCTAGTTCTCTATAACTGAAGCTCTGATGCCAATCTGTCACACCCCCAAATTATCTGTTTTACAGCGGAATGGAATTCCTGGAGATTGACTGTCATAGCATCACAATCACAGTTATATTGAACGACCTAAAGTGTCGTTTAAAAACACATCATTTGATATTTATATAAAACATTCAGAGTTACAAGATAGGTCCCAAGAGTTGATAAAGTTTGCGGAAAATATAAGTTTATTACAAGTCCAAACGATGTTTTGAAAAGAAAACCATAATATACAATAAGACAAGTCGACGCCGCGACTCTATGAGGTTCCTTAATCGTGCCATGATGCGAATGTCTTAGTTACCTGAAAATACATTGCTAAAACGGTCAACAATAATGTTGGTGAGAAATCATAGGTTTATGAAAATGATTTATACGACTACACAAGTATAGATTAAGTATGACAATGTCGTCACAAAAATGTTACAATTGCTATAAGTCCATGACACCGAAACTAGACTGATCATGATGTTCGCCCCAACAGAGTGTTTGCCAAACAACTCAAATAATGTTATTAAATGAAATGCATCTGTTTAACCAGTTGGAATCCACCAACCCGGATGGAGGAGTCACCCTCGATAGATCTATCCACTCACCCTCGCTTCTTTCGGAATTAACGGTTCATGTTATATAATGGGGACATTCAATTGGCATGAGGTAACTTAAGCAATGTAATGAATTTAATATACTTGGTATCGTAATAGAAATGATGTGCAATGTATTCTCCCCCGTAAGTTTGAAAATAAGTATAAACATGTACAACGGGGCTATGAAAACTCACTTGATGAATTGATGCGATGACAAAAGTGGTTACACCGAAATGTAGCGTGAATCTCGAAACTGACCTATTATGAATGATATGATATGTAATAAGTCATGATGTAATGTTATGCATGCAATTCGGATGATATTTATACCACTTATGTATTTTTGAAAACAATACTTTTCGTCGAAAATATAATCTTTTAACGTCTTGACCATTTTTAAATTACTTCACATGTATTTACGTTGAAATGATATCCGACGATAATCATTTAGTGATTTATTGTGAAATTATAACTTTTCGTCGTAAAATAATGTCATTGAAATTTCCATGAAAGTGACAAAAACGGCCTCTAAGAGCTAGTCGTAAAATGGTGCACGTCGAGCGTTAGGAAACAAACTCAACGGTTTTTGGAAGCTCGTATGATTATCTCAAAGTTTTAGTACATGAGTTTCCATCCTAGAGGTCTCGAACATAAAGAAAAATAGAGGTTAAGTATGGTACTTTTAGTCCAAAGTGTAGTTTAAGGATGGTTTTTCGGCAAAGTTTAAGCGACCGTAATTAATTCATTACAACTCCGCTAAACAAACTGTCGGACATTTTGGAAAATATACTTGGCGATCTCACTTTTACTAGAAGACATCACCTTATAAAAAGTTCTAAATCAATGTTAAAAACAACCTTCAACTTGGTCTCTAGTTTTTTTTGCCGTAAAACTTGCCTATTAGAAATCAATATAGTTTTTCTTATACAATAAAATTACGACAACTTTTGTAAACGTGTATAATTTAATCGTTACAAATCCTTTTTCTACGTTTTAAAGGTCCTTAGCTTTGTATCAAAGTATACTAACATATTTTTGACAAGTCGACATAATTTACAACGCCCAAGTTTCATTTTTGACTCGTACAAATTAAACAATACTTGCTGAAATTCCAGAAAATTTATAGTTTTCGTCGCCAACTTGAAAAATTCATAACTTATTCGGTATAGCTCCGTTTTAATCCGTTCAAGCGGCCACAGTTTCGTTTTAAAGTATATTTTCTAAATATCTAGGCCAAAAATTTTTACCTACTGTCGGATTTTCCAGATTTTGAAAATAACGACAGACCCTTTTGCAAACATGTCGAAATGAGTTTTTCTCGCGCCAAACCTATTCTAACCCATTCAAAACAACTCCGAAGCTATTCTAATCCTACCATATACCTTCTTAGGGTGTCATGGTTTCCTAGACATCACGAAAAATTATATATATAACAAGGAGTAATTATAGGATGGATTATACATATATAACACTTAAAAACCTTAAAAAGTGGTATAAACATCACATAACTTGCATGTTTTACTTGTGCATAATAAAAATGAATATGGAAAATAATGATATGTATGAAATGCTTACTAGTGATTGATGAGGTTTATGAGAACAATGGATTTTTCCTAATCACCCTAGGTTTTTATTTCAAAACCTATACAAAGAGTGATACTAGATTGTAAAATAACATTGTCTTGAAATTTTTATGATGATCCTCCTATGATCCTTGGTTTGGCCGGTTTTGAGAGAGAAAGAGCAAGAGAGTTTGATCTTTTATTTTGAATAAATGAAGTGAATGGTTGTTTGGTATATGAGTATAATACTACTATACTTGAGATATTTTGCAAAATCCACCATGACTCACCCTCCCTTGTCGACAAGGGAGGTTTGTCATTCATTTGATATTTATTTTTATTTTTTTTAAAAATGTATATGTATAATTACTTGTAAGTTAATGAAGATAAATGATAAGTTGTAGTCACATTTGAATATATAGGGTAGCGTTAGTTAAAAATAAATTTTCAAGGGTCAAGATAAAATATATTAAGGTCATAAAAATTATAAAAATACATTTCTTGCAAAATTTGAGTGAAATAATAATAATCGTGTAGAATTTAAGAAAACCGTCGTAATTATATAAATATAACAATTTATATACAAAATAAATTTAAAACACTGGGTAAACTCATAATATTATTTTATAAACTTAATATGAGTATAAAAATATATCAGGATAATTTTTGGAAGTAATGGATCAATTGTTCAAAATAATTAAGTACGCGATAACGCTTATTTAATATGAAAATTATACGTTTAATGTAAAAATGCAAAACCATGCATGAACTAATATGATGACAATGATGTTAATGAAATGTAGACTAAACTTAGTCTATATGAAATGTCCACGATGATATGATCATGAATTCACAGCTAAACCATTACGGTTACGTGAATTTGATGCTCGTAAACCTAGTTCAAGATAAATGATAATTAATGAAGCATGAGTAATGTTTTGAGAATGACCTGAAAATACGAATTGTCACATCAAGGGTGTTTCGATTTTGCTTAGCTCAAAGATACTAGTGTTTGGTTTATTTGTCATTCAAGGAACTAGCTTTTCCACATCAAATCGCTATTAGTACGTGTGTACAAGAACGAAGGACAAGCACGCTTGAGCTTGTTAATCTTGGTGGTTGATTCTTGTGTTTGGGTCGAATTGATAAACCCTAATTATTAGGGTTTTAGGTTTTGTTCTTGTTTAATCAACGTTTGATTCTTGAATTGCTAAAAGGTACGCACTTTCTTGTTTGGTTAATTATTTACATATATTATTCCTATTGTCTTCCGCTGCATGCTTTGATGATGTTATTTGATTTATATATAATTTTTATGAGTATTAAAATCCAACAGTGGTATCAGAGCCAGGTTAATATGATGTAATTAATTACCGAAACACATAAAAATTGGATCTTTATGATTATATGCATGCTTTTTATGGTTTCTAGGGTTTTGAATTCGAAACCCTAATTTTTTAATGTATGGGTCGATTACCCTTTATTTATTTAATTAGGTTTTAATTTTGTAAAACTTGTAGAAACCCTAGGATTGCATGCTTATTTTATGTGGTTCATTAATGAATTATTGTTATGTGCCATGTAATATGCGTATCTTGGGTGATAATTGTTATGCGGAATCCATGGTGGAACATGCATGTTTTGCCATGGAGTATTGTTTATTGTTTATTGATTAATTGTTAAGTGATACACACATGTTTTATTTATTTAATAATTATTGAATTGGGGAAGACCTCAATTATAACTAATAAAATTCGTTATGTGCTAATTGGTATACTATTAACTTCGGCTTACGCAATCGACTTGTCGATGTATGTGGCTCATCTTCTCGCGAGATGAAAGTCCTAGTTAATGTATGCATTTATTTACGACTAGAATTGTTATTAGAGTTTATTGAAATAATTATGCATGTGGTTAATTGTTTTTACATATGTTAAAATTGTTTAGTTATATGTTTATATTATTTGAGTGTGTTTATTTTTTATTAAAATGCTTTTTTGTTTATATATTGTTTTGACATGTTAGTAAGCAAAAAGGGTTTTTTTTGGAATAGAAAATTAAATGGACTAAATAATGGCGAAATTGATTTGTTATCTAAGAATTATTCTTGAACTTTTAATCGATTGATGCGACTGTACTAAATGGTTAGAACGGCTCACCCACTAGAACAAACTATAAAGGGGTTGTTTAAGAAGTGAGCACAGTCTCACTGAATGGATGTCTAAGGTTATGCTTTTGCGCTTACCTGGTCCTCTGCCCCCTGTGAGTTCGATTGGAGCTACCTAGTATAACCATTCTATGTATGAAGCATCTTAGTGCAAAGTTGTAAGTTTCTCAATGCATCGATTAAAACTTTGTAGAATTCAATCTTAGCAATTAACATCTATAGTAAGTTTTTTCGAAAATTTTATGGCATAAAGTTGTATGCATGCTTCTTTATACATAAGTTTTGATTACACGTAAAAAATTGTACCCTTTAAAATTTAAGTTTATGCCATCTAATGATATGAAACACTTGAAGTTTTAATTTAGTTATGTGAGACCTTGATCTAGATTACAATAACGAGGTGAATTATTTTGTTGTGTGAGACCTCAGCTTTATGATTTGCAGTTTCTAAATTAGACAACTTAATTAAGTTAGTTACTGAGACCTATAACTTAAGGCATAAGATGGGATAAAACATGCTTACGTTTTGCATTAATTGTTTTGGCAAAATTGTAAATCCCATAATTTTTGGAATTGAAAACTTGTTTGTCAATTATCCATTTTCAACGATTACCTATTCTATACTTTCACCACTAGCAGATCAACTGATGTGGTGGAACTATGATAATGAGGATCCAATATTCAAGGAAAATACTATGGTTAATATGAATATTGACCAAAGGGTATTTTATTTTCTTGAATGTTTTCTTATCGAAAGTACTAACTTTTGAACTTTTATTTCTGTAGAAATGGCTCAAGCTGAATCTACTGCACTAGCCTCGTCCTTCAAATCTATGTTTGATCGAGAGAAATTGACTGGTAGCGTGAATTTCAATGATTGGTATCGGCAACTCAGAATTGTCTTGAGGGTTGCCAAAAGACTCAATTATTTGACTACGCCTTGTCCTCCTGAACCTGCAGCTGATGTTACTGCTGAAGCACGAGCTGCATGGCAATCTGAGTATGACAAGTATAATGAGGTCGCCTGCATTATGCTCGGAATATGAACTCAAGTTTGTAAAAGCAATTTGAGAATTACTTCCCTAATCTCATGCTGGAAGAATTGCAAAGGTTGTTTGAAAAGCCTGTGACTGTAGAGCTGTATGACTTGATTGATGCTCTTCATAGTTGCAAGCAAGGAGAAGGGAAACCTGTAAGTGCCCACTGCCTGGAAATGATGAGTTACATGGACCAGTTGGGGCCTTTGAACTATGTCTACCCTAATGACATACAAATTGGCCTGATCAACAGATCCCTTAACAAGGAATTTGATGGTTTCGTGCGCAATTATAATATGCATTGCACGGGGAAGACAGTCAGTGAGGTACATGCAATGCTCATTGATTACGAAAAAGGTTTGCCCAAGAAGGCCTCTACACCTGCTGTTTTGACCATCCAGAAGGGTAGAATTTCTAAGCCTAATAAGCCGCTAGCGAACAAAAAAGGGAAAGGTAAGGGTAAAGCTGATAAGGGAAAACAAGTTATGACTTATCAGCAAGAACCCAAGAAGTACCCTCCCAAGAAGCGTGAGAATCCGAAGAAGGATATGGCTTGTCATCACTGCACCGAGGTTGGACACTGGAAGAGGAATTGTCCATTGTACCTTGATGAGTTGCGTAATAAGAGGTATAAAAATACTGGCACTGTGGCCAGTACTTCAGGTACTCTTTTGATGATAGAATTATTTACTTTTCCTCATAAAATAAATTGCTGGGTATATGATACTGGATATGGTATTCACATATGTAATACACTGCAGGGACTTAGAGGAGCAAGGAAGCTTGCCTATGGACAACAATACCTGCACGTGGGTAATGGAGCACATGCAGTCGTTGAAGCTATAGGCACGTTTGATTTAGTTTTACCTTCGGGTCTAGTACTGTCATTAAACGATTGTCATTATGCACCTTCCATTGTTAGGGGTGTCGTTTCTGTTTCCTTGTTAAAAGATGTTGGTTTCGTTCATACATTTACTGATTATGGAATTTCGGTTTCTTTAAATGATGTTTTTTACTTTAATGTTATTCCAGTAAATGGTGTGTTTGAAATTGATTTGCATGATAATGTGATTGATAAAAATAATTCTGTCTTTAGCATCAATAATAAAAGAATCAAAGGTGATTTGGATTCTTCATTTCTTTAGCATTGTAGACTTGCTCATATAGGCAAGAAACGCATGCAACAGCTGCAACACGATGGGCTTTTGCAAGACATCAATGATGAATCATTTGATAAATGCGAATCTTGCATATCTGGGAAGATGACCAAGAAACCTTTCACAAATAGTTTAGAAAGGGCTTCTGATCTTCTTGGTGTGATACATACTGACGTATGTGGACCACTAAGACATGTGTCAAGAAAGGGTGCTAGCTACTTCTTAACCTTTACTGATGATTTCAGTCGTTATGGTTATGTTTATTTACTTAAACATAAACATGAAGTCTTTGAAACATTTAAGGTTTTTAAGAGTGAAGTAGAACTGCAACTAGGAAAGAAGATTAAAGCTCTTCGATCCGATAGAGGTGGTAAATATTTAAGCCAAGAGTTTAAAGATTATCTAGCTGAGTATGGTATCGTCCAGCAACTCACATCTCCATATACTCCACAGCAAAATGGTGTATCTGAGAGAAGGAATCGTACACTGCTTGACATGGTACGATCAATGTTTAATCTTACAACTCTTCCCTTATCCTTTTGGGATTATGCTTTGGAAACTGCTGTTCGCATATTGAATATGGTTCCAACTAAGAAGGTTGATAAGACTCCTTATGAAGTGTGGTATGGGAAACCTCCCAACTTGTCTTACTTAAAGGTCTGGGGTTGTGAGGCGTTTGTTAAACGTGACTCTGCTGATAAGCTGCAACAAAGATCTGTTAAGTGTGTCTTCGTAGGATACCCAAAGGAAACTATGGGTTACTATTTCTACTTTCCACTTGAAAACAAAGTAATTGTTGCTAGGTATGGAGACTTTCTTGAAAAGGATCTCATATCTCATGAATTCAGTGGGAGAGTTTATGATCTGGAAGATGATCAAGAAGATACAACACCTTCTGAAAACACTAGCCAACCTCAAGTAGAACCTGAAAGTCTGGGCGTTCCACCTGAGATTGAAGTGGTTCCCATTCGTAGATCTGCAAGGGCTACGCGTGCACCTGAGCGTCTATGTCTCAACGTAGAAGCTGAGGAAAATATGTTAGGGGATCTTGGTGAACTTGCTAACTATAAAGCTGCCATGATGAGTCCTGAAAAAGAAAAATGGCGAGTTGCAATGAATGGGGAAATGTAATCCATGAAAGATAACGAAGTCTGGATAGAGGTTGACTTACCTCCAAATGCTAAGGTAGTTGGAAGTAAGTGGCTCTTTAAGATAAATACTGACATGGATGGCAATGCACACACCTATAAAGCTCGTCTTGTAGCTCAAGGTTATACTCAAACCTATGGGGTAGACTACGAGGAGACATTTTCTCCTGTAGCAGACATTAGAGCTATTAGGATTCTTATAGCCATAGCTGCGTACTATGACTATGATATATGGCAAATGGATGTCAAAACTGCCTTCTTAAACGGTCGCCTAGATGAGGACATCTATATGGCGCAGCCTGAAGGGTTTGTGAATCCAAAGTTTCCGAAGCGTGTATGCAAACTTCAAAGATCCATTTATGGGTTGAAGCAAGCATCAAGGCAATGGAACAAGAAGTTTGATGAAGAAATCAAGAAATTTGGTTTCACTCAAAATCTTGATGAGCCATGTGTGTATCACAAAGCTAGTGGGAGTAATGTTATTTTCCTTGTCTTATATGTCGATGACATATTGATCATGGGAAAAGACATTCCAAGTATGCAAGATGTAAAGTCTTATCTTGGAGAGTGCTTTTCTATGAAGGACTTAGGGGAAGCAGCATTTATTCTGGGAATCAAGATCTACCGAGATAGATCAAGGCGGTTAATTGGACTAAGCCAAAGTGCTTACATTGATAAAATACTGAAGAGATTTAGTATGCAAAATTCCAAGAAGGGATATTTGCCGATGCAAGTTGAACATGGATTAAGTAATAAACTATGCGTGTCAACACCTGAAGAGGTGGCTTACATGAAGAAAGTTCCTTATGCTTCAGCTGTAGGATCTATCATGTATGCTGTAAGATGTACAAGGCCTGATGTGGCGTTTGCACAAAATATTACCAGTCGGTATCAACAGAACCCAGGTGTGAAACACTGGCAAGCTGTTAAGAACATTCTTAAGTATCTAAGGGCTACTAAAGAAATGTTTCTAGTGTATGGAGGAAATCCAGATGCAGAACTTGATGTTACAGGTTTTTGCGATGCGTCATTCCAAACTGATAAAGATGATACGAAGTCTCAGATGGGTTATGTCTTTGTCATTAATGGAGGAGCAGTTGACTGGAAGAGCAAGAAGCAAACAACGGTTGCGATGTCTATTATAGAAGCTGAGTACATAGCTGCTTCAGAAGCTGCGATGGAAGATGTTTGGATTAGGAAATTCATTTCGGGACTTGGAGTAATGCCCTCAATTGAATTACCTTTAAATGTGTATTGTGACAACTCTGCTGCAATAACATTTGCCAATGAGCCTGGAGTCATGAAGGGCGCCAGACATTTTCCTCATCGATATCACTATGTTCGAGAACAAGTCGACATAGGTGAAATCAATCTACTCAAAGTTCATACAGATGATAATCTAGCTGATCCCTTTACGAAGCCTTTACCAAAAGAAAAACTTACTGACCATGCTGATGGGATAGGACTTCGTTTAGCTAGTAGTTTCATGCAGATCTGTGATTAGTATTTGGATAAAGGATTTTATGAACAAATATTACTTTAATGAAATAAAATAGTTGTTTATGTTTATTTTTCATTTTCTTAATATTATATCCTATATTTGCATGTTTAATCCATGAATAACTTATGTTATTCTAAATAGTCCGTTGTCAATCAATGATGTGGGAATGTCATTGAATTAAGACAAATATGAGTTTTGGTAGAATATACTTTTAAAAGTATATTGATGCGTGGGACATACCAGATTCACATGATATACAATGAATTGAATATAGGACTCATCCCAACTTTACATGATGATACTTTTGGATTTTTGTCATTAAGTATATCATGAAGTGTTTATCCTCAGACTTGAGATACCAGATAACTGATATGAATGTAGTGCATTTGTGTAAGATAGTCTAACGCTATCCGTAACTGGTAGTTATAAGGGCTATTTTCGGAAGTGTTGCAAAATTCATGAGTTATGTTTGTAGTCAAGAGGATTTGTTCCTTTGAATTTGTTTCAAAGCATAATACTATATTTGGGCCCCTCGTAGGGTTGACAAGATGTTTGTATGGCCATACCCAAGATCTATCTGGAATACGTTCAGATGATTTGGTAATCTTGTTCAATCATATACAACGATAATCAGAATGTTAACTTATGAAATGACTTGATCCATATTCATAGTTAATGTAGTATTAGTAACAAAAGGATAAGTAAAAATGATGAATCATTAAATGGTTTTTTCCAGGAGACCATGCTCGATTCGATCTGGGGGCGTTGGCGTGTGAAAGCTAGACTAACCAATGTCATTACTATATTTAGTAATATTCAAGTGGGAGCTGAAAGGTTTTATGGATATTTAAATAATAGTATGTCCGGATTCGAACTCGAGACTTCGGGATTGCACACATTACGTATGAGAATTGATGTACATAATTAATATAAATAAAACGTTATTATTATTAATTATTAGTCACGAAATAAAACATAACGATAGTTAATATTTAACGAGGTTATGACTAACGGTCGTTAAATGTAAACTACGAGGACTAAAGATGAAATTAGTGGACAAGAAGGATCCGGAATCCCTTTGGGATTGGGTGGCCGGTCGTGGGCTTCTCAAACCAAGGAGGTGGGATTTCTTGGTCACCAAGTTTTAAGAATGTATATATACAAACCCTTGTATTCATTTTTAATCTAATCTTGGATCACCAATAACCTAATTTCTCCTCTCCTCTCTCCCTCTTTGTGTGGCCGGTCGAATACCCTCACCTCAAGGGTGTTTCGATTTTGCTTAGCTCAAACATACTAGTGTTTGGTTTATTTGTGATTCAAGGAACTAGCTTTTCCACATCAAATCGCTATTAGTACGTGTGTACAAGAACGAAGGACAAGCACGCTTGAGCTTGTTAATCTTGGCGGTCGATTCTTGTGTTTGGGTCGAATTGATAAACCCTAATTATTAGGGTTTTGGGTTTTGTTCTTGTTTAATCAACGTTTGATTCTTGAATTGCTAAAAGGTACGCACTTTCTTGTTTGGTTAATTATTTACATATATTATTCCGATTGTCTTCCGCTGCATGCTTTGATGATGTTATTTGATTTATATATAATTGTTATGAGTATTAAAATCCAACAGTATGCACATACTACCTTGTCACTGTAAAACAGTTTTGCAGTAACACAGTTTACATATTGTGGCTCTCCTTAGAGGTGAAGACAGTTTGGGTAAGAGGTCAATAATTAGTGTGTGGGTCAGATTGAAAATGAAAGTAAACATATTTGTTTGAATAACATCTTATTTTAGTGTTTATCAAGGATAAATCTTCACCATCCATCTATTTTGATCTAATAGGTGGGATTAACCTAAAATTTAATATGTCAATCTAATTCCATTTTTCTCTTGCATTTTTCTTTTCTTTTTGTCTTTTTTAATTATTCACAATTTTTTTCTTCTTTTTTTTAATTCACGTTTTTTCTAATTCACTTTTTTTTAAATTCACGTTTTTATTTAATTCACTTTTTTTTGGCTTTCATACGTCTTCGTCCGTTTCTTACGTTTTCGCCCGTTTTCGTCCATTTTTCATCCGTTTTTGTCCGTTTTCATACATATCCGTTCGTTTTCATCCGTTTTCATACGTTTTTATCCGTTTTTAAATATTCCCGGCCGTTTTCAGACGTTTTTGAATATCACAAGTGAAAATGAACGAAAACGTATGAAAAATGGAACAAAACGGACGAAAACGAATGAAAACGTATGAAAAATGGAACAAAACGAATGAAAACGTATGAAAAATGGAACAAAACGGACGAAAACGTGAAAATGAATGAAAACGTAAGAAAACAGACGAAAACATATGAAAATGGACGAAAATGTAAGAAAACGGAAGAAAACGGACGAAATGTATGAAAATGGACGAAAACATATAAAAATGTCTGAAAACATTCGAAAACGTATGAAAACAAACGAAACGTATGAAAGTGAAAAAAAAAGACGTGAACTAAAATAAATGTGAATTAAAAAAAGTGAATTAAAAAAAAAGACAAAAAAAAAAGTGATTTAACACTAATATCACATGTGATATTATTAGAATATTCAAATTAGTGTTTAATCCTATGTGATATTTTCATACAAATTTCAGTAACGATAAAAATGAAAAAAACCGTAAAAAAAACATTAAAAACACGAAAAAAAAGGTTAGTCGAAAGTATATCAAAGTGCCTATCTATAGAAAGATAATTAAATTCTCGTTGTAATGGTATATTTTTTCGCTTAACGATTAACGGTTTGAAAGATATTAATATTTGGAAAAAAAATGATGAAAGTGGGTTTTTTAAATTGTTATGACTAATCTCATCTATTAGATCAAATAAAGATGGGGAAGATGGAGGGTGGAGATTGATCCTTTGATATGTAAACAAAGTATGGTATGTAAATGATCTTTAATCTGCATGTAATTAACAAACGTATATTTATTTAAAGAGGAGACTTATTTTGAATAACAAATACTTTTTTCATAGGGGGACTTATCTCAACCATCCATCTAAAAATTAATCATGGCTGAGATTAAAAGCCTTTTGATATGTGCTAAACCCAAAATAACCAAGAAAGAGCCGTTTATTGCTAATATTTGTGGTTTTCTTGAGTTTGTGCTTGTGCAGGTACTGATATGTCAAAACACACAAAAAGAAGCCAAATCAGACGAAAATCCGAGCACGAGAGATTAAGAGAGTTTGAGCTGAGTCGGAAGATCAAAATTATGCATTTGTGAAGAGTTTTATTCTCTGAGGATCATATTTGAAGAATTGTCAGAATCAGCCCCTCATCTTTGAGCATTTGGTAGAATTGATCCTTCAAGTTTCAGAAGTTGCAAAATCAGTCCCTGGATTATTTGAAGAAGGACAAGTTCAACCCTTGGAAGATATTTTCAGATTTACATGTTTGGTCCCTGGATTTTCAGCATATGCACCTTGGGTCCTTAAATTACCAAACGGATCCCATATCTAGTCCAATATACTTACACTTGGCCCAAATCCGAAAATACCCAGCCCAAACCTTACTATACCCGGTCCACTAGCTCACTTACCCGTTATCCACTTCGGACCCTGGTCAAACAATCACTTTACCCGGTCAAAGCAACTCAAACAATATTAAACAAAACCAAACGCGCCCAAAATACCCGTCTTTCCCAATCCAAACGCGCCTAAATGGAAATCCAGTTACTATTCACATTTACCCACCACCATTTACCCACACATATAACCTCGTACTAGCATCTTTCTCAAGGAGCTTCTAGATGTCTCTGACATGGCAGATAATATCGCCCACGTGGCCCTTTCAAGCATTCTTATTGGACGCAACAAGTCATAAGGTGAATTGGAGCATTTTGATTGGAGAAGATGAATCAGAAGGCTGAGGATAAGGATAAGCCTTCTAGGCTCTTCTATCAAGGATCCAAGACTGCTTGAAGGCTATAAATAGGACCCCTTAGCATCATTTGTAATCGTGCATTTCCTTAGTTTCAAATCAGCTTTATGTTTCTTGTATTTCAGCCTTTCAGTAGCTTATTAATGTTTTCTTAAGGTTTTTTATGTAATCTCAGTCTATTGTAATCCTCTTTCAGTCTTAATAAAATTTCCAAGTTTTAAATTTAATCTTGCATTTCTGATTTTAGTACTCAATAAGTTGTTTTGAATAATGGAATAAGCTCATTTAAGCTTGATATAGCTTTAGTGAGCTTATATTGTGCTTACACTGTTTCATTGCATCCAATACACAACAAAAGCTCTTGGTCAACAAAAGTCAACTGTGGTGCTATTTTGGTTCAGAGATGGAATTGGGTTGATTATTATGCTGGATTGGGTTGTTATTTGGTATTTTTGATTGGAATAGTACTATTACTCTGCCCAAATTTGGCTGGAATAACAAGTGAGTAATAACCTCTTTCATTCTCAAAACTGTCTTAATGAATTGATCATGTGTGTTTGTTGTTATTGCTTGATTAGATGATTATTTCAGTTCTAGGATCTTAATATTTCATCTGTTTCAATCTCTGCACACTAGGATTAGGATTAAATTAGTTCAAATTGCTTTTTACAGTTTTTAAGGGAGTGTTTGGTTTAGGCTTTAATTAGTTTATTAGAGCTTAATAGTAAATCAGTTTGTTGTTGCAGTGTTTACTGGTCATTATATAGTTATTGCAGTCCTTATTTAGTACTTGTTTTCATCAAAAAGTCAAAATCAAACTAAACTTTATTTGGCTTAATAACTGTTGATGTTCAGTTAATGAATAAGCTCTAGATAAGTTTAGAAACTGTTGGTTTAGCTTAATTTGTTCTTATTTCATCTCATTTCATCTGCATCAGTTCAAAATTTGCCTTTAAATCTCACAGAAGTCAAACTTCCAAACTGTTTTCAAAAGTCAAAAAAATGTCAAAACCAGTTTTCTTCAAACCTTGCAGCCTTTGCACAAGGTTCTATCTAGATCATTAGGACCTGAAAATTGGTACAAACACTCTTTGGTTGGTGGTCTTGAGGACCACAGTTTAGGTTTTCACATTAGCTTATTGAATAAGCCTGTGCAACAGCTTAAACATAGGAGTTAAGAGCTGAATTTAGTTAGAAACAGTTAGCATATTAACTTGGTAGATTGTTGATTAGAGGTTAGGAGTAGCTGGAATTAGTTGATAATAGTTAGTCTTAGTATAAATTAGCTTCTGAAACAATTTGGTGGCTTATTGTGCTTATTAGCTTATTCATAATTGCTTATTCATAGACAGTTTACATTGCAGCTGTAGATTCTTACACATTAGCCTTAGTTATTATATTTTTCATAAAATTAGAATAATATTTTAGACTTTTACTGAATTTTTCATAATTTTTCATCATTGTTTAGTATTTTTCACAATTTAAAACAGTTTTTAGGTATTTTTAAATAGCTTTTATTGCAATTAAATCAGAAAAAGTTCCAAAAAATAAATTTTCAATTTTCATAGAGTAAGATAAATACAAAAAGTAAAAAAATAATTTTTCTAGATTTTTTCTAGCTTATTTTGTAATTTTTAGCCAATTAATTAGATTTAAATAGTTTTAAATTCGTAGAAAATATAAAAATAATCAGAAAAATACAAAATTAGTTTTGAAAATCCTCTTTAGTTTATTTAGACTTTATAAAAATAGTTTCATAATTTTCCTTTTTATTTTTATAATTTTTAGTAATTTAAATTAGATTTAAAAGTTAAAAATTAGTTTTTAATTTGAATAAATTCCAGAAAAACCCAAAAAATTAGTTTTAATTCATAAATCGTTTTCAAATTGTATTTTTAGAGTAAAAGTAATTTTAGGACATTTTTAGGATATAGATTAGACGTAGTTGCATTTTATTTACGTTTCGTTTATTACGTTTTAGTTAATATCACACTTAGGATTTCCCGTAGATTAGATTTCCCTTAATTAGTTTCCCTATTCCCGTAGTTTAATAAAATCAAAATCATTAATCCAAAACATCGAGCATTAAATTCCAAACCAAAAACGACGTTGGCAATTCACGCCTCGTTGGGAAACGATTCGGGTTGACTAATCCGTATCAACGATCACACACGGGATTTGATTTAATATTCTTTTTCCTAAAGGAATTTTGAATCTATCTTCGTGATTATTTTTGATAACGATATTGAGGTTTCATCCATACACATACCCCAAAGCCTTTTGTTTACGAATCAAATTTTGGCACCGCTGCCGGGGAGGTTGTGTCACGACAATATCGTTAGAGGTTTGACGATTAGTGACTCGAGATCCTTCATTCGTGAAGTTACTATTTTTCTATAAAAACAAAAAAGTAAAAAAATATTTTCCTTTTTCTTTTGTATATATATATATCATATTAAAAATACAAAAAGATTTTCTCTTGTGTTTTTGCTAATAAATAGAAGACACCAATTATATAACATTCTCAACGGAGGTGTTATAATTAATAAGTTCCCGAACCAAAGATCAAAAACTTGCCTTTGTGTCGCTTGTGAATTGATTTATTTCTATCGGATAAACAAACTGTGTGGTGGGTATAAGGACGGCCTGACATTAAATTGCGGCTGAAAAGAAGTGGGTTTTTAATAAGCTTCGCGCTGACCTACAAAGCTTCTCCGCTCGCTTGTGCGTTTGTCTTATAGAGGTAATTTATTCACTTGGGATTATTGGTTAAGTTCACTGTGTTTTCGAATACCGTTCTCTTTTAATTGCCTTGGTTTTTGAAAGTGCATGCGCACTCATTCTAATAACTACAGACCGATACGTGAATCTGCTACAATTCCGAGAAGGCGAAATAGACGTGCTCCATTAGTCGAACCCGAGATTCGAACTAATCAGACTCCGCCCATCATCAAAATGGCGGAGGACAACCGATCCATGCTAGAGCAACTCCAGGCACCCACCGAGGGTTATGGAGAAGCCATCGTCGTCCCGGCAATCGTTGCCGATAACTTTGGCTTAAACCCGGCTTGATCAACTTGGTATCATCGAGCCAATTTTACGGATTTGAGAGGGACGATCCTCACTCTCATATCCGACGGTTTAACAAGCTCACGTCTACGATCAAGTACCGTAACGTTCCGGAAGAGGCTATCAAGCTACTACTCTTCCCATTTTCACTCGAGGGGGCCACCCGGATTTGGCTCGAAAAACTACCCCCTCGATCGATAACCACATGGGAGAATTTAGTGTCAAAATTCGTGAACGAATTCTTCCCACCGTCTAAAACAACAAGCTTAAAAAATGAAATAACAAAATTCACACAAAGATTTGATGAATCATTTAGTGAGGCATGGGACCGATTCAAAGATTTGCTTAGGCAATGTCCCCATCATGGTTTTTCTGAGTTGCACCAACTCGATACGTTTTATAATGGTTTGAATGAAACTGATCAAGACTCTCTCAATGCCGCCGCGGGTGGTAATTTGTTGGCCCAATTAACGAGAGATGCCTTGTCGATTATTGAGAACAAATCTAAAGTCCGTACCTCACGAAGCAAATCGGTTGCTGCCCGAGTGAGTGCTACACCATCGTCCTCGTCTTACGGAAATACGTCTAGCACCGATGCTAAGATTGATAAGCTTACGGATATGATACAGGCTTTGGTTAAGATTAAGACGGCTAAGGTTAATTCTTCTCCACCCGCTCAAGTCAAAGCGGTGGAAACGACTTGTACTACTTGTGGTGGCCCGCATGCCTACTACAATTGTACCGCCACCGATGGAAATCCTTTCGAAGCTAATGCCGTAACCGGAGGTAACCAATACCATCCTCAAGTTGAACCGAATCCTCGTGTTAGTAATCAAATGGGACCTCCGGGATTTTCTTAATCAAACAATCAGACTCGTTTTAATCAGAATCAAGTTCGTGGACCAAATGTTCAAAACCAATTCAAAGCCCCACCGAATCAATACCCGAACCAAGGAGTTAACTACAATCAAGGATATCAAAATCCAAGCTATCAAGCTTCACCTTTGCCTTCAAATGAATTCACAACTTATGTTCAACACAACAATTCTACCATCCACACTATGCAAAATCAGATTACAAGTTTGAGGAATGAGTTTCAATCTTCGTTAAATAGACAAAGCAATGAGTTTAGGAATGAGATTCGACTTCAGAACAACAAATTGGATGCTTCACAGAATAAACTCGAAAACATGTTGAATGCTGTTTTGTGTAAGATAAGTCAACCCTCAACTTCGGGTTCTCTTCCGAGTGATACCATTCCCAACCCGAAGGGTGAGTTGAAAGCTATAACCACACGGAGTGGTAAGGCTTATGATGGACCCTCGTTTCCTACTCCGCTGGTGAGGGAGGAGGAACGAGACACCGAGGTTATTGAAGAAAATGTGCAACCCGCACCCGTCCCACCTCCGGTCGTTCAGACTCCGATTCCGGAACCCGATGTTCCGAAGACTACTCTTAAACCTTCACTTCCTTATCCTTCAAGGCTTCATGATCAAAAGCTTCGTGACAAAACCGAAAACCAAATGGAGAAATTTGTTGAAATCGTTCAATCCTTGAATTTTAACATCAGTTTCACCGGCGCTTTACTTCTCATGCCGAAATTTGCTGCTATGATAAAGAATCTAGTGAGTAATAAAGAAAAGTTGGCAGAAATAGCGAAAACACCGTTGAATGAGAATTGCTCGGCGGTGCTCCTCAAGAAACTTCCCGAAAAGTTAGGAGACCCCGGCAAATTTCTTATACCTTGTGAGTTTCCGAGAATAGTGAAATGCTTCGCCTTGGCCGATCTTGGTGTGAGTATTAACTTAATGCCTCTTTCGATTTATAACAAGCTTTCTCTCCCGGATCTCACTCCTACTAAGATGACTCTTGAACTCGCGGACCGTTCAACCTCTATTCCAAAAGGAATCGCCGAGGACGTCTATGTGAAAGTAGGACCACTTCATTTTCCCGCCGACTTCGTTGTCGTTGACTTTGATGCTGACCCCCGAGTGCCTCTTATTCTCGGGAGACCTTTCCTAAGAACGGGTCGTGCGATGATTGATGTTTATGAAGGAGAAATCACTTTACGATCTAACAAGGAAACCGTCTCGTTTAATATTAACCATCCTTCGAGATACTCCTCCAACTATGATGATGCTTCTATTAATCGAATCGACGTTCTTGATATTGCTACGGAGGAGTATGCTCAAAAGCTTCTTGATTTTATGAGTGGCAATCCCACCATTCCTTCTGAAAATATTGAACCATCTTTTGAACCGATTATTGCCGATTCTTCCCCCTCTCTCACTCCGTTTGAGGGAGGTGACTTCTTTTTGGAAGAAATCGATGAGTTTCTTGCTTATGATGAATCGATTCCACCAGGAATTGATGATGGTGTTTATGATTCGGAGGGAGATATCCGTTATCTTGAGCAATTGTTAAATGAAGATCCATTACCATCACTCCCTCCGAAGAAAATTACGATCGAAGAGCTCAAAGGAGTACAAACGTCTGATGAAAAGCTTCCCGAGCCCGAGCTCAAGGATTTACCTCCTCATCTTGAATACGCTTTTCTTGAAGAACCGAACAAATTTCCCGTCATCATTGCTAAAAATTTAAAAGATGAGGAGAAAACCGCACTTTTGGATGTCCTACGAAAACATAAAAATGCAATCGCTTGGCAAATTTATGACATCAAAGGAATCAATCCTCGTTTTTGTACCCACAAAATTTTGATGGAGGATGATTGTAAACCCGTGATTCAACAACAACGTAGGGTTAACCCAAAAATTCATGACATTATCAAAAAGGAAGTTCTTAAACTCCTCGACGCCGGAATCATTTATCCAATCTCCGATAGCTCATGGGTTAGCCCTATCCATTGTGTCCCTAAGAAAGGAGGAATGACCGTCGTTACTAACGAAGAAAATGAGTTGATTTCCACACGCCTCGTCACCGGATCGAGGGTGTGTATTGACTATCGAAAATTGAACGATGCTACTCGTAAGGACCATTTCCCGCTACCTTTTATGGATCAGATGCTCGAACGTTTAGCGGGAAATGAGTTCTATTGCTTTCTCGATGGTTTCTCCGGTTATTTTCAAATCCCGATCGATCTGAAGGATCAGGAGAAAACCACTTTCACATGCCCTTATGGAACTTTTGCTTACCGACGCATGCCTTTTGGGCTATGCAATGCTCCCGGTATGTTCCAAAGGTGCATGATGGCTATTTTTCATGACATGATCAAAAATTCTATGGAAGTTTTTATGGATGATTTCTCGGTTTATGGAGATTCTTTCACTTCTTGCCTCTCTCATCTAGACCACATGCTCAAACGGTGTGAAGACACCAATTTGGTTTTGAATTGGGAGAAGTGCCATTTCATGGTTCGAGAGGGCATTGTCCTCGGCCATAAGATTTCAAAATCTGGGATTGAGGTCGACCGAGCTAAAGTAGACGTTATAGCTAAACTCCCTCATCCCACTACCGTCAAAGGTATTCGGAGTTTTTTGGGTCATGCCGGTTTCTATCGCCGTTTCATCCAAGATTTCTCTAAGATAGCCCGCCCTCTGACCCATCTCCTTGAAAAGGATGCTCTGTTTATCTTCACCAATGAATGCGTTGAAGCATTTAATTTTCTCAAAAAGAAATTAACTGAGGCACCGATCTTAGTTGCCCCCGACTGGGATTTGCCCTTTGAGCTTATGTGTGACGCAAGTGATTACGCAATTGGGGCAGTCTTGGGGCAACGTAAGTCGAAACACTTTCAACCTATACACTATGCGAGTAAGACATTGTCTGAGGCCCAACACAATTACACGACTACTGAAAAGGAATTATTGGCCGTTGTTTATGCTTTTGAGAAATTTCGACCCTACCTTGTCTTATCGAAGACCATAGTGTATACCGACCATTCTGCCCTTAAGTATCTTTTGGCAAAGCAAGATGCTAAGCCACGATTACTTCGGTGGGTTCTCCTCCTTCAAGAGTTTGATGTTACTATTCTTGACAAAAAAGGAGCGGAGAACCTTGCTGCCGATCACCTTTCTAGACTTGAGAATCCCCATCAAAGTGTGCTCGAGAAAAAGGATATCACAGAAACATTTCCTCTTGAGACACTTGGGATGATTGCTAAGAAAGACCCGAACACCCCATGGTTTGCCGATTTTGCAAATTACCATGCGGGCAATTTCATTGTGAAAGGGATGTCGTCCCAACAAAAGAAAAAGTTTTTCAAAGATGTTAAGCATTATTTCTGGGACGACCCCTACTTGTTTAAGATTTGTGCGGATCAAGTAATCCGGCGGTGTGTTCATGGCCAAGAGGCTCTTGATATTCTTCATGCTTGCCATAACGGACCCACTGGTGGCCATCATGGTGCAAGCTACACCGCTAAGAAGGTTTTTGATTCCGGATTTTATTGGCCTACCATATATCGAGATGCTCATGATTTAGTTAAATCTTGTGATTCTTGCCAACGTCAAGGGAAAATTTCACAAAAGGATGAAATGCCACAAAATGCTATTCAAGTTTGTGAGATTTTTGACGTGTGGGGCATCGATTTTATGGGACCATTTCCATCATCTAGGGGTAATAAGTATATCCTCGTGGCCGTCGATTACTTGTCTAAATGGGTTGAAGCGAAGGCGCTCCCCACCAATGATGCCCGAGTGGTAGTTAAGTTCTTGAAGAATTTGTTTTCCCGATTCGGAGCACCTCGTGCTATCATCAGTGATCGCGGTACCCATTTCTGTAATGAACAATTTGCTAAAGTTATGGCTAAATTTGGAGTTACCCATCGTCTTTCTACCGCGTATCACCCGCAAACGAGCGGACAAGTTGAGGTCTCGAATCGTGGTTTGAAAAGGATTTTAGAAAGGATCGTAGGAGAAAATCGAGCTTCATGGGCCGATAAGTTAGATGATGCATTATGGGCTTTCCGCACCGCTTACAAGACACCCATCGGGTGCACCCCATTTAAGTTGGTGTATGGAAAAGCTTGTCACTTGCCCATTGAGCTCGAGCATAAGGCATTCTGGGCCTTGAAACATGCAAACTTTGATCTTAAGACCGCGGGTGATCACCGAAAAGTTCAATTGAATGAATTAAATGAGCTTAGGGATCAGGCCAACGAGAATTCTTTGATTTTCAAAGAGAAGACTAAGAGGATTCATGATGCTAAAATCAAAAACCGCGTTTTCAACGTTGGTGATCAAGTTCTCCTCTTTAACTCTCGCTTGAAGATATTCTCGGGCAAACTCAAAACCCGTTGGTCCGGACCATTCACCATCGCTCAAGTTTTCCCGTATGGAACGGTGGAGCTTTCTCAGCCCGATGGCCCAAATTTCAAGGTCAATGGTCATCGTGTGAAACATTATTTTGGAGGGGACATTCCATCTATGGTTGTCCCGGATCTCCAAACTTTCCCTAAGGACAACTGAATTCGGGGATCGAGTCAAGCTAGCAACTCGGTGATCAAAAACAGTAGTGCTTCGTGGGAGGCACCCCATGCTTATCTCTATTTTCTTTCCATTTTCTAATAAGTGACGTGAAGGGGTCAGCCTCTTCGATTTCTCATGTTTGGTTGTTTGTGATGTTGTGTTTAGGATGTTCCCGATATGAAGACTCTCGTGCTCGAAGTTTGTCTTTTCTCCACTCAAGTTTCATGTTCGATGCTGATGGAAATCCGATATCCTAATCTTATCAACTAACGTTAATCTTTGAGCATACTTAATAAACGGCTTTTAGATTTTCGTTTTACCCTTGCCTTTAAACATTGCGGACAATGTTTCGTTTTAGTCTGGGGTGGGTAATCTTCGATTTGATTTGACCGCACTTGCTTGTTTTTCGTCGTATACTCTCGCAACCCCGTTTTTCCTTAGAAAATAAAAAATTGTGCAAAAATGTGAAAAATTTAAAAAATTTTGTAAGCTTTTGTTAAGTCTTTTTGATTGAAAAGTTTGCTAGTCTCTTAGACAAGAAGCTATAAAATGCGAATTCTAGCTCACAAGGCCAAGATTTTGCAAGTTTCCCTGAGTGACTTTAAATATGCATAACTTTATTTCATTAGACGAAGCATTTGCTAAGTTAATATATGTTTTGACACCTTGTTGACTTTCCGCTGGTGAGGGTAGGAATGGAATTCTGACTTGACCGGGCGTGTTGAGCCCTAGCTTGTTCCCTTAACCATAGATAATTTAATTATCGGCTAAGCATCCGCGGATCTCATTATTTTGGATTTTAAATTTGCGGAGATCGAGAAATGATAGAGTTGCTTATGAGTTTAGATGCTAAACGTGGAGTAGTTGGTTCTCTTTAGAGCCCATCGAAGGTACTTATGGCTTTTTGTTCCCACAAAATTGTTTCACCCCATATCTGTCAAATAAATAATTAGAGATGTTGAGTTTTTGGCGATAATTAGTTCTTTATCTTCTTAAAAGAATCTTTGTTTTAAAAATTGGGTACACATCAAGGATCCGTAATAAATAAATAAGCAAGAAATAAGTGAAAAATTATAAGTAAAGTTATGAGCTGCGGTGTCGAGATCGGACCCTTGGATCTTTAGCCGGGATTGAGTGAGGTCTTAGTCTAGCCAACCGGGATCCTCATTTCATGAAGCCTATAGTCTTGGAATTACCCCGTGAAGCTCCGTAGTTCATAGCTCATATGAGTAAAAGTATAAGTGCAAAAAAAAAAAAAAAAAAAAAAAAAAAAAAAAAAGTGAATGAAATGATGAAAAAATCAAAAATATAAGTGAATAAAAATTTCTTGATGTGGACCTCATTTTTGGGACAATGGTTCTTGAGAGAAGGCGGATAACTAATTATCGACTTAGCTTTATATCTTTATTGGATTAAAAGTTATCGAAACGAGAAATTTGAAGAGATTCATTTCTCACAAAAAAATAAAAAAATTCTAGAGGAAAATAGGAAAATGGGAACAAAAGGTATTTACACAAGTAACTTCCATGGGTAGTGTTAGCATCTAGAATCATATTTAACAATGATTTCGATTTTACGCTTAGTTTGGGACTTGTGAAAAATCAGGGACGATGTATTCTATCCGTATGGTCACTTCACGCTGTGTTGTGTTTTCTACTCCGTGATCCTAACATGTCGTTTGAAAAATGTTGGAGTTATTGATCGACATGAAAGTTCAACAAACCGTCATTCATAACCGGATTGTGCTTAATCATAATATCTATACATGTGAATTAAAAAGGTAAACGGGTGGTTTTTAGAATTAAGGCTTTCCTAATCTCTTTTGAGGAATCTTTGCTACTTCTTCATAGGTTTAGTAGAAAAAGATTGAAATCCTTGGTTTTAGAAGCGTGAGTTGATTGCATTGCGTGAGGACACGACAATGGTTTCGTCTGGGGTATTTTGATATGTGCTAAAACACATATCATTTCTTTATCAAATAAAACCCAAAATAACCAAGAAAGAGCCGTTTATTGCTAATATTTGTGGTTTTCTTGAGTTTGTGCTTGTGCAGGTACTGATATGTCAAAACACACAAAAAGAAGCCAAATCAGACGAAAATCCGAGCACGAGAGATTAAGAGAGTTTGAGCTGAGTCGAAAGATCGAAATTATGCATTTGTGAAGAGTTTTATTCTCTGAGGATCATATTTGAAGAATTGTCAGAATCAGCCCCTCATCTTTGAGCATTTGGTAGAATTGATCCTTCAAGTTTCAAAAGTTGCAAAATCAGTCCCTGGATTATTTGAAGAAGGACAAGTTCAACCCTTGGAAGATATTTTCAGATTTACATGTTTGGTCCCTGGATTTTCAGCATATGCACCTTGGGTCCTTAAATTACCAAACTGATCCCATATCTAGTCCAATATACTTACACTTGGCCCAAATCCGAAAATACCCAGCCCAAACCTTACTATACCCAGTCCACTAGCTCACTTACCCGTTACCCACTTCGGACCCTGGTCAAACAATCACTTTACCCAGTCAAAGCAACTCAAACAATATTAAACAAAACCAAACGCGCCCAAAATACCCGTCTTTCCCAATCCAAACGCGCCTAAATGGAAATCCAGTTACTATTCACATTTACCCACCACCATTTACCCACACATATAACCTCGTACTAGCATCTTTCTCAAGGAGCTTCTAGATGTCTCTAACATGGCAGATAAGATCGCCCACGTGGCCCTTTCAAGCATTCTTATTGGACGCAACAAGTCATAAGGTGAATTGGAGCATTTTGATTGGAGAAGATGAATCAGAAGGCTGAGGATAAGGATAAGCCTTCTAGGCTCTTCTATCAAGGATCCAAGACTGCTTGAAGGCTATAAATAGGACCCCTTAGCATCATTTGTAATCGTGCATTTCCTTAGTTTCAAATCAGCTTTATGTTTCTTGTATTTCAGCCTTTCAGTAGCTTATTAATGTTTTCTTAAGGTTTTTTATGTAATCTCAGTCTATTGTAATCCTCTTTCAGTCTTAATAAAATTTCCAAGTTTTAAATTTAATCTTGCATTTCTGATTTTAGTACTCAATAAGCTGTTTTGAATAATGGAATAAGCTCATTTAAGCTTGATATAGCTTTAGTGAGCTTATATTGTGCTTACACTGTTTCATTGCATCCAATACACAACAAAAGCTCTTGGTCAACAAAAGTCAACTGTGGTGCTATTTTGGTTCAGAGATGGAATTGGGTTGATTATTATGCTGGATTGGGTTGTTATTTGGTATTTTTGATTGGAATAGTACTGTTACTCTGCCCAAATTTGGTTGGAATAACAAGTGAGTAATAACCTCTTTCATTCTCAAAACTGTCTTAATGAATTGATCATGTGTGTTTGTTGTTATTGCTTGATTAGATGATTATTTCAGTCCTAGGATCTTAATATTTCATCTGTTTCAATCTCTGCACACTAGGATTAGGATTAAATTAGTTCAAATTGCTTTTTACAGTTTTTAAGGGAGTGTTTGGTTTAGGCTTTAATTAGTTTATTAGAGCTTAATAGTAAATCAGTTTGTTGTTGCAGTGTTTAATGGTCATTATATAGTTATTGCAGTCCTTATTTAGTACTTGTTTTCATCAAAAAGTCAAAATCAAACTAAACTTTATTTGGCTTAATAACTGTTGATGTTCAGTTAATGAATAAGCTCTAGATAAGTTTAGAAACTGTTGGTTTAGCTTAATTTGTTCTTATTTCATCTCATTTCATCTGCATCAGTTCAAAATTTGCCTTTAAATCTCACAGAAGTCAAACTTCCAAACTGTTTTCAAAAGTCAAAAAATGTCAAAACCAGTTTTCTTCAAACCTTGCAGCCTTTGCACAAGGTTCTATCTAGACCATTAGGACCTGAAAATTGGTACAAACACTCTTTGGTTGGTGGTCTTGAGGACCACAGTTTAGGTTTTCACATTAGCTTATTGAATAAGCCTGTGCAACAGCTTAAACATAGGGGTTAAGAGCTGAATTTAGTTAGAAACAGTTAGCATATTAACTTGGTAGATTGCTGATTAGAGGTTAGGAGTAGCTGGAATTAGTTGATAATAGTTAGTCTTAGTATAAATTAGCTTCTGAAACAATTTGGTGGCTTATTGTGCTTATTAGCTTATTCATAATTGCTTATTCATAGACAGTTTACATTGCAGCTGTAGATTCTTACACATTAGCCTTAGTTATTATATTTTTCATAAAATTAGAATAATATTTTAGACTTTTACTGAATTTTTTATAATTTTTCATCATTGTTTAGTATTTTTCACAATTTAAAACAGTTTTTAGGTATTTTAAAATAGCTTTTATTGCAATTAAATCAGAAAAAGTTCCAAAAAATAAATTTTCAATTTTCATAGAGTAAGATAAATACAAAAAGCAAAAAAATAATTTTTCTAGATTTTTCCTAGCTTATTTTGTAATTTTTAGCCAATTAATTAGATTTAAATAGTTTTAAATTCATAGAAAATAGAAAAATAATCAGAAAAATACAAAATTAGTTTTGAAAATCCTCTTTAGTTTATTTAGATTTTATAAAAATAGTTTCATAATTTTCCCTTTTATTTTTATAATTTTTAGTAATTTAAATTAGATTTAAAAGTTAAAAATTACTTTTTAATTTGAATAAATTCCAGAAAAACCCAAAAAATTAGTTTTAATTCATAAATCGTTTTCAAATTGTATTTTTAGAGTAAAAGTAATTTTAGGACATTTTTAGGATATAGATTAGACGTAGTTGCATTTTATTTACGTTTCGTTTATTACGTTTTAGTTAATATCACAGTTAGGATTTCCCGTAGATTAGATTTCCCTTAATTACTTTCCCTATTCCCGTAGTTTAATAAAATCAAAATCATTAATCCAAAACATCGAGCATTAAATTCCAAACCAAAAACGACGTTGGCAATTCACGCCTCGTTGGGAAACGATTCGGGTTGACTAATCCGTATCAACGATCACACACGGGATTTGATTTAATATTCTTTTTCCTAAAGGAATTTTGAATCTATCTTCGTGATTATTTTTTATAACGATATTGAGGTTTTATCCATACACATACCCCAAAGCCTTTTATTACGAATCACCTTTTAATATTTCACTATTTGTTTTAATTTAAATATCTCTTAAACCGTTAATCGTTAAGCGAAAATAAATAAATCATCACGACGAGCATTTAATTATCTTTCTATTCATATACACTTTGATATACTTTCGATAATTTTTTTTCTTCATTTTTTTCACTTTTGTTTACTTTTTTCGTATTTGTTTTTTTCTTTTTTTTTGTTGTTGAAAATAGCATGATAAATCACATGCGATTGAACACTAATTTGAATATTATAATAAAATCATATTTGTTTTTATAGAATATAGTAGGTAATTTATGAAAATCACATGTGATTGAGATCACGTGTGGGAAAAAATCACGTTTGATTCAGATACGTGTTGAAAAATCACATTGTGATTTTATTAAAAATATTCAAATTAGTGTTTAATCACATGTGATTTCGCATGCAAGTTTCAAAACAAAAAAAGTAAAAAAACACGAAAACAAAATATTTTTGTTGAAAGTATACCAAATTGCATATATATAGAAGATAATTAAATGATCGTCGTGATGGTATATTTATTTTCGCTTAACGATTAACGGTTTAAGAAATATTAATAATTGAAAAAAAATAGAAAAGAATGAGTTTGTTAAAATGTTGAGTTTAATCTCATCCATTTGATCAAATTGAGATGAAAGGTTAAGATTGGTCTCTTGGTTTATAAAGAAAGTTTGATATGCAAATGATCTTGAATCTATTTTTAAAATATCATGAACAACAACTAACCAATAATTAATAATTGGTATACACAGCGTTCATATAAATTTATATATTATTATAGTTCACACACAATATAAATGATATGACATAAAAAACAAAATATTTGCATCATAACAATTTCACATATAAACGCATTTTAATGTTTTAACCCAGAGACACATGTATTGCCAATGAGCATGGTGACAGCATGAGTTATATTTTTCCCTCTTTTCTCTCTCCTGTAACAAACCCAACAACTTTCCCGCCTAAATCCTTTCGCCAGTAAAACTCAATAAAGCTTCAATTCCTTACGATATAATCACCATTTTTCAAATCCAATCTGATAGATCGATTCAGCTTGTTATTCCGATCAATCCTATACCTTTTCCCCCAAATCATCCACTAATTTTGAAATTCATATTTTGACGCCAAAATAGAATTTCTAAATTTCTGATGAATAGTATTACCTCTTTAGTTAACTAGTATTCTTAGCGTCCCTTTTCACCGTTTGAGTCATATTTTGTGTTGAATTTGCAAGAATGTCATCAAATAGGCATGGTTTGAAGCGTAATGTTAGGATTCCTAAGAGGTGTGAGAATTCTGATGTTAATACTGGAAAAAGAGTTGTTAAGGGTAGTAATGGAAGCAATAATGGTGTAGATAAGAAAGTTGTTGGTAAAAAAAGGCAGATCCAGTGATTTTGAGTCATGATAGTGTTAATCTGCGGATGGTGTGGAATCAGAGGAGACTAGGAGTGGCTGGAGTGCAGAGATGGAAAGTAATGGTGTGAATGCTGTGAATAATGATGTAAGTGTTACTCCAACTGCTAACACAATTGTTGATAATAATAATAATGAAGAAATTGCTAATAATGTACAAAATAACATGGAAAATGATGATAAAAATAAAGAGAATGTTGTTAAGGCAACTGTAGAGAATAAAATTCCTTATGTTAATGTGGTAAAGGGAATGATGCTAGTATTGATAATCACTTGATTTACATTGCCCCAAGATCAATGAGGATGGTATTGAAAATGTTATGTTTGATGATGATATTGTCAAAAAAGGGTGTGTTAAATGGCGAACTACCTTGTGTGGTTATTTTGTGGGACAAAACATGGGGTTTATGAGTTAAGATACCATATCAGAAGAATGTGGTGGAAATTTGGATTCAAGGAAGTCATAGTGAATGATAGTGGTATAAATCTGTTCAAATTCAAATATATTGAGGGTTTGCAGTATGTGCTAGCAAAAGGACCCTGGATGGTATATAACAAGCCATTGTTTGTGATGAAATGGAACCCTGAGTTAGGTATGAAGAATGTTGAGCCTGCTAAGTTGCCAATTTAGGTCAAGTTACTGAATATCCCAATAGAGGCATGGAGCATGGAAGGCATAATTGCACTAGCTAGTAGCTTAGGTAGGCCTTTAATGATGCATGAAATGACTGCTAGAATGTGTCAAAATGGGATTGAATATCTGATTATGCTAAAGTACTGGTGGAATTTGAAGCTTGAAAAATAATGAAAACTGAGATCAAGATTGAGTATACTGATAAGGAGAAGAATGTAAAGGGTACAAAAATGGTGAATGTGATGTATGACTGGAAACCTGATGGTTGTACCCACTACAAAGTGTTTGGGCATAGCTTTGAAAAGTGTAGTATTAGGCCTAGAACAGTGGATGAGCTTAAGGCCAAGTCTGATGAAGAATTAAGACTAAAGAATCTGAATAAGGCAAAAGTTGCTAAGGCCAGTGAAGAAAAACAGGACAAAAATGGTAATTGGCAACAGTAGAGGAAAAATGGGCAAAATAAGAGGAATAACTGTAAACATGAATATAGAGAAAATAATATGAATGCAGCAACAATGAAGAATGGTACAAGTGAAGAGAAGAATGGTACAAGTGCATAGAAGAATAGTAAAGGAAAAGAACAAGTTGCAGCTTCAAGAAATAAGAGTAAGACTAAGACTAAGGGTAACACAGAGCCAATCAAAAGTAGTAATCAATTTGAGGTACTAAATGGTGTTATGGAAAATGAAGATTATGAATTGAGTATACTAAATGGTGGTAGACAATTTTTTGAACAAGAAAATGCAGCCAAACTATATTGAATCAAGTACTTGGACACAAGACATGATTAAGTATTTCAAAGACCAATGGGAAATAGATAGGCTCAAAGAACAGGAAGAAGCAAGTATGAATCAGGAGGATGTAATGGAAAACAAGAATGCATTAGCTCAGACCATGGCTGTTGATACTGTCATGGGGATGAGTAAGGCTATTTTGAATTAATCTCTTCTTTTGAATAAGGGTATATAGGAGTTTATTTTTTGTCTCTATGGATTTTAATATAGTTTCATGGAACATAAGGCGTATGAATAAACTGAAAAAACAAAAAGAAGTTAAAAGAATGAATTTGGAAGATAGAATTCAAGTTTGTGCTATTTTAGAGACTCGTGTTAAACCCCATAAATTACCAAATGTATGTGACAGAACCTTTGGGAGTTGGAGTTGGGTTTCTAATGTAAGTCATAGCATGAATGGGTGTAGAATATTAGTAGGTTGGAATAATGCATTAGTAAATTTGATGGTACTACACAGTTCTAATAAAACTATGATGTGTGTGATTGAAACTATTCCAAACAAAGTCAAAGTATTTTGCAGTTTTGTTTATGCTGCAAATACAGGAGAGAAAGAAGAGAGGCATGGATGGAGTTAAGAAGAGCTAAAAATGTCACTATTGGATGGTCATGGTTGGTTATGGGAGATTTTAACACTACAATAAAAACTATGGAGCATTCTGCTGGTGGATCTTTAATTACTTTTGATATGCAAGACTTGGTTGATTGTGTTAATGAAACAGAATTGGAAGATTTATGCAGCACGTAATGATCAATAAATTCCATTGAATTAATTCTAGAGATACACATGCCAAAATCCTAGCACGAATCTATAATAGATTCTATAAAGAATAAAGATTTTCTATAGTTGGACTGGAATTGACGAACACTTAATACCAATATTATTCTTTAATAGTATAAGTATCCAATAAAAATAGAAATGGGGCGTAGCCAAGCGGTAAGGCAACGGGTTTTGGTCCCGCTATTCGGAGGTTCGAATCCTTCCGTCCCAGAGCATATCCATTGTATTCTAATACTTCTTTTTTGTTCAACAAGGTTTTGTTTCAAGGTTTGGATATACTTTTTTTATTCTTTGCGGAATCATATCTGACTTTTTCACAAACCAAACTAAATCGAGTTCAAATGACATGCAAAAGTAATTGAACCCTTTTGTGACCCATTGAAAATGGGGCATAGATCATAGTTGGAGAAAGATTACTTATCCTCAGGTTAAAAAAATATGAAAATACATATAAAACGAGGAAGTGCTTAGCCTATAGGTATGTATGGTTATCCTATTTCAGTGACAATAGTGTTTCCATTTTTGTGAAAACTAAATTGCATCCCTAAAATATGAAAATTTAAATATTTAACAATGATATTTCTTTTTATTGTTCGATCTATGGATCAAATCACATTTCAATCCACACAACAGTATTCTTAATAAATTGGACAGAGCAATGGTTAATGAGGAGTTTTTAGACCTATTTCCTAATGTTGTTGCTAAATTTTACCTTACCTTGTCTATGATCACAGTCCAGTAAAGGTGAAATTTCCACACAAGTTTTGACAAAAAGATTAAGCCATTCAGATTTGCCAAATATATTGTCAATAAGGAGGAGTTCTTTCCAATTGTCTCTAGTGAGTGGAATTATGAGGTTAAGGGTTGCAAAATGTATTTCTTAGTAAAGAAGATGAAGCAGTTGAAGAGTAAGATGATTAAGCTAAATTGGAAGAATGGAAATCTATTTGAAAGAGTTAAAGTGTGCAGAGATAAATTGAAGACTGTTTAGAATGCACTTGATACAAATCCTCACTGTGAAGCTCTAAAGGAAAGTGAAATTGAGGCCCTGAATGAGTACAATAATGTTGTCAATGATGAAGAGAATTTTCTTTTTCAGAAAGCTAAAGTGGAATGGATGAGCAAAGGTGTTGGATCGATATACTTTAATCAAACTAACTTAACTAGCTTGTTAAGGTTTAATAACCTCGGATAAATCCTAAGTTATTAACAAAGAAACACTGAGCAATCTTTATCAAGTACGCGGAATTTACTTAACAAAGCTAAGAAGAAAAACTTTATTAACAACTCTAAATCTGCTTATTATGCAGATACTCTAATACAACTCTAAGATAATCAAACTTTTCTCTAAACTCTAATTCGTAAACTCTAAAACTCTTTTTCTGAAAATCGTACCTCTAATGCCAATCTAGGAGTCCTTTTATAGGCTCAAGGATATCCTAGTCGGTTTACAATTGATAACCTTGTACGACAAGTAATCTAAACATAGAATACAATTCTTTCCATAAACAAATATAACAGTTCTTTTGTTCTTGCAGTACTTTGACTTCACATTGCAGTACTTTGACTTTGTCTTTAGCAGTACTTTGACTATTTGACTTCTTCCAGTACTTTGCAGCTTACAGTACTTTCATATCTTCAGTACTTTGATATCTTCAGCACTTTCATATCCCAACAATCCTCCCCTAACTTGAATTCTACTTGCTTGACTTCAAGTTCCTTTGTGAATATATCTTTAATAGCTTCATCTTTAAAATGGATTGTTTCATAGTCTTTTAAATTTTATCTTTGTAGCATCTGTTCTTGTCAAAGTATCTCTTAGAATTATTCTCTTCACAACAGTATTCAGCAAGCTCCATCTTTTCAGCAACACAGCAACATATGACAATTTGTACATTTAATTCAGTTTAAGTTGCATACTATTCTCATCACTTTCAAGTGAATCATTGAAAAATTAATGGATTTAGATCTCTTTACCAAAGCCATTATCTCTGGAGTAGCCAAATGTTTTGGTGTGTAAGACCATGGTACATTGATAACCATATGATTTTTAGCAAACCACCAGCTATCAACAGATTTGTTTTGTCTTTACCAAAAGCTGTACCCTTCTGGACTAGTTAGTTCTTCTATCTAATGGTGAACTAATTACCAATAATGGTTTTTCCACAGCCTTTACCACAATCCATTTCTTGTGGGCTAGCCAACTCTTCACATTACTGATATGGTGAGTTGATTACCATCCAACTTATTAGCAAGTTGTCAACTAAAAACGGTTTTGATATATCTTTACCAGAGCCGTTTGCTCATGGATTAGTCAATCCTTTTGTAACCATGGTGGATTGATAACCTATTGATGTTATTATCACAAAAACCATTTATCCAACCTTTATTTCAAAAATATTTATTACTTAGCAAAAAGGTTTCTTCTAAAAGTCATTTAACTGGTTTAGTTCAGCAAACAGTACTTTGATGAACGTACTGTCTGATCAGCAGTACTTTGAATAAAAGTACTGATATATCAAAAAGTATTTATTCAAATAAAATTCATACCAGTTATAGATCATTCTCAGCAATGGTAGTCCAGTTTATAAACAAATTGATGACCATGCAAGCAGTTTCATTAGCCTCCTCTACTTCCAATCCATGCTCTAGCATTCTTCTCATGAGCTCAACTGTAAGAGGGTATCTTCTTTCTGCAAACATGTGTATCATTGTTCCATTCTCTAGTTCCAAAACATGAACTCCAGATTCTTCAAAGAATCTCCAGCAAACTATTTCCTAGTTTTCTTGATTCTTCCAGATGTCATCAGTGCTCTCTTCTTCAGTTTCCCACATAGTTATGAGATCACCATGTAAAACCAATCCAATCCCTTCAAATGGATGATCTTCAAAATAAGCCTTCACAACATGATATAAGTAGAATAGGTCTACTCTATCAATAACATGCAGCAAATCCCATAGCCTTTTGAAAGCTTTAAAACTTTCATCTTCCTTATGAAAAACCATGTAATCTTCATTCTTGGATTTCACAACTTTAAAAACACTGATCTTTGATCTGTTCATTTTCATGTCTTCATCTTCCTTGGTATAATCATAATCTACCACTCTGAGACAATTCTTCAATTCATCACTAGTCTCAGATCTTAATTCAACCTTTTCTTTCTTTGAAAACTGAACATCTGTAACTTTAGTTTTTCTTTTTCTCTTTAAGCTCTTCTTCCTTTCAGCTTCAGTCCAATGAGCTTCTTCTCTAAAGTCTTTAATGCCTGCAACATCTTTCTTATAAGCTTTTGTTTCAGCATCATAGAGTCTTTTCATATCAACATAGTTTAGCTTCTGCAAACCCTTATATCCTCTGCCTTTTAAATATGCCATCATTGTATTCCTTTCTTTAGCTAAATTAGGTCTTCTTGACATATATCTAACAGGTGTAGGGGACTGTAATGGTTCAGCAGTTTCAGCATCTAACTCATCTTGCACCTTTTGAGCTGCTTCTCTATTCTTAGCTTCTTGAGCTTCTTGTTCTTCTCTATCTTTAGCATCTAACTCTTCTTGAACTTTTCTCGCAGCAGCTTCATTCCTAGCCACTTCAATTGCTCTAAGTTCTGCCAAAGTGAGTTTCTTTTTCTTAGTTTCAACCAGAATACCTTTCCCTTTGTCTTTAGGATCAATGGCTGGTTGAGAAGCTCTTGGTTGTTCTTCTTCTTGTACATCTCTAATAGTAACTCCTCCTCTTGGTTGTGATAAATCTAAAATTGTAGCAATTACTTCATCATCACTAGCAGAATGAATAGGTTTGAAAGTAGCTTCCTCCTCTTCTTCTATAACAAATGTAGAAGGACCAGCTTCTTCTTCAAAATTCAATACCCTTGGAGTTATTACTTCTTGCCTAGATGTATCATGAAAATCAGTACTTTGATGATCAGTACCTTGATCACCAGTACTTTGAACTTGTACTTCTTCTTCTTGTTCCTCAGAATCTGAAATAATCTTTTCTGCAGTACTTACAGATTCTTTCTTCTTTGCAGCATCTTCTTTCAAATTTTCTTTTGCTAAATTCCTCCCCAAGTTGACAGAAGATGACTTAGGAACCTTCTTTCATTTTAACTCCTTTCGAAGTTGTTTACGACGTTTATTTTCCTCTTTAACCCATAAGTTGAAACCTTGAATATAGGGTTTAATAAAATTCCTTAACCAGATATACCGACATCTCAACTTTCGAAGTGCTTTAGCTTGACTCTCAACAGTCTTGTTTAACCTAACTAGCTCCCTTGTCAAAGCATAGTTATCCAAAGTCAAACCTTCACGAGGTATAGTATGATCAGCACTATGAAGATGTGAATGTTCCTCTGAAACAGGAACAGAACGTTGAGGAGATGGAGTAGGTGTTCTCTCAATCTCTGCTTGAACCTCAGGGCTTGGAGAAACATCACCCTGTATAGATGCAGTACCTTCAATAGAAGCAGCACTTTGTGAAGCAGTACCTTGTACAGAATCAGTACCTTCACTTTCTTCATCCTCTTCAGCTTCAGCACGTATAGCTTGAACAACTTCCATCATCGTAGTAGTTAATGGAATATCTCCACCTCTGAACAAATTACTGCGCCTAGCCATGAATGTATAGATTTTGGCTTGTTGCACAACAACAGGTAACAAAGCAGTAGGTTTTGGAATATCAGCCAATTGCTTGTTTAAGAAAACCTGTACAAACCTTGGGTACATCAACCATTTTGACCCAGAGGAGATATGTGATAGCATCCCATCCAAAATAAGCCTTGAAAAATTAAACATTTTGTCTGTAGCTAAACCAACCACTGCAGATGCTATATTCGACCCAAACTGCTCCCAAGAAGTGCTTTTAGAACTTATGCAATGGAGCAATACATGAATCAAGAACTTCCATTGAGGACAGAATAATGCTTTCTTGAATGTTTGTTCAGTCAATAATCCTTCATAGCCAAGATTCCTAAAAGTATCCCAAATCAGTTGCTTATCAAATCTAATAGCCCCATCTTCATCTCCAAATAATAAATCTTCTGGAATAGAGGCTTCTGTAATTTTGATAGTTCGTCCAGCAACTGTTGATCTAATATAGTATTCATCCTCCTCCAGATTATCTCTTGCATTAGCCCAAAATTCTTGAATCCATGGTTCAATAACATCAGGTTCAACTAAAAGAGCATAACTAATAGGCGACCCAGTAAGATAATCAATAAAATCATAGTAAGCCACATTCGCCTCAGTCTTGTCCAAATTAGCCACCATATTGTGCTTCGAAACAGTTAGACGATTCGCCATTGTTGAAAAAGTGAGCACAATAAAGAGTGTATCAAATAAGAAAGAGTTGGTGATTGGGAGATAAGTATGGAAAAGATGTAAAGAATGATGTGAGAGGGAAAATCGGAAAGTAGTTATTTATAGGTAGGATTTGAAAAATCACTGCCCAAAATAAAATAACCGTTGCCTTTAATTACCCTTCAATATTACCGTTGGAACAGTACTTTAATACGATAAACGGTACTTTCCACATAAGCAGTACTTTCCCAAGCAGTACTTTCTCAAGCAGTACTTTCAGGAAATACAGTACTTTGCCAAATACCTTCAAATAAACTAAGTATAAACAAGCATCCTCCCCTCAAGCAATACACAGGACTATACTAACACCTTATAGTCCTCCCCTTAAACATAGCTTAGTAGTTAATCATTCCAATGCTCACGACCAAGTGATTGAATCGTGACACATCAAAACCTTTTGTGAGTAAATCAGCTACATTGTCATCCGTGTGAACTTTAACCACATTAATGAGCCTATGCTCATAGCAATCTCTGATGAAGTGATGCCTAATCTGAATATGCTTTGTCTTGGAATGATACACAGGATTCTTCACAATACAAATTGTACTCTCATTATCAATATTGATAGGAGTATTTTTGAAATTGAACCCATAATCCAAGAGTTGATTCTGCATCTACAAAACTTGACCACAACAACTTGCAACAGCTACATATTCAACTTCAGTAGATGATGTTGCTGCAATTGTCTGCTTCTTGCATTGCCAGGCATGATTGATCATTCTTGTAAGTCTTTGAAGGTAAACCTCTAACTAAATTGCCTTTGACCAGTTTGTTGATGTTCTTGAAATTGACATGGCCCAATCGTCTATGCCATTGATGTGCCTCTTCAGATGTTGCTTTAGCCACCAAACATGTGGCTCTTCCATAAGAATGTAGACTCTTCATGTCTAAACTATACACATCATTTGTCCTTGGTACCCTGAGTACTACCAAGTCATCATCAACAGGTTTGAAGTCAGAAGAAAGGATGAGACATTCTGTGTCAGTAAATAACACAGGATGCTTTTTATCACAAATTTGAGAGACTGACAATAAATTGAACTTTAGCTCCTTCACATATCTGACATTCTCAAAATCAATTCTTCCAGCTTTAATTGTTCCTTTCCCAGTAATCCTTCCTCCATTGGGATCATTCCCAAATGCAACTTTTCCTCCACTAATATTTCTAAAATCAGACAGGATCTCTTTATTGCCTGTCATACTTCCCGAGCAACCACTATCCACAATAAGATGATCTTTAAGCTCCTCTTCTGGGTTGCCCTGCACACAAAGAAAAGAGTTAGAAACTCTTAGGAACCCAAGCCATTACTGACTTGTTTTCCCCTTGTGGAGTCACAAACTCAAATTCTTTGAGTATGTAATTCCCACTATCCTTCAAATGATGATCCAAAAGTATCTTTTGATTTTTAGCATGTGGATTTTCAAAACTTTCTAGTTTTTCAACATAAATCTCTTTCACCAGATTATTAGCATTTTCTTTTATCACAAAAACATCTGATTCACTTTTTGTGGAACGTACTGTATGTCCCTCAGCAGTACTTTCCCTTTTAACCCATTCAGTGTTAACAGGTGGTTCCTGTGATCTAGATCCCCTATATGTATTGTGATACTTTCTAGGTTGATAGTGAGATCTCCTAGAATTCCTATTCCAAGCAGTGTTATCAGTACCTTGTCTCTGAGCAGTACTTTGGAAAGTACTGTGAGATACTGAAGATCTTCTCTGATGTGGGTATCTATGATCTGGTGTGAAGTTTCTGTGATTAACCCTATTTGAATTAGTCCAAACTGGTTTGTGCTCTCTAGGTTTCTGATTTGTAGACTTATTCCTTGGAAACTTGCTTAGATATTCTGAGTGTTTGTCACAATCTTTTATTAAGTGAGTAGGACTATAACACACAAAACACAGTTTTTGACCCATATGTCCAAAGTGATTTCTTTTGTGTCTATGCACAAAATTATTTTGCCTTCTTGATGACTGATAAAATCTGTTTTGACCAAAATTATCCCAAAAAGGTTTAGCAGTACTGCTTTGAAAAGGTTTTGCAGAAGGTACTGCTTGTTCAGAAGGTACTGCTTGTTGAGCAATACTTTGGTTTAAAGGTTCTGCTTGATTATTTTCAACAGTTTCTTTGGGTTTCTCAGACCTAGATTTAGCAACAAGCTTCTTCCTAAACTCTAGACTGTCTACACCATAACGAGAAACATCAGGCCTAGAGGGTTGATGATTAATGGGATGAGGAACAGCATGATAACCATTGTCTTTCTTATATTCAGGAGGTGGTTCACTTATTGATCCTTCATTACTAGATGTATCTACATAGTTAATGAGTTCATCATCACTAGTGGTAATATCCTCAAAAACACCATCATCCTGATCACTAGATTGGTTTTCATCTATGTTACTAAAATCCATTCCAAATCCTAAGCCTGTTCTAAGATAAGCTCTTTGCTGTTTTTGAACGTAAGAAACATGTGACAAACCAGATTCTTTCCAGGCATCAAACTTAGCTAACAGATCATCTCTCTCCTTAGTTAATTTCTCAATTTCAGCAATTTTACAGTTTAGTTTCCATTCACTAAGTTTTAACTGGTAATCCTGTTGTTCATACTTTTCAGCCCAAGCCATTTCATTATTTTCATGTGTTATGATTTTAGCTTCCATAGACTCTAAAGTGATTTGATAACCTGCTACCTCAGACCTAGCCCTAATACAATTATCTCTTTCAATCACATAACTGTTAAGTAACTTTTGATAGAACTCATAACAGTTTGAGCATACCTCAGAGATAGGAGACTGAGTTGATGAAGTAGCCACCATAGCAAGAAGAACAGGATCATCTTCAACTTCTTTGCTCCAATCAAATCCTCCAAAGCCATCATCAGATTCCAAAGCAGCATGTTCAGATTCTTTATCAAAAGCAATGCTCCAGTCCAATGCTTCCACTGTGTCTTCAACTGCATCTTCCACTGCTACCATACAGTAAGTCACCGGTTCATCATCAAACTCTTCACTCCAGTCAACTTCTGATAACTTCTCTTGAGCAACCAAAGCCTTTGTTTCAGTTATTGGAATTTCTTTGAGCTCAAGTTTTGGCTTCTCAGATGATCTGTTTGCTTGATACTTATCAAACCTGCACTCCCTTGCAAAGTGACCAGTCTTTTGACAATTGAAACATTCAATTTGAGATTTGTCAAAAGTTATTCCTTGTTTTGGTTTGAAATCAATAGCTTTGCCTGTCTTCTTCATGTACTTTTTGATCCTTGCCGTGATCATAGCAACTTGCCACCTGATATCAATTTCTTCAAGTGCATCTTCTTCAATCTGTGCTAGATCCTCTTCATAAGTAACAGGTAAGCTTGCTTGTTGTGCAAAGAAGGAGCATACAACTTCATCTGAGTTCAAAGTGGTAGATGGTAGAGCCTGCTGAGCATAAGATGGGGGATTGTAAACAGCAGTACTTTGAGAAACAGTACTTTGAGGAGAAGCAGTATTTTTGGAAGTACTGCTCTTCTTTTCAGATGATAGAAAAGCAATACTATGAGATTTGGAACTGGGTTGACCACTTATCTCATGTTCATACACCTTCAGTTGATTATAGAGATCATCAAAGTCCATGACATCCAATCCTTGTTGTCCTCTGATCATAGTAGCAATCACATGCCATGTAGATGGCAAACTCCTTAGAAACTTCAAATTAGCATCCTCAACTGACACTCCTGCCTTGTATAACTCCAACATGTTGAGGAGATTTTGAAACCTATCATATGCAGCATCAAGACTCTCTCTTTCTCCAACTGTGAAAGTTTCAAACTGTTGTTTCAGCAAGTTTCTGTGCATCTTCTTAGAGGGTTCATTCCCTCCAAATCTGGTCTTGAGAGTAGCCCAGAGCTGCTTAGCATCTTTAGCATCATGAAACTTGAGAAGATGACCATCTGGAATGGCAGACAAGAGAATGTTTAGAGCCTTCTCTTGATTCCTTAGGGTTGCTGCTGGTAAGACTGCCTTTGGTGCTATAGGTTGTCCAGGAACATTAATGGGTTCTGGAACAACTTCATTCCCATTCACAATTACATTCCACAGAGCATGGTCTGTAATGGCAATATACTGCCTCATCTTCATGCACCAGAGATCATATTCTCCCTTCTTGATTATCAGAATTCTGAGTGAGGTGATTGAGGGTGGTGGAACAGCTTCAGTCGACATCTTAAATATTGTTGAAGTAGGGTTTCTTCCTAGTCAGAGTTTCCACACAAGCTCTGATACCACTTGTTGGATCGATATACTTTAATCAAACTAACTTAACTAGCTTGTTAAGGTTTAATAACCTCGGATAAATCCTAAGTTATTAACAAAGAAACACTGAGCAATCTTTATCAAGTACGCGGAATTTACTTAACAAAGCTAAGAAGAAAAACTTTATTAACAACTCTAAATCTGCTTATTATGCAGATACTCTAATACAACTCTAAGATAATCAAACTTTTCTCTAAACTCTAATTCGTAAACTCTAAAACTCTTTTTCTGAAAATCATACCTCTAATGCCAATCTAGGAGTCCTTTTATAGGCTCAAGGATATCCTAGTCGGTTTACAATTGATAACCTTGTACGACAAGTAATCTAAACATAGAATACAATTCTTTCCATAAACAAATATAACAGTTCTTTTGTTCTTGCAGTACTTTGACTTCACATTGCAGTACTTTGACTTTGTCTTTAGCAGTACTTTGACTATTTGACTTCTTCCAGTACTTTGCAGCTTACAGTACTTTCAAATCTTCAGTACTTTGATATCTTCAGCACTTTCATATCCCAACAAAAGGTGATAGAAATAATGCTTATTTTCACAAGTTATTAAAAATTAGAAGACAATCTAGTAGAATTCTAAGCATTTGTGATGAAAGTAGGAATAGATATGAAGGGAAAGATATGGAAGATCAGTTTGTAAAGCATTTTCAAAGTCTTCTAGGGGAAAGGAATACAAATGATGTTGAGTGGAATTTTAATGGAGTGTTTGGCACAAATCTTAGCACTAAAGAAACAGCTTTTATGATTAGAGACATAATAGATAAAGAAGTACAAATGGCTATGTTTGACATTGATGGAACAAAGCACCAGGTCCTGATGGTTATACATCAACCTTCTACAAAAAAACATGGTTAGTGGTGGGTGTAGATGTTTGTTTAGCTGTCAAGGAATTTTTTAGAACAGGGAAATTGTTAGGAGAAGTTAATGCTACTTTGCTGTCCATGGTACCCAAAATCAATAACCCCAACAAGGTATCTAACTTTAGGCCCATTCATGTTGTAATGTGGTTTACAAATGTATTATCAAGATCATTACAAAGAGAATTAAGTCTGGACTTCAAAAACCGGTGAATTTAAACCAAAGTGCATTCATAAAAGGAAGAGCCATTCAATATAATATATTAATTACTCAAGAAATTCTCAAAGGTTATGACATGAAAAGTGGTCCCAGAAGGTGTTGTATGAAGATTAATTTGGCCAAAGCTTATGCCATTGTGGATTGGAGGTTCCTTGAGAAAATTTTGGTGCATTTTGGTTTTCATGAAAAGATGGTCAAGTGGATTATGGTGTGTGTCACTACAGCTAAATTACAAATTTGTATTAATGGTGAAAGAAGAGGCTACTTCACTAGTGGGGGAGGCTTAAGACAGGGTGATCCAATATCACCCTACCTCTTTACTTTTTTCATGGAGGTATTCACCTTACTAATGACTAAGAATACTCAACTAAATGGCAGTTTCAAGTACCATGCAACTTGTAAAGAGCTCAAGTTAACACACATATGCTTTGCAGATGATCTACTTGTAGTATGTAATGATGATGTAGAATATGTGACAATTATCAAGGAGACTATGTGGGAATTCAGTAACATGTCAAGCTTACTTCCAAATATGTCAAAAAGCATTGTGTTCTTTGGAAATGTGAAATATGAGGTGATCAGAGACATTCTTCAAATTCTACCTTTTAGAATAGGGAAAATGCCAATGAAACATTTGGGAGTGCCTTTGATCACAAAAAAAGTTGGGAACTAGAGAATGCAAGCAGCTTGTTGATAAGGAGAAGAATAGAGTTGAAGATTGGAAGAACAAATATCTTTCATATGCTGGAAGATTGCAGCTAATAGCATCTGTTTTAACTACCCTAAGTGTGTATTGGGCATCTGTCTTCTTGCTACCTAAAACCAGTGTAGAACCATGGAGGGGGTGAATATGGTCTTTTTGGCTTCTTTAAAGTTTAAAGACTTCAAGCCTCAAAGATCAAGTTGTGGTGTAAACAACAAATCAAGCAACCACAAACATAATTAAAGTATATAAAGCAAGTAAAGAGACACCCCGATATATACTGGTTCGAGATGGGGGGTTTATACCATTCATACGTCCAGTTGCGAATCCACGACACTATACTATTCACCAAGTATAATCCTTTCAGTGGATTACAAATTGTTACAATTTCACTCCATCGATATGCACAAAGGTCGGCGGTCACATAGAAGAGCTACTCCCAACGGTATTCCGCCTTCAGAAACCACCTAAAAGAATCTCGCAATTCGACTTCCAACAAAGACCATTAATACCATAAAGACTTCCAACCATAAGTATCAAACCCTAACTAGATCTCCCATGATCTAGGCTTGGTCACCAAGACACAAGTCTTCTCTTACAACATAATCAAATGATAGAATGTTTGATAACTCAATCAAGCCCTAACCTAACTTAGAGACTTGATTGTAATAGAAAGGGTGTTAGGTCACCATAAGTTAACACAAGAATCAATATGTAAGAAATAGGTAAGAAAGTGATCGGTTGAACACACAAAACACACACACTGTATTGCAAGTGAACAACCAATCTTCAAGTGAAGGTTTACAAGAGTATTTATAGGGGAAGGGAGCTAGGGCAACAAATCTAGTCCCTTCCTTCATTATTGGGCTTTGGCATAGGCTCATGGGCTTTCTACATGAGCCTAGCCTTTATTACTAACATAAAAGCCTAGTTTAAGCAAACTATTACATATAAATGACTAACACTTGAAATACAAGTTAGGAGTGATTCCAACAATCTCCCCTTAAGTGTTAGTGATGACTCCAGCAATCTTGAATAAGTTGTTGGTGTTGATGTAATAGTAGTTGCTTTGATGTCTTCTGGCATTCCTCTTTCTTGTGAGAAGAAGTGCCTTGATTCCAACAATCTCCCCATAATGAAGATCTTGTTTCTTTTGAAGTTTTTAGATTTGACGTCTGTGTATTCTTTGTTCTTTGTTCAGATGTGGAAGTGGTGATATTATGTTGTTGTTGTTTGCATCAGGTCAGCTTCGTTGCTTAGGTGTCTCCACGTCTTTCTCCAACATGCTGACATGCTCTTTGACGTTGGATTTCAGATTTGATGTAGTTCTCTAGTCTTTAAACTTTGTAGATTCTTTAACTTTGATGAAGAATCATTCTGACTTTTGTGTTGCCTTTTGAGAGAACTTCATTTGTATTGTTGTTGGTATGAGCATATGGAGAATCAGCACGATCATTCCTCCCAAGAGCATCTATAAGAAGAAAACATAAGAATTGGTTAGTGAAAAACACCAATCGATCATTGTGATTGTTTCTTAGAGAATTGACCACTACGATTGTTCTTCTGATGAATTTCTTGATTCCATTCTCCTTGGTCGGGGGAATCAGTCATCCGAATCCCATAAGGGATAGTTGGCATTACATTGAACATGTTCAAGTAATGACCCACATCTTCAGGACTTGATTCTTGAAAGGAATCTCCTTAGCGGGATTTCCAGCACTTACAAGTTCGATCTTCGAGGATGTCAACAGCATAGTGTGAAAATACGTCTCTAATTCTAGCAAAGGCTGTTCCTGAACTGGAGTCCCTCAAGTAGGATAACACGATGTACCGAAGTGCATCTACAGTTCAGGTGAGTCACTGGGGTACACCGAAGCATCATCTCATGACTGTCGACCGTTTGATACAACACTAAGCGTAACCCACAAGGAGTTACCAAAGTGACCTGCTGTCAAGGCTGTTTGATGTTGACCCTGGCAGGAGTTTCCATTTAATCACTGAGGATCACAATTGTGAACCCCTCATAAATGTTCTCGACAGATTTCTAAGATCTGTGAAGGACTCGATAATGTATCACTTGTGTCCTTAATGTTGAACGACAAGTAATGAAATATCAAGTGTTCCTAAGAGATATTTTGATGAATCTCGTGGCTCTAGACTCAATTAGTGCGCTTTGGTTTTCCTGAGCGGAGACAAGGGAGAGGGTCTCCTTCTTCAATACCAACAATCTCTAAGAGAAAGTCGATAGTTTACGTAGGGTTCCCTGTGAGAATGAAACAAGCTTCTGTTGAGAGAAACTTGAGTGGCTAAGAAGGTTTAGTGCATTGCGTCACTGGGTCCCTGACGACTTTAATCTTCAATACTGGTGTCATCTAGTGACAACCAGTAGCATATGTATTGAACCCGGTGTCTGCCCTAAGTTGAATAATTTGGAGGGCTATTTCTTTTCACCCTTTTCTTTACTTTTCTTTTTAATTCTTCAACTCCTTCTTTCTCCGATTCTCATTTTCTCCTTTTTACAATCATTCCTAAGGACTTCTAAGTACTAACTATTGGTGGTGTCCTTGGGTAGATCCCTCCGGCTCTGGCAGATCATAGGACTGTTATTCCTAACCTTAGTCACCTTATAACTCCATGACTATCCTATGTTGCAATAAAACCATTTTCACGAAAATTTCTCAAAGTGTTTATGAATGAAAACATGTTTGTAACACTTTGAGAGTTTTGAATTTTCAGAAATACTCCCCCTCCACATGTGCTTAAGTGTTTTGACAGAAATCTGCACGGTGAGGGTAGAGCTCGCACTTTTGAATTGATCGACTCAAGATAGACAATTCCCCGTGAGACACGGTTATGTTACATAGTTAAAGAGATGCATTGTCAGCTTTTAGGTGACAACTAGCTCTAATAACTACCTTGAAGGTGTGGACAAACCTTGAAAAGGTTGTCAAACCCGTCAAAGTTCATGTCTATCAAGAGTTTCTCGAATAGGTACAATCTACTCAGATAAGTCTTGGAAGACAAATATTTTCGATGTATGACAGTTCAAATCTCATCAATTCATAGGTTCAGTCTTAGCACACGATGATTCAATCACTTTTACAACATATTTGTATCACACAATTTTTCTCCCCCTCAAACATGGCATATAAATGTTATTTTTGATGAAATTTTTTATATCGAATATGACCATTTCGAATTTTGTGGGAAGATTTCCACGAAGAACAATTTGTGAACAAAGATATTTTTCAAATTCTTCCCCTCAACAAGTAATATTAACTTTTGAGATTTTGAAAAAACATTGGAAGTACTTGTTCTTTTGAGCAAAACTTTGAAAATGATTAAAGTTTTGATAAGTTTTACTCAAAAGTAAGAAGCTTCCGCTCCTTTCATAAGGATTGTGGCACTGATGCGTACCACAAGGTCCTTTCATTACAAGTACGGGTTGTACACTGTTATGTGTGTACAAGCCATGATGAATATACAAATCATACAATCCAAATGTCAATCAAAATAATATTGAGGAGTACCAGACAAGTATTCAATTAGACCAGGAATTCTCTCTTGACGTTGATATCCCGTAAGCGAGAAACTCTGTCTTCCACCCACAAAGCTCTCCAACCTCCGCATTTGATCTCGATGAAACAACCTTTCATCCAGTGTAACACCCCAACCCGACAAGGGTAGAAGTGTCACAGTCTGGTGTCATATCAGAACATACAAGTAAAATTTTCAAGCGAAAGTCTTTAAATAATAATGTACCAAGTCATAATAACCAAAGATTTACAAGGGAAATTACAAAATCCAAATGTTAAAATAAAATGAAATCTCAAAACGCAAGCCCGCCAAAACAAGTCCAAATAATAAGGTCACTAAGGTTAGTCCACTAAGATAATCCAACTCTCAGCTCAATCAAAGCCCATCTTCAAACCTAAAACCTGCCGCAGGAAAAGAAATGCGGCTGAGCTTAAAAAGCCCAGTAAACAGATATAACAAAGCGAAAGCTAAATAAAATCTGAAATGCAAATGAAACAAAGGAACGGATAACAAGTCGTAGCGAAATGAGAGTAATGAGTCAAAGAGGATCCTGCAAAACACAATTATACAGATATCCAAAACGAACAACTAACAAGGAGGGCGAAGCGAAGCAAAGCATCAATGACATATAAACAAGCACATACAAACCAGACATACAAGAACTGAAACATAAGCGAACATAGCAGGCATAGTCTCCACACAACGTATAAGTCATATAATCAATTCAGGAAATCAAAATATATACAAGCCAAACAATTATCTACAGGAAAGCGGAAGCAATAAATTAATCAGTGAGCATGGCAATTCACACAGGTCAACACTCTTAATGGAAGACATTATCAGTATCATAACGGTAGTCAAAACATGGCAGTCACAAGTAACAAGTAGGAATACAGTATGAACACTATAATTAAATGAATTAAAAACATAGCAGGGCAATTAAATAAGTTAACAAGTTAGACGTCATAAGTTGAACCATTTACCCCAATCAAACCGTAGCATAAATATAAATGCAAATATGTCAGGTCAACAACAAGCAGATAAGGACACCACGGATAGTCATAATCCACGAGATTAACTGAACGAGGTACAAAAGATAAACAGATCAACAATCGATTTCACACAAGCACGGTTACCAGACACATCAAAGGATCACATAACAGTAAGATAGCATATCATCAGATGACGACAGGTAATCTTATATCGCATACATCCATATCATACAGAGTAATCAGTAGTCATATAAACATGAATATCATAATCAAATCCAATAACATATAACCACCCAGTACGTGAATGGAACGATAATCGGAAGTAACGGAATGAGAGTGTGACAGATCAAAGCAATGGAATGTATAAATCTTGGTAGTAGAGTGAGTCATATAAGGGTACACAGAATATGGTGCGTTGGGGAATGTAGAAGGTACAATATAGGTATATCAAAAGTGTAAGGGTTATCAGAAATCTACCCGAGCCCAGAAACATATCATATCATATCATATCATAAGTAGCCATTGTATTCGGAGGGGTGACCTCGGAATACCATACATAATATGAGGGGAGACCTTATTAACAAATGGAGTAGCTAACTCCCAGAATTGTGAAGACGCGGATTGCACCCGACATCATTCACCAGACAAAGCTCCAATCAGATCAAATCCCTCGAAACATATCAAATCTAGGATGCATCCATACGCCCCCCGGAACATATAGTGGCCAAATCATATACATATAGTGAGCTCATAATCATATCAGAATGGGGACGGTGTGTAACATCACTCGTACACACTGGAGTCATGCCATTGGTGCATCAATGACACGGTCAGGTTACCTTCCTGACTAGGAAACATATTTGGCTCGGGTATCAAACTGAAGGGTCAAAACATATTCATATCATATCATAAGGGTTCATATCAAAATTCATATCAGAGTTCATATCAAAGTTCATATCAAAGTTTCATATAGTTTCATATCAAGGGAGCATAGCAGAGTCATAGGGAAGGCTTAATAAAGAGGCTTAGAGTAACGCATAACATATCAAGCTAGAATCGAAAGATGAATACGAATCATGAGAAACCTTAAGAGGTAAGGTCAGAATATCTGTACCTTATACCGCAAACGAAACACAACAGAAATACCAAGGTCGGAAGCAAACTCCATCTCTGGCGAATCTACACGAATTCATGATTGGTTTTATTAAAAACTTATTTAACTCAGATTACTTATTTTAGTCGGCTTTCCAGTTTTAGTAACTTTCCATATTTAGCAGGTTTCCAAAAATATCAGGTTTCCAGAATTAACAAGTCTTTAATGTTACAAATTAGGTTATGTCTTTATATCAGAGTTATTTTGGAATTTAAGTACATTTTATCAAGTTACAAAAGTCCAGGGTTTATTATGACAAGTTCACATAGTTTAGGGTTCAAATTGTAATTTCATTAATTTCAAGGGTATAGCATGAAAATATTTCAAGTTACTAATTTAATACACATATTATTCAGAATGCCATCATAATCCCTTTAGTTTCGTAATTTTACAGTTTATACCCCTCTAGTTACAATATTTACAAAACAAACCTTATATTTACATAATTCATGATTTAATCCCTCTAATATCCATATTTACCAAACAAGCATTATATTTTACCAATTTTCAGAATGTAACCTCAGAATATTCATATTGTACTATTCAGCCCCTCAGATTTCAGAATTTACACATTTTGCCCCTTAAGTTTACAAAACTTATATATTAAATCATAATTCCATAATAATTACACAATAGACCCATAAATACTCAAAGTTACCCAAAACACTCTTAATATCATTATTTACTCAAAATGACTTCAAGTTTCCAGAATTTACATTTTTAGTCCCTCTACTTTAATTATCTTTAAATCGGTTTCATAATTATACAAAATTACTCTTTAAACCTTTTAAATACAAAATTTACACATAAGGCCTTCACTTTATATTTTTACCAGATTAGTCCCAGATTATGACACATTAAAAAAATACCCATGAGTATTAATAGATAGAAAACAAGCCCTTTACATTAATTCATACAAATCGGTTTTATACAAAAACAACTAAAAACCCTAGCTCATTATCCAATCATTGTACTAATCATTACACAACCTTAAAACATAAATAATGACCAGATTTGTATAATTAAACCCTAACCCTATTCGATCCTTAGGATTTCCTTATTTTATTTTCCCTTTTCTATAGATAGCGATTAGGATAAACTCATATAACATGATCAATGCTTCAACAATTCGAAGCACCATTTTTCGGAGTTAATACACATTATATAGAGTCCACGAAAAATAGTCTTCATGCCCAGAAAATTCGTTTCTAATTATTTAGGGTTTTAACACGTTTTTTAGGGTTTAATTCTCAAATAATTCGTATACCATGCATGGTTCATTTTTATTATTTTATTTGGAACATATAGGATGAATATAACATGAGAAAAATACCCAATCGATTTTAGGACGTGTGGATCAAGCGTATGAATTTCATACCTATCGGATGAAGAATTGACCAAAGAAAATCACCCCGATCGAACCAAGCCTTCAACGAACCAAAACCTATTTTTCCCAGCTACTCTTGATGATGAAGAACCCCAGAAAAATGCTAGATCCCTTCCAAAAATTCGTATGGAGTCATGGTGAATTTTTGTGTGTGTTTTTTATTTGAAAAGGAATGTGTAAATGTGATTTAATGAAATTGATATGGAGAGTAAATGGTGAGTGATTTGGGCCGGCCATTAGGGGGGGGGGGAAGACCAAGTTTATGACTTTCCCATCTTATCACATTATCATGTATGTAGCCTTGATAATAGTCTAGGTTAATTGTGTACGTTTTGACATGTTTATTTGTTACTTAAAGTTTTAATTATTTATGTTCTTTTAATCTATATCATACGTTAATTACTTTCATAATGTGTGAATATTATTAATGATATAACTTGTTAAACGATGTTGACGTGTTTCCCGAGTTTGTAAAATTTTAAGTTCGAGGGCAAAATTGTCATTTCACACGATTTGAGATTTTAAGGTTTTACAACTCTTCCCCTCTAAAAGAAAATTTTCGTCCTCGAAAATTGAAGTCGCAGGGGTACACAGAGACGTACCGGCTTAAGGCAGACGTAGCAATCCATAGTTTTGTACAGGTCATAATCGTATCAGTTTCAAAGCGTACAAATCTTACACGTAACTGATATAGGTGAGAATCTCACAAAGAGGTACAAAATTCCAAACGAACATGAGGAGTGTCAAATAACGGATATAAGCCTTATTCCATTCACGTACCAACCCCAGGCATTTCCCAACACGTCATATGATTTCAATAAGTTCAAATTATATGATCTCGGTATTATCACGTTGATCAGGCGTCATAATACTTGCATCACATAACAAGCCCTTATCGTCATCATATTCTGTCCCGGGTCATGACAAATCACATAACCAATATCACGAACAAAACATATCATATACAGATATCAAGTAACATACCAGAGCGGACCAGAATCGCGTACATACAGCATATAACACATCAAACAACTTACCATACCACAAAGGAGAGAAAACCACCAACTTGCATGAAACGGTTCCTCATGACTCATTACTGTCGGTCCAACAGAAAACTGAGATATACCAGAATGCTAAACGATAAAACTTCACGATTCAAACCGAGTTCCGAACGAATCAAAGAAAAGTAATGCCGATCAAAATCACATAACAAAATATCAAACCGCCACAAACGCATGACAAACAAATCGGAGTAACACAAGTCGCGCCCAAATCATATGAAGTAGATGAACCTTCACAGCCACCTGTTGAACCTTGTCTCTGTCTTTTGCGTCTTTGGTTGATCCGTCCAGCTTCCTCCAATAGCATCTTGATGTCTCCAGCAGCACGGTAGTTGGGTACGACTTCTGCTTCACGAACCTCTCCAGCTCAGAGACTGTTGCAGTAACTCAGGTTCGGCACCATCGTCTTCTGCTCCACATTAGTCTCCATCTAACGATCGACAAACGGATGTGCGAAGACAAAATAATCAAATCAAATGCGAAGAGAAGAAGAGCAAAACAGTGAAGACAAAAGATTATCGAAGTCAAAACTGAACGACAATCAAAAAGAATCGGAATAGATCATAACAGACGGAAACCTAGTGTCTACCCAAGTCCTCACAGGTCAATCCTAAGGTCAACAAGACGAAACCTGGCTCTGAAACCATAATTGTAACACCCCAACCCGACAAGGGTAGAAGTGTCACAGTCTGGTGTCATATCAGAACATACAAGTAAAATTTTCAAGCGGAAGTCTTTAAATAATAATGTACCAAGTCATAATAACCAAAGATTTACAAGGGAAATTACAAAATCCAAATGTTAAAATAAAATGAAATCTCAAAACGCAAGCCCGCCAAAACAAGTCCAAATAATAAGGTCACTAAGGTTAGTCCACTCAGATAATCCAACTCTCAGTTCAATCAAAGCCCATCTTCAAACCTAAAACCTGCCACAGGAAAAGAAATGTGGCTGAGCTTAAAAAGCCCAGTGAACAGATATAACAAAGCGAAAGCTAAATAAAATATGAAATGCAAATGAAACAAAGGAACGGATAACAAGTCGTAGCGAAATGAGAGTAATGAGTCAAAGAGGATCCTGCAGAACACAATTATACAGATATCCAAAACGAACAACTAACAAGGAGGGCGAAGCGAAGCAAAGCATCAATGACATATAAACAAGCACATACAAACTAGACATACAAGAACTGAAACATAAGCGAACATAGCAGGCATAGTCTCCACACAACGTATAAGTCATATAATCAATTCAGGAAATCAAAATACATACAAGCCAAACAATTATCTACAGGAAAGCGGAAGCAATAAATTAATCAGTGAGCATGGCAATTCACACAGGTCAACACTCTTAATGGAAGACATTATCAGTATCATAACGGTAGTCAAAACATGGCAGTCACAAGTAACAAGTAGGAATACAGTATGAACACTATAATTAAATGAATTAAATACATAGCAGGGCAATTAAATAAGTTAACAAGTTAGACGTCATAAGTTGAACCATTTACCCCAATCAAACCGTAGCATAAATATAAATGCAAACATGTCAGGTCAACAACAAGCAGATAAGGACACCACGGATAGTCATAATCCACGAGATTAACTGAACGAGGTACAAAAGATAAACAGATCAACAATCGATTTCACACAAGCACGGTTACCAGACACATCAAAGGATCACATAACAGTAAGATAGCATATCATCAGATGACGACAGGTAATCTTATATCGCATACATCCATATCATACAGAGTAATCAGTAGTCATATAAACATGAATATCATAATCAAATCCAATAACATATAACCACCCAGTACGTGAATGGAACGATAATCGGAAGTAACGGAATGAGAGTGTGACAGATCAAAGCAATGGAATGTATAAATCTTGGTAGTAGAGTGAGTCATATAAGGGTACACAGAATATGGTGCGTTGGGGAATGTAGAAGGTACAATATAGGTATATCAAAAGTGTAAGGGTTATCAGAAATCTACCTGAGCCCAGAAACATATCATATCATATCATATCATAAGTAGCCATTGTATTCGGAGGGGTGACCTCGGAATACCATACATAATATGAGGGGAGACCTCAGTAACAAATGGAGTAGCTAACTCCCAGAATTGTGAAGACGCGGATTGCACCCGACATCATTCACCAGACAAAGCTCCAATCAGATCAAATCCCTCGAAACATATCAAATCTAGGATGCATCCATACGCCCCCTGGAACATATAGTGGCCAAATCATATACATATAGTGAGCTCATAATCATATCAGAATGGGGACGGTGTGTAACATCACTCGTACACACTGGAGTCATGCCATTGGTGCATCAATGACACGGTCAGGTTACCTTCCTGACTAGGAAACATATTTGGCTCGGGTATCAAACTGAAGGGTCAAAACATATTCATATCATATCATAAGGGTTCATATCAAAATTCATATCAGAGTTCATATCAAAGTTCATATCAAAGTTTCATATAGTTTCATATCAAGGGAGCATAGCAGAGTCATAGGGAAGGCTTAATAAAGAGGCTTAGAGTAACGCATAACATATCAAGCTAGAATCGAAAGATGAATACGAATCATGAGAAACCTTAAGAGGTAAGGTCAGAATATCTGTACCTTATACCGCAAACGAAACACAACAGAAATACCAAGGTCGGAAGCAAACTCCATCTCTGGCGAATCTACACGAATTCATGACTGGTTTTATTAAAAACTTATTTAACTCAGATTACTTATTTTAGTCGGCTTTCCAGTTTTAGTAACTTTCCATATTTAGCAGGTTTCCAAAAATATCAGGTTTCCAGAATTAACAAGTCTTTAATGTTACAAATTAGGTTATGTCTTTATATCAGAGTTATTTTGGAATTTAAGTACATTTTATCAAGTTACAAAAGTCCAGGGTTTATTATGACAAGTTCACATAGTTTAGGGTTCAAATTGTAATTTCATTAATTTCAAGGGTATAGCATGAAAATATTTCAAGTTACTAATTTAATACACATATTATTCAGAATGCCATCATAATCCCTTTAGTTTCGTAATTTTACAGTTTATACCCCTCTAGTTACAATATTTACAAAACAAACCTTATATTTACATAATTCATGATTTAATCCCTCTAATATCCATATTTACCAAACAAGCATATTATTTTACCAATTTTCAGAATGTAACCTCAGAATATTCATATTGTACTATTTAGCCCCTCAGATTTCAGAATTTACACATTTTGCCCCTTAAGTTTACAAAACTTATATATTAAATCATAATTCCATAATAATTACACAATAGACCCATAAATACTCAAAGTTACCCAAAACACTCTTAATATCATTATTTACTCAAAATGACTTCAAGTTTCCAGAATTTACATTTTTAGTCCCTCTACTTTAATTATCTTTAAATCGGTTTCATAATTATACAAAATTACTCTTTAAACCTTTTAAATACAAAATTTACACATAAGGCCTTCACTTTATATTTTTACCTGATTAGTCCCAGATTATGACACATTAAAAAAATACCCATGAGTATTAATAATTAGAAAACAAGCCCTTTACCTTAATTTATACAAATCGATTTTATACAAAAACAACTAAAAACCCTAGCTCATTATCCAATCATTGTACTAATCATTACACAACCTTAAAACATAAATAATGACCATATTTGTATAATTAAACCCTAACCCTATTCGATCCTTAGGATTTCCTTATTTTATTTTCCCTTTTCCATAGATAGCGATTAGGATAAACTCATATAACATGATCAATGCTTCAACAATTCGAAGCACCATTTTTCGGAGTTAATACACATTATATAGAGTCCACGAAAAATAGTCTTCATGCCCAGAAAATTCGTTTCTAATCATTTAGGGTTTTAACACGTTTTTAGGGTTTAATTCTCAAATAATTCGTATACCATGCATGGTTCATTTTTATTATTTTATTTGGAACATATAGGATGAATATAACATGAGAAAAATACCCAATCGATTTTAGGACGTGTGGATCAAGCATATGAATTTCATACCTATCGGATGAAGAATCGACCAAAGAAAATCACCCCGATCGAACCAAGCCTTCAACGAACCAAAACCTATTTTTCCCAGCTACTCTTGATGATGAAGAACCCCAGAAAAATGCTAGATCCCTTCCAAAAATTCGTATGGAGTCATGGTGAATTTTTGTGTGTGTTTTTTATTTGAAAAGGAATGTGTAAATGTGATTTAATGAAATTGATATGGAGAGTAAATGGTGAGTGATTTGGGCCGGCCATTAAGGGGGGGGGGAAGACCAAGTTTATGACTTTCCCATCTTATCACATTATCATGTATGTAGCCTTGATAATAGTCTAGGTTAATTGTGTACGTTTTGACATGTTTATTTGTTACTTAGAGTTTTAATTATTTATGTTCTTTTAATCTATATCATACGTTAATTACTTTTATAATGTGTGAATATTATTAATGATATAACTTGTTAAACGATGTTTACGTGTTTCCCGAGTTTGTAAAATTTTAAGTTCGAGGGCAAAATTGTCATTTCACACGATTTGAGATTTTAGGGTTTTACATCCAGCCTCTTGATTATCTTCTTAGTATCCCTCTTTTCCTCAGAATTCCACCTCTTCTTTGACCCAATACCTTGCTTAATGTACTTTAACCGCTATGCTAACCCATCACGAACCAACTTCAACGTGTGATCGCAGAACTTATGAACCTCGTTGTACGCCATGAAGCAGTTGTGGTGAAGTTCACTACGGTAAACAACTCCAAACTTCGGTTTCTTCAAAATGGTGTACTGAGATAGTTGGTGTTGGGAATTCTGTGAAGTATGAATTATGCTGAAATTACTTCTGAAGGATTCTGCTGAAGTAGTGTGGATTCTACTGAAGAAGTAATTCTACTGAAGTATTATAGCCGTGTAGATGGTTTCTGCAGAGATAGTATTCCGCGTATTCTATAGTATTTCTACTGATATAGTCAATCAGTATTAGTTTGTTAGGATATGCATGAGCTATATTTGGTAGTGATATGCATTTATTTTATATTATTATTGTTTATTTAGGGTTCCTTGTGTATAAAAGGAACTGATAGCTTTTGTCTTTGATAACTCTAAGAAAAACATTCCAGAAAAACACTTTTAGAGAGAGTGAAAAGATCCATAGAGGATCATTTGTTTCTTGTGAAAAACATTGTTGGTAACTTTGATTGTGTCAATTATCATTCTACTGTGCATTCAATCATTGTTATTATTATACCCTAGTTGAGTCTGGATCTTGGATTCTACAATTGGTATCAGAGCGGGTGGCTCACGATCTAGGGTTAATAAGGTTTTTGGGTAATTGGGGTTTATACCCTAATCGGAGAATTACAGCAGTTCTCAAATTATAAGAGGCGACAGGCAAAAAGGGTTGACCTGTTTATGTATGATTTTCAATCTCGTACTAAGTTAATAGGGTCAGATCCGATTTAATATTTTTTTTAACGAGGTAGAATTCTGTTTATTTGAGGAATAAATTACGGCGTGTATTTGTGCTTTTGTGATCAAGTGGTGAAGCGTACCAGCTGTGAAACTGCATATCATTGGTCTAATCTGTTGAATCCTCTATATTGTTCACGTGAACAAGACAACAGGTCAAATAATTTGCTTAACGTGGCATTGCAACTGGTCCCATTCGTTTTAATGTTAAAAACACACGTGCTATATGAATTGGTCAACGCATATTTTGCATTGGGTTGATTTGTGATTTCATGTGGTTTCGTGGGTCCCTCGATTACCACTGATATAATTGAATTGCTGATGATATTAATGATGCCATGGTCCACACGTGAGATATTGTACTGATTCATATTGGTTTATATTATTCTTTTGTTTGGCTACTGTTTCTTTAATTCGCATATTGGTCCAGTATTGTTGGGGATTGGTGCACATGGTATTATTTTGGTCCGAGGAATACAGGTCAACGAAATTTTGGTCCCCACTATTTTAGTGTTTCTGCTGAATCGCATAAGTTTTTTTTGGAACTTTGCTGCTGCATTCAGCTCTTTGCAAACTTCTCTCCAAACCTTTATAATGGCAGACTTTGATAGTAATAGGGATGATGTTATGTTTCCTTATTTGATGGATGATGAGTACGAGGTCTGGGCTAAGAAGATGGAACAATGGATCATGAATAATGATATGAATATCTGGAAGGTGATCCAAAATGGCAACAGCTTGAAAAGGACTGGATGTGATCAAGATGGAAAACTCTTTATTCTTCCTCCAACAACTACAGATGAACACATTGCTGTACAAAGAGAGTCAAAGGCCAGAACTACTTTCCTTAAAGCTATTCCTGCTGATCATGTAACAGATTTTCGTTATATGGATGATGCAAGTTGTATATGGAATGCACTCAAAGAAAGGTATAGTGGAAAGGCTGAATTCAAGAAGATGAGCAAGGAAGTTTATGCTAAAGGTGATGCTGAAGAATTTGGAAGTCCACAATTTGCCTTGATGGGCATCTCTCAGGTACAAAACTGTTTGTTTGGTTGTAGTGAACGTTATAATGAACTTAAGGAAGCCTATGATATTTTGAAACCTAAATATAATGAATGCTATGTTGAAGTTGAAGCTTATAAACAAGCTTTAAAAACATTAGAAAGACAAAAGGTTTGGTTTCAGAAGAATCAAATAGCTTATGATGAGAAAATTAGAGTGTTAGAAAGTGATCTAGAATGTACTAAAAATAAATTAAGGAGGACTGAGAAAGAAAAAGTAGGTGTAATTTCAGAAAATCTTGTGTTGAAAGAGAAATTAGATGAAGAAATAGATAGACATAAACAATGGCAAAAATCTGGTCTAAATCTAGCTAAAGAGCTCTATAGTAGTCAATCTGAGACCTCTGCAATAGGTTTAGGTTTTAAAAAGTATGTAGGATTAGAAGCTAGGTATGATGGGTGTAAAACTACACCAGCAGGCTTAGCTAACTATGTCAAAGAAGGTGACCTACATGCTGTACGTGAATCTATTAGATGAATACCTATGCCTGTTGACTTTTCCATTAATATTGACTTTGATGGATCACACCATTTATATGGCAAAAAGTCAAGTGACTTGCTAGACCTTAGTAGCAAAACTAATGACTCTATCTCTTATTCTAAAAGTGACAAGTCATCAGATCTAAAGTCCACTGACTATGCCTCATGTGATTCAAGTGAGAAGTCTGACTCACCTAGGCACACACCCAAGACCACACCCGAGTCCAAAGTAGCTGATGATGAGCCCAAAACAAAGCCAGTTACTTATTTTGTTAAACACAATTTTGTTGCTAGTTCTATTTCTGATAAGTTTAAATGTAATAAACAAAGTTGTGTTAAGAATAAGTCTTTTAAGAAGAAATCTTGTTTTGTGTGTGGTAGTAAACTCCATCTTATTAAAGACTGTCATTATCATGAGAAAAGGATGGGTGTTTCCAATGGCCAACAAACCTTTTGGAACCACATGGACTAATGTTGCTAGTATTCCTCCTTTTGTTCCCAAAGCTGCACATGTGAGAGCAGGTAAACCAGTTCCTACTGGTAAGCCAAAGGTGTATGCATCTGTTTCTGCTGACAGGCTTAATAGGCCTTTTCCAGTTCCCTCTGGTGGAGGATATTCTTCACCAGTTGCTACTGGTTGGTGGAATCGTAATGCTAGACTTAGACCCTATAGACCTACTAGTTCTTATTTTCAGTCATATATACCTTCTGTATCTCATATGCATATGGCACATGGTGGAGTTAGAGTGGCAACTGCTGTTAAGCCCTCAACAGGTTATTCTTGGAAAACTCAAAGGAAAGGTTCATTCTGGGTACCCAAGAACAATAATCTTTGTCAGGTGCATTGATTGAGGGGAGGCATAAGCCTAAGGGGAGGCTTATTGTTGTATTTTTGTATTTTAACCATTTTTGCAGCTGTTGGATCCTCATCAGCCTAAGGGGAGGCTTAGTGTTTCTGCTGACACTATGACTGTCTTTGGTTTCTGCTGCTGCTTGATGGAATATTTTACATGTTTTGTTTATTTTTATTCTTTCTTTATTTTCTATTTATAGTTAAAAAAAATTGTGTTATTTCTTTTGTTTATTGATATATATATATATATATATATATATATATATATATATATATATATATATATATATAAAACCTCTAACCTGTCTGTGTTCAGTTTCTACTCTTTCTTGCTTGCAGGTTTTGGTGTTGGTTAATTACCACACAACTAATGGTTTTCATCTCACCATGTCTTTCTGACACAAGAGTTGACTAGCCCACAAGATTATGGCTTGTGGTAAAGGCTGCGAAAATCCATAAATGGTAATCAACTCACCATGATGATGACGACATTTCATCCAGGAGTTGGCTAGTCCAAAAGAAAACGGTTTTTGGTAAAGACATCTCAATTCCGTTGATAGCTGTAATGGTTTGCTCAAAATCATAGGGTATGCAGCCACCCATGCTTAATTGCTGAGGGTTGTATGGTCATCAATTCACCATGGTTTATTCCTTTTTGGAATCCAAGAATTGACTAGTCCTGAGCAAACAGCTACAGGTAAAGACATATCAAATCCGTTCTTGGTTGCTGATTTGCTAATAAATCAGATGGTTATCAGTGTACCATAGTTTTTGAACTTAAACATTTGGCTACTCCAGTAGTGATGGCTATTGGTAAAGAGACATCAAATCCATTATTTTCAATGATTCACCTCTCACAGGAGTTAACACACCTGGATGTGATGAGAATAGTATGAAACTAATATGCTTTAATGTACATTTTGTCATTTGTTGCTGCAAAGATCTGGAATTTCAATGTTTGTCATCATAGAGATGTTCCTTTTTTGCTTCTTTGTTGCTGATGTTCGAGTACAATCCTCTAGTTATGAAGTGTTAAAGATCTATCAAGAAACTGGAACTTAACCAAGTCAAATTCCAGTTTAGGGGAGGATTGTTGGGAATTCTGTGAAGTATGAATTATGCTAAAATTACTGCTGAAGGATTCTGCTGAAGTAGTGTGGATTCTACTGAAGAAGTAATTCTACTGATGTATTATAGCCGTGTAGATGGTTTCTGCGGAGATAGTATTCCGCATATTCTATAGTATTTATACTAATATAGTCAATCAGTATTAGTTTGTTAGGATATGCATGAGCTATTTTAGGTAGTGATATGCATTTATTTTATATTATTATTGTTTATTTAGGGTTCCTTGTGTATAAAAGGAACTTATAGCTTTTGTATTTGATAACTCTAAGAAAAACATTCCAGAAAAACACTTTTAGAGAGAGTGAAAAGATCCATAGAGGATCATTTGTTTCTTGTGAAAAACCTTGTTGGTAACATTGATTGTGTCAATTATCATTCCACTGTGCATTCAATCATTGTTATTATTATACCCTAGTTGAGTCCGGATCTTGGATTCTACAGTTGGTTTATGTCGGGAAAGTGTAGCAATGGTTTTGTAAGATTGACTTGTTTCTGATAAGATTCGACAGTAAGTTGAAGATCTTCAACACGTTCCTGGATCACTCTGCTACGAATGAATATCAGGAAGGCTGTGATGTACTGGAGCTGAATGTTGGTGGAGAATTGTCTCATCCGACCTTGTACCTTAGCAAGATACATGTCTTCGATGTCGTTGAGCAACAATCTCAGAAAATCAGCCTCAGTGAAATCATATTCTTGTTCATCTTGGCGTTTGACTTTGATCTCCTTCAAGAATGAGTAATCCCATTTTGTAGCCAAAGTGACATTCATGGTAGCAACGATCATTTTATCACTAAACACCTCCTTGTTTGACTTTAGAACCTAGCTTCTGTAATACAGACTTCTCCTTAGAGGCCAATGGTGAATGCCATACTTGGAATCAATATCATAATCCACCACTTTGTCAACGAACATTCTGGTGGCATCTTCTTCGATGGCAACATTGGTGGAGAAGACTGCTACTGGGATGTTGAAGGTAAGTGATGTAGCGTACTTCTTGCTGATGTCGCTACCGTGCTGAAGAAACTCTAGGTCATTGTTGAAGAAGTATTGGTAAGGAATCTTTGGTTGCTCTGGTCGGCCAATGGTTGGTAGCGGTTTGGTCCAATCAGTATAATATGGAGTGTTATCCTTTCTTGTGAAGTCGATGTTTGATTCGGGGTTGAGCCAGTCAATGTTGTTAGGCATGGCTCGAGCGATGTTGTCGAGATGGTATTCGACTTCAATAGCACTGCCGGAACTGTCTTTTAGCAATTGGAATGCATCGTTCTTGATCTGGCGTAACTCCTCTTTCGTCATCTTCTTGACCTTAAACTTGTCTTGGATAATCTTTACCTGCTCCATAGTGCGACCATCTACCGGTTCTTGGCCTTCCGGTAATCGAGGTGTGGCATCAACTAATTTGCTAAACCAATCATATTCAGCAGTATCATCTTCATCCAACCATGAGACGACATAGCTTGATCTCTTCTTCTTAGGCTTGGAGGATGATGCTGGTTGTTGCTTATTTGATGGTGGGGATGATGGCTGTTGCTGGGGCTCGGGAATTTCTTTGTCATCACCACCGGTGTATTGAAAATGATCACCAGTTTTCTGCAATGGTGGTGGTGACTCAGAATCCCGAGGTTTATCAGATGTATGTGTTTTCTGAGATGCTCCAGTAGTTGTGGTGGTGGCATAGATGATGAAGACTTGCCTGTTTTCTTCTGACGTTTAGCCTTTGGATCCTTGTCCTTGTCATCATCATCTCTGTATCACTTATCAATACTAGTAGCTTCCTTGCATGTAGTCTCCAGTTGATGAACTAGAAGTAACTCAAGAAACTTCAATTCATCCGAAGTGAGTGTTGAAGATCGAGCAATCATTTGAACTATCAACTGTGATAGAAGATCAGTTTCGGTTACATTAGGAGGCGGGACTGGTCGAGTCTTCATAGTAACCGGGGTAGTGATGATCGTCTATCTGATCAGTATTCTCAAAGTAGGATAGAATTGTTTGGAGAACATGTCTCTGGTTATTCCCGAAACATACTGGAGAAGGAACTGATGAGTGTATTCCTTAATCTTCTCTTCCATTTCCCCTTGAACATCATGGTTGAGGAATAACTTGATCTGATATCTCTCCTCAATAAACGTGTTCATCTCTTTGCTAAGCAAGTTAACCCTATCAACTAGCAAGTTTAGCTTTCTATCAACCATGTTACATTTTCTTGCTTGTTTAATGGATTTAAGGATCTTGGTCTTTGCACGAGATGCCCATGTATCTGTAGGTTTCTTGACTGACTTGGATGATGATCTGGTGGTTGTATCTTTTGAAGGTGGTGGTGAAGAGTGAGATGATGATTCATTTGTGGAAGGGTCATGAGGTGGCTTTGAAGATTGTTCATGATTATGTTTAGGATTGTATCGGATGTAGCTGTTTGCTTCAATTCGAATCCTTTCTTCTTCATCTATTTTAGCACGGGCTTCTTCATCAGCCTTTTCCTTCGCCGCTTTCTCCACATCTTCATCAGTAATCTTCTCAGTCTTTTCCGATTCATCTTCCTCCAAATCGAATTTGACTTCATAATCCTGCTATTGGTGCTCTATAGACTCCTTTGTGGTGGCACCAGTTCCCTTATCGGGTTGATTAACCGCATCAAGAACTGGTGTGATAAGAGTACCACCACTGGAACCTCCAGGGCCTCTCAACTGTTGTTAAAAAACTCTTTGGCAACATGCTGCAATCTTAGTTGCTTCAGAGTTTTCTGGTAAGTTCTCTCTTCATCCTTTGGATCATTATCTTCATTAGAATCTTCTTCCTCTTTTTCAGTCACTGGTTTCTTTCCTTTGTCTGATTGGGGACTTGGTGGTTTGTCTTCTGACATCGATGAGGATGTATCATCTGTTTCTATTTCGGAGTAGTAAACCACCTCTTCAGACTCAGTGTCAGAGTTGTCGTCCTCTGTAATAGGTTCTGGTTTGTCATTAGGACGAGCGATCTGAGCTGAGACTCTTTTCTAGAAGCTTGGATGCCTCTTCGGATATTTGTGGGCGCTCCCAGTGCTTCCAGTACTACCAGTGTTGCCTGACCTTCTAGTATTTTTGGTAGGGAGAGCAGAAGTCTTCTCATCCATAAACTCGACTTTGCCTGCTCTTACCGCTTCTTGGTAACGAAGATACGAAGGAAGACTCTTGATTGTATCAGTGAGAAGGCAGTCAAGTAACTATGCACCTTGCTTGCGTGTTGGTGAGTCCTTAAATCTGACAACGTTCAATGTTGGCTCATATAACACTGAGTGATTCTTAAGGTCATTAATTCTCATGGGGATGTCCCGATTTTGCCCGAGAATGTTCTGAATCAACAACTTTGTGTATTTGATAAAGGGAACCTTTGACCCAGGTTTCTTGAGATGCTACATCATATCTTCCCATATCAGGCTTGCATAATCGATGTGTTGTTTGTTGACCATTCCCCAAAATGTCTGTAGGTGCATGAGCTTAGGATGTTCATGACCGCTGTCTCTTCCAGATACAGACTTGACGATCATGATATACAGTGTCCTCCATGGCTGAGGGATGTTCTTCAGATCGATAGTGGAGTGCTTGGTGATGACTCCAGCAGCTTCATCATAACCAATGTCGACCATGAATTGCATTATGGCCTCTTCATAAGGAGTTGCCACATAATCAGCAGGTTGTATGGCTAGCAGAAGAAGAATAGTACGAAGATCTGCTACCGTGACAGTGACTTCCTTGCTGTTGAGAGTCACTTTGACAGCATCTTGATCATCAATCTTTTCCATCTTGTGCCAGAATTGATGGATATAGATTTCTGGTACTGTTGCTGAGTTGGTTAGCATGAGACTGTAGGGATGAACTTTGAGAATATCCACAGCAACTCTGCATGATGATTCCGAGCAGGTGAAGGTCTCAAAATCAACTCTGAGGTTGTTCTTTCCAATCATTTTGCGGTAATCCGTTGGGAAGATATCTTCCATTGTGAGTTCATTGGATGCGTTGATATTTTCCATGACGACGTCCATTTCATGATCTGAAAGGTATTGAGACAAAATAACCAACATATTGAAAGACATTATGTTAGTCTAAGATTGATTTTATTGTTCAATTATTGATTGAAGTTGTTATGTTTTTGATTGTTACGAGTCCAAAGTCACATTTAGTCCAATAGTCCAAAGTTGACGTGATAAGTTACGTGAGTTTGTTAATTTTGATTTTTAATGTCCAAATTTCACTTAATCACACGACGTTTTAACTTTTTGTAGCTTATTAGTGACATTTTGGTTTTGTGACATTATAAGTAACTTATTACAAGTTTTGTACGCGTAACATTTCAAAATAAAGTTACAAGTAGGCTTAGACGTAAGCTAGTGTGCTTATGCGTAAACATGAGGACCTTAAGCGTAGACGCAAGCTTAAGCTTAGGAGTAACCCTTAGGTGTAAGATTGACTTATGCGTAGGAGTATACTCTTAGCTTTTGAGCTTACGCGTAGGATTAGGCAAAGGACTTATGCGTAAGGTTTACTCGTAAGAGTAGCCCTTAGGCGTAGAAATCCAAGTTTACACATATCCTTCACAGGCTATGCGTAGTCCCACTGTAGACCCTTATGCGTAAGTGTTACGGGTAAGATTGCTCTTATGTGTAACCTCTACGCATAAGGTATTCCTTAAGCGTAAGCCAAGACACCTTGATTCTGAATATTTTACGCATAGAAGCCTGTAATAATTTAATCATAACAAACATATTAACATGTATTCCAACCACTTTCAAGATCACAAGGCTTATCAAATTCAAACCAGTTACGCGTATGACAGCTTAGGCGTAAGTTTAAGCTTAAACCCTAAACCCTATTATTACGCTAAAGAGATTTAACCATGGAAAATCATCAAAACATTTTATGCACTGTCTTAGATGCAAGTGAAGTTGGTTCCAACAAGTTTTAACATCAAACTATTGATGAATCAAAAGTTTATGTTCATACGCACCTATAAACCCTAAAACCTTAATTCTCCAAATTTTGTTGTTTCTGGTGAGATTCAATAGTCTATATGATCAATTAAACATGTTATGAACATAACCTAAGCATCCAATTAAGCCAAAACACTCACATGAAGAAACGCCTAAATTCAAAGATAAACCCTAAAATTCGAAAATGATTAAAACGGGTTTCTGGGTGAATTTTGTTGATTGAAATAGGTTTAACATTGATATTATAATATTTTAACATTCCCCATTTCATCACAAACATAACATATCAATTTCTTGTTCATACGCGTATGCGTAGAACACAAAATCACCCATAAGTCAAAATATAACCGTTGGATTTGTGTAAGATTAAAAACCATTGTTTGTAATTAACATTAAAAGGTTTTACCACTTACAGATTTTGGATTTGAAACACGAATTTGAAGATGAATTCTTAGGCGTGGATTATGAGTTGGTTGAAAATTTAATGTAGTAATAAATGTGTTTGATAAGTTAGGTGGAAGAGTTTTAATAAAATGATTTTACAACTTTGACAAGTTTGGCCCCTCCACCACAACACTTTTCAACCAAGACCCATAACTTCCACTTTGGTTAAGCAAAACATAATTTTGGAAAGAAACTTGACGATACTCCCCCTCGACATTTTGAAATGATAACATTTTAAAACATTTGAGTCCGAGGAGAGTATTAACAAGAAACGAATCCACCATTTCCAAAGATGCAACATTTTTAGGTAACATGCAAGTACAAGGTTTTATGAGACTATAAAATATTTACATTCTCCCCCTCAACACTTGTTCGGGAAAAATTGTGAAAGGTTTTAAGGAACAGAGTGTTGACGGAAGATTTGTACTTGCAATGTTTGAAATAAATTTAGATAGAAGAATATTTTTGAATTTTATCATATTTTATATTTTTATATTTTGTTTTTGAAAATTTATTTACAAAAAGAGGTTTTGGTGTTTGACTGATTTCAATAATGTGTTAAAAGTTCGTCCAGTTCTTCTGGAGTCAAACACCTCATACCAATCCGGTGAATCAAATCATTAAACATTGATGGGGCTAAGGCTTTAGTGATAAGATCCGCCAGTTGGTGTTCAGTACCAACAAAGTATAATTCAACGGTACCCTTTTCTACATGCTCCTTTATGAAATGATATCGAAGATCGATGTGCTTGGACTTTGAGTGTTGAACAGTGTTGCACAAGATTGCAATAGCACTTCGATTGTCACAGTACACCGGGATTATGTCAAATACATAACCATGGACCTTGAGTTGTGTTCTCATCCAAATGACTTGAGCACAACACACAGACATGGCTACATATTCTGCTTCGGTTGAGGACAGTGATGTACAGTCTTGTTTCTTCAATTGCCATGACACCAATTAATGGTTCCCTTTATGTATCGGAGGATTCTTTTAGCCTCAGTGAGGTATTTCTCAGTTGGTCTTGACTGATAACGGGAGTTAGATACATGAGAGACCCAATAATACTTCGGTATTTGGTAGGGTCAACCAATTTCCCATGTAAATCAGCGTCCAGTTTGCTTATATGTGCCATTAGAGTTGCATAGGTGTCACAACTTTGCATTCCATGTTTGTTTAAAATTTCAAGAGCATATTTGGACTGACTTAGGAAAATACCACGGGGTGATTGATGAACTTGTAGTCCTAAGAAGAACGTAAGTTCACCCATCATTGACATTTCAAAATTTTTTTTCATTAGTTTTGAAAAAGCGTTTGAGCACATTTTGTGGGTAGACCCAAAAATGATGTCATCCACATAAATCTGAATAATTAAAATGTGCTCCCCGTGATATTGGATAAACAGTGTTGGGTTGACAGATCCTTTGACAAAATTGTGAGAAAGGAGAAAGGAGGACTACTCATCATACCATGCCCGAGGCGCTTGTTTGAGACCTGTAAAGAGCCTTGTTCAGTTTGTAGACGTGATTAGGGAACTCTGGATCAACGAATCCTTCTGGCTGACTAACATAGACTGTTTCCTTCAGTTTACCATTCAGAAAAGCAGTTTTGACATCCATCTGATAGACCGTGATGTTCATGTGAGCTGCGAATGCCAGAAAAATCCTTACAGCCTCAAGTCTAGCAACTGGGGCGAATGATTCTTCGAAGTCAATCCCCTCTTCCTGTTTATAACCCTTAGCCACCAGGTGTGACTTATTTCTGATAACCGTACCTTCAGCATCTAACTTGTTTTTCCAAATCCATTTGAGACCAATGACATAGACCTCTGTTGGTCTTTCAACCAATTCCCATACATCAAGACGTTTAAACTGATTGAGTTCTTCCTGCATGGATTCAATCCAGTTGTCTTTGGTCATTGCATCTTAATGTTTTTAGGTTCAGTTTGACAGATGGTGAGGGCATAAATGCAGTGTTCACCGTCAGTCTGAAGGCGTTGTCTAGTAACGACTGGTTGATTCGGGTTTCCAATAATGTTAACAAGAGGATGGTATTTAGTCCAACTGATGTGTAGAGGGTTGATGTTGATATACATTATGCAGATTAGGTGGATTCAGATGGCTAGGTAGAAGATTCCGCAACATCTGAAGATGCAATTTCAGTAGCAAATGGATTGAAGAATGCATTTCCATCATAATCCGCAGGTGCAGGTACTTCTTGATTCAGAAGATCATTAGCTGGATCAAGCGTCATTGGATGCGGTTTGTTTGGCTGTTGTTGTAGAATCAATTGGAGGTGCTTCAGCAACAGTTGTTGTTGTTTCAGGTGTATCATGGATTGGAGTATTATTAGGTTGAGCAGCTGAAACATTTGATACATCTGGAGCACGTTGGTCAATATCATCACTAAACAGAGGAAGCAAATAACGTTTCCATTTGACGACGAGTAAGCTGTAGCTTGGTTCTAGCTGATGATGACGGTTTGGGGGAAGTTTAGACGGTTATGTCCGGGTTCCAAGCTGTTTTGCTCAGAAGCCATTTCTGTAAGCTCATCAAAATGTTTCCATAATCTCCCTTGTACGACGATTCCAAATCCGGTATCCTTTTGAGTTTTCACAGTATCCAACGAAGACTCCAATGTCAGCTTTGGCCTTGAGCTTTCCAAAGTCAGTCACTATCATTATTTGGGTAACAGAGAGCACCAAATACATGAAAGTGTTTGAGATTCGGTTTACTGGTTATGGATAAGCTCATAAGGTGTTTTGTTGTGGCATTTGGTTATCATAGAACGGTTTTGAGTGTAGCATGCAGTTGACACGGCTTCAGCCCATAAATAATTGGAAGTTTTGCATTGATCAACATCGTTCTTGCAGCTTCCACTAACGTACGGTTTCGTTTTTCGACAACTCCATTTTGTATTGGTTTCCGTGCAATAGATGTCTGATGCTCAATTCCCACTTTCTCATAGTATTCTCAAAGAGTCTAATTCACAAATTCAGTTCCTTTGTCTGTTTCGATTTGTCTGACTGTGTAAAGGAGTTGAACTTGAATTTTCGTGAGAAAGGTGATGATCATCTGTGGAGCTTGATCTTTACTTCAAAGAAAATAAACCCAAGTCCATCTTGAGTAGTCATCAACAATTACTAGAATGTAGCGTTTGCCATTAATCGTCTGCACACGCATCAGGCCATACAAATCCATGTGAAGAAGATAAAGCACATGCTGAGAGTTGTGTTCCACCTTTGAGGAAAAATGAGCACGAGTGTTTTTCCCTTGTTAACAAGCTGAGCATAGATGATCTTTAGAATACCGAAACCTTGGAAGACCTTCAACTAGTTTGTATCGTGCAAGATTGGTTATGGTTTGAAAGTTCAAGTGTGAAAGTCGTCTGTGCCATAGCCAAGATTTTGTTGATGTTTCCTTAGAAAGTAGATAAATGGGAGATGAAGCAATCATGTCTTGCATTGAGATTGTGTAAAGGCTTGATGTGCGGTTTCAAGACATAAGATCGTTTCCTTGTAGATCACGAATGAAACAAGTTTTCTCCCTAAAAGCAACTTCCAAATCTCCATCACAAAATTGACCGACTGAAAAGAGATTGTGACAGAGACCTTCCACATAATAAACCCTGCTAATTTCAATGTTCCTATTGATGTAATCTTCGTAGCCCATGATAGCTGCGAAGTGATCATTCCCGAACCTGACAGTGCCGATGAACTTTGAGAAAAATTTTGATAACAATTTGAGATTGCCTGTCATGTGCCGGGAACATCCGCTATCAACAATCCATAGGATGATCTGTATCACCTACATTACATACAAATGACACAGGTGGAATAGAGGTAGAGGTGGAACCCAAAGAGTTAGAGGGTTCCGTTACAGTTACAGTTGAAACACACATGTTAATGATTTTGGGAATCCATTTAAATCTGGGTGTACTTTGTAACCATCTCTGCTAGGTCCAACTAGTTCGTGCTTTGGTCTTAGTGAATGCACTAGGTGATATTTTCTTCCTAAGGAGGTGAAGTAGGGTTCTATGGGTACATCAATAATAGCAGAAACATTAGAAGGCGGTTTACCTCGCACAGACTTAGAAGCATTAGTGGGCCTAGAGGTAATCCTATTTTCTATTATTCCGCTTCGAGATAAGATAGATTTAGCAACACATTTATCATGACAACCAGAAAACATGCTTTTACGACAACCAACACAAGATGCTTCAAACATAACATTCAAAGTACTTAAAGGTTCAGCATTCGTTACATCACTTTTTCTATTACATTTGTCTAACGCAATGTCTAAAGTGGGTGCAACATGAGTTTTATTCAAAGTCCTAAGGTGTTCTTCTACTTCAGATGCCTTTACTGATCTTTTCTTACGTTGCGACTTCCTATTCTTCTTTTGACTCTTTCTAATCTGTGAAGTGCTAACGCTGGGAAAAGAGGCAACTACTCCTGTATCAGTGGAAGGAAGCACATTAGGATCTTGTTGTTTGTCATTAGGCGTTCCTAGTGTTAATTTTAAACTATTCCAGGTGCAAGGACATTTGTGTTACTAGTCTTATCTTGTTCACATTTCCCTAACTTCTCTTTCAACTCAGCTATAGTGTGCAACAAATCTTGATTTTCAGAGCGAATATTTCCACTAACGTTTAAGACATCTTTAGTGTATGCAAGATGATTATCAAGTTCTTGTGATGCCTTAGCATGAGTCTTTTTGAGCAAATCAAATATGACACCATATTCAGTTTTGACTTTCGCAATTTCTTGTTCATATTTTGAAACTTGACATTTTAAAGACACGTTTTCATCATCCAGTTGTTCAAGTTTTGGATTAAAAGATTTTGCACGCAACTGGTTGATTTTGTTTTGCAAAGCAAGTTCTCGATTTTGTCAATCTTTTTGACACCATTGAAGACAACGTTTTGCATTCGAAAGTTCATTTAACAAACGCTCATTTTCAATTTTCAAAGACTCGATTTGCGGCACATTATCGATATTCTCAACATTATCAACAGAATCAACAACAATATAATCAAATGCATATGCAACCGTATGTAACAACACAACGTTGATGGTATCAGCACAGAGAACATCTTCCAAGAGTCGATCAACATGATTTCCTAACATTTTCTTTTTTCGTTTAGTAATTGAAATTGATGTTTCTGTTTTCTCGAAAACTGTTTTCATAAGTCTAATTTCTTTTTTGAAGATCCTTTTCCCAATATATTGCACACATTTTTAAATTTTGGACATGGGGTAAAAGTATTTTCTAAAAAATATCTCTTTGATTTCGCGCATGTGGCGATTGAAAATGTTCAGCTTTTATTTCAGAATTAATTTCAATTTAACGTTCCAAAAGTTTGATGTCAGACATGAATGTATCAAAATATTTAAGAACTTGACATTGGTCGGGTAATGATTTTACTTCACTGAAGGAAGGTAAAGGACCATTAATTTGTGCAACATTGTGTCGGGGACCATCATTAGAAGAGGACTCAGGAAGTGGTGTGATAACCCAAGGTGTGTTAGTATTATCCTATTGTTATACAAACGGTATGATTTTTGAGTAATCGAATGGTTTGTTATATTCAATATTTTCCATTTTTAATCGACTCTCAGTATCAACATCTGTTTCCTCATCACGAGTATATTCAAGAACACTCATAATTGAATAATCAATTCTATGTTCTGCACTATAAACTTGAGGATTTGGTTTGAATGCTCTATGTGAAAAACTTGGTTTGTAATCAGCAAGAATTGGTCCATATTCATCTGGATTTGGTTTAAAAGAAAACTTTTGAATTGTTGTGATTGACTCACCATGTTTGTAAACAACATTTCGAAATTCTTTGATTTTGTTTTGTAAGTCGACAATTTCATCAAGATACTCATCAATTTGTCTCCTCGAATGCTTTTTGTACTCACAAAACTGTTTTTGACAAGTTAACAACTCAGACTTGGCCTTTTGAGTTTCAGAAGTGAGAGCGTTAAGTTGTTGTTTATGATCAAATTTTTGTTGTTCTAGTTGAGACAGCAATGCATTCTTGGATTCAACTAGATCACGTATCTGTTTTTCCAAAGATTTTTCATTTTGGTATGATTTTGCAAATGCGACTTCAAAACTCTACTCACGTTTCTCTTTAGTTTCAAAAATGTTGAGTTGGAACTTATAGAATTCATTATCCTTAGTCAACAGTGCAATTTTATCTTGCAATTTCTTATTGATCTCATTGCATTTTTCCTGTTGAGATTGGTTGGTCTTAAATAAGTTGGTCATGAGCTCAAGATCTGGATTAGACAAAGGTTCATCTTGTTCAACTTTAGTCTCAACATAATCATTATTTAGATCCTCAAATATGACCACGGAGTCAACTTGATTATCAATATTAACCATAAGGTCATCTTGATCGTCAAATATAACTACAGGATCTATTTGATTATCGTCGGAATGAGATGTAAAAGACTCATGTTGAACACTCTGAGCCTCATCGGATGCAGATGTTGGCAGAGATATCATATCATGTTTAAGTATATTAGGATCCAGTACATGAGACAAGCCATCAGTGTCATACACTGGGCCTGTGTCACTCATGTGGAGCTCTTGCATGTTTGCCATTAACATCACAGCTGCATTAGCTTGCAAGTCCTCCATGTCATCATCAGAATCTGCATTAGCCATGAAGCTCTGTTCCTTGTTGGTAAGTGTTCCACCAACTTCATCTTTGAGAGCCAAAAGTAAAGCCTCTTTGTGATAAGTGTTGCCTCTTGTTCTCGACTTTGGGCATGCATTAGCCAGATGACCTTTCTCATTGCAGTTGTAGCATCGAAGACCGTTAACCCCAGTCTGAGCATTTCCCTAATCAACCATTTAAACCCGTTGTTGTGGAGCACCCATGTTATTCCTTCCATGAACATTAAACCCTTGATCACTACCCATCTGACGACCATTTCCATGGTTCTGAACCTCAACTCTTCCATTGTTAACAACAGCTTGATTTCTTGTGTTTAAGGACGTACGAATGCGATTGTTGGATTTGTTTACGAATCTCCCAAAGGCTCTAGTAATCATGACAAATCCTTGATTCAATGCATCGAAGGCTTCAGCGTCCTCATTTGATTTACTGTAGAGTGCTTGATCATTGTTGTTGTTGTATGGAACCAATTAAGTTTTTTATGATTGTTGCTGTGATGGATCATACGGTATAATTTGAGCAGTTGGTTATGGAGGATTTGTGAAGACAGTTGGCAAGTTCGGAAATTGAGGATATCATGCTTGAGTATACAAAGCAAGAGTTTGATTATCCGGGAGTGATGGAGAAGCAGGGACTCCATGGATGGTTCTGTCTTTGTCTACTTCCTTTTGATGGTGCTTCAAATAGTCAAACAACAATCCGTAAGTAGCTTGATGAAGATTCTTCGCTTGACGTATGAATGTAACATACTTCTCCCAATCAGGACCAAGACAACTTAGGAACTTCGTGTTGATTGCAATCCTTGGCATAATGATATTATGTTTGTCCAAGTCATTAATGATGTCTGAGAACTGATGATTGTATGAATCTAATGACTCCCCTGGTTCAATCATGAAGTTTTCATATGCTAAGTAAATTTTAGATTCCATGTCTTCTTGATTGAGTTCAGTACCTTCCATTAGAAGATGAATGTGCTCCCACATTGCTTTAGCAGTCTTCTGAGCATCAACACTAAGAAGTATCGGATTGGGTAGACCCAAAAGGATATATTGCATTGCAAGTTCATCATATTCTAAGTGAAGAAGTTGGTTAGTAGTAAGTTGATTGAGGCTGACAACGTTGGTAACATCATCTCTTGGTGGAGTAGCAGTCGGATCTCCGGGTATAGTGACAGTAGGCATCTAAAAAGGACCTTCAAGTATGACCTTCTTCAAAAACTTACCATGTGGTTTCTTGAGATCACAAAACCTAAAAAACCTTATCACCCATTGATCGTAGTTTCTGGGAGTGAGCATTGGAGGTCTATCAAGGGATCCAGCTTCATGAATGGATTGCTGGCTGCTTAAAGCTTCGCACATCTTTGCAAACCAAGAAGGTTCCTTTTGCGTTGTGACATTCATAGCATACTTGGCGGGAAACTGATATTGGAAGTAGTTACAATGTTGAGCTTGTTGATGAGGGTTTGGTTGAGGCATCTGTGGTGGAAGAGGGTTTGCTCCTTAAGGAAAGTACATTTGAGATGGTGGTTGAAATTGTTGTTGAGGATATTGTTGAAATTGTTGTGGAGGATATTGTTGAAATTGTTGATGTTGTTGTTGTTGAGGATACTCATGAGGAAAGTAGTTAGAGTATGGTGGTTGAGACATCTTGAAACTTGTGTTGAGGATGGATCTTTGTAGTCGAATGAAATTTGTTGATGAAGTACACTTAGGCGTAGAAACCAGGCTTAGGCGTAGATTATAATCCTTACGAGTAACCTCCTATTACACGTAAACCAAAGCTTAAGGCATAAATACTGCTTACGTGTAAACTTTAGGTAAAACTTAAGCTTAAGCGTAAACCAAAGGCTTAGTAGTAAGAACCTTATGCGTAAGATTACCTTAGGCGTAAGATGAGCTTATGCGTAAGAATAACTTAGGCGTAAAGTGTTTACTCGTAAGCTTTTATGCTTATGCAGTAAAACTAGGGTTTTGCCCAAAAATCCTTTACACTTATCCAAGTGTAAAAGATATCCACAAGTCGAAGTGTTTTTAGGCTTATCCAAGCATGAAAACACTGAGTAAACCAACAGCTTCGAAGATCAAATGAAGAAAATCATAGGCAGTAGACAGATGATAGGAGTAGGATAACTTATGAGTAGATCCTTACGCGTAAAACTAGGGTTTTACTAGGCGTAGGAAGTACAAAAATTACCAAAACTGATCTTTATGCCCAAAAACGTTGTGTAAACCTGATTTTAATGATGAAACAGCTTCAAAATCACCAAAACAACAAGAAAGTTTGAAACTTGATGATCCAAAACCACTTTTCACCTTACGCGTAGCAAAGTACACACGAAACAAACCAAGTTCAAAAACTTATCTACACACGTAAAGTTTGAAACTTTTTGCTAAAAACTTAAAGTTTAACACTAAATAAACCTTAAACCACAAGAATCTTGAGTTTACGAATGTAAAAATCAAAGCTTTTAAGCGTATGAAAAGTGTACACGCTAAACCCACGCATATAGAACTAAACTTCAAAAACAAAAGTATTTCACCCAACTAGATGGCGATTGATACCACCGTTAGGTCACCATAAGTTAACACAAGAATCAATATGTAAGAAATAGGTAAGAAAGTGATCTGTTGAACACACAAAACACACACACGTATGAATATAGAAACGTTAGGCGTAGGAATGTTTTGCAAGTGAACAACCAATCTTCAAGTGAAGGTTTACAAGAGTATTTATAGGGGAAGGGAGCTAGGGCAACACATCTAGTCCCTTCCTTCATTATTGGGCTTTGGCATAGGCTCATGGGCTTCTACATGAGCCTAGCCTTGATTACTAATATAAAAGCCTAGTTTAAGCAACCTATTACATATAAATGACTAACACTTGAAATACAAGTTAGGAGTGATTCCAACAAAGGGTATAGAAAGAAGACCATCGACACAATTACAAGAGTGGATTAGGTTCTTGTGATTCTTCCCTTGCAAGAATATGTGATCTTCAAAGATGAGATGTGATTAATCAAGAACACAAGATAGAATTAGAGGATTGAAGAAGAGATAAATAGATACAGAAAGAAGTAACTGGCAAGGGCTGAGGAATACAAGAGCCAAGGTGGGGTATTTATAGGCCAAAAACCCAAAAAAAAAATTACCAAGGTTGGCGTATTGCTGGCATGTCAGAGCGCACTGGGAGGATCCCGTAATATTTTTTCTTTGGGTTTTGGCCTTTAACTACCCGACCTTGCTAAACCCCCAATTGTACTTCACACTTTGACCTTCCACTATTCATCCTCAAGGTCAACCAACTCAAATAGCCATTTGGTACAAATCATTTATGAAGTAATTGTATACAACCAATTATCAAAGAGAGAAAGGATAGAAGAGATAACTGTTTAGGGGTAGTTTGAGTATGGTAGGGTTAGAAAGAAGCATGGTTAGGTTAAGGAGAATATGCCAATGGCATCAAATAATATTCCCAAATGATAAGAGAGATGAGTTGGCATAGATGTGATATTTGATGGTGATGGGGAGCCTATGAGAAAGGAAGAGGAGAGTATGTGTGTAGTGTATGAAATTTGAATTATGGTGTGTATGACATTGTGGAAAACTAGAAGGGGGGGGGTTGATTAGTTTTGCCAATTAAAACTTCCTTTTAAACTATTTAGATCGACTTATGTCAATCTATTTGGATGTGTGTTGGATGTTGATAAACAAACATATAGAAGTATGTAATGAAAAGATAAGAGTAAGAAGCACAAAACCACAACGCGAGTATTTATAGTGGTTTGGCTACAAGGACATCTTCCTTGCCCTACTCCACTCCCCGAGTCACCTACTCGAGAGTTCGTAATCACTACACGACACCAACTCCTTATGGTGGAGAAACCTTCACAACGTTGCCTACTCTTTTTCCGGTACTAGGCTAACCATCAGGTTATTTCACACCAAGGTGAACCACACCTACCACAACATCGCCTACCCTTTATCCGGTACTAGGCTAAGTACCGAGTTCCATTACAATGGAGGAACTACTACCAAACACTAAACCAACGACTAATCCCAAAGGAGACCAACTCCTTATTACAACATCATCAACGATATCAATATCCTTGGATCTAATACTAATCTATCTTGTACATCGAAACACACCATATCGAATGTACATCTAAGGCACCTTTCACTAATACCTTTAAATAGATCTTCAAGACACCCTTCACTAATGTCTTGTGACTTGACTTCTAGGCACCCTTCACTAATGCCTACAATACGGACGATCGACACCTTTTACCAATGTCTTCGTCTTGACACTGGAGACATCTTTCACTAATGTCTTCAACACTACACTTCTTAGAAGAAAGAAAAGAACCATCAACAAGAGGACTTCAGTAGTCTTGATGATGAGGAAGCATAGCTCTAGAAACCAAGATTCAGACTCAACTAGGGTATGAGTGATATCAATTGATTGAATGAAAACAGCGGAATAATGATAACACAATCAACATCACTAATAAGGTTTTCTTTATTGATTGAAATAAAAACTACTACAACTACTAATATACACATGCTATAATCGTGTGTCTAGACTCTCATTAGAGATCAATACTATGAAATGAAATGAAAAGATAATTGAAAGGGATGATCAGTAACCAGTACGCCTACCCTTTTTATATAAGAGAGGGAGGTTACAAACCCTAATATATAGCTTACTATGAAAGCTACTAAATATTACATATAAGCCCTCATTGTTTCTTCGTTCTTCATTCTTGCTTGTAGTTTTGTAATCTGCAATTCCCAACAATCTTCCCCTAAACTGGAATTTGACTAGGTTAAGTTCCAGTTTCTTGATAGTACAAAATAACCTGTATGAAGAAACAATGCTAAAAACATGTCATCATAAATAAGAATCTGCACACTATGAATCTTCTTCCCCTTTTTCTAATAGGGGTCTTGTGTAACTCGTAGACGCTTCCCCTCAAGTGATGCATGTAGATGGTAAGTAAATAAGCTTCCCCTTAATATATACTAACCATTTTTTTATTTTTTTCACTACTAAACAAAAGAAATAAAGCACAGCAGCAGAAAAATCAAATCAGCAGCAGCATCAAAATAGTCTACCAGTTATAATTGAGAACCAGTAGAAACACCAAAGCATGCGTCTTATATCTTGTACTATCCACGTGACTCCAAACTCAGATGATGTACTAGCAAATGTGAGCATTAAGCACCTTTTCTATAGATCTCGCCCTTTCACTAACACTGAGTACTACAACGTAACTCCTTAAAGTGATAGCAAATGTGAGCATTAAGCATCGTCAATCTGTATATCACACCCTTTCACTAACACTGAGCATAACAACGTAACGCCTTAAAGTGTTAGCAAATGTGCTCATTAAGTACTTTTAATCTGTAGATCTCACCCCTTGGCTAGATTTATCAAGTCTTTGTCACACCATTAAAGTACGAACAAGTTACCTCAAAAGTGTCTATGCTCACTTTGAGATATGATAAGAACACGCACATGATCAACTAGTAGGAACTCCAGAACAACCAGCAAACTCAATCAGCAGAAACCAATATCACCTGCAGAAACCGATCAGGAGAAACGAATCAAAATATGCAGCCAGTAGGAACACCAAATCAAGCCAAAAATATGTTAATTACTAGGGTTCATGGTTGAATAAAAATTCAACTCACCAAGACTAGTAAAAGATTAGAAGCACAAAATGTCAAGACCAAAATTAACAAATACAACAACCGATCATGAACAGTATAAATGTTATCTGACCAGAATTAAGTTCCCACACTGCTATTATAAACCATCGTCTACCAGTATACAAATAGTACCCAATCAGTAGAAACGTAACAAAGATCAGCAGCAATCAAACTGTCGTTGTGAGCCCTACAACAAATAAATTCAACCAAGATACTAACACCCACGTGATCATAGTCTAATATAATACTATACCTCACATAACTCCACCAATCACATGATGAGACCACAATAACAATAATACACCACATCTTAGTGAATCCTATCTCAGTGGGAACCATTTCTCCATTATCTCGTGTATAATAAGCAAACTAGTGGGGATCACACGTGATTAAATATGTGACCCATTAATTGTCTTGCGTGATCAGTAGGAACCAAAAGAAGATCATTAGTAGAAACCAAAACCAATTCTTGGCCAAAAATAAGAATATCACGTGAGCTTCAAATAGGAACAAATTCATCAGAATCAATGAGTGTGTCAGTAGCAAATGAGACCTTATGTGATGCAAGACCCATGTGATCATTCCCCATGTGATATCAAAAACACTAATACCCTATGCTCTCTTAAAACATACCATTGACATCAGTAGGAATAAAAACGACGGGCCCACGTGATCACATATCAACACAATAATACCGACCAATCAACAATTAAAATAAAGGATGACCCCACCGACCAAATCAAATTGGAGATGAGAGAAATATTATAACACGTATAAAATAAGTGGGAACCAAACTATTGTAATATCATGACCAACAGTACCATTCACAATTTGATATCAGTTGTTCGAATAAACAAGCAAATGACAAAATGATTTCTGACCTTCATAGCCATGAGATCAGCGATCAGTACCAACGCTTCACCAATAAATTCGCTCAAAAACGAATCTTCCTTTTTCCTAAACCCTATTTTGCCTGCTGTATCTTTTCTTTTTCACATCTGCTGCAATAAAAGAATTAGGGCATAAACCCTAATTAGAGAAAAACCTTATAAACCCTAGATCAAGAGCCACGAGGCTCTGAAACCAATTGTAGAAACCAAGATTCAGACTCAACTAGGGTATGAGTGATATCAATTGATTGAATGAAAATAGCAGAATAATGATAACACAATTAACATCACTAATAAGGTTTTCTTTATTGATTGAAATAAAAACTACTACAACTACTAATATACACACGCTATAATCGTGTGTCTAGACTCTCATTAGAGATCAATACTATGAAATGAAATGAAAAGATAATTGAAAGGGATGATCAGTAACCACTACGCCTACCCTCTTTATATAGGAGAGGGAGGTTACAAACCCTAATAGATAGCTTACTATGAAAGCTACTAAATATTACATGTAAGCCCTCATTGTTTCTTCGTTCTTCATTCTTGCTTGTGGTTTTGTAATCTGCAATTCCCAGCAATAGCAACTCATGGACTTGAGCTTGCTTGACTTCAAAGGTGGTGATCTCGCCTTTAAGAGGAACCTAGAGAATCACACAAAAACAAAACTACAAACATAGATCACTTGGATCTGGGGTTAGAGAGTTTTTAACTCAAGGGGAAAGTATGCGAGAAAGGGGTGAGAAACAATGAAGAAATGGCTCACTATTTATAGAGGAAAATGTCTACTGTTCCCCGGATCCCACGGATCCCTCCCACAAGGGATCCGTCTAGCCTAAAGCTAGGGATCCGTGGGACGCTCCTCTTTACCCATAGGTATTTTGGTTATGGGTCATGGGTCATGGGTTATGGGTTGATCCATGGGTCTTTTACTAGATACAATGTATCTTATAAGTGCAATGCACCTAGTCACATGGGTATGGGTCAATACCATGGGTTATGGATATTATCCATATATGATATAAGCATGATGTCATGCAATGGGTTATGGGTCAAGCTCCATGGACTTTGGGTTGTACCCAACTACATTCAATGTATTTGGTTAATGGGTTATGATAATTAAGTTTCTCCCCATTTATTTTACCCAATATACTACATACTAGTTATGTGTATATTTTACCCAAATATGTAAACACTAGTTGTTGTACATATGTAAAACTAAATCATAAAATCACTTATACTTGTTTTAGTGGTTTATGTGAAAACGTAAGTATGTTAGAAACTATTAGTTCAAACCATTTACTTATTTTATTTGTTTCGTTAAACTGATTTTACGTTTGTTATCGATAAAACATTAGAAAATCATAAAATATAAATAAACGTTTTTACGGCTTATTTGTATTAACAATCTCCCCTTTTTGTTGATGACAACACATAAAATTATTTTAAGGAAAAGATAAAACTCGTAAAAGTTTTAATTTGTAGTTTTTACTTTCTTCTCCCCCTTTTTTGTCGAAACAAAAAGTGTTTGGAAAGGAAACTAACACACTGTTTTAAGAAAAACATGTGAAAAGAAAAAAAATAAAGAGCAAGTAACGGGAAAGGATCTCGTCTTTACTCCCCTTTGACGAGTCCATCCCTATGTAAGGGCTTCAAGTACATAAAAGTAAGTAAGCTAATGTTTTGCAATTATTTTGCAAATGATTAGTCCTTGTGACGAAAATACTCCCCCTTGAAGATTGCAATGTTGCAATGGGGTGTCATGAAGTATAATCCGAATAAGGATTATGTTGCAAATGATTTTGCAATATGGTTTGACACAAAGTTCCCCCTAGCTTTATGGTGTCAAAATCTTCATGTGTATTTTGAAAATCTACAAAATAGAGGTTAGAGAACAAGAGTATAGTGCATAATTTCCTACAAATAAGACTCAACTTAGTAAAAAAAATAGTTTTCTGTATCACGGATCCCACGGTTCCCTCCTTGTAGGGATCCGGCTAGGCAACTTTAATGGATCCGTCTAGCTGATGATTAATTTCAGCAATGGTGATATAACACATTATGTTAATATCAAAGTGAGATATTTATTATACAACATAATCATATACTCAGAAATATAGCAAGTAGCATGTATTTTCATTTAATAAAACTAGAGATATGATATACATGACTCTAAAAACTAAGAAAATGATCAATACATGACTTGGAATTACTAGACTTATCTAAGTAATGCTTGATACTAGGACACCACTAAAATCCTCTAGCTCAAGTTTGTTTAGGTCTAATCTCGTCAAAACGTTCGAGGAGATGATAAAACATGAAACGTTGATCTTCCCGTACTTCATGTATCAAACTTTCAACATGTTGACAATGATAGAAATCTTTGTCGTGGCTAGGTAGTGGTGGTGGAAGAAAAGAAGTTGCTTGATGTAAAGGATTAAGTGAAGCGGGTTGCGGAGCCTCAAACGACGGAGGGATTGGTGGAGGTGCATTTGAAAATGGCTCGACCAAGAATGATGGTGGTGGTAGAGAAGTGTCAACTTCCATATGGTCGGGTGGTTGACTTTGATAATTTCTCATAATCTAAATGAGATTATATGATGGTGACGGCGAAAAGGAAGCCAGAGCTAATGTAGACTCAACACTTTGATTATGTACCATTATTCCTCCTAATGAGGAGAATGTTGCCGGTGGAGGAGGATGAGACGACCTAGGAGGCAAATCCTCTAAATTGTAGAGGTGTGGTGATGATAGTGGATTTGTAAACGAGATAGATCTGGGAACCAATGGTGATGGTTTAGTTGAGATGATATTGTTTGGCCTAGGAGGTATGGTGGTGTTTGGCATAGGTAGTTTTGTGGGTACTATCCTTTTAGGAATTGGTTTGATTGGTTGAGAAGAAGTCCTTGCATTTGTTGGCTTGACCGGAGATGATTCGGTTGAAGAGATTTTGTGTATAACACGAGCAATTTTATTGGGTGGTTCTTTAGTGGATAAGTTGCTACTTGGAGTTTTCCTCATGATGAGATGATTTCATGAGATTTGTAAAGGTTTCTTAAGTGCTGAAAATAAGTATGATGACTTTAGAAGTCCTAACAATGTGGTTTATAAAGCAAGAGATTTGGCAAGTGCATTCAAGACTTAAGCCACTATGTTTCATTGGAATGTGATGATTAACATGCACAAGAGTCAACTTCAGAGTTTGTACTGATCTAGGAACTCATTTAAGATGAGATGGAGTGTTTGAGTTAGGAAGATGAGCTTGAAATGATTGTTTTAGCTAGAGTTGACATAATCTGTCACCCGGATCCCACGGTTCCCTCCAATGAGGGATCCGCCTAGGCTAATCGTATGGATCCGTCTGTCAGGAGCTAAGAAAAGGTAGCAATGATGTTTGTAAGGCTTAATGCCTATTTCTTCTTGAGTGTTTCAGTTCATGTAAGTGTCTTAAATGAATAGGTGCTTAAGTACATGAGGGTAATGAGTGAAGTAGCTAATGATTGCCTTTTATAGAAGAAATTGGAACTTTCATGAGTACCAATGAATGAACAAAGATGACACTAAGGATTCTGAGAGTGTCAAATAGAGCTAAATGATCCTAGAGATTAGATAGTGACTTAGGATCATGTTTTGGGAAATATCCTAAAGACTTAAGATGGAAAAACTAGAATTTGATCAATTTGAGGTAAGGATGATTATGATCAATTTAGCCATAATTGAAAGATTTCCAAGGCTAGATGTGAGGGATTATGTGAGAAATGATGTGTGAGATTGAGAGCGGAAGAGTAATAGGTTTAAGTGAAGCGATAGATATACATGCATCTCGATTGTGATCTAGGTGAGTTATGTGTGAGTAGGAAGGATCTACTTAACATGATAAGGACTTAATTTACCTTAAGACACTATGTCTAGCTTAGTGTGAGGTGTTCTAAGGACATGTTTGAAATACAATGTTTGCAATTGCATTTTCTGTTTTTCGGATCCCATGGTTCCCTAAGAGTAGGGATCCGTCTAGTAAAACCTTTGGGATCCGTCTATCTGCTAAGCAGAACCTTTACTAAAGGTATGCAAATGATTTTGACAATGCATTATATTTCAAGGTTAGTTAAAAGAGGTTCTAGCACTAAGATATCAAATGTAAGATGTTTTATTTCATGAAGGAAATTGGATTACATTTGATAAAGCATGAGTACAAAAGGATTGATCCTATTTGAAAGACTACTAAGTTCCTTGAGCGTTTTGGCTAGAAGGATCATCAAATGGTTGATGAGTGTTGGTGGAATCAAGAATGAAGAAAGTCTTCATGAGAGATATGTTTAGCGGTTCCATCATCTTGTTCACAAGTACGTACAACGGACTTTGAAATTGAGGATGAAAATGCATGACGTTATGATAGAGGCGCGTCAAGAACATTCCATAAGGGATGAGTTTATTCTTGGAGCCTTGAAGATTTATAATTCGCCTTGCGAAGATGTAGGCGAGATTGTATGGTTGTTATGTTAGCAAACAATACATTATGTGAGCACAACAAGCGAGAAGGATTTCTCGATTTCCCCTAAGACTCCAAACATTTTCACGTAGGATGAGTGCAAGGAGCTTGTACTCTTCTCGGATGTCCCGTGTAAAGATAATGTTTGGATCGGAGTAATATGGTCGAGTTTTGCATATTATGCGATTTAAATCCTCCGAGGAAGGTATGTATGAACAATATGGACTATTTTCTTCACAAAATTTGAAGAGAGAATCAAGAGACCAATCTTTAGTGAAGGAACATTATCCATGATTTGGAATTCGGAGGATATGAGCAAATCGCCCAAGGGTTAAAACAAACTTTTGGTTTTTGATCCAAAACCAAAGAGAAAGAGAGCGATCCTCGTTACGAACGAGTTCGACTTGATGGAAGAATTCCAATTCAAACCTTGGACATATTTTCTCGTTAATTTCAAGAAGACATTCCAATCCTATGGTTCGGAAGGAGGTATTGATACCTTCTTCGAATTGTAGAGAGGTGTCTACAATACGTCCTTCATAGAAGTGACGGTTTTCGAGGTTATTGAACCCACGGACATGATTTCCAAGTGTGTTGGGCTCAAGGGAGATGTTCGGAGTGTAGACGCTAGTGAGTGAAAAATCAAACTCATATTCATGCGTCATAGTTGAACCTATAGAAATGATGAGTTAATAGAAAGTGATGTTTGTGGTCAACCAATGATTATCTAACATTTTTACTAGATTTTTATTAACAGTGGCTTTTAACAACAATGACACTTAACTCACTTATGGTTTTGACATTCTAGTGGAATATTACTTTTTAGAAAGAAAGTGGTTTTTATTATGCATGAAAAACTGTTGTCTAGATATACGGTTCCTACGGTTCCCTTTCATAAGGGATCCGGCTAGTCTAACTCTCGGGATCCGTGGATCTGGAGTAACAGAAACTAATTTCTTGATAAAAACATAGGTTTTTAGATCTTATAGTTTTATACTAAGATATTTGTTTTAGCCTACATTTTCATTTAGCATGCATACATGGCTTTCTAATGTATCACGATAGAATGAAATAAATCAAAAAGAAATGATAAACACATTATGATAATAATAACCTAGATAACTAGACTATTAGTAATATTTCATTTCAATACTAAGAATGATACAAAGAATTGGGTATATAACCCCAATGTAGATTAACAACACAAAGTATATGTCTCCGTATGTGAACTTCATCATAGGGAACACAAGTGCGATGAGTGTTAAGGTGATGAGCACGAGGGTGATGTAAACCATGTTGATGACGAATCTTCTTGGTTTTGATTTGAGATGAGATGAGATGAGAGGAAGATGAAGTTTTGAATGAGAGGTAATTTTTTGAAAATGAAAGATTTGAAAAAGTGGGGATTTGATAAAGTGGGCGACGGATGGTTTATTTATGGGGAAGGAGAAATTTTTAAAATTTGTGTTTTTTTTATTATTGGAAAGATATTATTTTTAGGTTAAATGAAATAAAACACAAGTTTTATATACCACGAATTTAGACGAAAAAATAACACGTATGTGAGAAAAGGCTTCCTAATGAAGCTTCATGTAATACATGTATATGCACAAAAGATAATCATATAAATACCTATGTAGGAATACTTAATTATCAAGCTAATGTCATTTTAGAGATAAGTAGAAAATCATACCTCTAACGCACTTAGGAATGTCTTTACAAATGACACAACAAATGTCACTAGACAGTTCCGGCTCCGTTGTGTTTAAGATATCTTCTTAGGGAAAGTATTCTTGTTACCAAGCGATTCCTATAGCTTGGTGGGTATGAGCTTTGACTAATCAACATGACAGAGAAGATTAGTGCATTTAAATAAAAATAAATAAATAAAAATGCTGTCATCTAATCAACATCCAAACAAAGAGTTTTAAAAGACATGGTGTTTGTTTTTATGAAAAACCTTTTTTTGTAGTTTTCAATTAACCATGGACCGTATCTGTAATGCCCCGACCCAACAAGGGTAAAGGAATCACAAGTAATGGTGTCATATCAAAGCAAACATAAATATCCAAAAGAAATCTCAACATAAATATTGAAATAATCCAAGTCAAAAGACTTCAATACATAGGACCCAGCGGAAAAATAAACTCCAAATGAAATGTCTAAAGTATAAAGTCTTAAATGGCATCATAAGATCAAAGATAAAATCTCTAAGGTAAGTCCACACAGCACTCATCCCAAAGCAAAACCCAGCTCCAATGCTTAGATACCTGCCGCGGAAGAAAAGAAATGCGGCTGAGCTTCAAAAGCCCAGTGAACAGATATACAAGCAAAACGAATACGAAACGAGAACGAATACGAAATAAAGAGAAAGAAAGATAGTGAAATCATAAATCAGGATAAAAGAATAAGTTTTATAGCTAACTACCTCGAGCCCAAACACATATGCCATATCATAAACATATTCATATTCATATTCACATAAGGCAACATTTGTAGGGGAGACCTACCAGAGTTATGAAGGACGTGCATGCACGCAGCATCAATCATCAGATAACATATAGCATATAACATATAATATATAACATATAACAGATCTAGGATGCACCCATACGCCCCACAAACATACATTGATAATATAATATAACTTGAGCTCATAACAAACAACAGCTAAGGGACGTGGCAGAACTTCACTCTACTGCCCTAGAGTCATGTCAGAAGTGCATTACTGACACGGACATGGAACCCCCATGACTAGTTAATAATTGGCTCGGGTGTCAAACTATCTTAGGTCAAATTAGAATGTCATAACTGACATAGATCATATTTTATCAAATGTTTAATCATGTTTTCAAAATCAAAGGTTTCATATCATATAGTTCAAAATCAAATGTTTTATGATTCAAAAATCAAAGTTCAGATAAGCAAAAGCTCAAATAGACACATTAGGGTTCATAGCAAAGGCTTAAGAAATCCTAATACAAAAGCTAACGAAAAGAAAATGTTATAAGAAACCTTTACTGAAAAGGTCAGAATATCTGTACCTTATTCCAAAGCAAATGATCGAAAAGCAGAAACAAGGAAAGCAAAGGATTACTCCTTCTTCACAGAACCTATACACATTAACGGTCGTACATGTTATTTATGATTCCATAATCGTCGAAATGATCTTTTAATATTTTTCGTTCATTCTTAGTATATTTAATGATCTTAATTCTTTAGGGTTTTATAATTAAATGAGACTTAAATGTTTTATAAACAATATCGTAGATTAAGGTTCATTATGTCATTTATTAAAGTTTAGGGTTAAATGTGAAAATAGTTTAAACATCATAACTCACACATGAAATAACGAATTAATGTACTTAGCTTCAAACCCTAATCGACTCTCATTTATATTCTAGGGTTTCTCATTCTTTAATATCTCATTAATATGCATTTACTTACATGTTACGTCTTTTAATGACTCGTTACTTAACCTAGCACGTCATAAAACAATCTTTCCTTTTATGTTTCACCATGCACGTTTATGATTTTATGTGACATACAAGTTACTTATTACTCGGATTAATTACACGTTTACACATTCACAAGTTCACTTGACTTATATTAACGCACGCATATGAGACACGATTCACAAACCATTAGGGTTTGGCATACCTTATTCGGTTTACATATCAAACTAGGGTTTATGTTTACATGACCTTGACTCGTTCAATACATGTTCAAAAACTCCATATGTGGTTCGGTTCAACCTAGGGTTTCGGCTAATAGGTTATTACGCAAGTCTTATCTCATCTACGTACTTTACACATTCAAGTTATTAAGTTTTATACCTTAGCCGAATTATACACATGGTTCGGTTTTAATACATATGTTTCGGTTTTAATACAACTCGACGTATTCATAATCCGATTCAATAATACTTATTACGTAACATACTCTTTAATACTTATAAGGTTTAAATCATATGGTTTGCCTTTGTTTGGTTTCATACTGCTCGACACAAAGAAAAGAAAACACAAGTCGACAAAACGAAACAAGTTACAATACAATAACTTAAGGTGCATCAAAAGAAAACGAGTAAACACGTTCATACCTTAGCTTGCTTGAAACGAAAGTCTCGACACCAATGGTGTAGGTTCGGCCGAATAAGAGCAAAAGAAAAGAAGAGGCAAAACTAAACTAGGGTTTCACTTTTGTGTTAATGAGCTATATTTATAGTAGTAGTAATTTGGTTTAGGCTTAGGAGGGGCTTGGGTTTTCGGCTTGGCCCAACCGAACACAACCAAACGCACGCCCTTGGGCTCTTGAGTCCACACGACACAAAACAAACACGGCCCAAGTTATTTACGCGAGACGTTAAATCTTCGTCGTACCAAAATCGATCACGTAATATATTCGTTAAGTTTTATTTATTCGCAAGTTAAGTTTAAAATTTCGTTAAATGATATAAATGTATTTTACGTATTTTATAAATTTGGATTCCAAGGGTATTTTAGTCTTTAGTCAGGTTTTAGATTTTCCAGGTTTTACAATTCTTCCCCTCTAAAGAAAAATTTTCATCCTTGAAAATTGAAATGAAACGAAACGAAAACGAAAACAAAATGAGAACATACCAAACTATTCAAAGAAATGAGGATAACTAGCTCGCATCGACTCCTCGGTTTCCCAAGTAGCCTCACGTTCCGGATGATTTTTCCAAAGAATCTTAACGAACGGAATGACTTTATTTCTCATGACTCTTTCTTGTCTTTCTAAAATAGCCTCTGGTTCTTCAGATAAAGACATATCGGATTGAATTTGATCAAACGGATAAGAAGCAATGTGTAACGGATGATAGTTGTATCCCCTTAGGAGTGATACATGGAAAACGTCATGAACATGCGATAACTGAGGCGGAAGTGCTAATCGATACGAAACTTCTCCTATACGTTCTAGAATTTCAAACGGACCGATAAATCGAGGACTGAGCTTGCCCTTGATTCCAAAATGTTTTACGCCTCTAAACGGCGAAACTTTCAAAAATACACGATCTCCAACCCGAAATTCTAAATCACGACGATGCTTGTCGGCATAACTTTTCTGACGAGACCTAGCTTCCTTCAATTTTTCTCTAGCAACAGCTATTTTCTCATTAGTGATCTCAATCATTTCCGGACCTTCAATCAAGCACTCACCTACTTCATCCCAGCAAATAGGTGTTCTACATTTCCTTCCATAAAGAAGTTCAAACGGTGCCGCCTTAATGCTAGCATGCCAACTGTTGTTGTATGCAAACTCTACTAAACATAAATATTCATCCCAACTGCCAGTCCATTCTAAAGCACAAGCCCTTAGCATATCCTCTAAGGTCTGTATAGTCCTCTCTGACTGACCATCTGTTTGAGGATGTAATGCCGTACTAAAATTAAGTCGAGTACCCCAAGCTTTTTGCAAACCTTTCCAGAAATGAGAAGTAAAACGCGGATCTCTGTCGGACACAATAGATGCCGGAGTACCATGAAGTCTAACGATCTCTTGTTGAAAAATCTCCGCCAATTTACCAATACCATAATCCTTTTTGATTGGCAAGAAATGAGCAGATTTGGTTAGTCGATCAACAACTACCCAAATCGCATCATGCTTCTTCCGAGTAAGAGGTAGTCCAGTCACAAAATCCATAGATATCTTATCCCACTTCCATGTTGGAATATCCAATGGCTGTAACAATCCACTAGCCCTTTGATGTTCAATCTTAACCTGCTGACAAATCATACACTTCGACACAAACGTCGCCACATCTTGCTTCATGCCATTCCACCAAAAGTACTACTTCAAATCCCTATACATCTTGGTAGAACCAGGATGGATAGTGAAAGGAGAACTATGAGCTTCAGTCATTACTTTCTCACGAAGTACCTGATCATTGGGAACACAAAGCCTATCTCCATACCATACAATACCGTCATTATCAATCTTAAACTCCGTCTGCTTACCTTCTTCAACATTTTGCGCCACGGCCCACAGCTCGCCATCATCCTTCTGAGCTTCTTTAATTTGCAGTATAAGGTTCGACTCCACCTTCATACTAGCCCAGTATCCATCAAAACCTCGTACACACAACTCAACATCCAAACTCTCTAAGTCACGCAAAATCCTAGGCTCAATCTTGATACTCGCAAGAATGCCTGATTTCCGGCTAAGTACGTCAGCAACTACGTTAGCCTTACCTGGATGGTACTGAATGTTGGTGTCATAATCCTTAAGAAGTTCTAACCATCTTCTTTGTCTCATGTTAAGTTCCTTCTGAGTGAAAATATACTTGAGACTCTTATGATCAGTGAATATATCACACGTCTCTCCATACAAGTAATGTCTCCAGATCTTCAACGCGAACACCACTGCAGCTAACTCAAGGTCATGAGTTGGGTAAATCTCCTCATAAGGTTTTAGCTGCCTCGAAGCATAAGCTATTACCTTTCCATGCTGCATCAAAACACAGCCTAATCCTTTCTTAGATGCATCACTGTAAATTTGAAATCCTCCAGAACCAGTTGGAAGAGTCAAAATAGGAGCAGACACCAATCTCCGTTTCAACTCTTCAAAACTCTTCTCTCGTTCATCCGTCCATACAAACTTTTCACCTTTCCTCATCAGTTGGGTTAGGGGTAGAGCTAAGCGAGAGAAACCTTCAACAAAACGTCTGTAGTAACCAGCAAGTCCTAGAAAACTCCTGACCTCAGTCACTGTCGTAGGTCTTGGCCATTTAGTGATAGCCTCAACTTTAGACGGATCCATGGTAATACCATCAGCTGATACAATATGACCAAGGAACGCGACTTGTCTTAACCAAAATTCGCACTTCGAGAATTTGGCGTACAACTTCTTCTTCCTCAAAATCTCCAAAACTATCCGGAGATGTTCTTCATGCTCTTCCTCAGACTTAGAGTAAACTAAAATGTCGTCGATGAAAACAATAACGAACTTGTCGAGGAACTCATGGAAAACACGATTCATCAGGTCCATAAACACAGCAGGCGCATTGGTCAAACCAAAAGGCATAACGAGGAATTCGTAATGACCATATCTGGTACGAAACGCGGTCTTAGGAACATCTTGCTCCTTCACACGTAACTGATGATAACCAGACCTCAGATCAATCTTCGAAAAGAACTTAGCTCCTTGTAGTTGATCAAACAAATCATCTAAACGTGGCAGAGGATAACGGTTACGAATGGTAATATGATTGAGTTCACGGTAGTCGATACATAGGCGCATGCTTCCATCCTTCTTCTTCACAAACAAGACAGGTGCACCCCATGGAGAAACACTGGGTCAAATAAATCCATTTTCTATCATCTCTTGCAGCTGTTCCTTCAACTCCTTCAGTTCTACAGGTGGCATGCGATACGGAGCCTTCGAAATCGGTTCAGCACCAGGAATTAACTCAATGCTAAACTCAACTTCTCTAGCTGGGGGAAGACCAGGGAGTTTATCGGGAAAAACGTCGGTAAATTCGTAAACAACCGAAAGATTTTCAATGCTAGGACTCTCCAAAGATGTGTCCTTAACAGATGCTAAAAAACCTTGGCACCCATGGGCAATCATGGTCCGTGCCTTCATAGTGAAAATGAGCTTAACAGATCTAAGAGGTTGAGAACCATGATAAACGAATTCGGGATGTTTTACGTCTCCAAAGATCACTGTTCTAGCATAGCAGTCAATTGAAGCTCTATGATAAGCCAACCAATCCATGCCTAGAATGATGTCAAAGTCGACCATATCGAGAGGATACAGATTTGCAAAGCGAATACGATCATCAAAACGAAGAGGACACTTAACGTATTTATGATCAATGATCATCTGAACGATATTCAAATGATTAGCAAAATGAACAAAGGTGAGATACGAAATGGAAGTACGCAGAAGGAATCCTAAAGTCTACCCAAATCCTCACAGGTCAAATTATAAGCTCTAAGATCTCAAAACCTAGGCTCCATATGTCACAGGTCCTGACTACAAGTCGTAAACCTTGGCTCTGATGCCATAAATTGTAACGCCCCGACCCGACAAGGGTAAAGGAATCACAAGTAATGGTGTCATATCAAAGCAAACATAAATATCTAAAAGAAATATATTGAAATAATCCAAGTCAAAAGACTTCAATACATAGGTCCTAGCAGAAAAATAAACTCCAAATGAAATGTCTAAAGTATAAAGTCTTAAATGGCATCATAAGATCAAAGCTAAAATCTCTAAGGTAAGTCCACACAGCACTCATCCCAAAGCAAAACCCAGCTCCAATGCTTAGATACCTGCCGCAGAAGAAAAGAAATGCGGCTGAGCTTCAAAAGCCCAGTGAACAGATATACAAGCAAAACGAATACGAAACGAGAACGAATACGAAATAAAGAGAAAGAAAGATAGTGAAATCATAATCATTTCAAATTATAAATCAGGATAAAAGAATAAGTTTTATAGCTAACTACCTCGAGCCTAAACACATATGCCATATCATAAACATATTCATATTCATATTCACATAAGGCAACATTTGTAGGGGAGACCTACCAGAGTTATAAAGGACGTGCATGCACGCAGCATCAATCATCAGATAACATATAGCATATAACATATAATATATAACATATAACAGATCTAGGATGCACCCATACGCCCCACAAACATACATTGATAATATAATATAACTTGAGCTCATAACAAATAACAGATAAGGGACGTGGCAGAACTTCACTCTACTGCCCTAGAGTCATGTCAGAAGTGCATTACTGATACGGACATGGAACCCCCATGACTAGTTAATAATTGGCTCGGGTGTCAAACTATCTTAGGTCAAATTAGAATGTCATAACTGACATAGATCATATTTTATCAAATGTTTAATCATGTTTTCAAAATCAAAGGTTTCATATCATATAGTTCAAAATCAAATGTTTTATGATTCAAAAATCAAAGTTCAGATAAGCAACAGCTCAAATAGACACATTAGGGTTCATAGCAAAGGCTTAGGAAATCCTAATACAAAAGCTAACGAAAAGAAAACGTTATAAGAAACCTTTACTGAAAAGGTCAGAATATCTGTACCTTATTCCAAAGCAAATGATCGAAAAGCAGAAACAAGGAAAGCAAAGGATTACTCCTTCTTCACAGAATCTATACACATTAACGGTCGTACATGTTATTTATGATTCCATAATCGTCGAAATGATCTTTTAATATTTGTCGTTCATTCTTAGTATATTTAATGATCTTAATTCTTTAGGGTTTTATAATTAAATGAGACTTAAATGTTTTATAAACAATATCGTAGATTAAGGTTCATTATGTCATTTATTAAAGTTTAGGGTTAAATGTGAAAATAGTTTAAACGTCATAACTCACACATGAAATAACGAATTAATGTACTTAGCTTCAAACCCTAATCGACTCTCATTTATATTCTAGGGTTTCTCATTCTTTAATATCTCATTAATATGCATTTACTTACATGTTACGTCTTTTAATGACTCGTTACTTAACCTAGCACGTCATAAAACAATCTTTCCTTTTATGTTTCACCATGCACGTTTATGATTTTATGTGACATACAAGTTACTTATTACTCGGATTAATTACACGTTTACACATTCACAAGTTCACTTGACTTATATTAACGCACGCATATGAGACACGATTCACAAACCATTAGGGTTTGGCATACCTTATTCGGTTTACATATCAAACTAGGGTTTATGTTTACATGACCTTTACTCGTTCAATACATGTTCAAAAACTCCATATGTGGTTCGGTTCAACCTAGGGTTTCGGCTAATAGGTTATTACGCAAGTCTTATCTCATCTACGTACTTTACACATTCAAGTTATTAAGTTTTATACCTTAGCCGAATTATACACATGGTTCGGTTTTAATACATATGTTTCGTTTTTAATACAACTCGATGTATTCATAATCCGATTCAATAATACTTATTACGTAACATACTCTTTAATACTTATAAGGTTTAAATCATATGGTTTGCCTTTGTTTGGTTTCATACTGCTCGACACAAAGAAAAGAAAATACAAGTCGACAAAACGAAACAAGTTACAATACAATAACTTAAGGTGCATCAAAAGAAAACGAGTAAACACGTTCATACCTTAGCTTGCTTGAAACGAAAGTCTCGACACCAATGGTGTAGGTTCGGCCGAATAAGAGCAAAAGAAAAGAAGAGGCAAAACTAAACTAGGGTTTCACTTTTGTGTTAATGAGCTATATTTATAGTAGTAGTAATTTGGTTTAAGCTTAGGAGGGGCTTGGGTTTTCGGCTTGGCCCAACCGAACACTACCAAACGCACGCCCTTGGGCTCTTGAGTCCACACGACACAAAACAAACACGGCCCAAGTTATTTACGCGAGACGTTAAATCTTCGTCGTACCAAAATCGATCACGTAATATATTCGTTAAGTTTTATTTATTCGCAAGTTAAGTTTAAAATTTCGTTAAATGATATAAATGTATTTTACGTATTTTATAATTTTTGATTCCAAGGGTATTTTAGTCTTTAGTCAGGTTTTAGATTTTCCAGGTTTTACAGGATCAAGTTTTTAAAGTACAATATACTTTAATAAACTTGGTAACGAAGCTCTGATGCCAATTGTGGAAAACTAGAAGGGGGGTTGAATAGTTTTGCCAATTAAAACTTCCTTTTAAACTATTTAGATCAACTTATGTCAATCTATTTGGATGTGTGTTGGATGTTGATAAACAAACATATAGAAGTATGTAATAAAAAGATAAGAGTAAGAAGCACAAAACCACAATGCAAGTATTTATAGTGGTTCGGCTACAAGGATACCTTCCTTGCCCTACACCACTCCCCGAGTCACCTACTCGAGAGGTCGTAATCACTACACGACACCAACTCCTTATGGTGGAGAAACCTTCACAACATTGCCTACTCTTTTTCTGGTACTAGGCTAACCACTGGGTTCTTTCACACCAAGGTGAACCACACCTACCACAACGTCGCCTACCCTTTATCCGATACTAGGCTAAGTACCGAGTTCCATTACAATGGAGGAACTACTACCCAACACTACACCAACGACTAATCCCAAAGGAGACCAACTACTTATTACAATATCATCAAGGATATCAATATCCTTGGATCTAATACTAATCTATCTTGTACATCGAAACACACCATATCGAATGTACATCTAAGGCACCTTTCACTAATGCCTTTAAATAGATCTTTAAGACACCCTTCACTAATGTCTTGTGACTTGACTTCTAGGCACCCTTCACTAATGCCTACAATACGGACGATCGACACCTTTCACCAATGTCTTCGTCTTGACACTTGAGATATCTTTCACTAATGTCTTCAACACTACACTTCTTAGAAGAAAGAAAAGAACCATCAACAAGAGAACTTCGGTAGTCTTGATGATGAGGAAGCATAGCAACTCATGGACTTGAGCTTGCTTGACTTCAAAGGTGGTGATCTCACCTTTAAGAGGAACCTAGAGAATCACACAAAAACAAAACTACAAACATAGATCACTTGGATATGAGGTTAGAGAGTTTTTAACTCAAGGGGAAAGTATGTGAGAAAGGGGTGAGAAACAATGAAGAAATGGCTCACTATTTATAGAGGAAAATGTCTACTGTTCCCCGGATCCCACAGATCCCTCCCACAAGGGATCCGTTTAGCGTAAAGCTGGGGATCCGTGGGACGCTCCTCTTTACCCATGGGTATTTTTGTTATGGGTCATGGGTCATAGGTTATGGGTTGATCCATGGGTCTTTTACTAGATACAATGTATCTTACTAGATACATAGTAATGCGTTGATGTGTTTGATTGTGTGTGGTTTATAGAGAATGTGGTAAAAAAGAGATTGATGTGGAGAATGTTACAATATAGGGAGACACATAGTACATGCAAGTACAAGGTGTGTAAGGGAATATTTAGAGAATGTTTGTGATAAGATTTGGTGAGATTTGGAAAGTTTATTTGTTAAATAGTTGGTTTTGTAATAAGAGAATAATAAAGGATTGATTATGAAATAATCTATTATCACTAAGAAAGAAAAGATTTGACAATGATGATTATGGGTTGTGTGTGTCGGGTAAGAAAATCAAAGAATACCCATGCTCCCAAATAACACAACGTCAAGTATTCATAATATCATAACTCGTGTTTTCCACAACTTGACTTAGTCAATAAACATCTTGATGCAAATAAGCTAAGTGCTTTGCATCATAGTAAAGCATGTCCCATAACGGGAAAGGATGCATTTACGCAAAATGACCTTTGACTTAGTTTGACCAATAAGGGAGTAACACCCGTTACGTGATTAGAGAACCGTAAACACGGATTATGATCATATGAATACTTTCCCTTAATATCATATGAAAGGTATGAATCTCCTAGGTTTAGAAAATCCTTGGCTAGAGGCGTTTGATAATATATTTGAGTTGGCGTTTTGTCAAAAAATGAGAGGTTGTGATTTTGAATCCTCTAATTCTAAAACTCGGTTCGAGTGTTCCCAATGAAGCACATATCATATTCATACTTTTATTGAAAAAACCACATTTTTCGGGTAAGGGAAAAGCCGACTTTCAAAAACCGACCCGAACCAAACAGTCCCTGGCGTGCTGTATGCTCGTCGGAGCGCCAGCAGTGCGTCAGGGGCAGGTGTATGGTTATTTGGTTTTTGGCTAACGTTTGTGATTTAATGTGTTGCGAAGTTTTGTTTGTCATCATTAAAACAAAAGGAGACCCAAGAAATGTTGTCCCAACAACCGGTGTTAAAGACATTGATAAGGTTCTAAAAGGATTTCTAAGGGTGAACTGTAGAGGGGAAAGGCTAAGATTGCATGGAAAGATGTTTGAAATCCAAAAAGTCAAGGTGGGCTAGGCTTGAGATTGCTAAGTGACTGGAATGAGGCATTGATGATAAAGAATCTGTGGAACATTGCAGCTAGTAAAGAAACATTATGGGTGAAATGGGTCCATGCTGTGAAGCTATAAGGCAAGAATATATGGCAAATACATAAAGAATATAATGATAGTTGGATGTGGAAAAATATTCTTGATTTAAGGTCTAAAGTGAGGTACAATAACTATATGTGTAGATGGCCATCTGAATGGACGGTTCAGTATCCAATGCTTGCCAATTTTGTTGTACCATAGTTAACACCAAAAGAAGATGTTACTAAATGGAAGTTTAATGATGGCAGCCTAAGTGATTTTTCTTCTAAGGTGGCCTGGGAGCACATAAGTCAACAACATGGAAAATTCAGATGGAATAAGATTGTGTGGTTCTCTTAGTGTAATCCAAGAATGGCATTTATTCTATGGATGGCAATCAAAGGGAGGCTGCAAACTCAAGACAAAATTATGAAATGGAATAATGACCCTAATTTGAAATGCCCCTTATGTAAAAGAGTGAATGATTCACATACTCACATGTTCTTTAAGTGTGAATACTCTAAAGGCTATATGGGAAGAGCTACAATGAAGATTGGGTGGATGTCAAGCTAATGGAATATCTTGATTGAACAATATGCAAATGAGCCTTGCAACAGCTCAATTGGAAGTGTACTCAAAAGAATTGGACTGGCTACTAGTGTCTATCACATATGGAAGGAAAGGAATTCAAGGTTATTCACTGGTGCAGAAATTGAAATGTCAGGCCTATTGAATATAATTGAAGATAGCATCAAACTACAACTGATGTGTTTAAATGTGAAAAAGACAGTCCAAGTGTTGAGGATAGCTTAGAGATGGAATGTGGTGTTGAATTATGCAAGGAATAGAATGCAGATTAATGCAACAGTTCCCTAAAAGGGTGTTTGAGTCAAAGAGATAAGGCAATTTTACAATAGTTTTACAACAGTTTATCTCCTTGATTGAAATATCTGAGGGCCTTGTACCTTGTGGCTGTTGAAAGGGTGGATGGATAACCAATCATTCATATTAGGGGTGCCTAGAGTGGCAACTAATCTTGAATGTGTTGCTCTGTCCATTTCAGCTCAATAGACAGACACATAAAGTAGGTTTCCAGAACTTTGGTGGAGTGTCAACCTGATGATTCCTATTCTTTGTCTTTTTATGGTGATGTAGTTATGGAAAACATAAATGGGAAATGTAGTCAAGGTGGGATGTATCCTTGGGCAACTCTGTGCATGTTGAGTGAAGCCTGCATAAGGAAATGTAGCTCTTTCTTGATGATGCCCTAGATAAGAGCCTCTGGTTTCGTTTGTAAGGGCTGCAAATGGGATTAGGTAGGGTTTTAGTTCAGTGAAAATGTAGTCAAAAAAGATATATTTCTCCATGGTTGCCTAAATGTTAGCATGCATTTGTTAAATCTAGATGAATGGTGAATTTTAGAATCAGTTTTAGTTCCTGAATGTTTTGCATTGTATGTTTTTGTCATGTTGTATCAGCCATATGAGCATGTTCATATAAGGTGCTTTGAATATCATTGTAATTTGTTGATTCTTAAGTTAATAAAATTCATCATTTCAAAAAAAATGTATTACAATAAGCTAAAATATATAAACTATAGTCAATATCGTAAATAATTATAAAATGTTGGACAAGTACCTTTTTTTTCTTTATATGAAAAACAGAGAGGTAAACAAATAATAAAGAAGTAATAATAATAATAATTCAGATAACAATAAATTTGACTATTATACAATGAAAATTCATGTCTTTGACGTTTGTAAAGCGATATAGACAATTCAACATATAATCTAATCATGCAATACACATAAAGACGGCATGTACTTCATATCTTAATTAAAATGGATTAATCATTAATGGGCAACAAGCTGCGCCGCTAGCCCTTTTTGAATAGCAAAACTAATCCTTTTGAAAACTACATCTATGAATCTGGTTGTCAGAATATTACTATGCATAACCCGTTGAACTCTGATGAGGAACAAAAATTAAAATATATGTGAACAAAGAGGTGGACGGCAAACGGAGTTTTGAAAACTTGAAAATTTTAAAGTAAACTTACTTGCAAGGAAATAAAAATTAAAATATCGAGCGTGGTGACAATGTGTTGTATAACAACGATCCTAGTAGCACAATAAGAACAATAAGCAAAAGAATGTAAGTGAATATGAAAGGGAAAGATAAAACTTGTTATTGGTGTGTCTCACATTACATTAGTTGCCTCTATTTATAGGGGCCTCAACATTAATGGTATTAATTGACTATGGTTCGCTTATAGTTCATCCATTGAATGTGGATATTAACTGAAAGCTAATTACATAGTATAAACATTGACATTTTCTCAAGGAAGACTTGTTGACCCCAAAGCATACGGTAGGTGACAATAAGACTTTGATTCCATTCTATATATTAGATTTAAAAAAAATGAGAAGCTTGAAGGAAATGATTTTAATGGAGGAAGCAACTATACTTTTTCTTCTAGTTTTTTCACTCCACATGCAAAATTTATACACAGCCGAAATTGACATCATCTCAGGCTCAAGCTTCTTGACAGAAAGTGACACGCTGGTATCTCCTGCTAGAACATTTGAATTGGGGTTCTTCAATCCAGGTAGCTCGTATAACACTTACGTTGGTATTTGGTATAAGAAAATTTCTGTTAAAACAGTGGTTTGGGTTGCCAACAGAGACTACCCCCTCACCAATGCATCAAGCATGTCGTTAAGGTTAGACAGTGTGGGAAATCTTGTTCTCAAGAACTATACCGATCATGTAGTGTGGTCATCCAACTCAACATCATCAGGAAATGCAACTGCACAGCTTTATGACACTGGAAATCTAGTCATCACGGATGGAAACAGCATGAAGATTTTGTGGGAGAGTTTTGACCATCCAATGGATACTCATCTACCTGGCATGAAGCTTGGCAAAAATTACTTAACAGGCGCCGAATGGCATTTAACATCATGGAAGAGTATTCATGATCCAGCTATAGGGGAATTCACCTGGAGCATTGACACACGTGGTTATCCTCACTTAGTACTAAGAGATGGTTTGGAGGTCAAGTATCGGGTCGGACCATGGAATGGTGAACGGTTTAGTGGGTCAATCTGGCCTTCCATCAGCACGTACTTTCCATACAATACGGTTATTAATGAAAAAGAGGCGGTTGTTTATTTTAATCTGTCAAATAATTCTGTCATATCAAAGTCCACCTTGACTTCTTCTGGGAATCTAGAACGTTCAGTGTGGCAAGAAGATAAGAAAATTTGGGAGATTATTGTGACAATACCAATAGATATTTGTGACACGTACAATATTTGTGGCCCTTATGGAAGCTGCAACACTGAAGATGCGCAGAAATGTTCGTGCTTAGATGAGGCAAAATTTGAGCCGATAAACAAAAGGGGTTGGGTAACAGGAGACTGGACAGGTGGTTGTGTGAGGAGAATACCATTGGATTGCAAAAATGGAACAGATGGGTTTATCAAGTATTCTAATGTAAAATTGCCAGATACACAGACTTCGTGGTTTAACAATTCAATGTCTATAAGGGAATGTAAAGCAATATGCCTACAGAACTGCACTTGTATGGCATATACAAATACTGATATCAGAGGTAAAGGAAGTGGTTGCTTGCTTTGGTTCAATGACCTATTAGATATCAGGGCATCCTCGAGGGGTGGTCAAGATATATTTGTGAGAATGGCTTCCTCTGAATTAGGTAACTACCTGAATACGTTATGCTTTGTTCATGTTTGTTTCAAACATGTAATCTTTCTGGTTACTTTCATGGTTGTTATGAGTCTGTTGATTAACGATGTTATTTTTGACTTTTTGTGTTAAGATCATGCACTTGCTCCATCGGTTTTCAAAAAGGACGGAGGAACAAACATCAAAATCATCTTGATTGGAGTCTTTTTGGCGGTTTTTGTGATAAGTTTGAGCACATGGTTTTGGTATGCTTGGAGAAAAAGACATCTTTCACTGCAAATCGAGGAAGGTAAGATATATGTAGAGTTTTAGCGATAAAGTGATCAGAATCGATTTAAAAAATAAATCTAAAGTAATAAGTATGTTAAATAAGCATATTAACGCACAGGGGGGTCACTAAATGTAGGTGAAAGCAGGAGAGAAGCCATGGAGCTACCATTGTTTAGCTTCTCTAGAGTAGCTAAAGCTACTGCTGCTTTTTCACTCGATAATAAACTTGGAGAGGGTGGATTTGGACCGGTCTATAAGGTAAATGAAGAATCTTATTTATTTGAATTCAGTTTGCTGAGTATAGCGTCATATTATGATTCATCCATTTGACTATAATTGTTAGGAGCAACATTCTAATTCATTATAGATAACAAAATTATGAAGCTAAATATGAATGTAGTTACCTTTGAATTTTGTATAGCTTTCACATAAAAATTGGTAATCTTCAGGGTATGCTAGAAGATGGGCAAGAAATTGCAGTTAAACGTCTCTCAAAGACTTCCAGTCAAGGAATTAATGAGTTCATGAATGAAGTCATATGCATTTCAAAACTTCAGCACCGGAATCTTGTCAAACTCCTCGGATGTAGCATCGATGGGGACGAGAAGTTGCTGATATATGAATACATGCGAAACAGAAGCTTAGACGAGTATACATTTGGTCAGTATCATATATTTCCGTTAAATCGACAATAGTAACTTACTACGGTAAGATACTTTGAACAACTAAACCTACATGATGTGCAGATAAAACGCAAAGCACACTCCTTGAGTGGACAAAGAGACTCAACATCATCAAAGGAATTACGCGAGGACTTCTTTATCTTCATCAAGATTCACGATTAAGAATTATTCACAGAGATCTTAAAGCTAGCAATATTCTACTAGATGTGGACATGAACCTAAAAATATCAGACTTTGGGATAGCTAGAAGCTTTGGAGGAAATGAAACTGAAGCTAACACCGAGAGAGTTGTTGGTACCTAGTAAGATGCAACATTCTGGTTTATCTTCATCCGCTTTTTGTTAAGTTCGTTATTTAAGACTTGTAAACATTATTCTATGTAGCGGATACATGTCACCAGAGTATGCGCTAAATGGTCTTTTCTCAATAAAGTCGGATGTTTTCAGCTTTGGTGTATTAGTGCTGGAGATTGTGAGTGGGAAGAGAAACAGGGGATTTGTTCATTCTGAGCATAACAATAGTCTTATTGGACATGTAAGTTGCTTGTATTTCAAATTTATCCTGCATAACTCTACTGCCTAATAATTAAACCGCATTTATATTTAGGCATGGACGATGCATAGTGAAGGAAAGTCAATGGCACTCCTGGATACAAGTCTTGCTGAGGCAAGCAATCCATCAGAAGTTTTAAGATCGATAGAAGTAGGCTTATTATGTGTACAACAAAGTCCAGAAGACAGGCCAAACATGTCGTCAGTGGTTTTCATGTTAGGCAATGAAGGAGCATTGTCAAAACCTAAACAGCCAGCATTTTTCATAGATGGGAACTTACTTGGTACTGGTTTCTCTCCAACCTCTTATCCAACAAGCTCAAGCAATGGCTTATAACTTTTACAGAGATAGCTTCCCGATAGAAAGCACTTATGATACGTCCGTTCTTGCATTCTTTTTCTTCTTACCAACGTACAAGCTTATATATATGTCCATTCTTAACTTTATTTGTATATGATATCTATTCCAAAAATCATTATTGGGAAAGAAACCATTCCTTGATTCCAATTCCCACACACCAAACATGCCTAAAGTGTCTACTAAGTTTCGAACAATCAAAACGTTTTCAAAAAAAAAGATAATATTAGACAGTTGCTAGTCCATGACCACAACAGCAAAAATAGCAAATCCCTCCGGAGCTAGGTAACTTGTCTACGAAAACCATGTATAGCGTTAAATGTTGAGTACATGGAATAAGGTCATATCAAAATAATGATTAAGAAAAACAAAACTTTGACTTGCAAATTATAGCATAAACATGATGTTTACAAACTTAAACTACCATCTTCTTATGGCATATAGTTCAGACTATATTTTTGTGAAGCAAGTTAAACCGCAATACACGCCTAGTTCTGGACTCGTCTGGCTCAGTTGTTTACCCTAATTTTTTTGGTTGATTATGCTCGGATAACTTGAGTAGACCTTCTTTCAGTAAAGGCTGCAATTCTTTCTTTGCTAACTTAAGCACCTTAGGATCCATGGTTTCCAAGTATGCGCATACTACCTTGGCACTGAAACAGTTTTGCACTAACAATCAGTTCACATATTATGGCTCTCCTTAGAGGTGACGACATGGTAGGTTTCAGTAATGGGTGAACAACTAATGTGTGTCAGATTGAAATGAAACACTTGTTGCGATAAGTAAACATATTTTGTTTGAATAAAAAAGTTAAAACACGAAAACTTTTTCGTTGACGACAAATCTTTAGACTTTTTTTTCAATTATAACCGGAATTACCCATTACGATACATCAGGAAGAGAGAAAAATATAAAGGCTCTTAGAAAAACAGATATGGCTAAGTTACCTGTGACCTCGGGCCCATGTCTTTCACTTCCCTTTGAAAGCTTTCTCCCATAAAGTAGATGCAAAGGAAGGTGATTCTAGTATTAATTTTCTTATTGTCCTGCTTGAATGGAAGTTTTCTAGAAGATGTTCCTCTTCTTCCTCTTCTGATTTAGGGGTTGCTACAACAGATGCTATAGCTTCGTGCATAGAAGCCAACTTTTCATCCAAATGTGGGCTAAGAATGTTGTCTGTGCCCCCTGAAGCAACCTACATTCAAACCACATTGATACAATCATATATGGCGTGAAAGAAAAATTGTCAAAAGATATGCAAATAAGCACATACATTTCTTTTTTATATATGTAGCTAGCTGTTGATATGATTAGTTTATTACCTCAAACAAGACCTCTCTTCCATGATTTGATCTAAGCAATTCCACCGCACTCTCGGTACATGCATCAATGGGACTCTGTATAAATAAGCAAATGTAAACATTGATTGTGTGAGTCGTTTGTTTCAAACTGTCAGAATTGGATAATAAAAAACATAACATTAATTTATAAAAGATTTGTCTTTTTGAGAAATAGTCAAATAGGAGTAGAAGTTTGTCAAATCAGATTTAATAAAGATGTACGAGTAATACATAAATTTTAGTTTATCCTTGAATAATCAGTTTAGTTGCAGCTTGTATGAAACTGCATATTTGACCCTAAAATAACTATTATCCGAACCTCAGCAAGTCCACTATCAACCAACAACTCTCGTCTTCGTAAAGCAGGATCCTTTTTCCCACCAGTTACAGATTTTACAGTTTCATTTGCATCATTCATGTCCTCATCACCTTCAGCATCTGAAGACTTAGCTTGTCAAATCAGATTTAATAAAGATGTACGAGTAATACATAAATTTTAGTTTATCCTTGAATAATCCGTTTAGTTGCAGCTTGTATGAAACTGCATATTTGACCCTAAAATAACTATTATCCGAACCTCAGCAAGTCCACTATCAACCAACAACTCTCGTCGTCGTAAAGCAGGATCCTTTTTCCCACCAGTTACAGATTTTACAGTTTCATTTGCATCATTCATGTCCTCATCACCTTCAGCATCTGAAGACTTAGCTTCGGTTTTTGCTTTTGCGCCACCCTGATGCAAAAAGTGTTGGAATTATATAACATGACAATCAATATATAATCACAAAACATCAAAGTATACATGCGGAAGCGTATAGGATTTATTAACGAATAATTAACTAACATAAACAAGAATATGCGTACCATAATTGATTCTAGCCGAACAATAATCAAATCCACAAACTAGCAATGGAAGAACCCTAATTTGATTTAATTTGGATTATATGAATTACCCCTTACCGTTTTGTAATTCAATCAAAGAATACTAACAATATTGTGTTAGTACAACTTTCTTGTACACACGTACTAAACCGAATTAAAGTATTGCTAGTTTTGATTAAACAAATAACTTTGTTTTTGGAAAAGAAGTGGATCAACTTCCTTGGGGATGTGTCAACCGGTTTTGAGCAAAGAAAACACACAAACAATTTAGGTTTTAGCTTATGAGTACAAGAGATGCAAAACACAAGACCCGTAGCCTTGTATATATACTAAACTAAACTTGGTGAACAAGTTTGAGTTTGAGTTGGGTTGGGTTGGGGATCCTTGGCCGATCGGTGGTGTTATCCCACAAGGATTTCCGGAACCTTCCCAATATTTGCAATCTAGTCCTTTCCAATTACATTTAACTACCTTTAGTCCATTACAACTAATTACTTAACGTCCGTTAGTTATTTCGTTTAATTAATAAATAAATACAACATTTATATTTAATTATTAACTTTAATTCTCATACGTAAAGTGTGCAATCCCGTGGTCTCGAGTTCGATCATAACTCACGTCTACTAATTTATATCCATAAAACCAACAAAAAGAATGTAATTCAGCGAATATTACATCATTTTGTTTTACAAAAGAGACCAAAAAGTCTACCGTCGATAATAAAGAAGGTACAGATGAATCCAACAAAGACAAATCATCTGGGCTAAGATGACGTGAGCAAATATAGGACAACAATATTATAAATGAAAATAAACATAATCCAAACTTTATTTCATCAAAATAATAAATGTTTTACAATATCCTTTATCCAAATACTAATCACAGTTATGCATGAAACTATTAGCTAAACAAAGTCCAATTCCATTGGCAAGTCCAATAAGCTTGTCTTTATCCAAAGCCTTAGTGAAAGGATCAGCTAAGTTATCATCTGTGTGAACTTTCAATAGATTAATTTCACCTTTACGGACTTGTTCCCGAACATAGTGATACTTCCGTAGAAAATGTCTGGTTCCCTTCATGACTCCAAGTTCATTGGCAAATATGATTGTAGCAGAATTGTCATAATACATATCAATAGGCGATTCAATTAAAGGCATAACACCAAGCCCTGAAATGAATTTCCTAATCCAAACAACCTCCGTTGCAGCTTCCAAAGCAGCTATGTATTCGGCTTCTATCGCAGACATCGCAATCTTACTCTGCTTCTTGCTCTTCCAGTCAACTGCTCTTCCATTGATGACAAAGACATAACCCGTCTGAGACTTCGTATCATCTTTATCACACTGCCAGGACACATCACAGTAACCTGTAACACCAAGCTCTGTGTTTGGATTTCCACCATACACTAAAAACATATCTTTCGTATTCCTAAGATACTTTAGAATATGTTTAACAGCAGTCCAGTGAAGTTCACCCGGATTCTGTTGATATCAACTGGTCATGTTCTGAGCGAACGCCACATCTGGCCTTGTGCATCTCACAGCATACATAATAGATCCTACTGCCAAAGCATAAGGAACTTTCTGCATGCGTGCCACCTCAGCAGGTGTTGAAGCACACATATCGCTACATAAGCCATGCTTTACTTCCATCGGCAAATATCCTTTCTTGGAATTTTGCATATTGAATCTCTTCAATATTTTATCAATGTAAGCGCTTTGACTTAAACCAATTAACCGCTTTGACCTATCTCGGTAGATCTTGATTCCCAGAATGTATGCAGCTTCTCCTAAATCCTTCATGGAAAAACACTTCCCAAGATATGCCTTAACATTTTGCAAAGTTGGAATGTCTTTTCCCATAATTAATATGTCATCGACATAAAGGATAAGGAAAATTACATCACTCCCACTAACTTTGTGATATACACATGGCTCATCAAGATTTTCAATAAATCCATACCTTTTGATTTCTTCATCAAATCTCTTATTCCATTGCCTTGATGCTTGCTTGAATCCATAAATGGACCTTTGAAGTTTGCATACACGGTTTTGAAATTGTGGATTGACGAAACCCTCGGGTTGCTTCATATAGATGTCTTCATCTAAGCGACCATTCAAGAAGGCGGTTTTGACATCCATTTGCCATATCTCATAATCATAGTACGCTGCTATAGCTATGAGAATTCTAATAGCTCTAATGTCCGCTACATGAGAAAAGGTCTCCTCGTAATCTATGCCATAAGTTTGAGTAAAACCTTGCGCAACTAGACGAGCTTTATAGACGTGTATATTGCCACCCATGTCAGTCTTAATTTTATAGAGCCACTTACTTCGAACCACCTTGGCATTTGGAGGTAAGTCAACCTCCTCCCGGACTTCATTTTCTCTCATGGATTGCATTTCCCCATTCATTGCAACTTGCCATTTGTCCTTATTAGGACTTGCCATGGCAGCTTTATAACTAGTAGGCTCTCCAAGATCTCCTAATAACATAGTTTCCTCAACCTCTACGTTAAGACATAGACGTTCAGGTGCACGCGTAGCCCTTACGGATCTATGAACGGGAATCACTTCAACTTCTTGTGGAGGACCCAGACTATCAGGTTCTATCGGAAGTACGTTAGTGTTTTCAGAAGGTAATGCATCTTCATGATCATCTTCCAGATCATAAACCCTCCCACTGAATTCTTGAGATACGAGATCATTTTCAAGGAAATCTCCATACCTACCAACAATTACTTTATTTTCAGTTGGATAGTAAAAGTAGTAACCCATAGTTTCCTTAGGATATCATACGAAGATACACTTTACAGATCTTTGTTGGATTTTATTTGCTGAGTCACGTCTAACATACGCCTCGCAACCCCAGACCTTTAAATAAGACCGGTTAGGAGCTTTACCATTCCATGTTTCATATGGTGTCTTATCAACCTTCTTTGTGGGAACCATATTTAGAATGCGAACAGCTGACTCTAAAGATAATCCCAAAAGGATAAAGGTAGAGTAGTAAGATTAAACATAGATCGTATCATGTCCAACAATGTACGATTCCTTCTCTCAGATACACCATTTTGTTGTGGAGTATATGGAGAAGTGAGATTCTGGACAATTCCATTCTCAGCTAAGTAATCTTTAAACTCTTGGCTTAGATACTCGCCTCCTCTATCGGATCGAAGAGCTTTAATATTCTTTCCCAATTGCAGTTCTACTTCCGCTTTGAAAACTTTAAATGTTTCAAACAACTCATGTTTATGCTTAAGTAAATAAACATAATGATACGCTTACACAACGCGTTCGGGGTCAAAGGAACTTCCTTTTCGTCGAGCAAGTTTTTCAACACCCTAGGCAGTGAACCTAATCGTTGTAGTGTAGTATTAGGGTAAGCCACGGGAAATGATATCGTTCTCTAGGGGAATAGGAATGCTAGTGAGAAGTTACTACGCTAAGGTTGGGGTTGAGGAAGATTATTTTTTATCTTTTTTATGTTTTTTAGAAAAGGAAAAGTACGAATCTGGAGTTTGGATTTGGGGGTTGGTATTTCTACCGATTACTCTACTATCTAATTAAATAATTAACTAATGTGAGGATACTCTATATCTATTGTTGTGTGCTCGTATGATAGTTAAAGATGTGTTTACCTAGATTCTACTACTCCCTAGTTATTTCATATTGAAGGTTGAATTGTCACGTCATTATTCTTAATGCGTTGTGTTTTCTAAGGTTGTAAGGTGTGCATTCCCTAACTCTTTGAATTCACCTTTAAGTGTAGTAAACGAAATCCACTAAGTCATTCATAAACTAACTTTGAGGTTATCTTTGGGTTTAGTAAACGAAATCCACTAAGTCATTCATAAACAATCAAAGATTTATCAAGTATTAGACACAACAATAGCCTAGTCGCACTCCTAAGCCAATTACAATTAAAATAAGAGACAACCTAACAATAATTAACAACTAGGTTTCATATATCTAATCAAACACACAAGTAATTTAGCCGGACATGGTAAACATGCAAGCATACACACAAATAATTGAAGACATAATTAAATTAATGAAGTAAACAACTTATCTTGGTGTAAGATAGGGTTTAAAACCCTAAAATACGACCTTGGTTCGGTTTAGGTTTTACTCCAAAAATTTACCCAAAAGACTACTCTCTAAAACTGAAAAATTCGGATTCTATATATAAGATTACATGTGCGACGGGTGTCACCTTATGATTTGTGACGCCGTCGTGTCGCCGTCATTAGGGTTTCATCTTGGCCAAGTTAATCTTGCGACGGCGTCACCTTATGCTTGTGACGCCGTCCTCTTTAGCTTCTGACGCCGTCTGGATTGAATCTAGGCCGTCTGAGTTACGACGGCCTACTCTTTTAAAGCCCGAAGCCGTCCTCCAAAAACTAGAAATTTCTCTTCTGAGCCGTCACAAATTCCTACGACGGCGTCGCAGTTTAAGCAGTGACGCCGTCCCCTTGTAATTTAGCAGCTTGAGTGTCTCGATTCTTGACTTTGGCCATTTTCTTCATATATCCGCGCCTTTTCGTCCAAATAAGTGCCATTATAGCAGTTTGCCTTCAAGAGACCTAAAAAGTGAAAAGGAACGATATTAAGCAATAACGGATACAAAAGTGATCAAATAAGGGCTTAAACGACCCCTCAAAAAGGTACATTTTAAAACCTTATCAAATATCCCTACACTTGGTATTTGCTTGTCCTCAAGCAAATGTGCTTTTAGCCAATTAATTTATAAGTTAGGGGTCATGAAGCATTGGTTTAAAACAGTCTACAACACATATAAGCCCCGCAAAAGTCATAACAAGCACGGAAATTACATACTAGCACCTCACATGGGGTGTTTGGATACTCACATCTCTCTCGGGTGTATAAGAAATATAACGAATTGGAAATGGAAGATAAACACTCATTAACCGGTCCTAGTACATAGATTAGCATAGGCTTGAGAATAGATCAAACCTCCATCGCTTTGGTGTAAGCACCTAGGAAAGACTATCAAAGAGGTCTTTAAAGGGTTGTAACGTTAGGCTTACGGTAGGGAAACAAAGGGTTTGGTGGGTTAGGCTTTTTAGTGGTGGCAAGTCAAAAATCTCAATGTTACATGCATATGAAGAATGGCGTTGCTAAGCCAAGACTCGACACTCTAAACTCTAGATAACCGAAATAAACAAACATAATTTTAAAGACAGATGTAGGATGGTAGCCCGTTTTTTTTTTTTTTTTTTTCATACACTTTTACTCTACCATCCTCTACGATAACATCAAAATAATAGGGATTTATAGCACATCCCTACACTTGAGTTTTTATTACTCTAATACTAATATGACCCGAATTGAAAAGATCAAAACACTTGGAATACGTTATTACACAAATAAGGGAATTGGCGTTCCCTTTTAGTCTTTTAAAACTTTAACTTTTCCCATGAATCCCAATCGTCCCAAAACTGTGTACAAAGGATATGACTCGACTTAGCAACTCATTCAGGCAACTAGATAATTGAACTAAGGGTTTAAGGTGATAACAATAATGCACTAAAAGTGAGTGCACATAGGGTAGGCTAAGGTGATTTGGGTGTACATTTGGGGGTGGGGTGTAAACAATGCTCTTCATTGATATTTCGGAAGACCGAAACATCACGAGAATCGCGAAAAGGATAGGCTCTGAGGGGTTAACTAGGGGTATCGTGTACTAAAGATGAGTACAACGCAAGGGTGTGGGGGAATTACTCAACCGATGTAGAAGAAGTAATTATATTACGGGTATCAAACAAGGGTTATCCTAAAGCCTCTTATCATTTAGTTATTCCTAACTACACAAGTGTAGTCTTACTAGCGATCTCGGAATGCATCACAAAACAAGTTCTAGAATCTAATATACTACCGGTTCACACTCTAAGCATTAAAGATGAATGCTTCAATTCCTACTAATCTAAGGGCGATCCTCACATTTTTGGTGGAATTTAAGTGGTAAAGGGTTTTGTGCTAGTCATATAACTTCCTATCCGTGAGACGCTTTTGTTAAGACTAATGGCCCACTCCTATATATTATGAAAAATTTTAAATTTGGTGCCAAAATTACCCTAACCGACATTTTCTCATGGTTTATTACAAAAGTGCAATTGAACAAAGCAAATAATCAAGGATAAGCATAGTTTCAAAGTTCCCATTTTATTTTCCCTCCCTACACTTAAACTGAACATTGTCCCCAATGTTCCCCGAAAGTATCAAAGTTATGATAAAAGAAGGTAGTTAAAAACGAAAGAAACTAGTACTCCCCTGATTAGCTCGGTAGGATCCGTGTGTGAAGTAGTGGTTAAATCCTTTCCAAGAAGAATGTATGCGTGGAAAGCTCCTTCCAATCTTATGTGTCTTCTTCTTGAGAAACAAAACCTGCACATTTGAAGAAAACAAACGAAACCTTCGCGTAAAATCGGTGGTAATAATATATAAGACTCGATTTAAACTAGGATATAATGCTTGTGGAATGGATGTTTACAGAATTTCTAAGAAAATTAAGACCTGGAAAATTCCAAAAATTTTAAGTAGCTCAGAAAACGAGAAAAAGTAATCTGATGTTTTTAATCCTTCCTGAAGCCGTCAGGTTGCAATCCTGACGCCGTCAGGTTATCCTGACAAAAACTGGTCTGCGATTTTCTAGAAAAAATTCTGGAAAATTTACATCTTTAGAATCTGTAAAAATTTCTGCAAAACATTCATTATGACTCGATACAAGCATTTGACTCGAACAAACATGCAAATATATCTTTTAATCAATTGTTATTCTCATGTTCACGTTTCTTATGAAAACGTGTGTAATACTCCCTACACTTATCCTTTATGTAAAATACCTTTATATGCAATTAAGACGAGGTTAAAAACAAAATAAAGCATTTTTACAAATTTAAACATGAGAATAAACAATCAATGAAAACATATATGACACACAAACAAGCAAACAATTAAACATGGGTTGCCTCTCACGAAGCGCTTTTCTTTATTTATGAGTCTTGTAGCTAGACTCGAAGTCGTGCCCCTACGTGACTTCATTGTCGTCCTTCTTTTCTTCCACTAAGCCTTCATCATAAGGTTGTAGACGTTGTATGCTCACCGTGAATTCTCTTCCAACATCGTCTATTATGATAACGGTTTTATGTTTTAGATTAGTTTCTTTCACCATATAAGGTCCAAACCATCTTGGCTTATTCCTTCCCCATAATGCCTTTATTCTTGATTTATACAAAAGCACCTTTTCTCCATTCAAAAATTCCTTAGGTTTCTTTTGAGTTTGTAGTATTGTGGTATAGTTATTTCCTAACTTTTTATCACGTTTCCACAATGTCGCATTTAACCCTTGAACCATGAATTCTCTAAGCCCTTTTTTCCATTCAACCATTTTCTTCTGAACGGCATTATTGGAGACCTGCGAATTCATATCTTTTACCTTCTCCATAATCTTCAAAGGATATCTCGGAACAATAGGTATCCTAACTTGTCCTTTTCCACTTTTGAGTATCATAATCCCTTCACCGCATTTGATGGTTGCCTTGGCAGTTGTCAGGAAAGGTGCTCCCAGGATTAATGGCAGGTTTTTATCTTCCTCAATGTCTACAATTGCGAAGTCCACCGGATAGACAATATTGGCAACCTCAATTAAAACATCCTCCGCTATTCCTATGGGATAAACATATGAATGATTTGCTAAGGAAAGTCTAAGATTGGTCTTGGTCGGTTCCTCCTTAGTCAACTTATTATAGACTGACAGTGGCATTATGTTTACATCGGATCCCTGGTCGGCCAAGGCATTTAGGTTCTCTAAGTCACCTATGCTACATGGAATTACAAAGTTCCCAGAGATCTCTTGCTTCTTAGTTACTGGCTTTCTCAGAATCGACTCATACATAGGTCCAATAGGCATGGTGTCATACTCTTCCTCTCCTACTTCACCTAAGAGGGCTTTCCTAAGAACATCAATGCACCTAAAGTTTTTCACTTGGTTAATGATTGTTTTATTATTGATCTCATGCTTAAGGTAATGCTTGATGAATTCGGGTTCATCATCAGTCCGAGCCTCATTCTTATCCTTACTATCCTTGCTGCTCTCAGGCTCCTTCTTCTCAACTGCTCCATCCTCATCGGAAGCAATGGAAATGGCATTAATAGACAAAGTGGGGGTAGCATGCTCATCGTTCCTCACTAGCACCTTCTCGGGATTCTTCGTCTTAGTGTACTCTTTCACTGAGTCCATCATCTCTGCCATTTTTTCTTGTATTTCATCCCTTTGTCCATTGAAGGCTTTTAAGAGGGTGTCGAGCTTGGTTGTCATCTCGCTTTGTCATTGCTTGAAATCGGCTTCAAGTTGCATCAATCGAGCTTCTTGAGATGACATGAATTTGGACACCATTCCCTCAAGACTAGTGGAAGTTCCGGTGTTTGGAGGGTTGTTGTAGGATTTTCCTAAGTTATTTGGCTCGAGCTTAGGAGTCTCGTAGGAGCTCATTAGGAATTTGACTTGATCTTCAATTTCGAGCATCCTACGATTGGAAGGTTGTGAGTCAATCGGGAGGCAAAGAGACTGCCTTAGCAGTTTTGGACAAATCACGGGGGTCATTCCAACATTCGTTTTCATAGAGGGCAAGGTCTTCTATTGTACCCCACGATTCTTCCACGGTGAGTTTACTAAGTTTACCACCGGCCGCTTCGTCGATGGATTTCTTAGTTGAGAAGTTGACACGATCGTAAAAGATTTGGACTAGAAGCCAAAGATCGATGTCGTGATGAGGGACTTTGTGGAGCAAATCCTTAAATCGAGTCCACGCCTCGTACAGAGTTTCGCCTTGACGTTGTTGGAACATCAAGATGTCATTCCTAAGTTTGGTAGTTCTCTCCGGTGGGAAAAATTGGGTGAGGAAACGAGTGGTGAGATCATCCCATCTTGAGATGGATCCGGCGGGAAGTCAGTCAAGCCAATTACTAGCTTGGTCCCGTAGAGAAAATTGGAAGAGACGCAGACGCGTGGTCTCCCGAGTAGTAGCATCAAGGTCAATAGAATCGACAATTTTAAGGAAGTCCTTAAGATGCTGATTAGGATCTTCGAAACGAAGTCCATGGAATGCACATCCATTTTGCACCAACCGGATGGTGTTGGATCGCATGGCTGTAATTTGGGCTTGGCCGGGAAGCTCAATGGTGTTCCTATAGCCTTGGTGGCTAGGTCTCGAGTATTCACCAAGAGTACGGTCTCTTGCCAGGACAATGATTTGAGGGGGGTTTTCACCTTCCATGATAAAAAGTGATGGGGTTACGAACAAAGGTCACGAAGAAGGGGGATAGACTAAAAGAAAGCTAAAAATGAGAAAAAAAGTTTACTTGATAGGAATCAAGCAAAGAAACCTAAACGAGGAGGACTACTAACTAGCTATTCTATTCCCCGGTAGCGGCGCCAAAAACTTGATACGCTTACACAGCGCGTTCGGGGTCAAAGGAACTTCCTTTTCGTCGAGCAAGTTTTTCAACACCCTAGGCAGTGAACCTAATCGTTGTAGTGTAGTATTAGGGTAAGCCACGGGAATTGATATCGTTCTCTAGGGGAATAGGAATGCTAGTGAGAAGTTACTACGCTAAGGTTGGGGTTGAGGAAGACTATTTTTTATCTTTTTTATGTTTTTTTGAAAAGGAAAAGTACGAATCTCGGGGTTTGGATTTGGGGGTTGGTATTTCTACCGATTACTCTACTATCTAATTAACTAATTAACTAAGGTGAGGGTACTCTATATCTATTGTTGTGTGCTCGTATGATAGTTAAAGATGTGTTTACCAAGATTCTACTACTCCCTAGTTATTTCCTATTGAAGGTTGAATTGTCACGTCCTTATTCTTAATGCGTTGTGTTTTCTAAGGTTGTAAGGTGTGCATTCCCTAACTCTTTGAATTCACATTTAAGTGTAGTAAACGAAATCCACTAAGTCATTCATAAACTAACTTTGGGGTTATCTTTGGTTTTAGTAAACGAAATCCACTAAGTCATTCATAAACAATCAAAGATTTATCAAGTATTAGACACAAAGATATCCTAGTCGCACTCCTAAGCCAATTACAATTAAGATAAGAGACAACCTAACAATAATTAACAACTAGGTTTCATATATCTAAGCAAACACACAAGTAATTTAGCCGGACATGGTAAACATGCAAGCATACACACAAATAATTGAAGACATAATTAAATTAATGAAGTAAACAACTTATCTTGGTGTAAGATAGGGTTTAAAACCCTAAAATACGACCTTGGTTCGGTTTAGGTTTTACTCCAAAAATTTACCCAAAAGACTACTCTCTAAAACTGAAAAATTCGGATTCTATATATAAGATTACATGTGCGACGGCGTCACCTTATGATTTGTGACGCCGTCGTGTCGCCGTCATTAGGGTTTCGTCTTGGCCAAGTTAATCTTGCGACGGCGTCACCTTATGCTTGTGACGCCGTCCTCTTTAGTTTCTGACGCCGTCTGGATTGAATCTAGGCCGTCTGAGTTGCGACGGCCTACTCTTTTAAAGCCCGACGCCGTCCTGCAAAAACTAGCAATTTCTCTTCTGAGCCGTCACAAATTCCTACGACGGCGTCGCAGTTTAAGCAGTGACGCCGTCCCCTTGTAATTTAGCAGCTTGAGTGTCTCGATTCTTGACTTTGGCCATTTTCTTCATATATCCGCGCCTTTTCGTCCAAATAAGTGCCATTACAGCAGTTTGCCTTAAGAGACCTAAAAAGTGAAAAGGAACGATATTAAGCAATAACGGATACAAAAGTGATCAAATAAGGGCTTAAACGACCCCTCAAAAAGGTACATTTTAAAACCTTATCACATAACCATAACGACTGAAATCATCAGTAAAGGTTAAGAAGTAGCTAGCACCTCTCTTTGCCACATGTCTAAGTGGTCCACACACATCAGTATGAATAAGACCAAGTAGATCAGAAGCCCTCTCCATATTGCTATGAAAAGGTTTCTTCGTCATCTTCCCAGATATGCATGACTCACATTTATCAAATGATTCATCATTAATATTTTGCAAAAGCCCTTCTTGTTGCAGCTTATGCATGCGAGCCTTGCCTATATGAGAAAGTCTACAATGCCAAAGATAAGAATAATTCAAGTCCAACTTTATTTTCTTATTGATGCTAAACATCGAACTATTATATTTGTTAGATTCATTTACAATCTCATCAATTTCAAACACACCATTCACAGTAACTGCATTAAAATAAAATACACCATTTAAAGAAACATAAATTCCATTACGTGAAATAGTATGAGTAAAACCATCATCCAACAAAACTGAAAAGGAAACAACACTTCTAATTATAGAAGGTGCGTAATGACAATTGTTCAATAATAGTACTAAGCCCGAAGGCAATACTAAACTAAATGTTCCTATGGCTTCAATGGCTGCATGTGCGCCATTTCCCATGTGCAGATATTGCTCCCCATAGGATAGATTCCTTTCCACTCTAAACCCCTGTAGTGTATTACAAATGTGAATACCACATCCAGTATCATATACCCAGGAATTTTTATGATTTAGAGTAAATAATTCAATGACAAATAAATTACCTGAAGAACCGGCGCACAAGGACCCTTCGTACTTCATCTTATTTGCCCGCAATTCATCAAGATAGAGAGCACAGTTTCTCTTCCAATGCCCAACTGCCTTGCAGTGGTGGCATGCTTGATCCTTTTTAGGATTTTCCTTCCTAGGAGTAGGGTACTTATTGGGTTCTGGTTGATAGGCCATAACCTTTTTACCTTTACCAACTTCCCCTTTTCCTTTCACGTTCTTGTTGTTCGCACGCTGCGGTTTTGACTTATTTATCCGTCCACCCTGAATAGAAAGTACCTGGGGAGTTGGAGCCTTTTGAGGTAACCCTTTCTCATAGTCAATTAGCAATGCGTGTAGGTTAGTAACTGTCTTCCCCACGCAGTGCATATTGAAGTTTCGAACAAAACCATTATAATCCTTGTTAAGGGATCTGTTGATCAAGTTCATGGCCATATCATCTTCATAAGTTTTGCCAAGTGCCCTTAATTGGTCCATGTAACCTTTCATTTCCAGTACATGAGCACTTACGGGTTTACCCTCTCCCTGCTTACACCTATGTAATGCATCGATCAAGTCATAAATCTCGACAGCAGCTGGTTTCTCGAACATAGTTCGAAGTTCATCGAGCATGTTAGATGGGAAGTAATTTTTGAACTGCTTTTGGAGAGCAGGTTCCATCGTTCCCAACATAAGATAAGCCACATCATTATGACGCTTATACTCAATTTTCCAAGCATCCTTTTCAGCTTGAGTAGCTTCAGGTCCGATTGGTTCAGCAGGACAAGGCGTGTACAGATAGTTCAACCAGTCAGCAACTCTACAGACAATTCTCAAAAAAGCTTTTGAATGCAGAACTTAGTGCAGTGTTAGTGTTATCATTGTTTTGAGCCATTTCTACAGAAAAAAAGTTCAAGTATTAGTATTTTTGATAATACAAGTTTTCAAGAAAATAAAATATACCCAACGGTAATATAAACATATAACCATATAATTTTCTCAAAAAACTAGGATCCAAATTATCATAGGTTCATTACATCAGTTGATCTGCTAGTAACGAAAGCATATAATAAGGTAATCTGTCGAACATTAATTGGCAAACAATTTCCAACTCCTAGATCATTATGGGAATTATATTTTCCAACACTATTGCAAATATAAACATGTTTCATCCCATCTTATGCCATGAGTCCAGTTCTCACTTCCTACTCAACTTAAGTGTCTAACTTAAAGAACTGCAAATATGTCCATGTAAGGTCTGACTTTACATAGAGATTTACCTCTCCATCACAATCTAGCCAAGTACTGTCATGACGTAAATTGCAACTTCAAGTGTTCCTTTTAATTAGATGGAACATAACTTAATTTAAAAAGGGTACTATGTTTTGATTTTATGTGGTCAAATCAAATATGTACAAAGATGTCATGCATTCATCTTGTATCATAAATTTAATAAAATACTTTTTATTACTAATTCATAAAGATCAAATTATCAAAGTTTTGATTGAGGTATTGGGTACACCAATCAAGGAATTTAGCGTTAATTATCGTCCATTATACCATACTTTTGCATAAGTGTAAACACTCAGTGTTTTGGGTAATTACCACCGAAGTGGCGCATGAAATTAAAACTAATTTGCCCTTAAGATGAGTTCGTACATTTATGGCTTACCTAGTAGCTCCAATTTGACTCGCAAGCAAGCGGAGAGTTTGGTCAGCGCTGAAGCAATAACCTCCCTCTTTAGGGTCACAATATTAATGCGCTCCCCTCCTAATACTTCCCACACAGTCCGTCAAATTGGGTGAGCCGTTCAGACCATTTGTACCAAAATCATCAATCAATTAAACTATTGAAAACTTAACTCTTCAAAAACAAATCAAATTTCACCATTGTTTAGTCCGTATTATTTTTCTATTCAAAATTACCCCTTTGCTTAAAACTGTCTAACATAATAAACAAACAAGTAACAAATAAAAAATAAACAACTAAAAACAATGCGCACATAATAAACAATTTAATACGTGTAAACAAGTAGCCACATGCAATTTATTCAATAAAACCCTATTAATAAACAATGTCTACGTTAAATTAATGTATATATTAATTAGGGCTTTCACTCTCTCAATTGAAAGTGAGCCAAATACATCGATGAATCGATTGCGTAAACCCATAATTAAAATATATCAAATTGCACATAATTGATTCATTAATATATATATATATATATATATATATATATATATATATATATATATATATATATATATATATATATATATATATATATATATATATATATATATATATATATATATATATAATTGGAGTCTTCCCCGATTCAAGATTTATCGTAAATAAACATGTGATAAGTATATCTTAACAATTAAACAAATATCAAAGCAACTATCCATGACAAACATGCATGTATTATCATGGATATATCACAACAATTATACAAATAGTCACAAGATCGCATATCAATAATCCCATGTCACATAACAAATTATTCATGAATAAATCACGTAACAAATATATTAATTCTATGTTTCGATAAGGTTAGCAAACAATTTTCAAACCCTAAAAATTTTTAAGCATGTCGACTAAAAAAAATTAAGGGGTACGCCCCATAAAAAAAATAAAATCGACACATAAAAAAAATAATCAAACCCTAAATTAGTGTTTTGAAAGGCTCAAGGCGCACTAAGGCGCAAAAGGGGGCAAGGAGCCTCGAGTCGAGGCGCATTCCAAGGCGCGGGATTCATGAATGCGAGGCGCACTAAATACATTACGTTTTTATAACGTATGTGAAACTTTATGTCCCTTAAATAACACAAAATAACATTAAAATACTTAATACATGGCACATATTGCCATTATAAAGATTAAAATGAATTAGTTGTCACTTCTAAAACGAATCAACTCTTTGTCTCGATGACCTATATAGATATTAAAATCCATATCAGACTAAATACGCTTGTGTCCTACACTTATAGACTTACATCTAACAAAGCTCACAATTTAACCCAAAATATCAAGTAAACAATGTATTAATATTCAAGGCACAATGCCACATTTTCATGATAATATGTCATAAAGAAAAAACTTAGATGAAACAAAGTAACTTCTTAAAGAAAATTTCAACCAATAAAATAAACATAAATCAATTCAAAATTACAAATCATACAAATACTCACCCTATGACTTAATAAAAGCCCATGTATATAACTTATAAGCCCCATTTATCTTATCTTAATATTTAGAAAAAGGGCCCAAAAACCCGTTACATCTCTAAGGCGCAATTTTTAAAACTATGCCCTAGATTAACCATATCAAACAACATACAATTATTCATTTTTTACGCGTTTAGTAATTAATTACTCATTAAAACCAATGACTCGTGATGCCACTGTTGGAATTATATAACATGACAATCAATAAATTATCACAAAACATCAAAGTATACATGCGGAAGCGTATAAGATTTATTAACGAATAATTAATTAACATAAACAAGAATATACGTACCTTACTTGATTCTAGCCGAACAAGAATCAAATCCACAAACTAGCAATGGAAGAATCATAATTTGATTTAATTTGGATTATATGAATTACCCCTTACCGTTTTGTAATTCAATCCAAGAATACTAACAATATTGTGTTAGTACCACTTTCTTGTACACACGTACTAAACCGAATTAAAGTAATGCTAGTTTTGATTAAACAAATAACTTTGTTTTTGGAAAAGAAGTGGATCGACTTCCTTGGGGATGTGTCGACCGGTTTTGAGCAAAGAAAACACACAAATAATTTATGTTTTAGCTTATGAGTATAAGAGATGCAAAACACAAGACCCCTAGCCTTGTATATATACTAAACTAAACTTGGTGAACAAGTTTGAGTTTGGGTTGGGTTGGGTTCGGAATCCTTGGCCGATCGGTGGTGTTATCCCACAAGGATTTCCGGAACCTTCCCAATATTTGCAATCTAGTCCTTTCCAATTACATTTAACGACCGTTAGTCCATTACAACTAATTACTTAACGTCCGTTAGTTATTTCGTTTAATTAATAAATAAATACAACATTTATATTCAATTATTAACTTTAATTCTCATACGTAAAGTGTGCAATCCGGTGGTCTCGAGTTCGATCCTAACTCACGTCTACTAATTTATATCCATAAAACCAACAAAAAGAATGTAATTTAGAGAATATTACATCATTTTGTTTTACAAAAGAGACCAAAAAGTCTACCGTCGATAGTAAAGAAGGTACAGATGAATCCAACAAAGACAAATCATCTGGGCTAAGATGACGTGAGCAATTTGGATGAAGAAGCTGCAATAAAGGGCGTCTTCCATTCTGAAATTACATTGAAAATAACAATTAGTAACATACTTATTAGACAGATATTACATAGTATTGAAGTTTGAATCATTTAAATTTATTAGAAGATAACCATATCTAAAATCAAATCCTTTAGAACTGTTTGGAGTTCGCGAAGGATGGCCCTTTTTACCAACTGTGTGTCATCAACGACAGAAAGAATACATGCAAGCATCTATTAAACAAGAAAAAAAATTAGGCAAAAGACAACATTCCAATTATTTTATAACACTTGGATCAAATATGTGGCCACAACATAGATGATAGATCTTAACGCAGAGTCAGAGTTCATCCAAATCTATCTAAAGCTATCTTACTGACATGATCCTTCATTCCTTTAATAATTTTCTTTCTCTCCTGCAATAATTTAAAACATAGATAAACAGCTCACATTTATCAAGATAACTAAAAAGAGATGAATATATTTTAACAAACCTGGGCACTGCCGTGATTGATTCAAATAATCCCAACCTTGGATCCATCTTTTGTATGGATCATCCGTACAAGAAGTGCACTCGATACATGTTGAATAACATCTGCTGCAGAGGTCTATCCATACACTTAGTTTTAGAAACATGACTGATGAAACAAAAGAAAATAACGAAAATCAAAAATTTAAATACCTTATCAGCAATTGTAAAGTACTCCACAAGAACCTTGTGTAAGATGGAATGATCGACTATCCCTTTTTCTAAAATTGGTTGTAAAACCGCCGACATATGCCTCACTACTGCTGATTTTTGCAAATTCAGCTTTGCAATAATATCAACCAATCTGTTAATACAAAAGACATATATGAGACACACGGGTATGTAGAACATAGTAACAACCATAATTGTAACAAAAAAGAGGTGCATTTACCTGCGCTCTTTCACTTGACCTAAATCCTTAAACAACTGAAGCTCAGTAGCATGTTCAACAACTACAAAAGAAAGAGACAAGATTAAATTCAACAATATTGTCTTCAGAATAACATATAGATAAAGCAGAATAGTGGGATGTACGATACATAGATAAATACAGAATAGAAGGTTACTAATCTTTAATGAGGAACTAAGGAAAGGGTGTAAAGGATCAATAGATAAATGACAGAATACAAGACCATTGTCAAACAAATGTGAAGTGTCATACCAACTGAACTGACCATATGTCGTAGAAGAGAAGCAACATGCCCATGGAGAGAAGATATGAATTCCGCCACTTGTTCCTTTGAGGCTGCAAAGTGAGGGTATAGTACAATAAGCAACGGACCCTATTTCAACTAATAGAGATTTAAAACAGAATAATATAAAGTCAAATACGAACCATTATCCTGTTGGAATTATATAATATGACTAATCATAAATATAAATAATAAACATCAATTACACATGCGGAAGCGTATAGGAAATATTAACGAATAATTAATTAACATAAACGAGAATATGCGTACCTTTTTCTTGATTCTAGCCGAACAAGAATCAAATCCACAAAACTAGCAATTGGAAGAACCCTAATTAGGGTTTATAGGATTATGTGAATTACCCCTTACCGTTTTGTAATTCAATCCAAGAATACTAACAGTAATGTGTTAGTACCACTTTCTTGTACGCACGTACTATACCGAATTAAAGGAATGCTAGTTTTAATTAAACAAAATAACTTTGATTTGGAAAAGCTATGGATCAACACCCTTGGTGTGATTGTCGACCGAACACAAGCAAAAACACACACAAACTATTTTAGGTTTTAGCTTATGAGTACAAGAGATAAATTACAAACACCCTTGGTTTTGTATTTATACCCAAACTAACTTGGTGAACAAGTTTGAGTTGTAGATGGGTTGGGTTTGGGTCCTTGTGGCCGATCGGTTTGGCATCCCACAAAGGATTCTGGAAGCTTCCCAATATTTACAACTTAGTCCTTTTCCAATTACATTTAACGACCGTTAGTCCATTACAACTAATTACTTAATGTCCGTTATGTTATTTCGTTTAATTAATAAATAAATATAACATTTATATTAAATTATTAACTTTAATTCTCATACGGAAAGTGTTCAATCCCGTGGTTTAATGTGATCACTCTATTAACACACGTCTATTAATTTATTGTCCATTAAACCAACAGCTCTCACTTTGACATATCTTAATAGAGTGATCACATCGGTTAGCGTCTAGCAACACTTCGATGCCTCTAGTGCAACTCGAGCAAGGCTCCTGGAAAACCTTTTAATGATTTCTCATTATTATTATCCTTTTGTTTCTAATACCATGTTGAATAAAGATATGGAATTAAGTCATTCTTTATTCAACTAGTTTGTTTCTCGTTATTAGTGATTGAGCAAGATTACCAAATCTTCTGAACATATTCAGGGGAGATCTTTGGGCGTGGCCACGCAAACATCTTGTCAACCCTACGAGGGGCCAGGCAATATTAAACTCCAAAATAAATTTGAAGGAACAAATTATATCTTGACTACAAGAATAACCCATGAACTTTGCAACACTTCAGGAAACAACCCTTATGACTACCAGTTACGTATAGCGTTAAGTTGTTCCACAGAAGTGCACTACATTCATGACACTTATCTGGTATCTCAAGTCTGAGGATAACTATTCATGATTTACTTAATAACAATATCCATAAAGTAAAATCATGTAGTTGGGATAAGTCCTATATTCAATATCATCTGAAATTGGTATGCTTTCTCATCAATATACTTTTAAGTATATTCTACCACATCTCTTAGATTTGTCTTAGTTTAATGATACTCCCATATCATTAATTGACAACGGACGATTTAGAATAAATAAATTTATTCACGGATTAAACATGCAAATATAGGATACAATATATTATAAAATCAAACATACCAAGTATTTGATTTATTATAACAATTGTTTAACATCCCTTATCTAAATACCAAATAGATCAATGCATGAAAATTCCAGTTGATGAATTATGCCTTAAGTAATGACAATCATACTTGTTGACAAGGCATAAATCAACCAACTTAAATTATTGTAATTTTGAGAATACTTATTTCAAGAATTCAATTAGTGAAGTTCTTGTATGTGTGCATTCACCAATCCACATAATAATTCATAAAGTGTGTGACATCCTCTATCACTATTTTTATGACAATTTAAACTTTCAAACATTTTAAAGTTTAAAGTATTCTTATTCTTTTAATGTATAATGCAACTGTGCTTTTAGTAGCACAACTAGTTCACATGGCCGTTAACAAGGATGAAATCCTACCATGACTAGTATTGAGTGTCATCTCAATTAAACCAACATCATTGTATACAATCAACAATATGCTCATTAAAACTCCGTAAACTCTAATATCTTATTGTGTAATGTTTGATGTCTTCCAAACTTTCAAGTTTGTAGCTGATGACAATTTGCACAACAATTGACATATTGTTCATCCAGAGAATCTAGGAGCAATTACAGGCTGATGATGTAATTCTTTTAAAATATTCATTACACAAGTTTTCTAATAACTTTTAGTTAGATATCAATCTTGTCAAATCATCTATCATTCAAGAATGATACAACAATTTGAATATACTACATGATGTACATGATGAATCAACAGGTCAAGCTTAGATTTCATTCATGTTCTATCTTGTCCAAAAGATATTTAACCATTTCCCAAATGATATATCATGTTTTATTAGAATCATTAATTTTACTGCACATGTTTATTAATAATAAACATATATTCCAAGGTTGTATGTTTTAATTCTTAAATCTTACAAGTGAAGTTTCATTTCAATCTAAGACTTAACATTTAGCTTACATGGAATGTTACTTCCTATATGTTATACAACATATAAGATTTAAAACCTTAACATTATACTCCCACTAGCTTTTAGGAATACTTAAAATTTATCTTATTTCAATTATAAATCAAAACTAGGATTTAATAATTTAACATAAGAATAATTTCATAGACGCATGCATTTATCCATTCATGAATTATTGCAGTTCGTACACTTCCAAAGATTATATGAATTCAAAAAACCTTTCTATTACTTACCGTCCTCGCTCAAGTAATTTTTCAAAAAAGAGTTTTGATATTCCATTGTCATATTTCATATTAATGAAAACAAATATGACCATTATCATCTTTATATATTTAATGTGTCTAGAAAAGAATATTCAATCATAATTAATTGCTTAAGTACGATTAATAATCTTGTCATAAAACATGCATTAAATATGTATACAATATTGTCCATATGATTTCTACATAGAAATTCAAACCACTAGGGTTTTTCATCTCTTTGAAGAAACTCATTTCCATTCTCTAATCTAACTATTAAGATAAACCAAATTTTCAAAATTGATTATCTTTATGGACAACATCTTTAACATTCATAGTCTGAGTAATTTACCCAATTCAATATTTGGTAATCCATCATAATGATTATCAGGTTTACTATAATCCTGTAACTCATATTTCTCGGCATATAAATCAAATATTTGAGATATCCTTGCAGATCTATGAATGAAAATTCCATCATCATGAGGTCTATCATTTACATGTCTAACCTCATTATGATATTTACTAGTGTATTTAAGAAGATTATGTATCTTGTAATTTTATCTTTCAAGATAAAAAAAAACTCCCACTTGCCTTTTGTAATATATAGACTATCTATATATACTTAGAAATTAGAGCAAAACTTCATTGTTCTCTTTTTGAGACATTACAAATACACATTGATAATTCCTGACTTTAGTTTTTTAATAACCTATTCATAAGTAGTTTAACAAATTAAGAATCTTCAATTTTAAAACTTAATGTGATTCATCACATTCCATAATAAGATAGTGTTTCATTAATTTTCTAGGTTTGAGTCATATTGAGTATATTCAATCCATACTTTATTTTCTAACCTTGTTACTTATTAAGAAAGAAGTTATGGTTATTTTGAATCAAACAAATCAAATAGAGTTTGATTCTCCTAAATGAACATACCATCAACTTGTGGTATTCATTAGAATTAATATTGTAAGACAATCTAACAATATATAAGATAAACATATTCCTTTTGGCTTACCTATTTACCAACTAAGTCAACTTAATGGTATAATAGACTTTCCAAGCCAAATTGCATGCTTTATAACACAAGTACTTTTTAACCAATTCACTTCATATCCATGTCTCATCAAGAAAACATAAACTGTTATAATCCCATTATTCGTTGTATATCATTGATCAACTCAATGACTTCTTGTATATGTCTTAATTAAAAAACATATCAAGTTAACGTCTTACTTTATTATAAGCCTTAAAAGATTTTATGTTTATGTCTCTACAATGAATCATAAACATGTTTAACTAAAGTAATTATGAACTCAACTCTTGGTTTCAATAGTAATTTCAAGTTAATTTATTTACTTCACAATAATGTAGGACTACATTATTTTTCATTTATGTCATTCCAAAATACATAAATAAACAAATTGAAGTAGTATTAGATTACTTCATTTATGTCATTCTAATAATACATAAATATCTAATTTGAAGTAGTCTTATATATCATTTTGACACATGTTCTAAATACTTGTCTAATTTAGAAACTGCAAATATGTCCATGCAAGGTCTGACTTCACATGGAGATTTGACGTAAATTGCAACACCAAGTGTTTCTTGAATTAAATATGTACAAGTCATATTAGAACGTTAGTCTCTTACCTTGCAGTCAATAGAATCCGTTAAATCATATACCTATATGTTGTACCTTGCACACAATATAGATTTCTCCCACTTGTGCATGGAACAACATCATGTAGCAGATAAACAACACAACATATGTTTGTTTATGTGACTAATATGATTGTGTCATTGATATTAGCATAACTAGTATATGTAGAACCACTTCATTGTCTAACAAGGAAACGTACATGACTATCCTTGAAAACATAAGTGTCTACAAGTGTAAAATAATTATCTTAAGACATTCTAGAGATAATCTGGGTTACTACCAAGATGACAAAGCTTGTAACTCCCACTGAATTAGAGATCATTACATTAATTCCTTATTCAGTAATAAGAACATAATACTCCCACTGGATTTGACAACATTGTAAGTGTTTCATTAACCAGTAAAAGAAAATAGTGTTCTATTTACTTCCCTACACTTTTGAGAAAGTCCATACATAACAATTACTTATGTACTAAAAGAGTGTATTCTACTATGTAGATGATGAATTATCCATCAATGCTATTAACTTGAAATAATTGGGTATGCAATTTCTTTCTTAATAGTTCTACTATTCCAACAATTGTAAGTAGTACTTTTAAATGGTCAAAACAAAACAACTAGATAAAATATGCTAGTTTGTCTTTTACCAATTATACAGTAATTAGTCTGGCTTCTAATTTAACAACTCAGAAAATATCCAATTTTCTTAACTATTAAAATTTCCTTACGACTTATGTATTTAGAATTTAGACAATCCTAGTTGTCCTATAGTACATTTCTTCATTCATGAAAATGAATAGGATTGAATCTCACTCTTTCTTATGAAAAGAGGACTAGGTTTATTCTTTTAGTAAAGTTGACTCTACCAAAAACCCCTTACAGGTGTAGATCAATTTGCCAATACAGGAATAACCTTCATTTACGGTTTAATGTTGCATTAATACATTTAAAGAATTTTCAAACTTCAATTTTAGTATTTTCAATAATTAAACTTTTCAAGAAAATAAAATACCAAGGTAATATTCATAAAACCATAGAATTTTCTTGTAAACTAGGATCCAAATTATCATAGGTTCATTACATCAGTTGATCTGCTAGTAGCGAAAGCACATAATAAAGTAATCTGTCGAACAATAATTTGCAAACATTTTCCAATTCCTAGATCATTATGGGATTTATATTTTCCAACGCTATTGCAAATATAAACATGTTTCATCCCATCTTATGCCTTGAGTCCAGTTCTCACTTCCTACTCAACTTAAGTGTCTAACTTAAAGAACGGCAAATATGTCCATGTAAGGTCTGACTTTACATAGAGATTTACCTCTCCATCACAATCTAGCCAAGTTCCTTTTAATTAGATGGCACATAACTTAATTTAAAAGGGTACTAGTTTTGATTTTATGTGGTCAAATCAAATATGTACAAAGATGCCATGCATTCATCTTGTAGCATAATTTTAATAAAAAACTTTTTATTACCAATTCATAAAGATCAAATTATCAAAGTTTTGATTGAGGTATTGGGTTCACCAATCAAGGAATTTAGCGTTAATTATCACCCATTATACCGTACTTTTGCATAAGTGTAAACACTTAGTGTTTCGGGTAATTACCACCGAAGTGGCGCATGAAATTAAAATTAATTCGCCCTTAAGATGAGTTTGTACATTTATGGCTTACTTGGTAGCTCCAATTTGACTCGCAAGCAAGCGGAGAATTCGGTCAGCGCTGAAGCAATAACCTCCTTCTTTAGGGTCACAATTTAATGCGCTCCCCTCCTAATACTTCCCACACAGTCCGTCAAATTGGGTAAGCCGTTCAGACCATTTGTACCAAAATCATCAATCAATTAAACTATTGAAAACTTAACTCTTCAAAAACAAATAAAATTTCACCATTGTTTAGTCCATATTATTTTTCTATTCAAAATTACCTTTTGCTTAAAATTGTCACACATAATAAACCAACAAGTAAACAAATAAAAAATAAACAACTAAAAACAATGCACATATAACTAACAATCAATACGTGTAAACAAGTAGCCACATGCAACTTATTCGATAAAACCCTATTAATAACCAATGTCTAGATTAAATAATGTAAATATTAATTAGGGCTTTCACTCTCTCAATTGAAAGTGAGCCACATACATCGGTGAATCGATTGCGTAAACCCATAATTAATAATATACCACATTGCACATAATTGATTCACTAATATATATAATTGGAGTCTTCCCCAATTCAAGATTTATCGTAACTAAACATGTGATAAATATATCTTAACAATTAAACAATATACAAGCAACTATCCATGATAATACATGCATGTATTATCATGGATATATCATAACAACACTACTACAAAAAAGGCCATAGAGCCCGGTTTAAAATGGTCATAGTCCCGGTTTTTCATGAGGGCACAAAAGGGGGGGGGGGACTCTATTAGGGAAGCAAATAAAGCCCGGTTTTGAAAACGGGCTCTATTACTTCTTATAGAGCCCTGTTTTTAATCAACTAACATGGCTCTATGTGAATTAAGAAATATAAAAAAAAAAAAAAAATCACACGCTGTAAATACCAGCCATTAAATCAATTTTTTCTTGCAAAATGAACATTATTCAAACCAAGAATATTTATTGAGTTACAGCTTACTTTGTCTTAATACATTGACATTAATCGTGTGACAACTCTTGCAACAAAAATGAAAATGAAAATACACCATTAATATTACTCTGAATTGTTGTTATACATTGCCTTTGAATATCCTTACGAAAACAGAAGGATTTGATGAAGTTGATGACGTCCCAAAACCGTCTTTAGAGTTGAGAATCACACCTGATGACGAATCTTGACTTTGCTCATCGTGGTACACTCTCCGAACAATAATTAGTACCTCCAAGACACCACATCGACCACCAACATAAACTAAAACAAACATATGTTACTTTTCATGCAAATTCAATGGGTAGAAGGTATATGTCATTCTTTATGTACTCTAACGTTGTTTGCGTTCTAATCGCTTGCTTAGATCCACAACAAATGTAGTAAAAAAACACTAATATAAATAATGTAGATTCTGCAATCTAACCTTTTCATGGTTAAACACTAATATAAATATGTATGTAGATTCTGCAATCTAACCTTTTCATGGTTTTAGCAAGCTCAAGGTTGTGTACCTTGTCCTTCTCACCCCACGAGATATGCATCCTCTACAACATCATGTAATAGATTAAAAAATAGCAATGGTTCAGGGCAAGTTGGAAACAGGTCAGAAATGAGTCATATTAAAGCAAGAGTGAAAACGGGTCGAATGGGTTGAAGCACTAAACCTTTTATTATATATCTAGATTAAGTATGTGCAGACTATACCTTTACAATATAAACATAACTAAATCATATATTGTAAGATTATTCATTCTGATATGAACTAACCTGTTTACCAAAAATAATTCTGCTTTACTGCATGAGTATCAGCTTCTGTGACATTCCCCTATCTTTTTTGTCGATGCGGATTCTGCACCCTGTCTATTGCTCCTGATTCATAGAGAACGATTCTGGATTCACCATGCTTATAGCTGCAAACAGAATATATGATAATGTATCATTTAATTATGCAAGTAGCAAAGAGGCCTTATGCCTCCCCCAAAAATAAGCCGATAACGAATATACCCGCAACATACTAAAACATGTTGAACGTATATATACTAATTTCTAGAAACAAATCAAGATTTCATGATCCGCTGAATTGCAACACAGGTTCCAGATTCGGTAACAAATACCTAGTTGAATTACCTCGTTCTCTTGAATAGCGCGGGCATCATTTTCATGTATACTGGTGATCCCTTCTGATCATTATTACATGATCTGGTGAAACTCCCTTCTGATCCTTCATTTAAACCTATAATAACAGCAGTCGTCAGTGTATTAGCATAAGTTAACTTGTAACTCATATGTCAGTGTGAAAGAAAAAATAACATTTGGTGACTTGGTCTTCATGGTCGGAATATTTAATAATGTCCAAATGTACAGCGTACCGTACCTGTGGGCAGCAGTTGTGTGTGACAATTATTTTCACGCAAGTTACCGCAAATCCTGCAATGGCTCATTTATACCTGGCAAGATAATAGAGCATTAAGGGTTGGTGTGACATAAAGAATCTGCCATATGACATAGGAAATTTAAATGACAATAGATATGCATACCTGAGATGATATACTCTAAAAGCAGTTATGGACCTAAAACTAAGCTATAGAAGAGACCTAAATCAACTAACTAAACCTACAAAGGAAGAAATTATAAGCAGTAAAACAAAAAAATCACTATGTTCTAATGAGTACTACTGAGCATTTAACAACTTAAATGAACTAGGCTAAACTACCAATAAGCTAATGAGTAAACAAGAAAGTGACCTGTTGCTTAGTGCAGGCTGCAAAACAGCCTAGTGTGGCTACTTGGAGCTAATTTTTAAACCACCAAATTGACCTCCAAAGTAGGAACAAGCTTCAACAAAAAGGGTTAGCACAAAACACACAAAAAAAAAAAAAAAAAAAAAAAAAACAATTAGGGGCTGCTGTGTTGTTGTAACATGGCAGCAAAGGAGGGTCTTTCAGCTTATAAATAAGCTGTCCCATGAGTTCCCATTTGAAAAGCAAGCTAAAACAAATAATACTAGCACTATGGGCTATTAAAAAAACAAGTTACGACTAATTAGGACTTAATTAAAGATGTAAAAAGATGGTGCACAAATCTTGGGTGACCAATCCATTGTCTATGGTTATCCTTTGATCCCATGAAGTAATTATCCACAACTGTCACCTGAGTAGAATCTGTTAGTACCAAAGCAACACAATTTTACTAAAACGCGTTTAAGGAAAGCGTACCTCATTCTTTTCATTCTGTTCGGTGATACAAATAGATTGTCTAGGATAAACTCAGATTAACCCCCCCCCCCTAGCTGGTTAAAACTGGTATTATAGTATAGTTATTACATATAACCAATTTTAGATCATAGAAATAGCATATAGTAGTTTTGGTTAATACAGTCAAATTCAAGTTTTAAAATTTAAACAATCCCAACTTTCTTCATACTCATGAAAAGTGGATTTACAAAACTGTAAAAAGTTTAAACTACAGTTAGTTGGTGTGCTCCTTCTATATTACTAGTAGTTTCTAGCCTACAAAATATGGCATATAATTATACTACTATTCAGTAGGAAACTTCTTTGTATATTAGTCTACTTAATTTACTAAAAGTATAATAATCTTAATTTACTAGTAAAAGTTTCATAATTGATCATCAGATGATTAAGTTTTGCACAGGGACACATTTTTATGGTTAGTTGCACTGGGCATATGATACATGAATGCTTATTGGATAAGCTTATTTGTAGTGCTTGTGAGCTTATTGTGTTATTATAACACAATAAGCTCCAAATAAACAATCGCAAGCACCCCTCTATGCCTTTTCCGATGAGCCCCGACACATAATATGGTCATTTTATCATTATTGCATTTTAATAACACATAACCTCACCCCAAACACCGTGCATATGCACAAGCTAACTAACTATTATTGTATCAGTCTACCAAATCCAGTGAATGTTGGTTGACGGTCGAGACTACAACCACTAAGATAAAAGTCAGTAAACTGAGTGCTTGAGAAGAAAGATAAGGGAATTCTATAAAACCCTTTTAAGTCGAGTATGCATTTCTTGACATTAGTTTTCATTGACAGACAAAATACTATACGGTAAATATCAACACATGAGTCATCATCTGTGACCATTTTAACAGTGAACTTGTGTATTGGACCCATGTGCATTAACATAACTTAACATATATCATATGAACATGTACTCTTTTTGTCCATCTTTTACCTTTTACTTGGTAGGAGTATCGCTTCCTCCTCATCGAACAAGCCAGCCCCATCAGACTCGGCCCCATCAGACGACTCGGCTCCATCAGTCGACTCAGCCACATCAGTCGACTCAGCCCCATCAGCCAAAAACTAATATCAGCGCAATAATTAGATAATCTCTTTTAAAACCAAACACCATTTTAAACTGCAAATCCTTAATTTCAGATTACAACTAAAAATTACATCAGTAACCCCATCAACAATTATGCCTAAAATTAACACTAAGTTCCACTTAAACCTCAAAGTAACACTACACATACAGTCCATTCATTAACCCCAAAAATTAAACAAATTCAGAATCAATACCTTATAAAAACATATAACCAACGGAACTAAATTCAGAATCAAAATTCACAACTTCATTTATGAGATACTATAATGATTAATTGAACAAAAACATCAATTGTACCTCTTTCGAATCAAATCTCTTGCAATGGTGGCTGTGACGAAGGTGGCTGTGACGGCAATGGTGTGCGGCGCTGGTGGTGGTGGTGTGTGTGACAGTCGTTAAGAGATTAGGGTTTTGCTGGCTTGGTGTGTGTGATGAAGGCGGTAAAGTGGTGTGTGAAAAGGGGGAAAAGAGATTAGGGTTTGTGTGTAATGAAATTTGGGGAGGGAAATAACCCGCCCTTGGTTTTGGATTTTGGATGAAATTTTTGATGAAATTTGGGGAGGGAAATAAGTGGGCAATGTAATAGAGCCCGGTTTTACGGAAGAAAACATGGCTCTAATAATCTTAATCATAAAGCTCGGTTTTAGTAAAGAGAAGGGGGCTCTATACAAGGAATAGAGCCCGGTTTGTACGCAAAAAACGCTGCTCTAAACTTTTTTTTGCATAGAGCCCGGTTCTATCTAGAAAAACATGGCTCTATACCCCCCAGAATCCCTTTAGAGCCCGTTTTTCACAAAAACCGGGCTTTATTAAGGGGGCTCTATGTCCTTTTTTGTAGTAGTGCAATTATACAAATAGTCACAAGATAACATATTAAAATTCCATGTCACATAACATATTATTCATGAATTAATCACGTAACATATATATTAATTCTAGGTTTCGATAAGGTTAACAAACAATTTTAAAACCCTAAAAAAAAATTTAAAGTGTCGACTAAAAAAAATTTAAGGGGTACGCCCCATAAAAAAAAACCAAAACCCTAAATTAAACATATCAAACAACATACAATTATTCGTTTTTTACGCGTTTAGTAATTAATTACCCATTAAAACCAATGACTCGTGATGCCACTGTTGGGATTATATAACACGACTAATCATAAATATAAACAATAAACATCAAATACACATGCAGAAGCGTATAGGAAATATTAATGAATAATTAATTAACATAAACGAGAATATGCGTACCTTTTTCTTGATTTTAGCCGAACAAGAATCAAATCCATAAAACTAGCAATTGGAAGAACCCTAATTAGGATTTATAGGATTATGTGAATTACCCCTTACCGTTTTGGAATTCAATCCAAGAATACAAACAATAATGTGTTAGTACCACTTTCTTGTACACACGTACTATACCGAATTAAAGACATGCTAGTTTTAATTAAACAAAATAACTTTGATTTGGAAAAGCTATGGATCGACACCCTTGGTGTGATTGTCGACCGAACACAAGCAAAAACACACACAAACTATTTTAGTTTTTAGCTTATGAGTACAAGAGATAAATTACAAACACCCTTGGTTTTGTATTTACACCCAAACTAACTTGGTGAACAAGTTTGAGTTGTAGATGGGTTGGGTTTTGGTCCTTGTGGCCGATCAGTTTGGCATCCCACAAGGGATTCCGGAACCTTCCCAATATTTACAACTTAGTCATTTTCCAATTACATTTAACGACCGTTAGTCCATTACAACTAATTACTTAACGTCCGTTATGTTATTTCGTTTAATTAATAAATAAATATAACATTTATATTTAATTGTTAACTTTAATTTTCATACGCAAAGTGTGCAATCCCGTGGTCTCGAGTTCGATCCTAACACACGTCTATTAATTTATTGTCCATTAAACCAACATATCCAACATCTTCGTAATGAGATTCACTGCGTAAGTGTTGCAAGCTAGGGTGAGAAAATGTGGCTTCAGCTCTAGATAAACAGCATTTCTTTCGTCTTGTGAACAATACTTAGCAGTAGCACAAGTCTAAAGCAAAAAAAAGTTTATACCAGTACATGTGTAGAAGAAAGACATGTCAAAAGGCTAAACATAATGAGTCTTTATAATTAACCTGAAGCACACGGCAAGAAACATGGGAGCCGGCAATTTCATAAATTTTGCCCTTCATCTTCGTTAGAGCCTGACTCACCAATCTTGAAACATATTTAGGAACTTGTTAAGAAGTATTAAAACTTTAATTAAGAACTGTACCCCACGTAAAACGTGGATCAATATACATACTTGGATCTATCTTCCTTTCCAATATTGCGACGCCTCATCTTTTCCTGTAGTAAAATAGTCATGGTGTTAATTAATATTGCTCATTTCAAATAAGTTTGAATATAGAAAAAGAAAGAAATACAATTAATAAATTTGAATGTATGTTAATATAAGGTTATTGAAGACTAATTAAAAAAGAGATTATTTTTATAAGATACATGAAGTAACCTTTTATTTTCAAATATTATGAAATATATATATATATATATATATATATATAATCTCTTATAAGTTCTGCCAAACAAATATTACTTTTTAAGTAGCTTATTTTTTGAAAAAATAAACATAATCTCTCCATAATGTCATGTAACAAACATACCCTATTTGGTGATAATTAATATTTGACGGCTTTAAATAAATTTGAATTTAGAAAAAAAAAATAGAATTATAAATTTTATTTTATTTTATTTTATTATTATTATTATTTTAATGTAAGACAAGTGAAGAATAATAAATTTATATAACACGTAACGGTTACCAAATTTTAATTTACGGTTTTTTTAATTCACTTTTTTTTTTTTTAAATTCACGTTTTTTTTAATTTCGTTTTTTTAATTCACGTTTTTTTCGCTCTCATATTGTCACACCCCCAAATTACCTGTTTTGCAGCGGAATGGAATTCCTGGGGATTGACTGTCATAGCATCACAATCACAGTTATATTGAACGACCTAAAGTGTCGTTTGGAAAACACATCGTTTGATTTAATAAAATAATCAGAGTTACAAAGTATAGGTCCCAAAAGTTTACAAAGTTTGCGGAAATAGAAATATAATACAAGTCCAAACGATGGTTTTGAAAGAAAGTGCCATAATGTACAATGATGTAAGTCGACGCCGCGACTCAAAAGGTGGTTCTTTAACCATGCCATGATGATAATGCCTTAGTTACCTGAAAATACATTGCTAAAACGGTCAACAATAATGTTGGTGAGAAATCATAGGTTTATGTAAATGTTTTATACGACTACACAAGTATAGATCAGGCATGACAATTATGTCACGTAAAAATGTTACTGGCATGACAATTATGTCACGTAAAAATGTTACAATTGCTTAAGTGCATGATACCGAAGCTTCAGACTGATGTATGCCCCAACAGAGTGTCTTGCCAAACAACTCTAATAATGTTTATGAATGAAATGCATCCGTAACATGCAGTTGGGATTCACCAACCCGGATGGAGGCGTCACCCTCGATAGATCTATCCACTCACACACGCTTCTAGGAAATTAACGGCTCATGCATTCAAAGTGGGGACTTTTAACTGGCAACGTGTAACTCAAGCAATGTAAATGAATTTAACATACTTGGTATCGTAATAAAAATGTTGTGCAATGTATTCTCCCCCGTAGGTTTGAAATAATGTAAAAACTTGTAAAACGGGGCTATGAAAACTCACTTGATAAACTGGTGTGATGGCAAGAGTGAGTACACTGAGGTATAATGTGATGCGTTAACCGGGACCTATTACGAATGATATGACATGTAATGAGTTGCAATGTAATGTTATGCATGCATTTCGTATGTTATTTATACCATTTGCGAGTTTTGAAAATATTACTTATCGTCGAAAAATATTCTTTTGACGTCTTGACCCTTCAAAAATGACTTTACAAGTATTTACGTCAAAATGTCATCCTACAATGGTTTTATAATGATTTTTGGTGAAATTTTCACTTTTCGTCGCAAAACAATGTCGTCGGAATTTTCATGAAATTAACAAAAATGGCTTTGGAAAACTAGTCGTAAAACAGTGTACGTCGATCGTTAGAGAACAAACTCGACGGTTTTGGAAAGTTTGTATCGAAATATAGAAGTTTCAGTTCAGGAGTTTTCGTCCAAAAGGTCTCGATCATAAAGATATTAAGGGTTAAAGATAGTGATTTTGGCTAATTGTGGTGCAAAAAGTGAGTTTCGGCCAAGTTTGAACATCCGTAATTAATTTATTAAAACTCCGCTATACAAACGGCTTGTCGTTTTGAAAAATATGCTCGGTGATCTTGATTTTATTAGAAGACAATTCGTTCCAAAAAGTTTCACAACCTCGTTAAAAACAGCCCTCAACATGGACGTTACAGCTACCGCAACACTTGTATTGTAAAAATAATATAGTTTTTCAGAAAATAATAGTTACGGCAAGTTTATGAAAAAGTGCATATCTTTGTCGTTTCAAATCCGTTTTCTACGTATAATACGTCCTTAGCTTCGTATCGAAGTAAACTAATATATTTTTGAGAAGTCGAAATAATTTGTGAAGCTTAAGGCTCGTTTTTGACTCGTACAAGAAAAATATAGTATGCTGAAATTTCTGAAAATTATATTTTTCGTCGTCAAACTTGTAAAATCCATAACTTCTTCGTTATAAGTCCGTTTTTATCCGTTCAAGCGGCCACGGATTCGTTTTAAAGTATATTTTCTAAATATCAAGGCCAAAAAGTCGTGCCTACTGTCGGATTTTCCAGAAAAATGAAACAAGGACAGAACCTATTTTATACGTATTGAAAATAGTTTTTCTCGGACAAAACCTATTCTAATCCCTTCAAATCAACTCCAAAGCTAATCTGTCACAATTCGCAAATTCCGGTCATTTCTCATATTCCACATTCAGCATTTCATAACGATTCGTACATGGTTTTGCATTTTTCATTAAACGTTATTTTCTTATTAAATAAACGTTATCGCGTAAACATTATTTTTGATCAATTGACTCAATACTTCCAAAAATTATTCCAATATATTTTAATACTCATATTAAGATTTTAAAAATATTATTATTAGTTTACCCAGTGTTTTAAATCTATTTCGTATATAAATTTTTATATTTATATAAATTACGACGGTTTTCTTAAATTCAACCCGATAAATAATTATTCACTCAAATCTTTCAAGAAAGGTATTTTTATAACTTTTATGACCTAAATATATTTTATCTTGACCCGTGAAATTTATTTTATCTAACGCTACCTTAAATATTCAAATGTGCATACAACTTACTAATATTACTCAACGATACTACAAATTTCTACTTCCATTCAAGCAACTTACATTTACTTACACTTACATTTATACATTTACATACTAATAATAATAAATGTATATATATATGTATTATTACATACATGCATCTACTAGATTTTCAAGATCTTTGTTTATATAGTCTTACACTCCAACTTTTTTTTCTCATTCTCAACCAATAATTCAATGTGTTAAAGATCAAATTCTCTCCTCTTCCTCTTCATCAAAAAAAAAATCCGGCCAACCATAAGGATATCAAGAAGTGATCATCAAAATTTTCTTATCAAGTTCTACACAATCTAGATACACTCTTTGTTTAGGTTTTGAAATAAAAACCTAGGGTGTTTAGGATAATCCTTGGTTCACTAAACCTCATCAAGCAATTGTAAGCATAAAACTTCATCTCTTACTTTTTCATATATATTTTTCATACATTTCATGAAGTCCATATGATCATATTTGCTCAAGTTGTAGTTTTTATTCATGTTTATCAAATGTTATCACCCATATGTGTCCTATTAATTTTTATAACAAGTATGTACTAGTTAGAAGTTTATAAAAATGATAAGTTTGAAAAATGGATCATCAAAGTCTAGTTGTGATTTTTGGAGGAAATGGTTACATAAATTTTATACATGTTTATTTAAGTTTGTATATATATTTTTAGCCTCATAATGAATATTTATTTTGGTTATGATCAAAGGAAGTTGTTTTACTAGTAGGATTGGTGATGAGTAGATTAAGGGATTTTTGTGGTGAAGTTGTGGTTAAACAAGTAGAAAAATGGTAATTTTAAAATAAGCGCGGAAGCGCTGTCGAAATTTATAATTTTTCCGAAAAGTTAGTCATTTTTATAAGTTTTATTAAAGTTTTAGAAAATAGATTTTTAGTTATGAACGTGGCCTTTCGAACGGACTAAAACGGAATTATAACGAAAAATATACGTGGTTTCCAAGTTACGATTTAAAAACTATAATTTTCCGGAAAATATTCATGCAGTCCGAATTTTAACTGACCCAAACAGTGGCCTTAAAATTTCTGTGAAGTCTCCGAAGTTTAAAAATATATTAGTACTCTTCATTACCTTCGCGTGGATATAAAGAACTTGAAAAACGGACTTAAAACGAGTGATTTATGGTTAACCGAACTTTGAGTCAAAAACGTGCTGAAAACACTATTCACAGCTTTAGTAAGCTGTCAGGATTTTAATCAAGGTTTTTGAGGGCCTAAACGGACGTTTCGGGGGAAATGGACGTTAAAAACGAGTTAGTTTTCCTATGTATATATTACGTCAAGTCCGACGTAAACTGATTTTTCAATTACTAAAACCGTTACATATTTTAACTACATTTTTCACCATTAGCTCAAAAGTATTTATTTTCGACATGAAACCGTCACACATTCGAGTAACAATATTTATATATATAACTAGTTTTCAAGTAGCATATTGGGTGATACGTTTTCAAAATCATGCATTCACGACAACATATCATAACTCGAGTCATAACATTCATTTTAGGTCGCGGATAGTTTCCGAGCCTCACTTTCGTGCATTTCATTTTGTTAGCATATCAATCACACCAGGTGAGTTTCATAGCCCCTACTTTTATACATTTTCAATTACTTTTGGGGGAGATACATGCTCAAACTATTTTCATTTACTTTCACAATTATTCTAAACTTTGACATACTACTGTGAGTTCATACCCCACTTTTACTCGTTTAAATTCTTACAAACTATTTGGGGGAGATACATGCTTAAATACTTGTTTCACTCTTGCGAATACTCAAACCATTTATACAATTTTGTTACAATATACTTCTTATACACTTTGGACATTATGTGTGGTTTATTGCGATATGTGCCTTAATGTGCTAAACTAGTTTTCAATTGTGCAACAACATACAAACTTTAGCAACTGGTTAACTCCTGCGGGAGCCGGCAGAGAGGTATTGATAGTACTATCGGGCTGACGCCCCCACCCTTGTGTCCTTGATAGACGAGACCTTGGGTGAATATAATTTGTTATTCAAGTGATTCTATGTAACACAACAAACAAGTTAGACTTCGTCGTGAGGTTCAGTTGGCTGTGATTCTTTGCATTAAGTTTATGTATATATCGTATGCACCTATGTCCTACTTACAAACAAGATTGACAACTACATATTTTGGCAATGGATTGTAAACACACAGGTTGCAAGTTTTGTATGGGCGGGACTTGGAACTGAGTGGATTTACAAGGCCTTTGCTGCATCAACATTTCTTATAGACTTTTTCAAATCATTTTCAACAAACTCTATGAACTCACCAACCTTTGTGTTGACACTTTTTAGCATGTTTTATCTCAGGTACCTAAGGCATTCACTTCATGGCATGCATATGGACATATCATAGAGTCGTGGTGACGACGCGTCTCACTTGGGATTTATAAACTTTAAAAACATCGTTTGGCTTGTAACAAACTTATTTCCGCACAAGTTGATTTTCATTTGGGACCTATACTTTGTAAACTCTGATGGTTTTAATAAATCAAACGATGTGTTTTCTAAACGACACTTTAGGTCGTTCGATATAACTGTAACTTTGATGCTATGATAGTCATCCCCCAAGGTATTCCATTCCGCTGCAAAACAGGTAATTTGGGGGTGTGACAGATTGGTACCAGAGCATCGGTTATAGAGAACTAGGTTGCATCATTGACCCTAGACTATAACCACCTCATCATAGCATCTCATCATATCATTATAAGTGCACGTTCTTTATACATGCGGACTTATGACTCAACACCAAACATCATATGAGTCGATTAGTCCAAGCATTGCATAGTTACTCCTAAATTATACATAGCCTGATCACCTATGTCTAATTCAGGAAGAATCATGCAATGAAGGGAGTAGTAGTCTCATATGTGTAAGCAATTCCGTAATCAAGCCAAATTTTTAAAAGATTTTCTTCAAACCACTTGTTTCCAGTTTGATCCGAGCGACAGTTCTTGTTTGATGAGTTGCAAAGATCGAGCTAGAAACAAGTCGTTACCTAAACCGATTTAGCCTAATCGTATGACAGTTCTTGTTTGATGAGTTGTGGGATTAAGTAAAAATCGGTTACCAAAAAGTCTTTTAAAAATTTTGCTTGAGAATGGGAAAGCTTGTCTTATCGAGCCTAATCATAAGAAAGCATGTATTTAGGACGGGAACTTCTCACGATAGCACGGGAACGCATCTTGTTGGGCGGGTAACTCATATGCATGAGCATTGACATAATCATATAGACCATACATGAGCATAAACTTTTCGAAACCTTGTCGCGTTTTGGGCCATAGTATCATTAATCGAATCACGAGGACGCGATTCTTCTATCAGGGGAAGAATGTCACAATTCGCAAATTCCGGTCATTTCTCATATTCCACATTCAGCATTTCATAACGATTCGTACATGGTTTTGCATTTTTCATTAAACGTTATTTTCTTATTAAATAAACGTTATCGCGTAAACATTATTTTTGATCAATTGACTCAATACTTCCAAAAATTATTCCAATATATTTTAATACTCATATTAAGATTTTAAAAATATTATTATTAGTTTACCCAGTGTTTTAAATCTATTTCGTATATAAATTTTTATATTTATATAAATTACGACGGTTTTCTTAAATTCAACCCGATAAATAATTATTCACTCAAATCTTTCAAGAAAGGTATTTTTATAACTTTTATGACCTAAATATATTTTATCTTGACCCGTGAAATTTATTTTATCTAACGCTACCTTAAATATTCAAATGTGCATACAACTTACTAATATTACTCAACGATACTACAAATTTCTACTTCCATTCAAGCAACTTACATTTACTTACACTTACATTTATACATTTACATACTAATAATAATAAATGTATATATATATGTATTATTACATACATGCATCTACTAGATTTTCAAGATCTTTGTTTATATAGTCTTACACTCCAACTTTTTTTTCTCATTCTCAACCAATAATTCAATGTGTTAAAGATCAAATTCTCTCCTCTTCCTCTTCATCAAAAAAAAATCCGGCCAACCATAAGGATATCAAGAAGTGATCATCAAAATTTTCTTATCAAGTTCTACACAATCTAGATACACTCTTTGTTTAGGTTTTGAAATAAAAACCTAGGGTGTTTAGGATAATCCTTGGTTCACTAAACCTCATCAAGCAATTGTAAGCATAAAACTTCATCTCTTACTTTTTCATATATATTTTTCATACATTTCATGAAGTCCATATGATCATATTTGCTCAAGTTGTAGTTTTTATTCATGTTTATCAAATGTTATCACCCATATGTGTCCTATTAATTTTTATAACAAGTATGTACTAGTTAGAAGTTTATAAAAATGATAAGTTTGAAAAATGGATCATCAAAGTCTAGTTGTGATTTTTGGAGGAAATGGTTACATAAATTTTATACATGTTTATTTAAGTTTGTATATATATTTTTAGCCTCATAATGAATATTTATTTTGGTTATGATCAAAGGAAGTTGTTTTACTAGTAGGATTGGTGATGAGTAGATTAAGGGATTTTTGTGGTGAAGTTGTGGTTAAACAAGTAGAAAAATGGTAATTTTAAAATAAGCGCGGAAGCGCTGTCGAAATTTATAATTTTTCCGAAAAGTTAGTCATTTTTATAAGTTTTATTAAAGTTTTAGAAAATAGATTTTTAGTTATGAACGTGGCCTTTCGAACGGACTAAAACGGAATTATAACGAAAAATATACGTGGTTTCCAAGTTACGATTTAAAAACTATAATTTTCCGGAAAATATTCATGCAGTCCGAATTTTAACTGACCCAAACAGTGGCCTTAAAATTTCTGTGAAGTCTCCGAAGTTTAAAAATATATTAGTACTCTTCATTACCTTCGTGTGGATATAAAGAACTTGAAAAACGGACTTAAAACGAGTGATTTATGGTTAACCGAACTTTGAGTCAAAAACGTGCTGAAAACACTATTCACAGCTTTAGTAAGCTGTCAGGATTTTAATCAAGGTTTTTGAGGGCCTAAACGGACGTTTCGGGGGAAATGGACGTTAAAAACGAGTTAGTTTTCCTATGTATATATTACGTCAAGTCCGACGTAAACTGATTTTTCAATTACTAAAACCGTTACATATTTTAACTACATTTTTCACCATTAGCTCAAAAGTATTTATTTTCGACATGAAACCGTCACACATTCGAGTAACAATATTTATATATATAACTAGTTTTCAAGTAGCATATTGGGTGATACGTTTTCAAAATCATGCATTCACGACAACATATCATAACTCGAGTCATAACATTCATTTTAGGTCGCGGATAGTTTCCGAGCCTCACTTTCGTGCATTTCATTTTGTTAGCATATCAATCACACCAGGTGAGTTTCATAGCCCCTACTTTTATACATTTTCAATTACTTTTGGGGGAGATACATGCTCAAACTATTTTCATTTACTTTCACAATTATTCTAAACTTTGACATACTACTGTGAGTTCATACCCCACTTTTACTCGTTTAAATTCTTACAAACTATTTGGGGGAGATACATGCTTAAATACTTGTTTCACTCTTGCGAATACTCAAACCATTTATACAATTTTGTTACAATATACTTCTTATACACTTTGGACATTATGTGTGGTTTATTGCGATATGTGCCTTAATGTGCTAAACTAGTTTTCAATTGTGCAACAACATACAAACTTTAGCAACTGGTTAACTCCTGCGGGAGCCGGCAGAGAGGTATTGATAGTACTATCGGGCTGACGCCCCCACCCTTGTGTCCTTGATAGACGAGACCTTGGGTGAATATAATCTGTTATTCAAGTGATTCTATATAACACAACAAACAAGTTAGACTTCGTCGTGAGGTTCAGTTGGCTGTGATTCTTTGCATTAAGTTTATGTATATATCGTATGCACCTATGTCCTACTTACAAACAAGATTGACAACTACATATTTTGGCAATGGATTGTAAACACACAGGTTGCAAGTTTTGTATGGGCGGGACTTGGAACTGAGTGGATTTACAAGGCCTTTGCTGCATCAACATTTCTTATAGACTTTTTCAAATCATTTTCAACAAACTCTATGAACTCACCAACCTTTGTGTTGACACTTTTTAGCATGTTTTATCTCAGGTACCTAAGGCATTCACTTCATGGCATGCATATGGACATATCATAGAGTCGTGGTGACGACGCGTCTCACTTGGGATTTATAAACTTTAAAAACATCGTTTGGCTTGTAACAAACTTATTTCCGCACAAGTTGATTTTCATTTGGGACCTATACTTTGTAAACTCTGATGGTTTTAATAAATCAAACGATGTGTTTTCTAAACGACACTTTAGGTCGTTCGATATAACTGTAACTTTGATGCTATGATAGTCATCCCCCAAGGTATTCCATTCCGCTGCAAAACAGGTAATTTGGGGGTGTGACATAATCTAATCCTACCATACACCTTCTTAGGGTGTCATGGGTTCCTAGACATCATCAAGACCAAAGAATACCAAGGGGATATTTATAGGATGACCAAATATATATATATACTCTAAAATCAAGTAAAAATGGTATAAATCACATATGTCTTGCATGTTGCTCCAAAAATGAAAAGATAACAATGAAATGATAAGGAAACATGAAAAATGATAGAAACATGCTTACAAGTGAATATGATGAGGTGCAAGTAACAAGGTTAAACCTAAATACTCTTGGTTTTTATTTCAAAACCTTATAAAGAGTAATAACTAGATTGTATTGCTAGAACTTGAAAAAAAAATGATGATCCCTTTTGAGCTTGATGTAGAACCGGTTGAAGAAGGACCCAAAGAAGAGAGAAAATGTTTTTAACACTTGTGAAATGATGAAATGAATGTATGAGATAATAATAGAAGTAGACTTATAAGTTGAGTAACATTTATTAACAATCAAGTAACCATGCTTCAATTAATACCAACCCTTCCTCAATTAATGTCTCCCCTCCCCCTTGGTCGGCCAAGGGGGGAGGTATGAGGCAAAAATAACCTTTTTTTTTTTTTTTTTAAATGTTGTATAATTATAAGATAAAATGTATAAGTAAATGGTGTAGGTAAAATAAAGTTAAGTTAAGGTAAATGGTAGATTTTTGAGTAAAAGAGATGTTTAATAGATCAAAGTAGGATGTAATGAGATAATAAAAATTGTAAAAATACATTCCTTGTGAAATTTGAGTGATATAAAAATTATCGTATAGTTTTTAAGAAAACGTCGTAATAATTTAAATTTAACGATTTATATACGAAATAAATTCAAAACACTAGGAAAACTCAAAATATAGTTTTTATAACTAAATGTAAGTATAAAAATATGTCGGGATCATTTTTGAAAGTAACGAGTTAAATATTCAAAATAATAACTCACGCGATAACGTTTAATAAAATATAAAATTTACGCGGTAAAGGTGAAATGCGATGTCATGAATGAACTAACGTGATGCAAATGATGCTAATGAAATGTAGACTAAACTTAGTCCATATGAAATGTTCGTGATGATATGATCATGAATTCGCCGCTAAACCATAAAGGTTACGCGAATTTGAAACACGTAAACCTAGTTTACGATAAATGTTGAAATTGTAAGGCATGAATTGTTTTGAGAAATGACCTGAAATTGCGAGTTGTCACACATATGTTTTTGTCTGCTTTCATACGTTTTCGTCCATTTTCTTACTTTTTCGCCCGTTTTCATACGTTTTTGTCCGTTTTCATATGTTTTCGTTCATTTTTCATTCGTTTTCATACGCTTTAATCCGTTTTCAACGTCTTTTTACGCTTTCATACGTTTTCGTCCGTTTTCATACATATTCGTTCATTTTCATACGTTTTCGTCCGTTTTTAAATATTTTCGGCTATTTTCAGACGTTTTCATACGTTTCTGAATATCACAAGTGATTTTCAACTAATGTTTCGTAACATGAAAATCACAAATGATGTTTTGATTTTCTGAAACATATGAAAACAGACGATAACGTAAAAAAATGGACAAAAACGTAAAAAAAATGGACGAATACGTATTAAAACAGACGAAAATGTATGAAAGCACAAAAACACGTATGAAAACGGACGAAAAAGTATGAAAGATGGAAGAAAAAAACAGAAAACGGACGAAAACGAACGAAAACGTATGAAAACGTATGAAAATGAACAAAAACGTAAGAAAACGGATGAAAACGTAAGAAAACGGAGGAAAACAGACGAAAATATATAAAAATGTCTGAAAACAGTCGGAAACCTAAGAAAACAGACGAAAACGTATGAAAGAAAAAAAAACGTGAATTAAAAAAATGACAAAAAAATGTGATTTAACACTAATATCACATGTGATATTATTATAATATTCGAATTATTGTGTAATCACATGTGATATTTTCATGCAAATTTCAGTAACGAAAAAAAAAAAACGTTAAAAACACGGAAAAAAAATTAGTCGAAAGTACATCAAAGTGCCATTCTATATAAAGATAATTAAATTCTCGTTGTAATGGTATATTATTTTTCGCTTAATGATTAAAGGTTTGAAAGATATTAATATTTGAAAAAAAAAATGATGAAAGTGGGTTTTTTAAATTGTTGTGATTAATCTCATCTATTAGATCAAATAAAGATGGGTAAGATGGGGGTGGAGATTAACCCATTAGTATGTAAACAAAGTTTGGTATGTAAATGATCTTTAATCTACATGTAATTAACAAACGTATATCTATTTAAAGAGAAGAGTTATTTTGAATAACAAACATTTTTTCATAAGGGGACTTATCTCAACCATCCATCTAAAAATTAATCATGGCTGAGATTAAAAGCCTTTTAATATTTCACCATTTGTTATAATTTAAATATCTCTTAAACCGTTAATCGTTAAGCGAAAATAAATATACCATCACGACGAGCATTTAATTATCTTTCTATAGATATACACTTTCGACAAAAAAAAAAATTCTTCATTTTTTCACCTTTTTTTTTTTACTTTTTTCGTATTTGTTTTTTTTTTTTTTTTTTTTTTCTATTTTCTTCGTAGTTGAAAATAGCATGATAAATCACATGCGATTAAACACTAATTTGAATATTCTAATAAAATCATATGTGATTTTATAGAATATAGTAGGTTATTTATGAAAATCACATGTGATTGAGATCAGGTATGGGAAAAAATCACGTTTGATTCAGATACGTGTTAAAAAATCACATTGTAATTTTATTAAAAATATTCAAATTAGTGTTTAATCACATGTGATTTCTCATGCAAGTTTCAACAACGATGGAAAAAATGAAAAATAAATAAATAAATAGTAAAAGGTAAAAAAAATATGAAAACAAAATGTTTTTGTTGAAAGTATATCAGATTGCATATCTATAGAAAGATAATTAAATGATTGTCTTGATGTTATATTTATTTTCGCTTAACGATTAACGGTTTAAAAGATATTAATATTTAAAAAAAATAGAAAAAAAACATGAGTTTGTTAAAATGTTGAGTTTAATCTCATCTATTGGATCAAATTGAGATGAAGGGTTATGATTGATCCCTTGATATGTAGAGGAAATTTGGTATGCAAATGATCTTGAATCTATTTTAAAAATATCATGAATGACAACTAACCAATAATTAATAATTGGTATACATACCGTTCATGTAAATTTAATAATTATTTATAGTGCACACGCAATATAAATGATATGATATGAAAAATAAAATATTTGCATCATAAAATTTGTACATATCAACGCATTTTAATGTTATAAGCGAGAGACAAATTATACTAGCAAGAGCCCATATATTGCAATGAGTATGGTGAAAGCATGAGTTAAAATTTTCCCTTTTTTCTCTCCTCTAACAAACCCAACAATTTTCCCGCCTAAATCCTTCCGCCGTTAAAACTCAATAAAGCTTCAATTCCTTACGATCTAATCACCATTTTTCAAATCCAATATGATAGATCGATTCAGCTTGTTATTCCGATCAATTCTATACCTTTTTCCCCAAATTTCATCCACTAATTTTGAAATTCATATTTTGGCGCTAAAATTGAATTTCTAAATTTCTACTGATTAGTATTACGGTATTACCTCTTTAGTTAACTAGTATTCCTAGCATTCGTTTTCACCGTTTGAGACATATTTTGTGTTGAATTTGCAAGAATGTCATCAAATAGGCATGTTTTGAACCGTAATGTTATGTTTCCTAAGAGGTATGAGAATTCTGATGTTAATACTGGGAAAAGAGCTGTTTAAGGGTAGTAATGGAAGCAATAATGGTGTAGATAAAGAAGTTGTGGGTAAAAAGGCAGATCCAGTGATTTTGAGTCAGGATATTGTTGAATCTGGGGATGGTATGCAATCGGAGGAGACAAGGAGTGCAGAGATGGAAAGTAATGGTGTGAATGCTGTGAATAATGATGTAAGTGTTACTCCAACTGCTAACACAATTGTTGATAATAATAATAATGAAGAAATTGCTAATAATGTACAAAATAACATGGAAAATGATGATAAAAATAAAGAGAATATTGTTAAGGCAACTGTAAAGAATAAAAGTCCTTATGTAAATGTGGTAAAGGGGAATGATGCTAGTATTGATAATCCCTTGATTTACATTGACCCAAGAATCAATGAGGATGGTATTGAAATTGTTCTGTTTGATGATGATATTGTCCTAAAAGAGTGTGTTAAAGGGCAAACTACCTTGTGTGGTTATTTTGTGGGACAAAACATAGGGTTTATGAGTTAAGATACCATATTAGAAGAATGTGGGGGAAATTTGGATTCAAGGAAGTCATAGTGAATGATAGTGGTATAAATTTGTTCAAATTCAAAGATATTGAGGGTATGCAGTATGTGCTAGCAAAAGGACCCTGGATGGTAAATAACAGGTCATTTTTTGTGATGAAATAGAACCCTGAGTTAGGTATGAAGAAGGTTGAGCCTGCTAAGTTGCCTGTTTGGGTTAAGTTACTGAATATCCCAATAGAGGCATGGAGCATGTGATGAAATAGAACCCTGAGTTAGGTATGAAGAAGGTTGAGCCTACTAAGTTTCCTGTTTGGGTCAAGTTACTGAATATCCCAATAGAGGCATGGAGCATGGAAGGCACAATTGCACTAGCTAGCAGCTTAGGCAGGCCTTTAATGATGGATGAAATGACTACTATAATGTGTCCAAATGGGATTGGAAGATCTGATTATGCTAAAGTACTGGTGGAATTTGAAGCTTGCAAAGTAATGAAAATTGATATCAAGATTGAGTATACTGATAAGGAGAAGAATGTAAAGGGTACAAAATGGTGAATGTGATGTATGATTGGAAACCTGATAGTTGTACCCACTGCAAGGTGTTTGGGCAAAGCTTTAAAAAGTGTAGTATTAGGCCTAGAACAGTGGAGAGCTTAAGGCCAAGTCTGATGAAGAGGTAAGACTAAAGAATCTGAAGGAGGCAAAAGCTGCTAAGGCCAATGAAGAAAAACATGAAAAAATGGTAATTGGCAACAGTAGAGGAAAAATGGGCAAAATAGGAGGAATAACTATAGACATGAATATAGAGAAAAGAATATGAATGCAACAACAATGAAGAATGGTACAAGTGAAGAGAAGAATGGTACAAGTGCAGAGAAGAATAGTAAAGGAAAAGAACAAGTTGCTGCTTTAAGAAGTAAGAGTAAGACTAAGACTAAGGGTAACACAGAGCCAATCAAAGGTAGTAATCAATTTGAGGTACTAAATGGTGTTATGGAAAATGAAGATTATGAATTGAGGATGCTAAAGGGTATAATGGTGGTAGATAGTTTTTTGAACAAGAAAATGCAACCAAACTGTATTGAATCAAGTACTTGGACACAAGACATGATTAAGTATTTCAAATACCAATGGGAAATATATAGGCTCAAAGAACATGAAGAAGCAAGTATGAATCAGGAGGATGTAATGGAAAACTGGAATGCATTAGCTCAGACCATGGCTAATGATACTGTCATGGGGATGAGTAAGGCTGTTTTGAATTAATCTCTTCTTTTGAATAAGGGTAGATAGGAGTTTATTTTTTTGTTTTAATGGATTTTAATATAGTTTCATGGAACATAAGAAGTATGAATAAACTGAAAAAACAAAAAAAAGTTAAAAGAATTATTTTGGAAGATAGAATTCAAGTTTGTGCTTTTTTAGAGGCTCATGTTAAACCCCATAAATTACCAAAAGTATGTGACAGAACCTTTGGGAATTGGATTTGGGTTTCTAATGTAAGTCATAGCATGAATGGTTGTAGAATATTAGTAGGTTGGAATAATGTAGTAGTAAATTTGATGGTACTACACAATTCTAATCAAACTATGTTATGTATGATTAAAACTATTCCAAACAAAGTCAAAGTATTTTGCAATTTTGTTTATGCTGCAAATACATGAAGAGAAAGAAAAGAGGCATGGATGGAGTTAAGAAGAGCTAAAAATTATCACTATTGGATGACCATGGTTGGTTATGGGAGATTTTAACACTACAATAAAAACTATGGAGCATTCTGTTGGTGGATCTTTAATTACTTCTTATATGCAAGACTTGATTGATTGTGTTAATGAAGCAGAATTGGAAGATTTATGCAGCACAGGATTGTTCTACACATGTATCAAATCACCTGTCAATCTACACAATAGTATTCTTAAGAAATTGGACAGAGCCATGGTTAATGAGGAGTTCTTATACCTATTTCCTAACGTTGTTGTTGAATTTTTACCTTACCTTGTCTCTAATCACAGTCCAGTAAAGGTGAAATTTCCACACAAGTTTTGACAAAAAGATTAAACCATTCATATTGTCCAATTATATTGTTAAGGAGGAGTTCTTGCCAACTATCTCTAGGGAGTGGAATTATGAGGTTAAGGGTTGTAAAATGTATTGCTTAGTAAAGAAGATGAAGCAGTTGAAGAGTAAGATGAATAAGCTAAATTGTAAGAATGGAAATCTATTTGAAAGAGTTAAAGTGTGGAGAGATAAATTGAAGACTATTCAAAATGCACTTGATACAAATCCTCACTGTGAAGCTCAAAAGGAAAGTGAAATTGAGGCCCTGGATGAATACAATAATGTTGTCAATGATGAAGAGGAGTTTCTTCTTCAGAAAGCTAAAGTGGACTGTATGAGCAAAGGTGATAGAAATACTGCTTATTTTCACAAGTTATTAAAAATTAGAAGACAATCTAGTAGAATTCTGAGCATTTGTGATGAAAGTGGGAATAAATATTGATAAGGATTTAAAACATACGTTTTTAGGGGTTCATTTAAGCCCTAAATCGACACATTTTATATCCGATACTACTTAAAATCGTTCTTTTTCACATTTTAGGTCTTTTGGAAGCAACATGCTGGAATGAAGCATATTTGGATGAAAAGGAGCGAAAACATGAAGAAAAATGCAAAGTCAAGATCCAAGGCAGTTTTTCAAGCCGTTCCAACCGAAGGGCGACGCCGCCCCTAAGGAAAAAATCTAATTAAAATGCAAGTGATGGCTTAGGTGAAATTATGGTTCTAAAGCATCACGACGTCACACCTAAAATCTGGAAGGTGTCTCCCTTAGTTTCTACATCGGACGCCCAAGAACTAATCTCAAGACGACGTCCTTCATGAAGACAGACGGCATCACACTCATCAACTGACGCCATCCCAACGATGACTTGGCCCAAACGAAACCCTAAAGACGGTGACCTGATGGCGTCACCATCAAAAGACGACGTCGTCGCACTTGTAAATCTATATATATAATTCATTTTTCTGCATTTAAAGAGGTAGAGTTTTGGAGAGCAAACCCTAACTCGTGTGTAGTCCGACTTGGAAAGTATTTTAGGGTTCCAAACCCTTCTTTACATCATAAGATAAGTTATCATATCATTATGTCTACCCTATGTTTAATTGTTTGTGTGTGTGCTTTCTTGTTTATCATGAGTAGCTAAATTATCATTGTGTTTGCTTAGATCTATGAAACCTAGTTGTTAATTATTGTTAGGTTTTCTCTTGTCTTAATTGGTAGACGCTAGAGTAAGGAAAACTGACTTCTTCTTTAATTGTTGGGAGCTTGAACGTCCTAAATAGCACGAAGCTTGAGAGTGCACTTGAGCCATCGTTGTGTTTATTGCGTGAGTTGTAGCTTTAGGATAATAGAGTATTCGGGGGAGATACTACGGTACTTGGCGATCCTGGGTAGTCTAGAGGAGAGTTACAATTCATAGAACTAGGGAATTAGGTACCCCCTATGACGAAACGGAATACAACGCAACAATTAAGATGAGGTTGTGACAATTCAACCGACCAATAAGAGATAACTAGGGAGTAAGAACATCTAAGCAAACACACTTTTAGTCATCATAAGAGCACACCTACAATACATAGCCTATCTTTACATTTTCATTAGTTAGTAGTTTAATTAATTAGTAGTTAAAATTGGTAGAAGTACTACCCCCCCCCACTCCTATACTTCGAGATATTTACCTTGCTTTCAAAAAAACATAAAAGATAAAAAAGAATCTTCCTCAACCTTACCTACTCGTCATACATCTCTTCCTAACATCTCTATTCCCCTATAGAATGATCAACCCCCTGGTCTTACCCATACTACACTGCAACGATTAGGTACACTTCCTAGAGGGTTGTAAAGCTTGCTCATAGAAAAGGAATTCTTTCGACCCTGAATTCCACGCATCAAGTTTTTGGCGCCGCTGCCGGGGAATAGAATAGCTAGTTAGTTTTCTATCTCGATTAGGTCCACTCGCTTGATTCCTATCAAGCGAGCTTTTTCTTTCTTTTTTTCTTAGCTTTCTTGTAGTTTATACCCCTTCTTTATGTTTTTGTTCGTAAGCTTATCACTTTCCATCATGGTAGGTGACAATCCACCCAACAACAATCTACCCAACAATGATCCACCAAACCATCCACCACATCAACCACTTCTACTCAATCAACCACCACTCGACTCGCAAAGAGGCAGTACTCTTGGTGAATACTCTAGACCGAGCCATCAAGACTATAGGAACACCATTGAGCTCCCACTTCAAGCTCAAACTACGCCCCTGCGATCCGACACCATCCGGTTGGTGCAAAACGAATGTGCATTCCGTGGACTTCGTTCCGAAAATCCTAATCAGCATCTCAAGGATTTCCTTAAAATATATGGAAAACTAGAAGGGGGTTGAGTAGTTTTACCGATTAAAACTTCGTTTTAAACTATTTAGATCGACTTATTTCAATTTATTAAATGTGTGTGTTGGATGATGATAGATAAGCATATAAATAGATGATGCAAAGATAAAGAGTAAAGGAACACAAAACCACGACACGAGTATTTATAGTGGTTCGGCTACAACGACACCTTCCTTGCCCTACTCCACTCTCCGAGTTCCCCACTCGAGAGTTAGTAAGCACTACACAACACAACCTCCTTAATGTGGCAGAGAAGCCTTCACAATGTCGCCTACTCTTTATCCGATACTAGGCTAGACACCGAGTTCTTCCATGAGGTAGAACCACACCTATCACAATGTTGCCTACACTTTTATCCGGTACAAGGCTAGATACCGAGTTCCATTACAAAGGAGGAACTACTACCCAACACAACACAACTACCCCAAAGGAGACACACTCTTTATTACAACATCATAAGGATATCACTATCCTTTAACCCAAACTAACTATCTTGTACATCGATGTACCATATCAAATGTACACCCTTGGAACCTTTCACTAATGCCTTCAACTCTAACCTTAGACACCTTTCCCTAATGCCTTCGACATGACCCTTCGGCACCTTTCACTAATGCCTTCGACATGACCTTTTGGAAACTTTCACTAATGCCTTCAACACAACACTTCTATGGAGGGAGGAAAGAACTATCAACAAGATAAATTCAGTAGTCTTGATGATGACGAAGCTTGGCAACTCATGGACTTGAGTTTGCACGACTTCAAGAGGTGGTGATCTCGCCTTTAAGAGGAACCTAGAGAATCACACAAACACAAAACTACATAGAAAGATCCTTTGGATATGAGGTTAGAGATGTTACAATACTAAGAGAGAGTATGTGTAAAAGGGGTGAGTAACAATGAAGAAATGGCTCACTATTTATAGACAAAATTGTCTACTATCCACGGTTCCCACGGATCCCTCCTTAGAGGGATCCAGCTAGTGCAATCCTAGGGATCCGGCTGCTGGGTCAGCTTAAGTCCGGATTTTTGGTTGCAAACCGGGTTATGGGTTATGAACCATGGGTTATGGGTAATGTTTTATGGATACCCAACAGGATGCAATGTATCTAGACATTGGGTCATGGGTCTTGGGTCATGGATCATGGATAATACCCAACATGACTTCATGCATGATGTCATACAATGGGTCATGGATTATGGATCAAGCTCCATAAGTATAGGTCATGGACTTTGGGTTTTACCCAACAATATTCATTGTACCTAGTCAATGGGTCATGGACTTTAGAATTTTACCCATTACATTACCTATTACAATATATACCAAGTATATATGTACATTTCCATATTATGTAAACACTAGTTGTTATGCATTTCTATAAGATGTAAACAATAAAACTTGTTTAGTGTTTTATTTGAAAAGGTAAGTGTGTTAGTAAACTATTGGCTCAAACCATTTACGTATTTTATTTGTTTCGTCAAAATGATTTTACGTTTGTTATCGACAAAACCTTAGAAGATCGTAAAATATAAATAAACGTTTTTATGTCTTATTTGTATTAACAATCTCCCCATTTTTGTTGATTACAAAACATAAGATTATTTTAAGGAAAAACTAAAATTCGTAAAAGTTTGAATTGGAGTTTTTACTCTCTTCTCCCTCTTTTTGTCGAAACAAAAAGAGCGTCAAAAAGAAACTAACACATTGTTTTGAGAAAAAAGTATGAAAAGTAATGATATGAAAAATAGAGACTAAGAGAAGAGAAGAATTCTCGTCTTAGCTCCTCCTTGATGGGTGCTTCCCTTTGTTGAGGGCTTCAAGTAATTAGGAAGACTAAACGAGTGTGTTGCATTTATGTTTGCAAATGGTTTCGTCTTTTGACGAGATGCTCCCCCTTGATGAGTGCTCCCTTTTGAGGAGGACGTCAAGTAGTAAAGAAAAACCTAAGTGAAAGTTTTGCAAGCGCTTTTTCAATTGCTTTGCTTTGACGAAAAGCTCCCCCTTGTTGAGGGTGTCAAAGTCTTCGTGTGTATTTTGAAAATCTACAAAAAAAATGTTAGAAAGCAAGTATATAATGCATAATTTCCTACAAATGAGATTCATGTTAGTGATAAAAGGAGCCTCTGTTGCACGGATCCCACAGTTCCTTCCTGTGAGGGATCCGTCTAGGCAAAACAGAGGGATCCGTGTACCTGCATACTTATGACATCAATGTGAATGTAAAAATGTGATGTTAACATCAAAACAAGTTATGTATTATGGCACCAAACATTTCTCATAACCATATAGCATACAACATGTAATATCATTCAATAAAATGAGAGAGGTGAAGTACATATCTCTAAAACAAAGAAAAAAATGATCGAAACATGAAGTATGATTCCTAATAAGTCTAAGTTACACCTAAGATGAGAACACCACTTGAATTCCTATGCTTTAAGGATGTTTGGATTTATTGACCTCATCAAAACATTCGAGGAGGTGATAAAACATGAAACATAGCTCGGCACGTACTTCGTGTACTAAGCCTTCAACATGTTGACAATGATAACAATCTTTGTCATAGCTAGGGAATGGTGGTGGTAGGAATGGAGCGGTTTGAGGTGGAAGGTTGGATGAAGAGGGTAGAAGTTCCACAAAAGATGGGGGGATTTGTGGAGGCACATTTGGAAGTGGTTCAACTACGGATGAAGGTGGCGGAATATGTGTTGATGAGGGTGGTAGAGAGGTATCTACTTCCATGTGATTCGGTTGTTGATTTTGTTGATTCCTCATAATCCAAAATGGAGTATTTGAGGTTGATGGAGAAAAAAATATGGGTGCTAGTGTTGTTTCAGCACCAAAGTTTTATTTTTGCGCTATTTTCTCAATTGAGGAAAATGTTGGTAATGGTGGTGGATGAGATGGCCTAGAAGGCAAGTCCTCTATGTTGTAGAGATGTGGAGATGAGAGTGGAGTGGTGAAAGAGATAGCTCTAGGTACTAGAGGTGATGGTTTAGCGGAAGTATGGATGTTTGGTTTAGGAGGTATAATAGAATTTGGCAATGGTTGTCTTGTGGGAACAATCCTTTTGGGAATTGGTTTGATTGGTAGAGTTGGTTGTGAGGGAATTCTAGTGTTTGAGGTTTTAACAGGTAATGATTCGGTTGAAGAGATTTCGTGAACAACCCGAGCAAGTTTCTTGGGAGGTCCTTCAGTGGATGAGTTAACACTAGGGGTTTCCTCATGATAAAATGGTAGAGATGGAATATGTAAAAGAAGAGTTTTAGCTACTGAGAATGAGTGTGTGAATGGTGATTTGGATTTCTTAACAAGGAGGTTTATAAAGGGAAAGGATTGGTGAGTGAATCAAGGCTTAAACCACTAAAATCCTTCAAATTGCAATGATTTGCATGCATAAGAGTCAACTATAGACTTGTACTTACAAAGGAAGTAAATTAAGACAAGGTGGAGTGTTCAAGTTAACAAAGAAAGCTTGAAATGATTGTTTAAAGTAGGATTAGCTTAGTCTGTGCAGCCGGTTCCCACGGTTCCCTCAAATGAGGGATCCGTCTAGGCTAAACCTAGGGATCCAGCTCTCAGCAGCCAAGGAAAGGAAAGATGATGTTTTGTAAGGTCTAGTACCTATACATCTTGAGTGTTTCAGTCTCTTCAGGTGTCTTAAATGATAAGAGTCTTAAATGATCAAGTGAAATGAGTGAGGGTAGCTAATGATTGTCTTTTATGGAAAGAAATGAGATTTTTATGAACACCAATGGGTGATCAAAGATGACACTAAGAAATTTGAGAGGGTCAAGTAGAGTCAAATGATCCTAGAGATCAGATGATGATCTAAATAAAATTTAGAAAATTCCTTGAAAATTATAAGAAATGAAAGAACTAGTTTCTAGCCTATTTTGAGGTTAGGATGACTAAAATCAATTTTCTAAAATTGATAGAAATATCAAACTAGGTGTTTTGAGATGAGATAAACAATGTGTGAGTATTGTAGCGGAAATGTGGTGAGTTTTGATGAAGTGATAAATCAAAAGCACCCTGAATATGATACTAAGTTATCTATGAGTGGATGTGAGACCAACTGAGCTTGAGGAAGACTTAAAAGATCCTAAAGTATCATGTTAAACTAATCTAATAAGGTCTGGAAAATTGGATTGATATGAATATGAGTTAAAAATCTGTTTATGTCTGCTCGGTTCCCACGGATCCTTTATTTGAGGGATCTGAATAGTTACAAATCAGGGATCCGTCTTTCTGAGACAGAATACTCCACAGAAAACATGCAACATTTTGTTCTAGGTGTCACATACTAAAACTAATGATTTCTACTGGAAACATACATCAATACAAGCAAAAGTACAAAATATGTGATAACATCAAATAGTCCTGATTATTAAGTGTCAATTTCCCCCGATAATGCTCGTTATTTATATCATTTATATGGATTTACACTTGTTTTCCATTGTTTTCCACTTTCAGGTAAATTACGAGCATTGGAGCTAAAGAGACGCGGAAATGGAAACATTACTAAAGATTTATCATAATATGCTTATTTGGAAGAAGTTACGGCGTAACTCGTCTCTTCACATTACGCCGTAACTATTGCGTGACCCAGAAGTCTAACTTATCAAGAGGTTACAGCGTAACTCTTCCCAAAGGTTACGACGTAACTCCATTAGGTCAAAAGAGGTTACACGCCGCTGATACTTACGCCGTAACTACTGCATCACTTACGACGTAACCGAGTTTACTGAAGACTATGGCGTAACCACTTATAAGGTTACGTCATAACTAGCAGATCTAGTGCATTTACGATGAAATAGAAGGTTACGGCATAACTCCTCTATTGGTTATGCCGTAACCCAGACCTGGCCTATAAATACCCCACGAATTCCATCATTTCAAAGCATCCCATTCCACACACAACACTCTGAGAATGTGGGAAAAAGCTCAAGGGAGGTCTAGGGAAGCATACATAGCTTTTTCCAAGGGAGAAGTCACACCATTATGATAAGATTTAGCGTTTATTATTTCTTTTACTTTCAATTCATGTATTTTGTACCTTTGAGTATTGAATTGATTTGCATGATTAATATGAGCGGCTAAGCACCCTTTGGTTCTAGCCTAGTTATGATTCCTTAATTGTTTTGTTTGCATTTACCTTTACTTCCGTACAATTATTTCTAAGTGTATGCATGCATAGTTCTTTGGTAGTCACCCTTGGTTTGGTAGTTTTGAAGGGCGATAGAGGCCAATTGCCTAGGAGATATGACCAACTGACCCTAGGTGAGCGGACTGAGACGGGAAGGGTAAGATATGACCAACTGACGGCCCTTTCTACTTGTGCGATTTGACCAACTGATCACCTATCGTTTGGATGAACTTAAGAATTAGGGGTGTAGTGTCTAAGTTCCTAACGGCCGGGCACTCACTATTTAGAATCTAGCATGTAGCGGTACTTAATGACTCGGTTTAGGGGACCAGGAACAACAGGACTTATGACGGTGCACCTGATTTCTCCTGTGGTGGCATCTTTGCTGATAGGTTAGGGCAAATTGACCAAATGCTATCCTCTCGAATTTGACCCCACCTGAAGTAATTGGAAGTAGGTAGACGTAGACATAACTAGCTAGGAGGATTGACTAGGTTAGCACCACTATTCCTCTATTGATTTCCCTTCACACATTTATTTGCTTTTATTTCATTTCCTGCATTAGTAGTTTAATTAATTAAAACCATATCAAGCCATTAATATTATGTGACAATTAGACTTAGTAATTATCCGACACACATAGCTCTTAGGATGACCTCGGCTTTACCATTTACTACACTACACACGACCGGGTACACTGCCCGTTAGTGCATTAGGGTAGACCATAGGTATAGTGAGACACTATAAATATTAAGACCTGGTCAGTAAAACCTGCATCAAGTTTTTGGCGCCGCTGTCGGGGAGTTATATTATGATTTTTATTTAAGTTTTGTTTTGATACTATGACTCTTAATATGAAAGATTATCTCATCACCTCTAAAAGTAAACAGGGGATCACCATTCCAGCTCTTGAAGAAAATGTTAAATTCGAATTTTGGGGACTCTGTCTTGATGAACTGAAAAGATGCTGCTTTTATGGAACTAAAGACGAAGAAGCACACGAACACATCGCAAAGGTATGTGAGAACGCAGATTTATTTCATGCACCTGGAGTCTCAAGAGATCATGTTATGATGAGGGCTTTTCCTTTTACCCTAAAAGGAAGAGCTAGAGATTGGTTAAAGAAACTTTCATCGGGATCTATTACAACATGGAACGCCTTTAAGACGGCTTTTCTTAAGGAATACCGAACCCCTGCAAAAATCCTTCAACAGGTCAATGAAATTAGGAGGTTTAGCCAAGTCTACAATGAACCACTATTTACAGCTTTGGAAAGATTTAACGAAGCCATCCTGAAGTGCCCCGAACATAAATTCAACAAACACGAGCAACTGAAAATATTCTACAACAGGTTGAACATAAAGACTCGACAATTGTTAGACTCTAAAGAACCTATCCCTTTAATGACTGCTGATAAAGGATGGATTAAAGTTGAGGAAGTTGCACTCCATTCGTCATCATGGAATGAAGAGCGGGATGAAGACCCTATAAAGATACAATCAGTGATAAAGAATCTAGAGGAATTTGAAGTAGAGATGCAATCCCTGGCTGAAGAAGTCAAGATGGTTAAATACAAGTTCGATAAACCCATTGATGGGAGAGTGACGGATCTTGAAAAGGCTGTAAAGATGCTCGTTAAAGAATCTAGCAGAAAATATGATGAGAACGCAAATTTGGTTTGGAATCTCAAACGAGATTACGACAAGGCACTTAGAACACAAGCAGCTACTATTAGAAGACTTGAAAATCAAGTGGGAAAACTGGCAGAATCTATCAGAGTAAGGGATGAAGGTGAGTTGCCTAGCACGACAGAAACAAATCCTCCAGATCTGGCTCATGCTATTACAACAAGAAGTGGATTAAACTATAAGGAACTAGCTTACCCTTCGGACTCAAATGATCTGACTAATGAAACACCCCAAGATAACAATAAAGAAACCAAGGAGGCTCAACCTTCTGTCAAAAAAGTCCGTCCCTACATTCCACCAATTCCATTTCCGGGAAGGATTAAAAAGGAACAAGAACGGGTGCTATTTCAAAAATTCATGGAGAAAATTCAACAACTCGGCATTAATATTCCTCTCGTTGAAGCCTTGGAGCAAATGCCGAAATATGCCAAATTTATGAAGGATATCCTTACCCATAGAAAACTTTCTGATCAGACGCAGATTACTTTAAATCAAAGATGCTCTACTGCTCTTTTAAAAAATATGCCTCTCAAAGAAGAAGATCCGGGGAGTTTCACTTTACCTTGCACTATCGGGGGAATTTTATTCAACAAGGCCCTTGCCGACCTTGGGGCAAGCATTAGTCTTATGCCATTCTTTCTTTATTCACGTTTGGAATTGGGAGAGCTAAAACCAACTAGAATGTGTATCGAACTGGCTAATAAAACTACGCAATATCCGAAAGGGATCGCTGAAAATGTTCTTGTCATGATCGATAAATTTGTCTTCCCGGTCGACTTCGTGGTCCTGGATATTGAAGAAGATGATATCCCTATTTTGCTTGGAAGACCTTTTCTTGCAACCGCACACGCTATGATTGATGTCTTTAACAAGAAGATTTCGTTGGAAATTGGTAATGATAAAATTACATTCGACCTGGAAAAATCAATGAGATATGCTTCTTTCACCGATGACAACCTTGATGATCTCGACCTTATCGAAGCTAACACTCAGAAACATGCCCAGGAATGCTTTCTTCCTGGCCCTTTGAGATCATTAAAATTCGAAGATAATGATGGGACATCTAGCGATAAAGAAATTGAAACAGAGGAACTGACCACGAAGAATCAGACGGTTTGTTCAGCAAAAACCCCGAAAGAAGCCGATGCTCCCTCGAAACTTAAGGAGTTACCTCCTCATTTAGAATATGCATTTATCAATGGAGATCAAAATTACCATGTTGTGATCTCCTCTCTATTATCTAACGAAGAAAAGGAGTCATTACTACAGGTTTTAAGCAAGCACAAGGGGGCAATTGCATGGAAAGTCTCTGACATTAAAGGAATTAACCCTTCATATTGTTCCCACAAGATACTTATGGAAGATGATTTTAAGCCTGTAGTGCAACCACAAAGGAGATTAAACCCTAAAGTACAAGATGTTGTGATGGACGAAATGATTAAGCTCCTGGATGCGGGTCTAATTTACGCTATTTCTGATAGCCCTTGGGTTAGCCTCATTCATGTTGTGCAAAAGAAAGGTGGAATGACAGTGGTCACCAACGAAGATAATGAGCTGATACCAACTAGGACAATCACTGGATGGAGGGTGTGCATTGATTACATCAAATTAAATGGTGCTACACGAAAGGATCACTTCCCCCTTCCATTTATCGATCAGATGCTAGAAAGACTCTCTGGACATGAGTATTACTGCTTCCTCGATGGATTCTCAGGGTACTTTCAAATTCCTACTGCCCCTGAGGATCAAGAAAAGACAACGTTCACCTGCCCTTACGGAACATTCGCCTACCGAAGGATGCCTTTTGGACTATGTAATGCTCCCGCCACATTCCAACGGTGCATGACTGCTATACTCTCTGATATGTGTCAAGATTTTATGGAAGTATTCATGGATAACTTTTCGGTTTTTGGTAAGTCCTTCTCATCTTGTCTTAATAATCTATCTAAAATGCTTGCCAGATGTGAAGAAACTAACCTTGTCCTTAACTAGGAAAAATGTCATTTTATGGTTAAAGAAGGGATTGTTTTGGGGCATAAAATTTCTCAAACTGGGATAGAAGTTGATAAAGCTAAGGTTGACGTTATTTCTCGACTGCCTTATCCAACCAACCTAAAAGGCATTAGGAGTTTTCTTGGGCATGCATGATTTTATAGACGATTTATAAAAGATTTCTCAAAAACTGCCAAACCTATGACCCAACTCCTAATGAAAGATGCTAAATTTGATTTTAACAATGATTTCAAAAAAGCTTTTGACATTTTAAAAGAAGAACTAACTATTGCCCCAGTTATTATTGCTCCTGACTGGGGGGCGATTTTGAACTAATGTGCGATGCTAGTGATTATGCTGTGGGAGCTGTTTTAGGAAAGAGGGTGGATAAACAATTTAAACCCATTTATTATGCTAGTAAAACCTTAAATGAGGCACAAGAGCATTATACAACCACTGAAAAAGAACTCCTGGCTGTAGTATATGCCTTTGATAAATTTAGATCTTATTTAGTAATGTCAAAAACTATTGTCTACACTGACCATTCTACTTTGAAGTACTTATTTAATAAGCAGGATGCCAAACCAAGGTTGATAAGATGGGTACTGTTGCTGCAAGAATTTAAAATTGAAATCAAGGATAAGAAAGGAGCAGAAAACTTAGCAGCTTGTAGGATATTAGTTTTCACTTACACATCAAACCATAACACCAAGTTGGCGTATAAATGGAATTCTAGAGAGAGAAAGTTAGAGGTTTAGGGAACTTAGTGAGAGAAAGTGAAGATATTATTATGAGCTCCAACTCTCTACCTTGGGAGGTAGAGAGTATTTATAGTCTTACATAAATCGCCACACAACGGGCTGTGGATCAGGCATACAGTGGGTAAAGACCCGTCCGTCCTCCACGGTGTTACTTAACTAAATACTACTTAACTCAAAAGAACTACGACTACGAGCTTTCTACCGATTACATATACTTGAGGTGACCGACTCTTTAATACCTAGAATTTCTAATTCCTAACAATCTCCCCTTAAGGGAGGTCACCTCAATCATGTACCAAAATTACATTGAATACAAATAGATATTACATTAACAATTATTCTTGCATTCTTGATGTAGTCCTTTGCTCCTAAGCTCGTAGTCATAAATTCTTCACATTGCATGTTTGGTTACTCCAAGTGGAGGTCTTTTACTGATCCACGTGATAATAAATTTGAGCCAGCTTTTGAGATCATCAGTTATCAAAAATCTCTGAGACATCCTTTGTAGTGTTGTGACTTTAGGACCGACATGCTCACATTCTGGATCATGAAATCTTCTCATCAGAGTAGCGGAAGCTTTCGTTGATTCATGATATTGGCAGCAGCATAGCAGAAGCATGGAGTGAAAATATCAGAGTCATTGATGCACTTATCATGATTTCTTTTGAGATGAATGTGTAGTGTGAGCATGCAGCTATGGATTGACCGCTTCATTCTGATCAGCTGCAAACGCAGGATGTACCTGCATAAAACAGTTAGCAATAAAGCACACGAAAGTGTCTTTGATCACTTTCGTTGAATTGAGGTACACGGGCCACGGTTCCCCGTTGATCAGTACAAGTACTGCCTGTGATCAGGTAGGATTCCTAAGAATCTCCTTGACAGGGTTTCGCAGCTGTTCTAGCTGTTCTCAAACCGGAACATCTCAAAGAAGACAACACGGAGTGAGTGAACCAACGAATTTAAGTCCACTGATTGATGAAAAGAGATTTGAAAAACAATCGTGTATTGCTCAATAGAAGTTGTTTTTGCAATACAACGAAGGTTTTATTGAAAATCAATTATCAATCATAAAAACACCTTTTGGTTTGAAAAATGAGTACACGGTCGATGTGCTAAAGAAAAAAGTTGTTAAGCACAAAGACCGATTTTTCAAAGGTATCCGTCAATCCATAACCTGAACCAGGATTGATTCAAGAGATTGAATCGCCCCATTGTTTCTGTTCAGTTGTCACATGGTTGATCTATATAATAGATCTCACATGCCACCTACCAGGAGCTTGTTTGATGTTGGCTCCAGAAGGTTTTCCATCTTCACTGTGAATATGTTCACATATCACTCGGATGTTCAGGCAAAACCACAAGGATAATGCGTAGGACTCAAGATATGATCTCTCTTTCCACATTGTGTGAAACAGAGAGTCTTCATTGAAAGTGTCCTAATGAGATTTATTGATGATCTCGTGGCTCTAGACTCAATTTGTGCATAATTTGGATCCTATATCGGAGACTAGGGAGAGGGTCTCCTTCTTCAATATCAACAATCTCTAAGAGAAAGTCAATAGATAATGTCGGTTCCCCGTGAGAATGAAACAAGTCCTTTTAAGAGGAACTTGAGTGGTTTGGAAAGTTGAAGTGCAGTGCGTCACTTGGTCCATGACGTCTTGTCTTCAATACCGATGTTACCATCAGTAGCATATGAATTGAACCCGGTTTCTGCCCTAAGGTTGAATAAATGGAGGGATATTTGTTTTCACCCTTTTCTCATTCAATTCTTTTTAATTCTTCAACCCCTTCAGTGTTTACCGAGACTTCATAGCAAGAACCTTGTTGGGTTTGTTCCAGTACTTGCTCTGTCTCAGTCCGCACTCTTCCCATATCTCACTTTTCTCCTTTTGTCATCATACCTAAGGACTTCTATACTAACTAGTGGATTGTCCCTGGGTAGATCCCTCCGGTTCTGGCGGATCATGGGAACCAATACCTAACCTTATCATCCTCATATCACCGTACATAAAGTAAAGTTGGTCGGTCTATTTGGTATTGTTCATCTGCCATTGGAACCAATTGAAAACCATTTGAAAAATCAATCCAGATACTTGTGATATATTATCAAAACATTTTGTACCTGAATTGTTTTTGATATTTTTAGAATAAGTGCTCCCCCTCAACATGTGCATCAAATGTTTGAAATTGTTTTGCATACGGAGGCAAGAGGAAGAAATTACTTCTTTGATTACCATTTTTCTAAAAGATATCACCATCACTTCCTTGATCAAGTCAAGTAGATATAGCATTTTCGGGAAGGATGAGGTTTTCATAAATTTGCTCCCCCTCAATATGTGCCTCAAGGTTTGAAAAGAGTTTTGCACATACTAGAGAGAATCTGCACATTGAGATATATGATCACGTTTCGAATCATAGGTTTAAGATAGATGCTCCCCCTCAACATGTGCATTGAAAATTTGAAATCGTTTGTCACATGTGGGAAGGACAGCATGTACATCCTTATAAAACCATTTACCGAATTATCAGTTTAAATCCAATTTAAATCACACATTCTCCCCCGATCACAATTATCAAATCATTTGAGATTTGTGATCTCTTATAGATTTAAGTTGATTTTGAAAGCTTTTAAGGAGAATTGTGACTTGATTATGAAAGCGTTTTAACTGATAAGGATCGGATTTTAAGACTTTAAATTCCATTGATAAAACATGCATGTACATCTTTTGAAAACAATTTAATGCCAAATAACTTTTTAATTTAATTGAAATCATTCTCCCCCTCAATCAATGACATAGGTTGTTGATTGAGAGATAGAGATTTAGACAAATAAGTCCTGATGATTATCAAAAATAGGGACCGAGTTATTTTTCAAAGCAGTTAGTTTTCAGCAGATAAATGTTTATAGAATCAGAGCATTGAATTTTGAAAACATGATAAAGTATGGCTCTGTTCTTTCTTTGAAAAGCGGGTTACTGCCTGAAATGACAGTAAGCCATTGTTTCTCTTTCTCTCAATTTTTTTTTTTTTTTTTTTTTTTTTTTTTTTTTTTTTTTAACATTCGAACAACATCTAAAGTCCCGTGTCATTCTTTGAATGACAGCACAAAGACCGTAGATATTATCGTACCGAGAAAAACATGACAAAATGACAATATTTTTTAGGGTTTTTCGAAATTTTCAAGTTTTTTTTTTTTTTTTTTTTTTTTTTTTTTTTTTTTTTTTTTATGGATTTTGAAGGTTTTATATTTTTCTATTTGATTTTTTGAGGGTTTTATAATTTTGTATTTTGATTTTCGAATAGATATATACAAGAGATAGATGAAGATAGACCTTTACTCCTCGTCTTCCTCTTGAAGACGTTTGAGTGTTTCTGGTTGAAGGCTTTTCAAGCCAAGACGTGGAAGAATAAACTCAAAACGTTCTCTTGGAAGAGCTTTGGTGAAGATGTCTGCTAACTGATATTCATACCTCACAAAATAGAGTTCCACCACACCTTTTTCCACTTGTTCCCTGATGAAATGATGTCGAATGTCGATATGCTTTGCTCTTGAGTGTTGAACATTGTTGCATGAGAGAGCAATAGCACTTTTATTATCACAGTACTGAGGGATTTTGTTGAATTCAAAGCCATAGTCAGATAATTAAGATCTCATCCATAAGATTTGAGCACAACAGGATGACATGGCTATGTATTCAGCCTCTATAGAGGAAATAGAAGTACTCATTTGCTTCTTTGAAGACCAGCTCACAAGCTTATCACCCAAAAACTGAGCACCTCCAGATGTACTTCGACGAGTATCTTGACACCCTGCATGATCAGCATCTGCATAGGCTGTTAGTGACATGCCGGTGTCCTTCGGGTACCAAAGACCCATATTGATGGTTCCTTGGAGATACCGAAAGACCCGTTTAACTCCTTCAAGGTGCTTTTTAGTAGGCTTAGCCTGGTATCTAGCACACATGCAAACAGCGAACAAGATGTCTGGTCAACTAGCAGTGAGGTACATCAGGGATCCAATCATACTACGATATTTCGTTTGGTCAATCATGATCCCTGAGTGGTCCTCATCTAGTTTGGTTCGATCAATCATGGGGGTGTCAACAGGGTCACTTGAATCAAATCCAAATTTCTTTAATATCTTTGTTGCATATTTAGATTGATTTATGAAAATGCCTCCGGGACTTTGTGAAATTTGTAATCCCAAGAAAAATGACATTTGTCCCATCATTGACATTTGAAATTTTGAGCTCATTTCATTTGAAAAACGATCACATTCCATTGGGTCTGTCGAGGCAAAAATAATATCATCAACATAAATTTGAACATGAATTAAATGTTTGCCTGACTTCCTGGTGAACAATGTAGGATCAACTGCTCCTTTGCTAAATCCGGTAGATAGAAGAAACTTTGATAGTGTATCATACCATGCCCTTAGAGCTTGCTTTAAACCGTAAAGAGCCTTCTTCAAACGATGAACGTGAGAAGGATGCTCTTGATTCACAAATCCTTCAGGTTGGCTGATGTAGACGACTTCTTTAAGATCTCCGTTCAGAAATGCCGTCTTCACATCCATCTGATAGACTACCATATTCTTACTAGCAGCATTAGCCAGAAAGATTCTGATTGCCTCAATTCGAGCAACTGGAGCAAAAGATTCTTCAAAGTCAATACCCTCATCTTGACGGTATCCTTTAGCAACTAATCGAGCCTTGTTCTTCAACACATCACCATGCTTATCAAGTTTCACTTTGAAGATCCATTTAAGAGCAATAATCATAGCACAGTCTGGAGCAGGTACTAACTCCCATACATCAAGTCGATCAAACTCATGAATTTCATCTTGCATGGCATTGAACCAGCTATCTTCATTCATGGCGGTTTTAACATCTTTTGGTTCGATCTTAGATAGTACGGAGTTGAAGAAGCACCATAAGGCATCGGTTGCAAGTTGTTTCCGTGTTGATACAGGACGAGAGGGATTTCCAATGATGTTGTCTAGTGGATGATCGTGAGTCCATTTTCTAAGGTGTTCATGTGGCAGTTGTTGAGGGACTGAGGTAGCAGAGTCGATGTCTCCTGAAGAAGATGGTTCTGATGATGATTCAAGAGCAAATATGTTTTCAAATGGAGCATCTTCAGGAGTAGCAAAGGGATTAACTTCATCATTGATGCCAGAAACAGTTCCATGATGTACATTTGAAGAATGATGATTTGTTGATGAGACGGAAGGATCAGCAGTAGGCGCTTCTTGACTTAAAGATATTGAGACTGAGGGATTGACTTCATTCACAGGAATATGAGCAGCCTCTGTTGTAGGGATCAACACCTCATTAGTACTTGGATCATAAAGTTCATCAAACATAGGATCAAACAATTTCTTTAAATCATCTTCAGATGGAGGTACATATGGAGTTTCTTGAAAGGAGTTTGGAACAAGGGATGAACCAATGGGACTGTTTTGAATTGCGGGTCCTGAACTAGAGTGTCCAGGAGCCATGTGACCGGTCAGCTCATCAAACGTAACGTGAATTGTTTCCATGATATTTTGGGTTCTTTTGTTGTAGATTCGGTATCCCTTTTTGTTTGGAGCATATCCTACAAATATTCCAATGTCAGCTTTAGCCCTAAGTTTGCCTAAGTCTTGACCCTCATTAGTTGGATAACACAATGCACCAAACACACGAAGGAAAGAGAGATTAGGTTTTCTGTTGTGGACAAGTTCATATGGAGTTTTTCCATGAACAGTGTGAATCAGGGAACGATTTTGTGTGTAGCATGCAGTGGCAATTGCTTCAGCCCAGAGAAACATTGGAACCTTTGAGTAAATCAGCATTGTTCTAGCGGCTTCAACAAGAGTTCGATTTTGTCTTTCAACTACACCGTTCTGTTGAGGAGTTCGTGGAACACTTCTTTGATGGCTGATTCCAACGCTTTCATAGAATTCACTCAGTTGTTTGTTGACAAACTCAGTTCCATTGTCTGTTCTGATAATTCTGACGGTTTTGTTAAGTCGAACCTGCAGCTGTTTGATGAGTTTGATGATGATATCAGGAGTTTCATCCTTTGTCCTTAAGAACTTGACCCAGGTGAATCTAGAGTAATCATCAACCACAACTAACAGATATTTCTTTCCAAAGATATTCTGCACCCTTATTGGTCCACATAAATCCATATGAATCATATGAAGAACTTCTGTGACAGAGTTAGTAGGTTTGGGTTTATGGGCATACTTCTTGCTTTTTCCCAATTGACATGCTGAACAAAGATGATCCTTTTTATACTTGAGTCTAGGTAAACCTACAACTAAGTCCTTTCTGGTAAGATCATTGATGGTGCCGAAGTTCAGGTGATTGAGACGACGATGCCATAACCATCACTTTGTTTTAGAAGCCTTTGACAGCAAGCAAATTGGAGAAGACTTCATCATATCTTCGATGGAGATGGTGTATAGATTTGAACCACGCGAACCTCTTAAAAGTTCCTTACCATCAAGTTCTCTAACGAAGCAGGTATGTTTTCTGAAGGCTACTTCTAGATCCGAATCGCAGAATTGACCAACAGAGAACAAGTTGTGACCAAGACCTTCTACATAGTAAACTCTAGAGATAACACTTTTGCCAACAACATAGTCTCCATAACCCATAATAGCACCGAAATGATCATTCCTGAATCTAACAGTCCCGATGAATTTGCTCACGAAGTTCATGAGCCGTGACCGGTCGCCAGTCATATGCTTGGAACAGCCTGAGTCCAGGTACCACAGAACGATTTGAACGATATGCAGTTGAACACAGACAAGAATGGATAACTGGATAATTGGGATCCCCATGCAAGAATGGGTTCCATTTGGTTAGTAACAATGGTTGGAACACCCACATCAGAAGTAAAGGCATTCATATCAGAAAATGAGGCAATGAAATCATTGTGAATAGATGCAGTACTAGTGTCTGTATTAGCCCTGTTCACAGTGTGCTCACTTCTTAAGGGAATAGTTCTACCAGTAGACATCCATTTTCTAGTGGGCATTATCTGATTAGTCTTATGACCAACAGGTATCTAATAAAATCCTATTTTACTGAATATTCTTCCTGTGGGTTTCCACTGTTTTCTAACTTTCCTTCGTTTTTGCCTTTTAGCCTTCTTAGCATGAATTTTAGCATTAACAATATTAACTGGACAATTAACACCATTAGGCAGAACATTAACACCACATTCATGATTAGAAACAGAGTTCAAGCAGAAATCAATACAAGGTTTGCAAATAGTATCAGAATTCGAATTAATTACATTACGCCTAAGGCTAATACTAGAATCAACACGATTCGTTTTATTCGGTTCAAACTTAAAGTTCCTAGATTGTTCTTCTACTCTTTTCCAGTGCACATTCTTAGCTTGCGAGGTCCTATCATTCCTTGTATTGTCTTGAGACTTTGACCTGTTCCCTTTAATGTCACTGATTACTCCTGTAGAGGGAATGGGAACATTAGTTGGTTTTACTACTCTTTGCATCACCTGTTTAGATGTGCTGGGATCTGAACTACATGCAAACACACTAAGGTTCACTTTCTTAAAACTAGAAGTACTGAGATTTGTACTCCTAGAAGGCACACTTGAGTTCTCTTTCTTAGCATTGACAGATCTGGAATCTGAACTACTTAAAGGCACACTACGGTTCACATTCAAAACATTGGGAATCGAATGAATATCATACTTGGCATTAGGCATCGAGCATGGAATCAAAGGATTAACTCTCTCACCTAAGGACTTTGGGCATATTGTGATGAAGCATTCTAGGATTTCTTGAGATCGTTTGGCATATAGGCATGCATGTCCAATTGCATTATCATGAGGTTTCTCTAACTTATCCTCTTCAACAATCTCACGCAGACATTCTAGGCAATCCTTAAGGGATGAGAAGTATGTTTGAACAGCAAGTTTGCTGTTCCTGAGATGAGGAGGGACATATTTCACAGACAAAGCATATTTATTACAAGAGTGAACCTTTGATACACCATTCTCCCCATTGGTCATTGGCATTTTCCCTTTTACCTGACTCTTCAGATTCTCAATTTCCTTTTGCAATGAAGCTATTTGTTCATTATTTTTGTTACGAGTGACCTTTATTGTTTCAAATAACTCATTGAAATGACGTTTAACCTTTTCATTTTCTTCTAGAAAACTTTCGTTTTCCTTTTGTAATACATTTACTAGGTTTTGAAGATGAAACGTTTGAGAATTCTGAGAATCTAAAGGAGGAGGCATTTGGGAGCCTGTCATATTGTTCGTTTGACCCTTTAATTGAGAGATTTGGGCTTTCAACTTTCTGATCGTGTTGCACTGAGCTTGAATCTGTTCATCACGTTTGTTAATTTGAAAAACTGCATCAAACTCTGGAGCATCTGAGGATGTCTTGATATTTGAAGTTTTGACATTTTCTTTAAGATGTTGATATTTTAGTTGTAAATTAAAATGCTCAACTTCTAGTTTAGAAAAATGTTTAACCAAATTGTCGTGATCATCCAGTTCAATTTTCTCATTTAGTTCAGAATTAGTTTTTTCAAGCTCAATGACACGATCATGGGAGACTTTCAGAGCAACCGATAGTTCATGAAATTTGGAAGCATTAATGGAACAATTTGTAGCAGTGAAAAACACATCTTGAGCAATACATTCAGAAATCAGGTTCTCATTTAGTGTATGCAAGTTCTTCCTCTCAATCTCATTATATTTTAGTGCTCGCTCATAGTCACTAACTTCAACTATCATTGCATTAAATTCCTTTTCCATTCCCTTAATATCAGTTTCTATCCCCTTTTTAAGACTCTCAAAGTGATCTTTTAGAAGTTTAAAGAAAGGCATGACCTCAGTTAAATAACATTCTTCCTTCCGTTATACCAGTGGGTGTGATCCTTTTCTTGCAAGTTTTCTCAAAATCAACAAATAGTTGAAATATAACATATTGGCTAATTAAGGTCTTGCTTTTAGTGGCAATTGTTCCAGGAACAAGATGCATTGGTGTATTAGGAGGATACACAGTTGCTCTAGGTATTTTCCAAAGGGGAGGGTTTGTTTCAACAATATTTTCAGCTTTCTGCTTATCTAAATCCATTTGCCAGAAAACTTGTTCGGGAGTCAACAATGTCTGAGGCTTAAACTTGTTCAAGGAAATCCAGTTTTCCTTCTTGTAGTCATGGGAAATGATAATTATTTTTTTCTCTTTGCATTTAGGATCATTTAGTTTCTTATTCATCTTCTCCCTAGTGATTTCATCTAATTTCTTATCATCCTCAGTGCACTCAACGCAACTAGGTTTTTGTCTGGGTTTAAGAATCTCATTGCTATCATAGATCACACTTTGAGCTGCTTTTGCTATCTTTCCGTACTCAGGGTTGGGTTTATCTATAATGGGAACACTATGCTTATCGCTCAGAACTCTATGCTTAGTGATCATGTGAGCAGTCTGAATGGTGTTTCCTTGTATGTACAACTTGTTTTCAAGTTTGTTTTTCAAAGTTTTCAGATTAGAAAAATCTCTCAAGAGTTTTGATTCCTTTGCATTAAATTCTTGCTTAAGCATTTTCACATTTTCTTGAAGTTCTTGTTTTTGCTTAGCAGTTTTAGAAAGCTTTTCTTGCAAGGAATTTAATTCTTGTTTTAATACTTCTTCTCTAAAATTACTTTTTCTAATGATTGTACGCACTTGGTCATCCATTTCCTGCTCACGAGTGGTCAACTCAAATTTTGCACGTTGTTCATAAATAGCAGCACGTTCTTTATAGGCATTTAGTTCAGAAATTACAGAATCATCAGAGGCACATGCAGTATATTCATCAAAAACATAGTCATTGTTGACTGCAGAAGATGCATCACTTGGTACAACTTCACTTTCACTTTGTTTCTCATATTGATCATATGGGACAATATTGATATTACCCATATTTTCAACATTTAATTCAAAAGTTTCAGTTGATTGTACTTTGTCATGTATCTGTTGCACATCAGCGTCATCGTATAGTTTTAATACCTCTGATATGAGTGTGTCTTTGGATGAGCCAGCTTGTGGTGAAGAAGAGACCTTGGGAGAAACCATTGGAGAAATGCTAGCCATAAAAATTGTGTGTGTAGTAGGTCCATCATCCACATCAGAGTCGTATGCATCACAATCAGCGACTTGAAAGGCATTCTGATGATTATGACCTATCTCCTGAATAGGCTGCTCATCCACATCTGCATCATAGGTCTTGGCATTGCCCTCAGCTAGAAACAACAATTCCTCTTCATCCAAAGCAGCACCATTATCCTGAGCTTGTACAAGCAGCATCTTGTCTCTGAAGTAATCAGCATTCTGTGGACACTTTGGAGATGTGCAGTTCCTTGCAATGTGTCCCTCACCACCACAGTTATAACATTTGATCAGCTTAGCTTGACCTTGATTACCATTCCTTCCTCGATTCTGATTACCAACATAACCTCTACCAGCTCCACCTCTTCCCTGATCATACTGTCTTTCCTGAACTGGTTGCACCACGATCCTCCCATCTTTAACAGTAGCTTGATTGTGTGGGTTAGATGCTGTTCTGAGGTTGTTGTTGGTTTATGGGAGAGAATTCATGTTTTGACTAATCAGAAGAGCTAGTTGGTTAATGATGTTACCCACGTGTGCATCAGCATCAGCTTGTTTGAACATAGGATCAAGAATGAGTTTGTGATTACCATTACCCATGGGTATAACTTGTGAGGCTTTGGTTGTGATTCCGATGTTTGAGTAGAAAGCAGTTGAGTCATTAGATGAGCTATTCTCTCCCTGGTTGGTTTTGAACTGATTAAGAATCATTTTTTCAAACATGGCATGTCTCTCATTCTGAAGAAGGAAGGCATAGAGTTGCTCATAATTCGTATTCTTCAATCCTTTAGTGAGCTTCACAGAAGTAACAAACTTGTGCCATTCGGGATTCATGTTGTTCACAAATTTTGAGTTCAGCTGAATGTTAGGCATAGTCATTCTGATGTTCCTCATATCATTCACCAGCTTATGAAATCTCACATAGTAATCATAGACACTCTCATCTGGTTTCATCTTGAAGTGTTTAAATTCGTCATAGAGTTGTGATTCTCTGTCTTCCATAGTTAATTCAGAACCTGAGAGAAGCATCTTGACATTATCCCATACTGCCTTTGCTTCGGTGTTGTGATTGATCAGCTTGTAGATGTCTTTAGGAAGACCTTGAAGAACAATGTTAGAAGCCCTGATATCAGCATCGAATCTCTTTTTCTCCTTAACATCAAGCTCATCATACATCTTTGGTCTGTCCATTCCGTAAATCAGAGTTCCATCTTCAGCAGTATCAAGTACATCTCTAGTCGTCTCAACTCGATACGGTCCTTCATCAATGGATTTGAGAATGTTGACACCATTTTCCTTTCCAAGGCAGTACAATTTGATTCGTTGAGCCCAAGAGTCATAGAATGTTCTGTCAAGCATGGGTGGACGAGTGTCTGATCCAGCAGCTTGAACATCCTCTGCAACAGTGGATATGATAGTAGGAACGTTGGTAGACATGTTAACAGTTTATACGGGATTTTATAACTCTATGATTAAACCGGGAAATAGATTCTTTCATGGGATTTTACTAAATCAAGAGAAAACCGTAAACAATCACCCAAGTCGCTAGAAGATAATGCACCAAGTCGCTAACACCTAATTCGCTACACCACCAAGTCGCTAAAGTCCCAAGTCGCTAGACAAATGCAAGTCGCTAAGTAGTAACTCGCTAAGCCTCAAGTCGCTAGCAAAATTTTGGCAGCAATTCGCTACTCAAGTCGCTAAAGATTCAAGGCGCTAAAGAGCAACTCGCTACAAACCAAGTCGCTACCACCAAGTCGCTACCCATAGTGGAGAGTCCACTACTTGTACTGTTAATCGCTAGGTCTAAGTCGCTAGCTCCAAAACTGTAACTCGCTACAAAATTGTGAAGCAAGTCGCTACGAAGAAAGAGATCCGTATATCAAGTCGCTAGCAAGAAAAACCACATAAACATCACTTTTCAATCCAAAAACAACCCAACCAAGATGATTTAAGCTTACCAAATGAAACCCTAAACACTTGTGATGATTCTAAACATAAAAGTACTAACAAAATCCAAACTTTAACACAAGAAATCAACCAAATGATGCACAAACCACTAAACTTTTTCAAACTCAAAAACCACCTAAAAACCACTAGAAATCCAAAGATGTGCACGGTATGATCTAACCATGGCTCTTGATACCAATTGTAGGATATTAGTTTTCACTTACACATCAAACCATAACACCAAGTTGGCGTATAAATAGAATTCTAGAGAGAGAAAGTTAGAGGTTTAGGGAACTTAGTGAGAGAAAGTGAAAGATATTATTATGAGCTCCAACTCTCTACCTTAGGAGGTAGAGAGTATTTATAGTCTTACATAAATTGCCACACAACGGGCTGTGGATCAGGCATACAGTGGGTAAAGACCAGTCCGTCCTCCACGGTGTTACTTAACTAAATACTACTTAACTCAAAAGAACTACGACGACGAGCTTTCTAACGATTACATATACTTGAGGTGACCGACTCTTTAATACCTGGAATTTCTAATTCCTAACACAGCTGATCACCTTTCTCGATTAGAAAACCCTGAGCTTGAGGAACTTGACACAGAAACTATCCGGGACTCCTTCCCCGACAAACACCTCATGGCAGTTAGAATTAAAGATTCCAGTGTCGAACCATGGTACGCAGATTTCACTAATTACCTAGCAGCCACAGTGTTACCTAGCAACAAAAGCTATGAACCAAAAGAAAAAGTTCTTCTCGGATCATAAGTATTACTTCTGGGATGATCCATTCCTTTTTAAATCATGCCCTGATGGTATTATTCGGAGATGCGTATTTGGGGAAGAGCAAAGACAGATTCTGGAACATTGCCACAACGGACCTGCAGGAGGACACTATGGAGCCGACAATACTGCTCGAAAGGTTTATGAGGCTGGATTCTTTTGGCCAAGCATTTTCAAAGATGCCGCAAGGCATGTTAGGGATTGTGACGCCTGTCAAAGGGTAGGGAACATCTCTTCTCGGAATCAGATGCCACTCAACAATATTATGGTATGTGAGGTTTTTGATGTTTGGGGGATCGATTTTATGGGACCTTTCACTCCATCGAAGAATAAAAGTTATATCCTTGTAGCTGTCGATTACATTTCAAAATGGGTTGAAGCCGAGGCCCTGCAAACTTGTGACGCTAGGAGTGTCATTCGCTTTTTGAAAAAATTATTCTCCAGGTTTGGGATTCCTAAGACCATCATTAGCGACCGAGGGACGTACTTTTGTAATGCTATTATGGAGAAAGTCCTAAATAGATATGGAGTACTCCACCGAATGTCTACACCTTATCACCCACAAACCAATGGGCAAACTGAAAACACAAACAGGGCACTCAAACGAATTCTAGAGAAATCCGTCAGCAGTAACAGAAAAGATTGGTCTGACAAGCTTGATGAGGCATTATGGGCATTCAGAACGGCCTTCAAAACTCCTATTGGAAGCACCCCTTTTAAGATTGTTTACGGAAAAGCATGTCATCCTCCCGTGCAGTTGAAACATAAAGCATATTGGGCTCCAAAAAATGCCAACTTGGAGGCTGATATAATCAAGGAGCACAGATTTTCCCAAATAAATCGTTTAGCTGAATTATGAGACGAAGCATATGATCATGCCAGAGCATACAAAGACAGCACCAAAAGATGGCACGATAGGCGAATCAAGGATAAAAAATTTGAGGTAGGACAGGAAATTCTCATTTTTAACTCAAGACTCAAATTATTCCCTGGAAAAATGAGATCTCGTTGGGTTGGCCCACACACAGTAAGTAAGGTATTCCCTTACGGTACTATTGAAGTTCATAACAAGGAAGGAGTATATTTTAAGGTAAATGGACACCGCGCAAAGATTTATTACGGGCAGAATGTTAGCAAGCTATCAGGTGATGAATTCTTCGCAGAATGTTAGTAGTCCGTGGCTCTGAGTCTAACTTAAAGAATCGTTAATAAAGAAAAGTGCTTTTTCGGGAGACAACCCGAATTATCCCTTTCTTTTGTTTTTATTTCCTTTCTTTTGGGTTTTGTGTTTTCTAACCATTTTGCAGGAAATGAGAAACTAATTGCTGCTGCAGTTGCTGATCAGCACAGAGTTACGGCGTAACTCATCTTGGTGATTACGCCGTAACCGACATTTTAGCAGCAGAAATCTTGACGCATTACCAATTACGGCGCAATACCATCTCTGTGGTTACGCCATAACTACTTGCTTCACAGCTCCTACAGGTTTTGCCAGTTACGGCGTAACTTCCTAATAGGAGTTACGACGTAACTTTCCTCTGCTTTAATTCTTTCATTTTAAAACACAGTAACCTTGTATTAGTTTTTAAATGAACTTTGTGGGTGTGTTCCCTGTAAACCCTCACGAGACTTCACTCGTCCACTTGGGAGACCAAGTGGTTTAAAAGGCTTGTTGCATTCGCTAAATGCAACCGTGATTCCTACGAAAGTGAGTTAGGTTTGTTTTTCATTTTTATTTTATTTTTCTTTTTAGAATTATGCTTGTCGGTATTGTGATTTTAGGGATGGAAGTTTGTTCATGACGCTTAAACGAAGGCACGGTTCTTTCTCGTAGGCCTTCTTCTTTTTGGAGCAAATTTCAGAGAAGTTCTCGCTCTAATTCTACCTTTCTCTTTACCTTTATTTTAATGCCTAGTACAAAAGGGACTTTGTACAATTCAAGTGGGGGGACGGGAGTAGAATTATATCTTGAACTTTATTTCACCCTAATTCTTCTAGTTTATTTTAAAAAATTATGCCATTTTGAATTTTGACATGTTTTTTCGAACCTAACTAGATTAGACGTTAGCCGAGCACATACAACCCTTGTTACATGGTGAGATTAGCCTTATCCGTTTCCATTATTTTACCCCAAATCCACCAAATTATGAGTGTGCCGGTAGCTTGTAAACTTTAGAACTTGGCCTTTGCATCATTTCGAGACGATAGACGAGGTATGTTGAGTTAGCTCGATGTATTTGGACTTTTCAGTTTTAGAAGGCAGTATTATAGGATTATCACCCAAACAGCCTACCATTGTGAGTCTATCGATTAGTCACCTCGACTTTTCGACCCCCATGTGAAACCCTTTTGTTGCACTCATCTTTAGTGCAAGATACCCCTAGATACACCCTTCCGAGCCATTCCTTTCATTTTGTCAACCCAATATATTGTTTCGTTACACCCTTACACCTTATCCTACCCTGTAGTCTTTATTTGTAATTGGGAAATCATCATTTGCCTAACTTCAAGGTTCGAGTGGAAAGGTTTGGAAATCACGCTTTCATCGAAAACATTTATGAAGATCATTGATGACCCCCCGAATTCCCTTTGTTCATCTCAAGTGGGGGGATGTTATGTTATTATGTGAAAAAAAAAATAAAAAAATAAATAAAAAAATAAAAAAATAAAAATTTGTTGATTGAGTTATGATATTGTAAAGTGCGATGTTATAAGCACTATAGTTTGAGCTTTATTGATTAGTATCGAGGTGGCCACCTCGGTCACATTAGAAGATTGGAGTTGGAGGAATACCAACTAAAGAAGAAAAGGTAGTGTACCCATCACGACGTCCTCTAATGATGCATCTACCTTGCATTTCATGATCCGGTCTCTAGACTTCTAAGCTTGAACTTTGGGCGGACGGTAAGTGGTGATGACTTAGTTATAGATTTAGACTACCTACTTGTTTTTCATTTTACACCAATTATATATCCCATGTCTTATCCTACCGTTTAGTCATGAAGCGTGTCTAGGTGATGCAGCGAGCAATCTTTGGTGTCTTGGCCATGGATTTGGTCATGTATCTATGATTTTGTCCACTTCACCGTGACATGTTAGTAATGACGAGTCACCCCTTAACCTTTGTCGTGTCTACCCATATTGCCTTTGAGAATTGTTTAGCCCTTAACTCTAGTGGTGGAGATTTGTGTAACTGCCAAGCTTATGATAGAATACATGCTATGACTGTGCGATTGAGTGATCACCCCAAAATTGACACTTAGAATAGTTGAGAGATTTGAGTGTTTGATCCCCTTTCGTGAGGTGTTCGGCTTTGTTTTATTCTAGCATAAGGGATTTGTAAACTCATATTTTCCAGGTTTTAGGAGATATCTTTTTAGGAATCTATCTTATAAGGTCTACTTGAGGGCAAGTAGAGTTCAAGTGGGGGGATATTTGATAACATCAAATAGTCCTGATTATTAAGTGTCAATTTCCCCCGATAATGCTCGTTATTTATATCATTTATATGGATTTACGCTTGTTTTCCATTGTTTTCCACTTTCAGGTAAATTACGAGCATTGGAGCTAAAGAGACGCAGAAATGGAAACATTACTAAAGATTTATCACAGTATGTGATGGATCTGGACACACACCTTGTGTTAATGATATTTTGTATGATATTATTAAGCACGCGGAATTTACTTAGTAATACTTTAGAAGATGGATTGTATGATGTATTGAACGTAAACACAGATTAAACACAAAACTTAAGCTCCAATATTATTGATGAATAATACGAGTGATCTTGCTTATCACTAGGGTTACACCTTGAAGCTTTTGTGAGTAATACATAGGTAATTAGACAAGTACCTAAGACAATGACTTAGGATCTCCTTTTATACAACAAGGAGTCCTTTACAAGATAAGTATAAAGCTAACATTATAGAATATACACAAGGTCTATGCTATAGTTATCTAAATGCTTTCTCCTAATCATTATCCAATAGCAGTGGTAATAATGTACCAGCAGTGGTAATACGTTTCCACTGCTAGTATTAATCCGAGCAGTGTAAACCACAACTATCCGTGGTAATGGATTATTCCCAACAATCCTCCCCTAAACTTATGATTTCTCTGCAAATCAATAAGTTTCTTCAATATGCATTATCTTCAAGGATTTGGGGAATTCAACCAAACACTTTACTTCTTCTTTAACTTTTGAATAGCTCTTGAACATTGATCTTGAAGCCTGAGTAACAATGCTCTGACCTTCTCATTGTCTTCATGAACTCTTATAGTAGTACATAACATCACTGTGAGAGTTCTAGCTCTAAGTGGATATTCTTTCTCAGCAAGCATGAATGCATCTTCTCCACTTGCTGTAGAGACATGATGAACTTCACATGAATCATAGTAAAACCATTTAGTACCAGGACATGTGCATGAGAATTTCCAGAAATCATCATTAACATTTGGTTCATAGAGCCTTCTAAGATTATCCCATAACTGCATCTCCTTCATGTCTTTGAGATCTTGAGCATTAAACCTTTCTTGAACTAACCTCAATAGTGTATCAAGGTCATCTCTATCAAAAGCTTTTATAAGATCTTCAAATTGAATGAATGATGAAGTTTCACCACCTAGCCTTGTGATCTTCCATGTTGGAGCAAAATTGCTAGTAGTGTAAAATTCCCAATCAATGATAGGATGTCTTACTTGCAATGGTTCTGGATAAAAATCTTCTTCTACAACCACAATCATTCCAGTCAGTTATTCTTCAGTGAATTTCTCAGTAGGAATTTCTTGTTCTTCAGCAACCTTAGTCTTCTTAACAGTTTGAGAATCACTTTCTTTGGCCTTTCTCTTCAATCCAGGAAACCTTTTTGCTTCTTCTTCGGAGTTCATAGAAACAAATTCACTGTCTTGCCTTTTTGCTCTGTAGTAAGCTCTTTCAACTTGATCATCAGGCATTCCTTTGAATTGATGCTTCTTCCAACCACCAACATGACAACAATAAGTCTTCATATATGAGAGAACTTGTGCTTTGGTTGGTTGTCTTGATTTCTTTTGACCCTTTCTAACTGTACTAATCACATCTTCAAGTGCTTGATTGTTCTTCATTTGAATGAAATCCTTTAACTGAGCAGTTCTTTGTTCTTCAGTTAAGGATGCATCAGCTACAAGGTCAATTGCCTTTTTCTTGATTATTTGATTATTAGCAATCAAGAACTCAATATCATCTTCAGTAGGAACATAACTAAACTCTGGAGTCTTCTCTCTAAGAATTGTAGGTTGAACAGTGGAAAGTGGATCTTCAATAAAATCTTCCATTCTATTCAATCTTTTAGTCTCCAATAAGCTTGCAACTTCCATTTCTTCAAGCTTTTTCTTTTCAGCAACTTGTTCTTCAGTAATCTGTTTAGCAATTTCTCTATCAAGAGCAATATGTGCTTGTTGTTTCTTTGAAATCTTTCTTCCTGTTTACTCTACACTTTTCATAACTGCTTTACCTTTGTCTTTCTTCAGTTTTTCAAGTTCTTCACTTGCAGTGGCAATATTTGGCTCTACAGTGGAAATGGAATCAGTGGTAAAATCAGTTGCAGTACAGAAAATGTCTTGATCATCAAGTTGCTCTTCTTGAGTATTAGCTTCCTTTGCTTCTTTACTTGTATCTCCTTTATCATCAAAATCAATTTTCCTCCCCTTAGTGTCAGTACCTGTTTTCCTCCCCTGTTTGGGAGAATTTCCCAAATCATTATCAAAACCAGCTGAATCACCATCAGAAGGTGAGGATGAAGATGAAATCACCAACTTTGCAGTTTTCTTGTGCTTTTTCAACCCCTGCAACTCTTCCTTTAAGGCCTGAATCTCTTCTTTTAAGTGTTTAACATCCTTGGCATGCTGCTTCTTGACATGTGCCAAGTCCTTCTAGAGAGATTCAACATGCTTGACTAATTTTGTACATAAAACCATCAATTCCAATTGTTGCCCACTGCCCTCATCACTTCCAACTCTGTTACCTGTTGGGAGAGGTGAATCATGGGGCATTGGCTCAAATTTCTCCCTAGTTGGACTAGGTGGAAGTCTAGAACCACCACTGCTTGTTCCTAGACCAAAAGGTTCAGAAACTTGCTGTGTTGTCATGAAAGAAGGTGGCTGTTTGCTCCTCCTCTCATAGGTGTGAGAAACTTGTGGAGTATAATCAATGTTTAGAACAAAGATTATGGGTGTGGTTTGTTCAGTAGTAATCTTCGCAAGCATTTGAGGTAAGAGTGGTGTAAAAATCATGTTGCCATCTCTATTCATGTTTTGAAAAACTTTAGGCTTTAGGCAACTGATTTCATAAACATTAGTATGGGGTTGCAGTTGAAATTCATTTAGCACTGCTTGCACAAACCTTGGATACATTAAAAATTTTGTTGAACTCTTTACATTGCCAGTCATACTTGTAAAAATATAATTTGACCAGTTAAAAATCTTATCAGTGGCTAGACAAACCAAAGGGTAAGCCATGGTTGAACTAAATTGCTCATAAGATATTTTCTGTGGACTGAGACAATGTAAAAGAGTGTGAATCAAAAATCTCCATTGGGGACAAAAACCACTCTTTTTGAAAGTATCCTTTTTATCAGTGGTATCATACCCCATGGATGATAATGTATCATGAATTTTGGGCATAGGTAATGTGATGAGACCATTGAGATCACCCAAGTGGAGAACTCTCCTCAAGGATGCCTCAGTAACATCAATAGTTACCCCATCCACAGTGGATCTTAGAGCATCCACTGTTTCATGTGTATCCCCATTTTCAAGTGTTATGGTCTTAGCAGAAGTCCAAAACTATTTGATTTGAGAGATATAGATTGTGGGTTTTAAAAGCAAAGCATACCTTATATGAGAGGTATTGAGAACGTCCATAATCTGATGAAAAATAGGGCCACTCTTCTTGTTAGACTTTTGTAGGTAGGCCACTAGGTTGTGCTCATCTACAAATTTATAGGTGCCATAGAAACTTTTGATGAAAAACAATATTATGTCAGTAAGAATTGAAGTAATAACAAGCCAATTGAGAGAGAAAGATATATAGGGTTAGGTTTTAAGATTATTGCGCAAGAAAGATTATCTTTAGAAAGTATTTATCTTTAAGAGGATAAATAATAATATGGAAAGAAGATAATTTCCTTAAAATTTTAACCCTATATATATATATATATATTTACATATATATATGGAAATCAGTGGTTACTTTCAACGGCTAGTAAAAAATAAGTTACTGACATAATCAGTTGTAACGGCTAGAACAATTGTGGTAAAATGACACTGTCAGGGGAAACTGTGAACTAGCAGTGGTAATTTTTCACAAAAATTTCAAAGAGCAGTGGTAAATAAAATCATTTGAAAACTAGATTGCTCTTATCATAGTTTTTAGCAAACTACCAGCTATCAACGGATTTGATATGTCTTTACCATGAGCCATTTGCTATGGACTAGCCAACTCTTAATCATAAAGAATATGGTAAGTTGATAACCATATAGTTTTTGGTAAACTATCAACCATAAACGGATTTGACAAGTCTTTACCAGTAGCCGTTTGCTCTGGACTAGTTGATTCTTATGTGGATTAGACATGGTGAATCAATAACCATTTGTTGTGTATCTCAAATATACACCTTTTAACCAAAATTACTTTTAACCAAACCATTACCCAAGAAAAATATCTTCCAAAGTTAACCCGATAATATCTATATTTACTCCTTAACCTACCAAAATAGGGAGAAGTAAATACACTCATTAATTAACCCTTTCAACCGACTTTGTCTATATAAGGAGGCTTGGCTTATTGTAATCTTCATTAAAGCACATTCAAACACATAAAATCACTAAAAATAATCATGAGTAATCCGTCCAACATCATTGACATCTCCTCTGATTCAGAAGAAGAATATATGATCGAGTCAGAGACTTCCTCAGAGGCATCAGGATGGGATGGATACTTCCTAGCATGGGCTGGAAGCACTTCATCCAAGAAGTATACTAAGGAGACTGCCAAGCGTGTACCTGCTGGAAAACCTGCATCATCTTTTGAGTTTTACTCCAGCTCATCAGATGATGATGAGATGAATGATGAGACCTATTCCATGGTCAAAGAATCGCCAAGAACTCTTTCAAAAGCACTGGAAATAGCTATCTCCAATATGAAGCAGATATCCATACCAATAAAGCCTGCAATGCTACCAAAACCTTGTCCACAAGTTCTTCGTCTTCCTTGTCCAAGAATGCAATCCACCTTTGAGAACAAAAGGAAGAGGGTACAAAAAAAAAGCATGACTATGTGGGCAATGGCAAGAAGCCAATGGAGTAGCTGGTGTTGGATGTAGGATGTGCTAGGTTGCAGTCTTTTGTGTTTTGATGATTAGAAGTACTTTCACTTTGAATGTAATGAATCATGTTTTATTAATGAAGTTTCTTTGTTTTCCTTTTTCCACTGTAAGAGAAAGCCTGTTACCACTTTTTGCACTATAGTTCCCACTGTTAAAAAAATAATTCCTGCATAAGATTGAGTGGACAACTAGAAAGACAAACACCAAAGAGTAACCATTTAATGTAAACAAAGAATCCTTCAAATCTGCAAAGCACAAACATAAACCAAACACTGGAATCACTGTTAAGGATAGCAATGGTTAGTGTAAATCAAGGAATGAACATAGCAGTGGCTATAGTCAATTTGGTCAACTTATAGACACTGATACACTTTCCAAGACCACAGGACTCCATTTACTTCACAACCAAAACTGACATACAGTCCATCATAATGTTCAAAATCTAAAAGATAGGACTTGTTGCCAGCCATGTGCCTTGAACACCCACTATCTGTATATCCTTGATCTGATTTTTTTGTCCTTAGATGTTCCTGCACATAAGAGTAAAGAGTTAGTTTCTTTTTGGGACCCAAGCCATGATTGACTTGGATCTTCCTAGTGTATCAATATAGTTAAATCTATCAAAGATCATTGATACACCATTGGGATTAGTTGTAGAGGTAGTTCCTTTAGGTTTCCATTCCCAACGTGATGAGGCCTTCACATCATTGCCCATGTCCCCCTTTTCATGTTTACAACCCTTGTAGTGGTAACTTTTGTATGAGCAGTGGGAACTGTTGGGAATAATCCGTTACCATGGATAGTTGTAGTTTACACTGCTTGGATTAACACTAGCAGTGGAAACGTATTCCCACTGCCAGTTCATTATTACCACTACTATCAGTTTATGTTTTGTTAAACGCGTCTAGATAAGTATAGAATAGATCTTGTGTATATTCTATTATGTTAGCTTTATACTTATCTTGTAAAGGACTCCTTGTTGTATAAAAGGAGGTCCTAGGTCATTGTCTTAGGTACTTATTAATTTACCTACGTATTACTCACAAGAGCTTCAAGGTGTAACCCTAGTGATAAGCTAAGATCACTCGTATTATTCATCAATAATATTGGAGCTTAAGTTTTGTGTTTAATCTGTGTTTTATACAATACATCATATAATCCATCTTCTAAGTATTACTAAGTAAATTCCGCGTGCTTAATAATATCATACAAAATATCATTGACACAAGGAGTGTGTCCAGATCCATCAAGTGGTATCAGAACGAAGGTTCTGATATTTTTTTTTAGAAGATCCAAGGAATTAGCTTAACTCACTCACTTCATTCAATGGAGATGGAAAACAACCAATCAAACTCTTCTACACCAAGGCTACCAAAGCTCAAACTTAATGAGTTTAAGATGTGGAGGATACTGATTGAGCAATACTTCCTCATATAGGACTATGCTCTATGGGAGATCATTCAAATTGGTGATTCTTTCATGCCTATGACTAGTACTGTGAAGGTTGGTGAAACAGATATTGTAAAAGTGTCTGTGCCTGAATCTAGTATTGAAAAAGCTTGCAGGAAAAATGATCTTAAGGCTAGAAGTTTGTTGCTGATGACTCTTCCTAGAGGCCAGATCATTGCATTCAGCAAGTTCAAGACTGCTAAAGAACTGTTTGAAGAGATTTGCTTAGTATTTGGTGGTAATGATGCTACTAAGAAGACACAGAAGACTTTGTTGAAGCAAAGTTATGAAAACTTCTCTACTTCAAGCAATGATTCACTTGATAGCATCTTCACCAAACTATAAAAGATTGTTACTCAACTGACAGTGTTTGGCATTGAGGTAGAAAAGGAAGACCTCAATTTGAAGTTTCTAAGAAGTTTGCCTTCAGAGTTTCAAACTAATGTCACTGTTTGGGAAAATAAGTCAGACATTGAAACAATGAAGCTCAATGATCTTTCAACAACTTCAAACTCATTGAGCAAAGGTTGAAGAAGGCTGGGAAACTTGGTACAAGCTCTAGTAGCTTGGCATTGTTGTCAACCTCTGTTGACAGTGATGATTCTGAAGATGACAGTGATGATGAAATTGCCATTGCGGGTTCTAAAGTTTCTACTGGTAATGTAAGTGTTACCACTGTAGGTTCGAAGAAGAAGGTTGCTAGTATTGGAGATCCTACCTTTTATGCTTTCATATCCACACAAGTTGATGGCTCTGTCTTAACTCATGAAGACATAGAGCAAATTGATGAAGATGACTTGGAGGAGATGGATATTAAATGGCAGATAAATCTTCTTAGCATAAGGGCTAGGAAATTATACAAGAAGACTGGTAAGCCTATTCACATCAATGGTGATGAAACTGCAGGCTTTGATAAGAAGAAAGTGGAGTGCTTTAACTGCCACAAGTTTGGACACTTTGCTAGAGAGTGCAGAAGACCAAAGACCAAGGACAACAAGTCTAATTGGTACAAGCAAAAGAAGGGACCAACTGTGGAAGAACCAAAGGCAATGCTGGCTATTGATGGTGTGGGCTATGATTGGAGTTTCATGGCTGATGAACAAGAAGAAGAACATTCTGATGCTGCTCTTGTTGCTACTGAATTTGCTCTCATGGCTTTCTCTGACTCAGAGGTACAAAACTTTGATAGTTGTTCTAAAACATGTAGGGCTACTAAAGAAGTTGAAAGGCTTAATGATTTATACTCTAATGAAAGGAAAGAGTTATATACTGCTAATTATACTGTGTCTAATCTTAGGAGAGCTATGGCAGTATTAGAAAAGTAAATAGAGCACTATCAGGCTAATGAGTCAAAATATAATGATGATATGATTCTTCTTAGGAGAGAGGTAGAATATACAACTGCTGTGAATGAAGCATACCAAAAGGAGCTTGAAAAACTCCAAAAGAAAAATGAAAATGTCAATTTAACTTTAGACACATGTTATCATCAGTCTAAGTCAATTGATAAATTTTGGAATGCTCAAATATATAATAAAGCTAAGTTTGGTATGGGTTATAATACAGTGCCTCCACCACTAAGAGGTGTTCCATCACCTCCAGGTATAGATTTAGCTCATACAGGCATAGAGGATTTTAAGGATCTTGAAAGAGAATATGGTCCTTTAAAAGACACAGTGGTGAAGAGTGAGGAAGAGAGTAAGCTTGATAATGATGTTTTTGAGAGTGCTAGTGACTCATCTGTTGTTGATGAGAATGTTAAAAAGAAGGTAGAGGCTTCTATCCCAAAAGTTGTTAATACTGTTACAGAGGAACCTAGGAAACCAGTTAATAAACCTAGACCAACTGTAAGGTATGCTGAGATGTATAGGAACATGCCTACAACTCCTAGGGGTAACCAGAGGAGTTGGAATCATGTTAAATCTTAACAACTAGGCAGTGATTTTGTAATGTACAATAAGGCATGCTATATCTGTGGTAGTTTTGATCATTTACATGCTTATTGTAACTATCATGTTGGGAGAAGGGAAGTCAATGGGAGAAACAGGGTGGAGACTAACAGGTTTCAAAATAAAGTACACCCTAATTCACATTGCAAAATTGTCCCAAGATCAGTTCAACTTAGAAGTGGCCTCAAAACTTTTGCCACTGGAAAAACTGTTAACACTGCTCACCCTAAGTCACCTGTTAAAAGTGCAAACTTTAAAACAACTTTTGCAAAATCTGCACAAACATGGAAAAGAACCTTTCAAGCTAAAAAGGTTAATTATAACCAAAAGTGGTTGCCTAAAAAGAAACCAGCAGTTACCACTACTCATTCAAAAGTTACCACTGGAAGGGTTTTGAACAAGAAAAGGGGGACATGGGCAATGCTGTGAAGGCCTCAGCATGTTGGGAATGGAAACCTAAAGGAAATACCTCTACAACCAATCCCAATGGTGTATCAATGACCTTTGTTAGATTTAACTATATTGATACATGAGGCAGATCCTAGTCAATCATGGCTTGGGTCCCCAAAAGAAACTAACTCTTTACTCTTATGTGCAGGAACATCCAAGGACAAAAAGATAAGATCAAGGATATACAGATAGTGGGTGTTCAAGGCACATGACTGGCAACAAGTCCTATCTTTCAGATTTTGAGCATTATGATGGACAGTATGTCAGCTTTGGAGGTGGATTAAATGGAAAAGTTGCTGGTAAAGGAGTGATTAAAACTGGTAACTTGGACTTTGAACCTGTGTACTATGTAAAAGAGCTTAAGTACAATCTTTTTAGTGTGTCACAAATGTGTGACAAGATGAACAATGTTCTTTTTACCAAAGATATGTGCTTTGTTCTCTCTAAGGATTTTAAGATGCCTGATGACAGTCAGATTCTTCTCAAAATTTCTAGAAAAGGCAATCTCTATATCTTTGATATGAACAACATTGTAGCTAAAGATGATTATACTTGCTTGCTTGTAAAGGCCACAGTGGATGAATCCATGTTATGGCATAGAAGACTTGGTCATGTTAACTTCAAAACCATTAACAAGATTGTCAAAGATGGTTTGGTGAGAGGTTTACCTCATAAAAGATTTGAAAATGATCAAACCTTTGTGGCTTGTCTTAAAGGCAAACAACACAGAGCTTCTTGCCGGTCAAAGTTGGTTAACTCTATTTCTCACCTACTTCAAATGTTACATATGGACTTATTTGGTCCTACATCAGTGAGCAGCTTGAATCTCAAGAAATATTGTCTAGTGGTGACTGATGATTTTAGCAGATTTACATGGGTTTTCTTTCTTGGAACCAAGGATGAAACAACTGGCATCCTCAAGATCTTTATCACTGAAGTAGAAAACCAATATGATATGAAAGTTAAAATCATTAGATGTGACAATGGAACAGAATTCAAGAATAGAGTTATGGATGAATTTTGCAAAGACAAGGGTACTAAAAGAGAATTTAGTATGGCTAGAACTCCTCAACAAAATGGTGTTGCTGAGAGGAGGAACAGAACACTGATAGAGGCTGCAAGAACCATGTTGGCCGATTCTAAATTGCCAATTACTTTTTGGGCTGAAGCAGTTAACACTGCATGTTATGTGCAAAAAAGGGTTTTAGTGGTAAAGACAAAGAACAAGACACCTTATGAATTGTTTAGGGGTAGACCACTTATTCTTGACTTCATGAGACCATTTGGGTGTCATGTATCTATTCTCAATACCATAGATTATCTGGGCATGTTTGATGAAAAAGCTGATGAAGGGTATTTTGTTGGGTATTCCATGGTTAGTAAAGCTTTCAGAGTATTCAACTTAAGAACCCAAAAGATTGAAGAAAATCTGCATGTGGAATTCCTGGAAAACAAAGTCAATCTCAAAGGAACTGGACCAGAAAGGCTGTTTGATCTTGATACTCTAACCAATACTATGAATTATGTACCTGTTTCTACAGGAACATCTTCTTTTGATTTTGCAGGTTCAGAAGAGTTTCTTGATGATGATGAATCAAGCAAAGATCATGCAGATGATCAAGATGAATTCAGTTTACCTCTTTGGGACTATGCAGATACTAATGATATATCAAAGACTGGAGATGTTCATCCTTCTAGTGATTTGAGAAAGGAAGGAAGTAGTAATTTGAATGCTGAAAATTCTAAAAGTAGTGGAAATTCAGATTCCACTGTTAGGGAAAATGTTTTCACTGCAACACCAGATGTGGAAACCACAACTCCAGTTACTGAGGAAGCTCAAGCCAATGATGTTGAAATCTCAAATATGCCAAGTGAGATTGTAGTTCCTTAAACTCCCTATACTTCTATTCATAAATCACACCCTCTTGAAAATGTGATTGGGGATATCTATTCACCTGTGAAGACTAGAAGACAAACTAAGCTCCTGATGTCCATGGATTCATTATTAAAATATATGAGTCTAAGATTCATGAAGGCAATAATGAATGTCTCTTTATGTGTTTTCTGTCACAAATGGAGCCAAAGAATGTCTACAAGGCACTTGAAGATGAAAGTTGGGTAGAAGCAATGCAAGAAGAGTTGCTCCAATTTAAGCTTCAAAAGGTTTGGGTGCTTTGTGATTTGCCTTCTGGCAAGAAGGTAATAGGTACTAAATGGGTGTTCAGAAACAAGAAAGATGAAAGAGGAATTGTTATAAAAAATAAAGCTAGGCTTGTGGCTCAAGGATACACTCAAGAGGAGGGTATTGACTATAAAGAAGTATTTGCCCCAGTTGCACGAATTGAAGCAATCAGGCTATTTTTAGCTTATGCATCCTTTATGGGCTTTAAGGTCTATCAAATGGATGTGAAGAGTGCTTTTCTATATGGGCAGATTGATGAGGAGGTTTATGTCTCACAACCTCCAGGCTTTGAAGACCCTGAATATCCTAACAAAGTATACAGGGTAGTTAAAGCTTTGTATGGCTTGCATCAAGCACCAAGGAAATGGTATGAAACCTTAACCACTTATCTTCTTACTAATGGGTTTCATAGAGGCAGAGTGGATCAAACTTTGTTCATCAAGAAAGACAAGAATGATATCTTGCTTGTTCAAGTGTATGTTGATGATATCATTTTTGGGTCTACCAAGACAGAGATGTGTAAAGAATTTGAGAAACTAATGAAAGAAGAATTTCAGATGAGTTCTATAGGTGAACTCACATTCTTTTGGGGACTTCAAGTACTACAGAAGCCAGATGGTATTTTCATTAATTGTCACACCCCCAAATTACCTGTTTTGCAGCGGAATGGAATTCCTGGGGATTGACTGTCATAGCATCACAATCACAGTTATATTGAACGACCTAAAGTGTCGTTTGAAAAGAACATCGTTTGATTTAATAAAACAATCAGAGTTTACAAAGTAGGTCCCAAATGAAAATCAACTTGTGCGGAAATAAGTTTGTTACAATTCAAACGATGTTTTAAAGTGCGTAAAACCCAAGTGAGACGCGTCGTCATCGCGACCCCATGATGTGTCCAAATGCATGCCATGAAGTGAATGCCTTAGATACCTGAGATAAAACATGCTAAAAGTGTCAACACAAAGGTTGAGTGAGTTCATAGAGTTTGAATTTAAATGTAAAGCCTTTCAAAATCGTTTATGCAGCAAAGGCATTGTAAATCGTTGAAATGTAAAGATTTTCAAAATCGTGTATGTAGCAAAGGCATTGTAAATCCACTCAGTTCCAAGTCCCGCCCATACAAAACTTGCAACCTGTGTGTTCACAACCCACTGCCGGAATATGTAGAGTTAATGTTCGAGTGCATGATGTCAAATGAATTCACAATAGTACCTAACTCGACGTAGAACAATAGCACATAATCAATAGCACTTAACTCGACGTAGAACAATAGCACATAATCAATAGCACTTAACTCGACGTAGAACAATAGCACATAATCAATGGCACATGACTCAATGTATCGAAATCGTTTATGCAGCAAAGGCATTGTGAATCCACTCAGTTCCAAGTCCCGCCCATACAAAACTTGCAACCTGTGTGTTCACAACCCACTGCCAGAATATGTAGAGTTTATGTTCAAATGAATATGAGTGTGGTTCAAATCGTTCCAAGACCGTTAGTCCATGAATATACCAAGACCGTTAGCTCAATGAATATACCAAGACCATTAGTCCAATGAATATACCAAGACCATTAGCTCAATGAATATACCAAGACCATCAGTCCAATGAATATAATATGGAATTTCTAAGTATGGCAAAACTGCTACTATGCATGACTAAACATTCAGTTCGGCTAAACATGTAATTTGCAAATAGTCATGAATGTAATAAACATTATTGAGCATGTATCTCCCCCAAAACAGTTAATAACAGCATTAAAACAAGAAAAGTGGGGCTATGGAACTCACTTGGTAAACTGAAATGATGGCAAAAGTGAGTACACTGAAGTATAATGAGATGCGTTATCCGCGACCTATTACGAATGATATGATATGTCATGAGTTGCAATGTAATGTTATGCATGCATTTCGTATGTTATTTATACCATTTGCGAGTTTTGAAAATATTACTCATCGTCGAAAAATACTCGTTTGACGTCTTGACCAATCAAAAATCACTTTACATGTTTTTACGTCAAAATGTCATCCTACAATGATTTTATAATGATTTTTGGTGAAATTACCACTTTTCGTCGCAAAACAATGTCGTCGGAATTTTCATGAAATCAACAAAAATGGCTTTGGAAAACTAGCCGTAAAACGGTGTACGTCGATCGTTAGAGAACGAACTCGACTGTTTTGGAAAGTTTGCATCGATATCTAGAAGTTTCAGTTCAGGAGTTTTCGTCCAAAAGGTCTCGATCATAAAGATATTAAAGGTTAAAGTTGGTGATTTTGTTGAATTGTGTGCAGAAAATAAGTTTCGGCCAAGTTTGAACATCCGTAAATAATTCACTATAATTCCGCTTGACAAACAGCTTTTCGTTTTGAAAAATATGGCCGATGAACTTGATTTTACTAGCAGACATTTTGTTCCAAAAAGTTTCACAACTTTGTTAAAAACTGCCGCAAACATGGTCGTTACAGCTAATAAAATACTTGAATCGTAAAAATAATATGATTTTTCAGAAAATAATAGTTACGGCAACTTTACAAAAACGGGCATATCTTTGTCGTTTTAAATCCGTTTTCTACGTATAATATGTCCTTAGCTTCGTATCGAAGTAAACTAATATATTTTTGAGAAGTCGAAATAATTTGTGAAGCTTAAGGCTCGTTTTTGACCCGAATAAACTGAAAACAGCAAGCTGATTTTTCTGAAAATAATACGTTTCGTCGTCAAACTTTAAAAATCCATAACTTCTTCGTTATAAGTCCGTTTTTATCCGTTCAAGCGGCCACGGATTCGTTTTAAAGTATATTTTCTAAATATCAAGGCCAAAACTTCGCACCAACAGTAGGTTTTTCCAGAAATTCGATTTAAGGACAGAACATCAAAATATAGTTATCGAAAATAGTTTTTCTCGGACAAAACCTATTCTAATCCCTTCAAATCAACTCCAAAGCTAATCTAATCCTACCATACACCTTCTTAGGGTGTCATGGGTTCCTAATCACCATCAAGACCAAGAATACCATGGGGATAATTATAGGATGACCATAAATATATATATAACTTCTTAAAATCATGAAAAATGGTATAAATCACATATCATGCATACTTGCTCCAAAAATGAAAAGAAACATATGAAAATGAAAAGGAAACATGAAAATGATAAAAACATGCTTACAAGTGAGTATGATGAGGTGAAAGTAACAAGGATTGTCCTAAATACTCTTGGTTTTTATTTCAAAACCATATAAAGAGTATACACTAGATTGTTATAACACTTGATCTTGAGAAAATTTTTGAAGTGATCCCTTGGAACCCTTTGATGTGGCCGGTTATGATGAACCCAAAAGAGAGAAAGAAAAAAAAAAAAAAAACTTGCTAACACTAGGTGAAAGAATTTTGTGAAAATGAATGAATGAGAAAATGGTTTAGGCAAGACTTTATGTATAAGTGAATTATTAGAAATCAAGGCAAACCATGCCACATTTAATGCAATTCCTCCCCCCTTGCACCGAATTTTGGGGATTATGTTTCACAAAGATCTTTTTTTTTTTTTTTTTTTTTTTTTTTTTATATAATGTAGGTACTTGTATTATTTGTATAATTCTTGACAAAAGTGTAAGTAATAGTGTAGAGAATTGTAACTTTTTGGTACAAGTAAGTTTTTAATAGGTCAAAATAGAATGTAATGAGATACTAAAAATTGTAAAAATACATTCCTTGTGAAAATTGAGTGATAAGATAATTATCGTAAAATTTTTTAAGAAAACGACGTAATAATTAAACTTTAACAATTAATGTACCAAATAAATTTGAAACACTTGGAAAACTAAAAATATAGTTTTTATGAACTAAATGTAAGTTTAAAAATACCTCGGGATCATTTTTGAAAGTAACGGGTTAAATAATCAAAATAAAAACTCACGCGATAAAAATTATTAAATAAAAATTACGCGTTGAAGGTGAAATGAAATGTCGTGAATGAACTAATGAGATGCACATAATGTCAATGAAATGTAGACTAATCATAGTCCATATGAAATGTACGTGATGTCATGATCATGAATTCGCCGCTAAACCTCCAAGGTTACGCGAATTTGAAACAAGTAAACCAAGTTTACTAAAAATGTTGAAATAATGAGACATGAACGGTGTCGAGAAATGACCTGAAAGTACGGGTTGTCACATTCGCCCAACCAAAAAGGAATTCAGTCCCTGAATTCAATCGTTGTTAGTCTATCGGGTTCAGGGTTTGATGTAGCAAACTTTCCCATTCCCGAGCAAAACCCTCAAAAGACTTTTTGGTAACCGATTTTTACTTAATCCCACAACTCATCAAACAAGAACTGTCATACGATTAGGCTAAATCGGTTTAGGTAACAACTTGTTTCTAGCTCGATCTTTGCAACTCATCAAACAAGAACTGTCACGCGGATCAAACTGGAAACAAGTGGTTTGAAGAAAATCTTTTGAAAATTTGGCTCGATTACGGAATTGTTTACACATATAAGCCTACTACTCCCTTCATTGCATGATTCTTCCTGAATTAGACATAGGTGATCAGGCTATGTATAATTTAGGAGTAACTATGCAATGCTTGGACTAATCGACTCATATGATGTTTGGTGTTAAGTCAACCGGTGTAAAAATTGTGATAGGGAATGACAGGGCATCCATGTGACAATCGATATGAAATGAAAGTAAATAACTCGAAAAATGTACGTATAAACCGCATGCAAAGTGAACATGCACTTGTGATGAAATGATGAGATGCTATGATGATGTAGTTATAGTCTAGGGTCAATGATGCAACCTAGTTCTCTATAACTGAAGCTCTGATGCCAATCTGTCACACCCCCAAATTACCTGTTTTGCAGCGGAATGGAATTCCTGGGGATTGACTGTCATAGCATCACAATCACAGTTATATTGAACGACCTAAAGTGTCGTTTGAAAAGAACATCGTTTGATTTAATAAAACAATCAGAGTTTACAAAGTAGGTCCCAAATGAAAATCAACTTGTGCGGAAATAAGTTTGTTACAATTCAAACGATGTTTTAAAGTGCGTAAAACCCAAGTGAGACGCGTCGTCATCGCGACCCCATGATGTGTCCAAATGCATGCCATGAAGTGAATGCCTTAGATACCTGAGATAAAACATGCTAAAAGTGTCAACACAAAGGTTGAGTGAGTTCATAGAGTTTGAATTTAAATGTAAAGCCTTTCAAAATCGTTTATGCAGCAAAGGCATTGTAAATCGTTGAAATGTAAAGATTTTCAAAATCGTGTATGTAGCAAAGGCATTGTAAATCCACTCAGTTCCAAGTCCCGCCCATACAAAACTTGCAACCTGTGTGTTCACAACCCACTGCCGGAATATGTAGAGTTAATGTTCGAGTGCATGATGTCAAATGAATTCACAATAGTACCTAACTCGACGTAGAACAATAGCACATAATCAATAGCACTTAACTCGACGTAGAACAATAGCACATAATCAATAGCACTTAACTCGACGTAGAACAATAGCACATAATCAATGGCACATGACTCAATGTATCGAAATCGTTTATGCAGCAAAGGCATTGTGAATCCACTCAGTTCCAAGTCCCGCCCATACAAAACTTGCAACCTGTGTGTTCACAACCCACTGCCAGAATATGTAGAGTTTATGTTCAAATGAATATGAGTGTGGTTCAAATCGTTCCAAGACCGTTAGTCCATGAATATACCAAGACCGTTAGCTCAATGAATATACCAAGACCATTAGTCCAATGAATATACCAAGACCATTAGCTCAATGAATATACCAAGACCATCAGTCCAATGAATATAATATGGAATTTCTAAGTATGGCAAAACTGCTACTATGCATGACTAAACATTCAGTTCGGCTAAACATGTAATTTGCAAATAGTCATGAATGTAATAAACATTATTGAGCATGTATCTCCCCCAAAACAGTTAATAACAACATTAAAACAAGAAAAGTGGGGCTATGGAACTCACTTGGTAAACTGAAATGATGGCAAAAGTGAGTACACTGAAGTATAATGAGATGCGTTATCCGCGACCTATTACGAATGATATGATATGTCATGAGTTGCAATGTAATGTTATGCATGCATTTCGTATGTTATTTATACCATTTGCGAGTTTTGAAAATATTACTCATCGTCGAAAAATACTCGTTTGACGTCTTGACCAATCAAAAATCACTTTACATGTTTTTACGTCAAAATGTCATCCTACAATGATTTTATAATGATTTTTGGTGAAATTACCACTTTTCGTCGCAAAACAATGTCGTCGGAATTTTCATGAAATCAACAAAAATGGCTTTGGAAAACTAGCCGTAAAACGGTGTACGTCGATCGTTAGAGAACGAACTCGACTGTTTTGGAAAGTTTGCATCGATATCTAGAAGTTTCAGTTCAGGAGTTTTCGTCCAAAAGGTTTCGATCATAAAGATATTAAAGGTTAAAGTTGGTGATTTTGTTGAATTGTGTGCAGAAAATAAGTTTCGGCCAAGTTTGAACATCCGTAAATAATTCACTATAATTCCGCTTGACAAACAGCTTTTCGTTTTGAAAAATATGGCCGATGAACTTGATTTTACTAGCAGACATTTTGTTCCAAAAAGTTTCACAACTTTGTTAAAAACTGCCGCAAACATGGTCGTTACAGCTAATAAAATACTTGAATCGTAAAAATAATATGATTTTTCAGAAAATAATAGTTACGGCAACTTTACAAAAACGGGCATATCTTTGTCGTTTTAAATCCGTTTTCTACGTATAATATGTCCTTAGCTTCGTATCGAAGTAAACTAATATATTTTTGAGAAGTCGAAATAATTTGTGAAGCTTAAGGCTCGTTTTTGACCCGAATAAACTGAAAACAGCAAGCTGATTTTTCTGAAAATAATACGTTTCGTCGTCAAACTTTAAAAATCCATAACTTCTTCGTTATAAGTCCGTTTTTATCCGTTCAAGCGGCCACGGATTCGTTTTAAAGTATATTTTCTAAATAGCAAGGCCAAAACTTCGCACCAACAGTAGGTTTTTCCAGAAATTCGATTTAAGGACAGAACATCAAAATATAGTTATCGAAAATAGTTTTTCTCGGACAAAACCTATTCTAATCCCTTCAAATCAACTCCAAAGCTAATCTAATCCTACCATACACCTTCTTAGGGTGTCATGGGTTCCTAATCACCATCAAGACCAAGAATACCATGGGGATAATTATAGGATGACCATAAATATATATATAACTTCTTAAAATCATGAAAAATGGTATAAATCACATATCATGCATACTTGCTCCAAAAATGAAAAGAAACATATGAAAATGAAAAGGAAACATGAAAATGATAAAAACATGCTTACAAGTGAGTATGATGAGGTGAAAGTAACAAGGATTGTCCTAAATACTCTTGGTTTTTATTTCAAAACCATATAAAGAGTATACACTAGATTGTTATAACACTTGATCTTGAGAAAATTTTTGAAGTGATCCCTTGGAACCCTTTGATGTGGCCGGTTATGATGAACCCAAAAGAGAGAAAGAAAAAAAAAAAAAACTTGCTAACACTAGGTGAAAGAATTTTGTGAAAATGAATGAATGAGAAAATGGTTTAGGCAAGACTTTATGTATAAGTGAATTATTAGAAATCAAGGCAAACCATGCCACATTTAATGCAATTCCTCCCCCCTTGCACCGAATTTTGGGGATTATGTTTCACAAAGATCTTTTTTTTTTTTTTTTTTTTTTTTTTTATATAATGTAGGTACTTGTATTATTTGTATAATTCTTGACAAAAGTGTAAGTAATAGTGTAGAGAATTGTAACTTTTTGGTACAAGTAAGTTTTTAATAGGTCAAAATAGAATGTAATGAGATACTAAAAATTGTAAAAATACATTCCTTGTGAAAATTGAGTGATAAGATAATTATCGTAAAATTTTTTAAGAAAACGACGTAATAATTAAACTTTAACAATTAATGTACCAAATAAATTTGAAACACTTGGAAAACTAAAAATATAGTTTTTATGAACTAAATGTAAGTTTAAAAATACCTCGGGATCATTTTTGAAAGTAACGGGTTAAATAATCAAAATAAAAACTCACGCGATAAAAATTATTAAATAAAAATTACGCGTTGAAGGTGAAATGAAATGTCGTGAATGAACTAATGAGATGCACATAATGTCAATGAAATGTAGACTAATCATAGTCCATATGAAATGTACGTGATGTCATGATCATGAATTCGCCGCTAAACCTCCAAGGTTACGCGAATTTGAAACAAGTAAACCAAGTTTACTAAAAATGTTGAAATAATGAGACATGAACGGTGTCGAGAAATGACCTGAAAGTACGGGTTGTCACATTAATCAAGATAAATATGTGGCTGAGATACTAAGGAAGTTCAAGTTCACTGATGCAAAGTCATCCAACACCCCTGCAAACAAGACTACACATCTACTTCTGAAGGAAAATAGTGGTGAAGCTGTTGATGTGCACATGTATAGGTCTATGATTGGTTCTTTGATGTATCTTACATCATCCAGACCAGATATCATGTTTGCAGTATGTGCCTGTGCAAGGTTTCAAGTTACTCCCAAGGTCTCTCACTTGACTGCTGTGAAGAAGATTTTCAGATATCTTAAAGCATTTCCTACTCTGGGATTGTGGTACTCCAGAGATTCTCCTCCAGATCTGGTTACTTACTCAGATAGTAACTATGCTGGAGCTAGCTTGGATAGAAAATCTACAACAGGTGGATGCCAATTTCTTGGCAACAGATTAGTGTCATGGCAGTGCAAGAAGCAAACTATGGTGGCTAATTCTTCAACTGAGGCAGAGTATGTGGCTGCTGCTAGTTGTTTTGCTCAAGTTCTATGGCTTCCGAATCAACTTTTGGACTATGGGTACAATTTCATGAATACCATCATTCATATTGACTATAGCAGTACCATTTGCATCATTAAGAATCTTGTTCAACATACAAAGACCAAACATATTGAAATTAGACACCACTTCATTCGAGATTGCTATGAACAGGGACTAATTCAGGTTGTCAAAATTCATACTGATGACAACTATGCTGATTTGTTAACAAAAGGCCTTGATGTGGAGAGATTTCAGTACTTGGTAACAAGTATTGGAATGCTTAATCCATAACCTTTTTGTTAAAATGTTCTCTGGTGTTGAGGGGAGGCCATAAGGTACTGACACTGTTGTAAGAGTTTGTATATGCTTTTTTCATGGGAGTTAAATGTAAAAGGTGTATATCTGAGATACACAACAAATGGTTATTGATTCACCATTTCTTATACACATAAGAATCAACTAGTCCAGAGCAAAGGGCTACTGGTAAAGACTTGACAAATCCGTTTATGGTTGATAGTTTACCAAAAACTATATGGTTATCAACTCACCATATTCTTTATGATTAAGAGTTGGCTAGTCCATAGCAAACGGCTCATGGTAAAGACATATCAAATCCGTTGATGGTTGGTATTTTTCTAAAAACTATGATAAGAGCAGTCTTGTTATCATGATTTTATTTACCACTTCTCTTTGAAATTTTTGTGAAAAATTACCACTGCTAGTTCACAGTTTCCACTGACAGTGTTATTTTACCACTGTTGTTCTAGCCGTTACAACTGATTGTGTCAGTAACTTATTTTTACTAGCCGTTGAAAGTAACAACTGTTTGCCATATATATAGGGTTAAAATTTTAAGGGAATTATCTTCATTTCATATTTTAATACTTTCTTAAGATAATTTTACTTGCGCAATAATTCTAAACCCTAACCCTATTTATCTTTCTCTCTCAATTGGCTAGTTACTCTTTCATTCTTACTGACATAATATCGTTTTTCATCAAAAGTTTCTATGGCATCTTTGAAGTTTGCAGATGAGCACAACCTCGTGGCCTATCTACAAATGTCTAATGAGAAGAGCAGCCCTGTTAATCATCAAACTGTAGACTTTCTACATACCACACATATAAGGTATGCTTTGCTTTTAAAACCCACAATTTATATCTCTCAAATCAACCAGTTTTGGACTTCTGCTCAGTCCATAACACTTGAGATTGGAGATACACATGAAACAGTGGATGCTCTACGAGCCACTGTGGATGGGGTAACTATTGATGTTACTGAGGCATCCTTGAGGAGAGTACTCCACTTGGGTGATCTCAATGGTCTCATCACCTTACCTATGCCTGACATTCATGATACTTTAGCATCCATGAGGTATGATACCACAGACAAAAAGACTAGTTTTAAAAAGAGTGGTTTTTGTCCCCAATGGAGATTTTTGATTCATACTCTGTTGCATTGTCTCAGTCCAAAGAAAACATCTTATGAGCAATTTAGTTCAACCATGGCTTATCCTTAGGTTTGTCTAGTCACTGATAAGATTTTTAACTGGTCAAACTATATTTTTACAAGTATGAAAGGCAATGTAAAGAGTAAAACAAAATTTTTAATATATCCAAGGTTTGTGCAAGCAGTGCTTAATGAGTTTTAACTGCAATCCCACACTAATGTTTATCAAATCAGTTGCCTAAAGCCTAAATTTTTTCAAAATTTGAACAAAGATGGCAATATGATTTTTACACCTCTCCTACCACAAATGCTTGCTAAAATTTCAACTGAACAAAACACATTAATGTTCCAAACATTAATTATACCCTACCAGTTTCGAGAACCTATGAGAGAAGGTCTAAACAGTCAACTCCTCTCATGACAACACAGCAAGTTTCTGAACCTTATGGTCTAGGAATAAGCAGTGGTGGTTCTAGACTTCAACCTAGTCTAACTAGGGAGGAATCTGAACCTTTGCCCCATGATTCATCTCTCCCAACAGGTAACACAGTTGGAAGTGATGAGGGCAGTGGGAACCAATTGGAATTGATGGTTTTGTGTACCAAGTTAGCAAAGCAGGTTGAATCTCTACAAAAGTCTTTGGCACAAGTCAAGAAGCAGCATGCCAATGATATTCAAAATTTAAAGAAAGAGATTCAGACTGTAAAGGAAGAGATACAAGGGTTGAAACAGCACAAGAGGATTGCAAAGTTGGTGATTTCATCTTCATCCTCACCTACTGATGGTGATTCAGCTGATCATGATTTGGGAAATTCTTCCAAACAGGGGAGGAAAACAGGTGATGACACTGAGGGGAGGACAATTGATTTTGAAGATGAAGGAGATACAAGTAAAGGAGCAAAGGAAACTGAAACTCATGGAGAGCAACTTGAAGATCGAGACATTTTCCAAACTGCAACTGATTTTACCACTGATTTGATTTCCACTGCAGAGCCAACTTTTGCCACTGCAAGTGAAGAATTTGATAATTTAAAGAAAGACAAGGGTGAAGCAGTTATGGAAGATGTAGAGCAAACTGGAAGCAAAATTTCAAAGAAAAGACAAACTCAGATTGCTCTTGATAGAGATCTTGCAGAGAAGATAGCAGAAGAACAAGTTGCTGAGAAGAAAAGATTGAAAGAAATGGAAGTTGCAAGCTTTTTGGAAGCTAAAAGATTGAATAGAATGGAAGATTTTGTTGATCCACTTTCCACTGTTCAACCTACAGTTCTAAGAGAGAAGACTCCAGAGTTTAGTTATGTTCCTACTGAAGATGATATTGAATTCTTGATTTCTAATAATCCAGAAATCAAGAAAAAGGCAATTGACCTGGTAGCTGATGCATCCTTAACTGAGGAACAAAGAACAGCTCAGTTGAAGGATTTCATTCAAATGAAGAACAATCAAGCACTTGAAGATGTGATTAGTACAGTCAAAAAGGGTCAAAAGAAATCAAGACAACCTACCAAGAGACAAATTCTTTCATATATGAAGACTTATTGTTGTCATGTTGGTGGTTGGAAGATGCATAAATTCAAAGGAATGTCTGATGATCAAGTTGAAAAGGCTTACTACAGAACTCAAAAACAAGATAAAGCTTTTATTCCAATGGGTTCTGAAGAAGAAGCAAAAAGGGTTCCTAGATTGAAGAGAAAGGCCAAAGTAAGTGATTCTTAAACTGTTAAGAAGACTAAGGTTAATGAAGATCAAGCAATGTCTACTGAGAAGGAAATTCCTACTGAGAAACTCACTGAAGATCAATTGACTAGAATGATTGTGATTGAAGAAAGAGATTTTTATCCAGAACCACTGCAAGTTCGACATCCTATTATTGATTGGGAAGTTTACACTGCTAGAAATTATGCTCCAACATGGAAGATCACAAGGCTAGGTGGTGCAACTTCATCATTCATTCAATTTGAAGATCTTATAAAAGCTTTTGACAGAGATGACCTGAATACACTATGGAGGTTAGTTCAAGAAAGGTTTAATACTCAAGATCTCAAAGATACTAAGGAGATGCAGTTATGGGTGTATCTTAGAAGGCTCTATGAACCAAATGTTGATGATGAATTCTGGAAAACCTTATTCACAAGTTTTGGTACTAAATGGTTTTACTATGATTCATGTGAAGTTCATCATGTCTCTACGACTAATGGAGAAGACTTTTTCATGCTTGCTGAGAAAGAATATCCACTTAGAGCTGGAGCTCTTACAGTGATGTTAACCTTACCAATAAGAGTTAATGAAGACAATGAAAAGGTCAAAGCATTGTTACAAAGACTTCAAGATCAATGTTCAAGAGCTATACAGAAGTTAAGGAAAAAGTGAAGTGTTTGATTGAATTCCCCAAATCCTTGAAGATAATGCATATTGAAGAAACTTATTGATTTGCAGAGAAATCATAAGTTTAGGGGAGGATTGTTGGGAATAATCTGTTACCACAGATAGTTGTGGTTTACACTGCTTGGATTAACACTAGCAATGGAAACGTATTCCCACTGCCAGTTCATTATTACCATTGCTATTAGTTTATGTTTTGTTAAACGCGTCTAGATAAGTATAGAATAGATCTTGTGTATATTCTATTATGTTAGCTTTATACTTATCTTGTAAATGACTCCTTGTTGTATAAAAGGAGGTCCTAGGTCATTGTCTTAGGTACTTGTTAATTTACCTACGTATTACTCACAAGAGCTTCAAGGTGTAACCCTAGTGATAAGCTAAGATCACTCATATTATTCATCAATAATATTGGAGCTTAAGTTTTGTGTTTAATTTGTTTTTTATACAATACATCATATAATCCATCTTCTAAGTATTACTAAGTAAATTCCGCGTGCTTAATAATATCATACAAAATATCGTTGACACAAGGAGTGTGTCTAGATCCATCAGGAACCGCTGGTTTCTTTTTAGGTACCCACTGTTGGTTATAATGAACCTTTTTAGTTTGAAAAGTTCCTTTGCCTGTTTATGCAGATTTTGCAAAAGTTGGTTTGGACTTTGCACTTTTAACAGGTAACATCGGGTGAGCAGTGTTAATAGTTTTTGTAGTGGCAAAAGTTTTGAGACGACTTCTTAGTTGAACTGCTCTTGGGACCATTTTTCAATGTGAATTAGGGTGTACATTATTTTGAAACATGTTAGAATTCACCCTTTTATTCCCATAGACTTCCCTTCTCCCAACATGATAGTCACAATAAGCATGTAAATGATCAAAACTACCACAAATATAGCATGCCTTATTGTACATCACAAAATCACTACCTAGTTATTGAGATTTAACATGATTCCAACTCCTCTGGTTACCCCTAGGAGCTGTAGGCTTGTTCCTATATATCTCAGCATACCTTACAGTTGATCTAGGTTTATTACATGGTTTCCTAGGTTCCTCTGTAACAGTATTAACAACTTTTAGGATAGAAGCCTCTACATTCTTTTTAACATTCTCATCAACAATAGATGAGTCACTAGCACTCTCAAAAACATCATTATCATGCTTAATCTCTTCCTCACTATTCACCATTGTGTCCTTTAAAGGACCATATTCACGTTCAAGGTCCTGAAACTCTTCTAAGCCTGTAAGAGCTAAATCTATACCTGGAGGTGATGGAACACCTCTTAGTGGTGGAGGCACAATGTTATAACCCATACCAGACTTAACTTTACTATATATTTGAGCATTCTAAATTTAACAATTGACTTAGACTGATGATAACATGTGTCTAAAGTTAAATTGACATTTTCATTTTTCTTTTGAAGTTTTTCAAACTCCTTTTGGTATGCTTCATTCATAGCTGTTGTATGTTATACCTCTCTTTTAAGAAGAATCATATCATCATTATATTTTGACTCATTTTCTTGATAGTGCTCTAGTTGTTTTTCTAGTACAACTATAGCTCTCCTAAAGTTAGACATGGTATAATTAGCAGTATATAACTCTTGTCTTTCATTAGAATATAAATTATTAAGCCTTTCAACTTCTCTAGTAGCCTTACATGTTTTAGAACAACTTTCAAAGTTTTGTACCTCAGAGTCAGAGAAAGCCATAAGAGCAAATTCAGTAGCAACAAGAGTAGCATCAGAATGTTCTTCTTCTTGTTCATCAGCCATGAAACTCCAAACATAGCTCACACCATCAATAGCCAACATTGCCTTTGGTTCTTCCACAGTTGGTTCCTTCTTTTGCTTGTACCAAGTTGACCTGTTGTCCTTGGTCTTTGGTCTTCTACATTCTCTATCCAAATGTCCAAACTTGTGGCAGTTAAAGCACTCCACTTTCTTCTTATCAAAGCCTGCAGTTTCACTCCCATTGATGTGAATAGGCTTGCCAGTCTTCTTGTAGAATTTCCTAGCCCTCATGCTAAGAAGAACTATCTGCCATTTTATATCCATCTCCTCTAAGTCATCTTCATCAGTTTGCTCTATGTCTTCATGAGTTAAGACAGAGCCATCTACTTGAGTAGAGATGAAGGCATAAAAGGTAGGATCTCTAATACTAACAACCTTCTTCTTTGAACCTGCAGTGGTAACATTAACATTACCAGTGGAAACTTTAGAACCAATGATGGCAACATCATCATCACTGTCATCTTCAGAATCATCACTGTCAACAGAGGTTGACAACAATGCCAAGCTACTAGAGCTTGTACCAAGTTTCCTTGCCTTCTTCAACCTTTGCTCAATAAGTTTGAAGTTGTTGTAAAGGTCATTGAGCTTCATTGTTTCTATGTCTGATTTGTTTTCCCAGAAAGTAACATTAGTTTGAAACTCTGAAGGCAAACTTCTTATAAACTTCAAATTGAGGTCTTCCTTTTCTACCTCAATGCCAAACACAGTCAGTTGTGTAACAATCTTCTGAAGTTTGGTAAAGATGCTATCAAGTGAGTCATTGCTTGAAGCAGAGAAGTTTTCATAACCTTGCTTCAACAATGTCTTTTGTATCTTCTTTGTAGCATCATTACCACCAAACACTGAGCAAATATCTTCAAACAGTTCTTTAGCAGTCATGTGCTTGTTGAATGCAATGATATGATCTCCAGGAAGGGTCATCAGCAACAAACTTCTAGCCTTAAGATCATTCTTCCTAAGAGCCTTTTCAATACTAGATTCAGGCACAGAAACTTTCACAACATCTGTGTCACCAACCTTTACAGTACTAGTCACAGGCTTGAAAGAATCACCAGTTTGAATGATCTCCAAAAGAGCATAGTCCTGAATGAGAAAGTATTGCTCAATCAGTATCCTCCACATCTCAAACTCATTAAGTTTGAGCTTAGGTAGCCTTGGTGTAGAAGAATTGGACTGGTTGTTTCCCATCCTATTGAATTGAGTGAGTAGGTTAAGCTTATTAATTGGATCTTCTAAAACAAAATATCAGAACCTGGCTCTGATACCACTTGATGGATCTGGACACACACCTTGTGTCAATGATATTTTGTATGATATTATTAAGCACGCGGAATTTACTTAGTAATACTTTAGAAGATGGATTGTATGATGTATTGAACGTAAACACATATTAAACACAAAACTTAAGCTCCAATATTATTGATGAATAATACGAGTGATCTTGATTATCACTAGGGTTACACCTTGAAGCTTTTGTGAGTAATACGTAGGTAATTAAACAAGTACCTAAGACAATGACCTAGGATCTCCTTTTATACAACAAGGAGTCCTTTACAAGATAAGTATAAAGCTAACATTATAGAATATACACAAGATCTATTCTATACTTATCTAAATGCGTTCTCCTAATCATTATCCAATAGCAGTGGTAATAATGTACCAGCAGTGGTAATAATGTACCAGCAGTGGTAATACGTTTCCACTGCTAGTATTAATCCGAGCAGTGTAAACCACAACTATCCGTGGTAATGGATTATTCCCAACAGTATGCTTATTTGGAAGAAGTTACGGTGTAACTCGTCTCTCACATTAGGCCGTAACTATTGTGTGAGCCAGAAGTCCAACTTATCAAGAGGTTACGGCATAACTCTTCCTAAAGGTTATGACGTAACTCCATTAGGTCAAAAGAGGTTACACGCCGCTGATACTTATGCCGTAACTACTGCATCACTTACGACGTAACCAAGTTTACTGAAGACTACGGCATAACCACTTATAAGGTTACGCCGTAACTAGCAGATCTAGTGCATTTACGATGAAATAGAAGGTTACGACGTAACTCCTCTATTGGTTACGCCGTAACCCAGACCTGGCCTATAAATACCCCACGAATTCCAGCATTTCAAAGCATCCCATTCCACACACAACACTCTGAGAATGTGGGAAAAAGCTCAAGGAGATCTAGGGAAGCATACGGAGCTGTTTCCAAGGGAGAAGTCACACCATTACGATAAGCTTTAGCGTTTATTATTTCTTTTACTTTCAATTCATGTATTTCGTACCTTTGAATATTGAATTGATTTGCATGATTAAATGAGCGGCTAAGCACCCTTTGGTGCTAGCCTAGTTATGATTCCTTAATTGTTTTGTTTGCATTTACCTTTACTTCCATACAATTATTTCTAAGTGTATGCATGCATAGTTCTTTGGTAGTCACCCTTGGTTCGGTAGTTTTGAATGGCGATAGAGGCCAATTGCCTAAGAGATATGACCAACTGACCCTAGGTGAGCAGACTGAGACCGGAAGGGTAAGATATGACCAACTGACGACCCTTTCTACTTGTGCAATTTGACCAACTGATCACCTATCGTTTGGATGAACTTAAGAATTGGGGGTGTAGTGTCTAAGTTCCTAACGGCCGGGCACTCACTATTTAGAATCTAGCAAGTAGCGGTACTTAATGACTCGGCTTAGGGGACCAGGAACAATAGGACTTATGACGGTGCACCTGATTTCTCTTGTGGTGGAATCTTTGCTGATAGGTTAGGGCGAATTGACCAAATGTTGTCCTCTCGAATTTGACCCCACCTGAGGTAATTGGAAGTAGGTAGACGTAGACATAACTAGCTAGGAGGATTGACTAGGTTAGCACCACTATTCCTCTATTGATTTCCCTTCACACATTTATTTGCTTTTATTTCATTTCCTGCATTAGTAGTTTAATTAATTAAAACCATATCAAGCCATTAATATTCTGTGACAATTAGACTTAGTAATTATCCGACACACATAGCTCTTGGGACGACCTCGGCTTTACCATTTACTACACTACAAATGACCGGGTACACTGCCCGTTAGTGCATTAGGGTAGACCATAGGTATAGCGAGACACTATAAATATTAAGACCTGGACAGTAAAACCTGCATCAATATGTTACACATAACGACAACCTATAGGTGAGTAATTATTGTAACAACCAAACATTAGGATAAAAGTAACAAAGTAAGTCTTGCACAATTATGAGCATACATTGTTTGATAATCATAAAATTTCTAAAATAACCATAAAGACAAGCATAATGTCTCTTTCGTCAATCTTTTCACTTCTTCTTCTTTCCCAAATTCATGATGAAGTGAGTTAGACATTTGAACATCCCCTTTGTTTGCTTGAATTCTTCATACTCATTTGGAAGAGTGGGAAGTTGTTTATAGTAGGTCATGGGGTCGATTTGAAAGTTAGAAACGGGATCGACTTCAACTTCTTCATCTTCTACTGAAGAGTCCGAGAGAGCACGAGGCCTTTTCCCATTGATCATGAGCCATTTGGGAGGTTGTTTGGTAAGTAATACCATAACATGGTTGGCAAGAAAATGATCATCGGTGATAGGAAAAGGTTTCATTGCACTAACATACTCACGGAGTTGTGTTAGGAGCATACCATAGGGAAGTACCATGTTATTGACTTTGAACACACCTACCATTATTTTAACCATGTAATAGGCAAGATTGAAAGGTCTTTGGTGGATGAGACAATAGATCATTTGGACAAGACACACATTGGGATGGTCTTTGTTTCCAACCAAGCAAATGACAGTTTCTCTAAGGATTTCTTCCCACTTTTTGTAAATGGGAAATATCTCGGAGAGTTCCATTTGATAGGGATCACGATAGATGAGTTCTTTGTTGTGGTTGAGACGAGATTGGTCGAATCTTTTCTTAAAGATGGTGTCTCGAACAACTATGGGATCATCGAGAGGAGTGTGATAGATAGGTTTGGAGTCTAGTGCGAATGATTGAGTAGCTATTGACCAATCTTGGGAATACATACAAATTCCTTCACATGGTATGCGAAGGATTTGTGCGAATGTGTTGAGGGGTAAGGTAATGCTTTGGTTGTTTATAATGAAAGCGATTGAAATACTTTCATCATTGTTTCGAACAATCCTAACACTCTTGTAAAATTCAAAGATAAAGACCGGACAAATTTGTCCATCAATTTCCAAGAGACAATCAAAGTTGATTGCCGAAAAGACTTGATAAATGTCGGTGTTTTCAAGGAAACATTCCTTAACTACACAACCTACGTGGATAAGTCATTTTTCTAAGATTTTGCGATTGGTTTTTGATAGCTCTTCTTTCCGATAAAATCTAGAAAAGTAGTGAACGGTGTCATGGTGGTCTTGTTGGGTAGCTTGAGGCATGATTGATCCTAGAAAATAAATATTTCAATTAGGTAAAATTTTTGAAGATGGGTTTATGGTTTTGATTTGTATTAACAATGTTGTTTTAAAAACCTTTAATTCTATAGAACCTTTTTGCAGGATAGTAATATTTATTGTGTTGATGATTCGGGTGGTCTTGGATGATCAAAATACATGTTTGCCATTAGAGAGAGAAAGTAGATGAGAGGGAGTTTCTTGGTAGAGACTTGTAGCACAAATAAAATGTTAGATTGAATGAGAAGCTCCACCCCTTCCATGGATGGAAGGGGTATATATAGTTACATACATACCGTCCTCCTATCGGACTGTGGATCAGGCATACAGTGGGTAAAGACCCATCCTTCCTCCACGGTGTGACACTAAACTAATCTATCCTACAAACTAACTAATTAACTACTAAATAACGTAAATAACGACACGTCTACGAGCTAACATATGCTAGACTATAATTGGGGTGACCGACACTTTAACATGGAATTTCCAATTCCTAACAATCTCCCCTTAAGGGAGGTCACCCCATGATTTACATTTTGAATCCTAGCATTCTATTCTTGACTTTGTTCTTGAGCTCGTAGATTTCAATTCTTCAAATCTCGCAATCTTTGTGCTTTTTTAGCGATTCTTCAAAGTACGCATTGATTTGTACTTTTAGTGGAGGCCTTTCACTGATCCACATCTTTGATGATCTTTGAGCTTTCATTGAGATCATCAGCCACAGTAAATCTCTGGATCACCCTTTTTGTGTTTCCATCATGTGTTGTTGTGACTTTTGGACCGACATGCTCACACTTTCTGGATCATGACATCTTTCCATCAGAGTAGCGGAAGCTTTACTGGCTCAAGATATTTGCAGTGGCGTAGCAGAAACATAGTATAAAAATATCAGAGCCAGGTTCTGTAGATATGCACAAGTCATGATTTCTTCAATTAAGTGTGGATGCTGTGAGCATGCGGCTTTGGATTGACTCCTCAATTCTGATCAGCTGCAACCGTCCAAATGTACCTGACAACAGTTAGCAATAAAACACACGAAAGTGTCTTTGATCACTTTCGTTGAATTGAGGTACACGGCCCACGGTTCCCCGTTGAACAGTACAAGTGCTGCCTGTGATCAAGTATAATTCCGAAGAATCTCCTTGACAGGGTTTCGCAGCTGCTCTAGCCGTTCTCAAACCGGAACATCTCAAAGATGACAACACGGAGTGAGTGAACCAGCGAATTGAGATTCACTGATTGATGAAAAATGATTTGAAAAACAATCGCGTATTGCTTAGAAGAAAGAGTTTTACAGTACGATGAAGGTTTTATGAGAAAGATCAATTTTCAATCAAAATACCTTTTGTATTTGAAAATAATACACATTCGATGTGCTAGAGAAAAGAAGAAATTTACACATCGAACGGTTTTTCCAAAATTATTTTTTCAATCAGAGATACTTTTTGAATTTGAAATATGAATACACATTCGATGAGCTAGAGAAAAGAAGATTTGCACATCGAACGGTTTTTCCAAAAGTATTCGTCAATTCATTTCCTGGACCAAGGTTGATTCACGAGTGAATCACCCCATCGTTTCTATCCAGTTGTCACAAGTTTGATCTTTAGAAAAGATCTCACATGCCACCTACCAAGAGCTTGTTTGATGTTGGCTCTAGAAGGCTTTCCATCTTCATCGTGAATATGTTGACATATCACTCGGATGTTCTGGCAATACCACAAGGATAATGCGTAGGACTCTAAATATGTACTTACTTTCCACATTATGTGAAACAACAAGTCTTCATTAATTTTGTGTCCTAATGAGATATTGTGAATGATCTCTTGGCTCTAGACTCAATCGTGCACATTTGGTTTCCTATGCCGGAGACTAGGGAGAGGGTCTCCTTCTTCAATATCAACAATCTCTAAGAGAAAGTCGATAGATTATGTAGGTTCCTCGTGAGAATGAAACAAGCCCTTTTAAGAGGAACTTGAGTAGCTTGGGAAGTTTAGTGTAGTGCGTCACTGGGTCCATGACGTCTTGTCTTCAATACCAGTGTTACCTTAGTAAACTATAGTAGCATATGTATTGAACCCGGTTTCTGCCCTAAGGTTGAATTATTGGAGGGCTATTTCTTTTCACCCTTTTATCATTTCATTTCTTTTTCATTCTTCAACCCCTTCAGTGCTTACCGAGACTTCATAACCAGAACCTTGTTGGGTTTATTCCAGTACTAGCTCAGTCTCAGTCCGCACTCTTCCCATATCTCACTTTTCTCCTTTTTTCATTAAACCTAAGGACTTCTACACTATCTAGTGGATTGTTCATGGGTAGATCCCTCCGGCTCTGGCGGATCATGGGAATAAATACCTAACCTTATCATCCTTATATCACCATACATAAAGTAAATTTGGTCGGTCTATTTGGTATAGTTCATCTGCCATTGGAATCAATCAAAAACCATTTGAAAATCAATCAAGGTACTTGTGATACGAGATCAAAGCATTTTGTACCTTAATAGTTTTGATCATTTAGAAATGCTCCCCCTCAACATGTGCTTATGATCTTGAAATTGTTTAGCACATGGAGGCAAGTGTTCTTTGAAATAATTTCTTTATCACAATTTCTGTAGAAAGAGCCATTTGATTTTCTTGATAAATTCTCCCCCTCAATATGTGCATAGGATATTTGAAATCATTTTATCACATAGAGGAAAGAGTTCTTTTGAAACACATCCACGATCACAAAAACCATTAAGAAAACCATTTGAAAACTCAATCAAGGTACTTTATGTTAAAACATAAAGCTTTTGTACCATGATAGTTTATTTTCTTTTAAAATGCTCCCCCTCAATATGTGCTTCGTGATTTGAAAGGGTTTAGCACATATGAGAGAGCAGCATGCACAATTGAATCAAAACAATCACCTTTTATCAAATTTCATTATTAAATCACAAATTCTCCCCCGACCAAAAATATCAAACCCTTTGAGATTTTGGATCCCACGTGATTTAATAAGGTTTAGAAAACATGGGAGAAAATGTGCCTGATTTAAAAGCTCATCTTGTTTTTGGATAAATGCTCCCCCTCAACATGTGCATTATGTATATTGAAATCGTTTGGCACATGGAGGCAGGAGTGCCTTTGAAGGATTAAAACCAATTCCATTAAAACAGATTTGAGTTTTAAATCACGATCTCTCCCCCGATCAACAAATTTTAAACCATTTGAGATTTGTGCTCCCAAAAGATTTAAATCATTTAGCGAATTTTGGGGAAAGACGTGGCAAGATTTGATTTTGAAAAATGACAGATAAGGACAATTTTAAGACATTAAAGATTGTTAGTGTCAGGTATGATTGTTTTAAGAGATCTTTTAGTAAAATAAAACAATTTCACAATCAAACAAGAACAGAAAGAATTTCATTTTGACAGATCTTTGAGTTTTAAAGAAAATCATACCATGACATAACATTAAATCTTTAGATCACCACATTTTAATGTACAAACCGGAACTTTTATGTAGAAATATTGTATGAAAATATTATATTTTAAATCACTCTCCCCCTCAATCGATGACCGAAGTCAATAATTGAGTTACATAGGTTTTGATGAAAAGAAGTCCGGTGATTTTCAAAATTTAGTCCAATTTATTTTCAAAACAATATTTTTCCATTTTCAAAACAATTTTATTCAAAGTTTAGAAAAATGGTATCCCTGCACAAAGATACGTTAGGTGGTTAAGCAGCTTTTGTTGTTGTTGTTGTAAGGCAGGAAGAAAACCGTCTGCTGATGCAGTGAGACTTCTGACGTTGCATTTGTTATGCCAACTCTTCATAGAGGTCCAATTAAGCTCCGTTTCTTCATTTGATGATGAAGAAAACCATCTGCTGATGCAGTGAGACCTCTTACGTTGCATTTCATGCCAACTCTTCATAGAGGTCCAGTTAAGCTCTGTTTCTTCATTTGTCGACCCAAGAAATAGTTACCCTTTCCATTCGTCATCCAATCATCTTCATATGTGGGATCCGGATTGGGAACATTCTTATATACCAATATACTTGCATACGTTAGTGAACACAGATACAGATATATGGTGGTCGACATCACCTAAACAGCAATCGACTAATAAAAGTGAATGCAACATCTCAATCAAATCATGTAAAGGCATGGGAATAATGTGTTCATCAAAGTCTAATCATCTAAACCTGACAATCATATCCTAGGCACCTAGTCCTTCAACATAGGTTAACATCATTTTTAATTAAGCATATAAGATAATTAAGAAAGCCCGTTAGATGATATACATTTGAAAACATTATCCCCCTCAATTAATGATTCAATTTTTTTTGAAAATTTAAAACCGCTGAAGTCATTGATTGAGATTACAAATTTTATAAAGACTCTAAATCTGATTATTTTGAAAGCAACTCATTTTCCACCAATTTTTGAATACAGCAAATATTTTTCTGAAGAATTTTAGACGGAAAAACATTTGTGTAGGAACAGCAGTCCTTCGACATACTTTCTTCAAATTTGTTTTTAGGATAAGTGCACGAAATATTTGAAAATTGGTTTAGCTCAGCACTTTCCTCTTTGAAAAGCGGGTTTCTATCAGAAATAATAGCAAGCCATAGTATAAAGCACGGGTTACAGTCTGACGTAACTGTAAGCCATAGTTTTAGACATGTTTAGAAAAGAATATTTACACCTCCTGCTCGAACTTCATCTATGGTCCCGTGCCATTATTGAATGAAATTTCTAAGACCGCAGATGTTATCAATACCAGAAGACATGTCTAGAGAAAACAATATTTTTGGAATTTTCAAATTTTCTGATTTTTATGGGTTTTAGAAGGTTTTATATTTTTCTATTTGGTTTTTCTGATAAATATATACAAAGATAGAGAAGATGATATAGTTTAAGAAGATGATGATACGAGTACCGAGATAAGGATATCGAGCAGTACGTCGTAGAAGATAGAAGTCATCATCCCTAAAACTTTCACCACCAAAGCTTCCGAGGCTCTTGCATTGAAGAAAGAAATTGAACCATCCGAAAGTGAGATTTTGGCAGCTTCCCCCCAAACTGAAAATCCTTTAGATGAGCAGATTCGAAGCTCTATTTCAAGCTTGCCTTAGCCAGGTGCATAGAGAAGCACACCATTATCATAAATCCCACTACTCCTTTTAAGAACGATAATCGAGATTCTCAATTCGGGGTTATATCATCCAACATCAACGTATCATCCCACATTTAAATAATCTTCTCAAATTCCTTTTCCACTGAAGTCTGAAGCGATCCATTCCAAAAGGTGTCAAGAGAACACTTCCCCCAAGTAGTTGAATTGATGCAGTCAGCCTCTTTGTATAATGCTCAAGAACTCTATCAAATACACATCATGAGGGGAATGAAAACACCTCCCCATGTTCACATTTTTCTTCCCTGATAATCGTGTATGAAGCCTAAGAACCCGAAGTACACCAATACCCAAGAGCTCTCCCGAATACACATCATGAGGGGAATGAAAACACCTCCCTAATGTTCACATTTTTCTTCCCTGATGATCGTGTATGAAGCTCAAGAACCCGAAGTACACACATTCCCAAAGAGAGAATAACTGATAACACCTTCCTCTTGTTACACATTTATCTCCCCTGAATATGTCATACTTGTGTACCTCTTTTATCTTCAGAAACTTTCTCTTACATCACTTCCCCCACGTAGTTGGAATAATAACACTAAAAGACTTGATGAGTAAAACCTTGAGTTTCTCTGTGGTCATGACATTTGTCTTCCCGGGATATCTTCAATCACTTAGAAGAATTAAGTTCATCAAGTTTACTCGCGTTTAGATGCTTGTCTCCTTCCCCCCTTGCTAGTTTTGACACTTTAGAATCAGCAACATAGTATAAGCCCAAATGCTTGAAATCTTTATGAGAAGAACACTTGAACTCTTGTGAGAATCAACTTGTTGAAAACTCTCTCTGAGTATTTTATCAACCCTTATGTAGACAATTTGAAGTGACCACTGATGAAGAAAACCCGATATACCATACTTGAAATTGAAATCAAATTCCCCACATTTGTATCTTAAGCTTGCACCTAATGATGGAAGAACGGTGTCAAGAATTTATGCTTCAAGCAAATCTCTAAGTACTCACTACTCAAGCAAAGTATGAGACATTAACACCTCTTGCGATTACCCACACCGTCATATGCGTGTGACACTGAGTAAAACAAAGTAACTCCTAATAGTGATAGTTAACCAGGTCTTCAACCATCCACCTTGACTGCTGGTAACTAGATAAACCAAGTCTTCAACTCAAATTTTTAAGCCCGAGCAAGTTATCAAATAAGAACACGCCTTTTGTGAAAGTCAACTTCAATCTCAAATAAGTGATAAATGATTAACTCCGAAGTAATCAACTTGTGTCAAATGTCCAACACGTGAGTAAGTGTACAATCGGATGTACATTGACCCACTTAATGAACCAGAACAAATGATTCCTCAACATCAATTCCATCTTCCTAAAGATATACATATAGAGACTGATCTGGAAGATTCACCAATAATGTCTTCAAGCGGTTGATGTAGTCATTTTCCTTAATGTTCATGTGGTTGATTTATAGAGTGCACAATAATCCGTGAAGATTTAGTAAAGGAATACCAAAGAGCGGATCATTTTTCATGACCAATAATCCATGAAGATTTGGCAAAGGAATACCAAAGAGCGGATTATTATTCAATTGTGCAACTGCAATATTACAATAGTCAATATCAACTCCTCGAGGAATAACTGGAGATTGGGTTTCTTGAGGAATCACTGCAAAAGAATACGAGCAAGTCTAATTGGGGATTGAATTTGACTTATCATTATCCCCCAATTAGTGCTCTCCCATAAACCAACAATCTGTTTGATAAATGCCCAGATTAAGAAGAATTCTTTAGATAATCAAATGCAACTTGTCTTTAGTCTTCTAACATGTAGCAGAGAATGTAGAACTGACTGTAGACTCGACCTTCTTCAAGATTGTCCGAATGGGGAATAGAAAGTTAACATCTTCTTCTCACCACATGCATTCCCGTTAATTCGTATATAGCAAATCACCTTAAATCAAATCCCTCCCAATCAAACAAGAACAGAAAGATGTTCATCAAGGAAATCAACACCGCAACTGGAAGCACTTTGTCGTTAAACTCATCAGTCCATAAGAAGATGTCAACCAACGGCTCTTAGAAGAAACTCCATGTGAAGATGATCTGATAAGAAGAAGCTCGGTTCTTACATGAGTTAGGAGCTGTTTGACCATATATTCTCAAATATCAATCAACCATGCAAAAAATTCACACTTCTTCTCCCCCTCAAGAATTGCATACGGAGATGCCATTCTTGATTAAACAAGTGATTATCATCCAAATGTATTCTATTCACACTTCTCCCTCGCAAAATTATATTGAGCAAGTGGAATAAGAGTAATTATAAGTAGTCCGGATCACTTGATGACTAAAGCGCATGGAAAAAGCATGAAGCATGTTGATGAGAATGGCCATTAATGAGAACATTTCTCTTCTTCCGAAGATAATGCGCACTAAAGCGTACACATTTCTTTTCTTTGAGGAACGAGGCTTGAGCTGTTGTCTTCAAACGTCATAAGAAGATTTCTCTTCTTTGGAAGACAAAGCGCACTGAAACGTACACTTTTCTTTTCTTTAGAGAACGAGGCTCGAACTGAAGTATTCAAGCGTCATAATCTCTCTCTTTTCATCATCTCTTTTGGCAAAACATGTAATCAACCCCATTATCATTCTGTAGGCTCTTTGTAGTGACAGCTAATGGAGAGAACCCATTATGATGAATTTGACCCTAAAGTAAACTAACCCGAACTCGTGACTTAAACTTGCACATATGTAACAAAGAGCGGTGCTGAGACTTCATCCTCCATTGAATCTTTAAGTGCTCTATACTCTTCAACCAACCAACCATCAAGTAATAGACGTACATTACCTCATGAAAATCCACAATTGAATGTGACACTGAGCACTACAACGTAACTCCTTAAAGTGATAGTTATTTTTAGGTGATAAGAGCCCAATTCCACCAAGTGGAAAAAAGAAAACGTAAAAGTTGCCCAACAATAACTAGATTTCCAAGTCTTCATTTTTGATAATAAGCTCGAACAAGGATCATGAAGAATCTTCATCCATCCATCCCCGATACCTTCAGATACTAAGTACACTTGCCCGTGATATTTCACTTCAACCTCAAATAAATAATAGTGAATTAGCTCCGTTGTCACATCTTCTGATTAAAAGCGCACATCTAGCCTCCTTTGACGTTTTAAGTGAACTATGATAATGGTTTTCATCCCGACCATGGTTAAAAGTACACAACCCTGTAAAACCAAGTAATAACCAAACTGCCATGACGATATCCAACTACACATCCAATTCATGAAGTACACCCTTTTATCTCTTCTTTGAAACAGAAACCATAGCACCAGCATCAAAACAGATCTCGAAATACACTTTCCTTTCTCCAAGATGGTTCCATCATTACGGGATTTTACAACTCTATGGTTTAAACCGAGAAATAGTTTCTTTCGCAGGATTTTACAAAACCAAGAATAAACCGTAAGATAGATCCGGAAATGCACTTTACTATTACCAGGATGTTTCCATTGTCACAGGATTTCACAAGTCTATGATTTAAACCGAGAAATAGTTTCTTTCGCGGGATTTTACAAAATCAAGACAAAACCATAAACAATGTCAGCTTGAATGTGTTATGACAACTTTGGTTTTGGTGAATATCTGTTTTATGGGAACATGCAGAGGTTCATTAATGGTTCATTATCCAACATCAGCAAAATCATCAACCATCCAATAAGCACTTTGGTAAATACATCATTCACGCATTCAGTCGGCTATTGCAGTGACAACATAGAGAAGTAAACCCGATATGCCAAACTTGATCATGAAGTAAAATTCCCCAGATTTGTTACTTAAACTTGTACTAATCCTTGTGAAAAAGAAACGGTGTACCCAATGTACAAAACCTCTTGACATTCTCAACTGAGTGAGACACCGAAGGGATAGTTACGTTGTGGGTTAAACGAGAAAGAATCACAACCGTAATTAAATAGCTAAGTCTTTATCATCCTCAATAAATGCCCAAAAAAGTCCTCTTCACGGAAGGGTAGAAATAAGAGATACCGTACAAACAATCTCGTAGTCAACATTTTCCAATAAACACCTTAAGTAGTGACAAAATATCATTCGTGAAAATGCAGAAACCAAAGTATCAAGACTCATCACAACAAGTCTCATTAAGTAACCAAATCCCACCATCAAATTGGACGTCTCAAGTCGCATCATCAAATTGCTTAATCATCAAACCACTTCAACACATTTCAAAAAATCCAAATCTCATGTATTTCAATACATATACCACGCATGTCTCAAATCTCATCCATCATTAACTCACATAAAATCAAATTCTTGAGATGCCTCTTGATTCATCATTCAAGTATAATCATAAAGGTCGGTTTATTTGAACAAGTTTTACTTATCAAATTATCAATAGATCCGTTCAGGCCCATGTGAAAATCAAATCAGATCCAACATTATCACATAATATCCATAGACATGTATTCAAGTTAAATTAATACCAAGATACTTCTCATGTCAATGTATTGTTATCCAATAATTTTAGAAAAATTGGATAGCAAATTTCTTCTTTATAGTTGGCGTGAACAAAATATCAATCAAAATATACCAAGTATCAATCACGAGCACTGATGGGAAGCCTAAACGAAATAGGATCACAAAGAGCCCATAATCAGATATATATTTCCAAACCCCAAAGAGAAGCCCAAACAAAAATATATTCCATCCACAAACAATGCAGCTCATACGAGGCCCATTGAAACTTTTACCCGATCCAAAAGATTAACCCTAATTTATGGGTATAAAAACGCACGTAACCATACAAATAAAACCTAATCCCAAATCAAAACTCTGTCTGCCCCCATCTTTTACCAAACCCTAAATCTCTCTATAAAAAAAAATGCAGCCACCCTCAACCATACGCCTCATAACATCTTTTAACAACATAGAACATTAAGACCAAGCCACAGGATTGGCAAGAGGATGTCTTAAATCGCCACAGGGATGGTATGACAATGAATCGTAAGACCTTGCCACAGGGATGGCAAAGGTTTTGACCGGCTTCAAGATCTTTAGATAATCAAGGTAGGTATTAAACTTTATCGCTCGTGTCTCCATTTTCATTTTTCAATGAATCTAAGGAGAGATATAACATAATTTTTATATTCTTTTCCTTCATGTTCGAATATTAGCAAAAGATTTAAGATCTATGATGCTATGTTAAAAGTGTGATGGGTAAGTGACACGAATTTTTAACAAATCTGAGATTGGACCCTTTTGATGTTAATCTTTAGACCGAATCTAGATGTAGATTGAAACTCTTGTGTTTTGATCTATCTTCAATTTTTATTCGGATATTGTAGCACACCTAGACGTCAGTCGTGATGTGTCATGAAGTAGCATGAAATTAATTCTGAGATCTTGATATATACATGTATTCATTTCGTTATAATTTCAGTCTCAATAGATCAATGAGGTATATGTTCCCTTGTGAATAAATAGATGATATCTATGTGTTCGATGAACCACTCACAAGGAATAAGGCTGAGATCTAGATTGTACAAGTAGATTTTGTGTGACTTTGAATGATCAATAAAAATATAGATGAGGTCTCTTGACTTGTTATTCTTTATAGATCTGTGATGATGATACTTTCGTGTGTATAGACCCATGGTGGTCTTGATGGCTTTCATGTAAGCACGAATATAATATGAGATTAGTAGTTGATGGTCATGGACTGATGATGTTAAGCACTGAGGTTGAGTCGTTTGGTATATGGTTTAAGTCTTTTTGTGGTCGTGGTCTTGGTTCATTCACTCTTCTTCTTCATTTTTGTCACCAAGTCGCTACTGAGCCATGAGCCAAGTCGCTAGATCATGAGTCAAGTCGCTAGTATAGCAAAGTCGCTAAGCCAACTCGCTTCAGTTGTTGACTAAATAGTCAACAACTCGCTACCAGGTACAAATCGCTAATACAAATCGCTAGACAACATAAGTCGCTATCAAAATAGTGACAAGTCGCTACATACATTCATTGCATCTGGACAGTTTTGCGACAATTTGCTAACTTGAAATATGACTTTTTCCGATGAGTTTTTTCGACCAAGTTTACCGATCAGCTTCATAAAAACAAAAAAAATGCATAAAACAATTTCTTTTTGCCCATTTGACCACGTTATGACAAACCAGAAAAACACATAAACAAGACAGTCAATAGATGAAAACTTTCGAAAGATAACTTTAAAACTGTTAACATACCACAAACATTTTAAGACCAACAGTGATACCAAAAAGAAGACAAGTAAAAACTATTCATCACATAGATATGAAAAGTATTTTTCCGACCATACAAGACACCAAAAACACTTTACAAGATGATCCAAAAAAAACCATAAACACAACACAAAAACCATGTACGAGACCACACAAATCAACACAACACAATAACCATGGCTCTGATACCAATTGTAGGATAGTAATATTTATTGTGTTGATGATTCGGGTGGTCTTGGATGATCAAAATACATGTTTGCCATTAGAGAGAGAAAGTAGATGAGAGGGAGTTTCTTGGAAGAGACTTGTAGCACAAATAAAATGTTAGATTGAATGAGAAGCTCCACCCCTTCCATGAATGGAAGGGGTATATATAGTTACAAAAATACCGTCCTCTTATCGGACTGTGGATCAGGCATACAGTGGGTAAATACCCGTCCTTCCTCCACGGTGTTACACTAAACTAATCTACGCTACAAACTAACTAATTAACTACTAAATAACGTAAATAACGACACGTCTATGAGCTAACATATGCTAGACTATAATTGGGGTGACCGACACTTTAACATGGAATTTCTAATTCCTAACACTTTTTGTAATGAAACCAATTTTATAATACACAAGTTCTTCAATTGGTGATAAAAAAAATTGAATCTTAATTGAAAAGTTTAAAACCATAAACCCTAGGATGGAGATGATGATGAATAGAACATATGAGTGTAATTACTTACAATGATGTTCAAGAATGATATGCTTGAAAGTATGAAGCCCTATGGAGATTGAAGCAGAGATTAGGTCGTTTTTGTGTTTTTAGGAAGAGGGAAAAATGGATTATTTTGGGTTTTGAAGAGTGTATAACTAATGTCTGTGTACATAGTTCCCCTGGATCCCTTGTTTTAGGGATCCGGCTAGTACAACATGTGGGATCCGGGTATGCAGACAGAAAATGAAGTATTTGGAATTATTCTTTTTACTTGTAATAAGTTATACAATAACTTATTTTGAAAAAGAACTTGTAGAATGAGGTTCCTATTTGAATAGACTTTTGGCCAAGGTGTTTTGACGGGAAGGAGGATTGTTTATCGATTATTGGTAAGTTAACTATCAAAGGTATATTTTACGACGATGGCGTAGGTTTGATAATCTTTAGTATTTTTAAGAGAATCAAAAAGGAATACTATTCCCGATGATGAGTAAAGATTGAAAGTAGTGAAGAGAGACTTTTTAGAGACTTGCGACTCTAAAGTTAAGGTCCTAATTTATGTGCTCATATAGTTTTATAAGATTACATTTATATGCACGGTTTTTATCATGAAAGAAAGACACATATCATCATCACATAAGAATACTATATGTATAGATCAACTAGTTGTGGGTAAAGGAACATACCTCCAAACTCTTTTTATGGTTTTTTAGAAACCATAGACCCAAAACACTTTATGAGCTTTTAAAGTAATCCATTGTACTTAGTAGAAGTAGGTTGTGATTACTTTTTGGTTCTTCCTTGGATGTTGGCTTCATTTTTTTTTGGATAAAAATAAAGTCTTTGGAAGAGTCCTAGCATGGTAATATGAAGATGAATTGAAAACATGGTAAGAAATCTCGTCGGAAAAAAGTCAAAGGGTCAAAACCCTAATCTTACGCCTAAGGACTTTTTATGCGTATGGAACACACGTAAAAACAAGGTTACTCGTAAGCTGTTACGCATAACCCATATTCAGATATATTACGTATAACTTGGAAAGTTATGCATAGGAATTTTTACGCGCAAGGTTTTTATGCATAAGCCTATGTTTACGCATAAACTAGACCAGGGTTACGCATAACTTGAATGTTACGAATAAGCAATCTTTTACGACTAAGCAAAAGGAAAAAAGGTTACGCGTAAAGACTAATCTATACGCATAAGAAATTTCTTATTCGTACAAAAATGACACGACCTAATCTTATGACCGTATACCATAAGACTCAATCAACTTTAGTCTCGACAACATCATCAGTCCAAGAAAATACAAAAAGGGTAAATCAAATGGAAAAATAAATGTAAAACAAATTCGATCCAAAACCAACAACCACCATTCTATCATTATCTCATATCAATCATCAACTACAAATCAACCTAAACCCAGACTCGACTTAAATCAAAACATGTACAACGAATCTCATATTTGATTCAACTTTTTCCCAATCTTGTAAAGATTTTTTTAGTTAAATCTCTATCATCACAGATCCTTTAGAAGCTTAACTTCATTTAATATTGGAATCTCAAAAGAACGATTCATAACTCTTTCGTTATAATCTTTCTTTTAATTCGTTTAGACACATATTCTCAAAACTAAATGAAATAATCTACCCGTGACCTCAATCAGAGATCTTGAAGCCATAGGTACTTCGTGTGTTCTTCGAATCTGGTAACTGATAGTTGGTGCTCAAGTGAGATTGAGACTTGTGTTGGGTTTGTCGATTGGTGAGATGCGTTTGATGTGGAGATTTGATGTGAGTTTTCAGGAAAAGGAAGCGTCTTTTTCCTGATATTGTGATTGTAGGTGGATTTTATGAGAGAGGCGTTATTTTTTATGTGAGTATGTTTAGGGTTAGGATAAATGCGTGGGATTAGGGCAGTGCTTATATAACCGGATGGTGTAAGGGTGTTGGATCCGAAGGTTTTGTGCTTTGGGCTTTTCCATTTGATTGGGCTTTACTGGATTCTTTGAAACGAGTATTAAACTTGGTGGGTTTTTGATCGGGCTTATGTCCTCATGATGGTTTGGATTGTGTTGGGCTGTCACGAAATTTCTTATCCAATTGATTCTTAATCAAAAATATTGGATAAAAAGTTTAATTATTTGGCCAATTGAGTGGTATTTTTGGTATGATATTTTTCACGGGAGGATAATTCACGGCTTGAGCGAAATTTGAAAAAATGATTACGGGGTTTTTGTACGGTATTACTTACGGTAAATTGACGTAACATTTCATGGGTGAGCTTCTTTATCTTTGAGATGTTGGTTGGTTGGTTGCATGTCTCAAGATAACTTGTTGGGGGTATTACTGTCACTTTAAGTGATTATGAATTGACAATCTGGTTATAACTGATGTAAGGAGTTACGTTATAGTGCTCACAGTGTATAACTATCACTTCAAGGAATTTGTAGTACGTAGTGTCACGCGGCGTTGTGGATTGTTCAAGAATTTAGAACAAGCAGTAAGTCACAAAGTTGGGATGTTTACTTCCTTTTCAAGTTAGTCGTATCGGGTTTTCTCCATATGTAGTCATTACAATTAGCCGGTGAATTCGAAAGAGGTTCGATTATAGGTTGGTTTGAGAGAAACATATTGAGAGTATTTTTGCGACATATTCTCATAGAAGTTTGATCAAGTTAAGGTTTTAATATTGCATCAAGAAAAAGGTAATACGGTATGTACGCAACATTATGATGATTCCGATAGCTCGCAACCATCACGAGGGAGAAGTTGGTGTTTCATCTTCTATAATTGGATTGACGAAGGGAATTGTTCTTAAGACCGAAGAAGGAGAAGTAATGTGTATACATCGGGGCTTTTTACCAACTTGGATGCAATACTAAGTGAGTTATGTTGTTATGATGTTCCCAGAACGACAACCATTGTACTACAATCAAAAGTTTATTTTCTCCGCTGCGTGTTGGAAGAGAGTTGTCGGTTCAGGAGGGAGTAATAACCTAACTAGACTGTTACAGTTGAAGTTCAGAGCTACAAGGATTTGTACCGTCAGCGCCAAAGATCAAATGCCGAGATCGTCAGAAGATAGAACTTCAAGTTTGCCTCCAATATCTAGACTACAGAGACTCTGCGCGTCAACAAAGTCAACATTGTTCATTACTATTGTAATTTACTTTGTTTTGTATTTATAGGTCTCATTGTAACCATTCAAGTGTGACGATATCTTGGAGGGAGATTCTTAGCCTCGCTTTTTTATAAAGATAACGTCACTTACGTGAATTGTACTAGATGCGCAGTATACTTTGCCCATAGGGACTAGTATTGTTTAAGTGGCAAAGTAATGGTTTGTTGAGCTTATAAATACCCCTCATGACTCTCTATGAGGGGTGAGGTGAATCATTTGGTTAAGTGTATTATGTGTTTATCAATAAACTCATCTTGTGTTTTCTCTTCCCTCTCTCTACTTTCTCTCACTAAAGGATGAAGATATTCATCTTCTTCCACCAATCTATACCTCCCAAAACCACATAAATCATAGTATTTACGGTCCTATAGTAAGATATTTGGATTCTATAAAGAATGTGTGAATTTAGGACCGGAATATAGAACCAATTGGGAGCATGATGATTTCCTAGAAAGATGCACAATCGGACATAGCTACGCTATGGAAAATCCCTATAGAAATCGTCATAAGGAAGGAGATGATAGTAATGAAGTCACGTAGGGGCACGACTTTGAGTCTAGCTACAAGACTCATAAATAAAGAAAAGTGCTTCTTGGGAGGCAACCCATGCTTAACTTTTTGCTTGTTTTGTTTTTCAATTTTGTTTGTGTGTTTATATATCTTTTTCATTGTTGTTTATTCTCATGTTTGGTTTTGTGAAAATGCTTTATTTTGTTTTTAACCTCATCTTAATTGCATATAAAGGTATTTTATAAAAAGATAAGTGCAGGGAAGATCACATATGTTTTAAGAACATGCATTAACATGAGATTATTAATAATTGAAATTGTATATATTTGTGTGTTTGTTAGAGTCAAATGCTTGTATCGAGTTATAATGGATGTTTTGCAGGAATTTTTCCAGGTTTTAATGAGGTAAATTTTCCATAATTTTTCCAGAAAAATGTACCAGACCCTTTCTGTCAAGACAACCTGACGGCGTCAGGCAATGTAGAAATAGATTCTCAATTTTCGTTTTCTGTGTAACTTGTGATTTTTGGAAATTCCCAATTCTTAATTTTCCAGAAAAACTGCAAACATCCATTCCACAAGCATTATATCTTACTCGCTTTCTAGTTTAGTTTTGTTTTATATATAATTTTTAATGCTGATTTTAAGTGAGGTTTCGTTTTGTTTTCATATAAGTGTGCAGGTTATATTAGACAAGAAGAAGAAATTCATAACACTTAGTTCTTACTCATTCTTCTTGGAGGAGGATTTAACCGCAACTTCATACATATCCTACCGAGCTAATCAGGGGAGTACTAGTTTCTTTCTCTTTTATTTACCTTCCTTTATCATAACTTTGATACTTTCAGGGAACATTGGAGATAGTGTTCAGTTTAAGTGTAGGGAGGGAGAATAAAACAGGAACTTAGAAACTATTCACTCATTTGATTTTTGTCTTGTCCTTAGTAAATTGTGTAATAAACTATGAGAAATATTTGTTAGGGTAATTTTAGCACCAAATTTAAAATTTTTTATGGTATTTACGAATTTAGTCTTAATAAAGCGCCTCATGGATAGGAGTTATATGACGAGCACAAAAACTTTATACCACTAAAATTCCACCCCAAAAATGTGAGGTTCGCCCCTAGATCTTTAGGAATAAAAGCATTCATTTTAATGCTTAGTGAGTGTACCGGTAGTATAATAGATTCTAGAACTTGTTTTGTGATGCATTCTAAGATCGCTAGTGAGACTACATTCGTGTAGTTAGGATTAACTAAATGATAAGAGGCATTAGGATAACCCTTGTTTTAAACCTGTAATTTAATTACGTCATCCACATCGGTTGAGTAATTTTCCCCACACCCTTGTGATGTACTCATCTTTAGTGCACGATACCCGTAGTTAACCCCTCAGAGCCTATCTTTTCGCGGTTCTCGTGATGTCTCGGTTTTCCGAAATATTAATGAAGAGCATTGTTTACAATCCACTCCCAAATGTTACACCCAAATCGCCTTAGCCTACCTTGTATGCACTCATCTTTAGTGCATTATTGTAACTATTGTTTAAACCATTAGTTCAATTATCTAGTTGCTTGCATGGTTGCTAAGTTTAGTCATATCATTTGTATACAGTTTTGCGATGATTGGGACTCATGGGTTAAAGTAATATTTTATGGAGTAACGGGAAAGAACGATAAATTCAAATTTCCTTTGTCTACGTAATTAAGTACTCTAAGTGTTTTGATCTTTTCAAATAGAGTCAACTAGTGTTAGTGAAATAAAAAACTCAAGTGTAGGGATGCTCCTATAAATCCCTTTATTTTGATGTTATCGTAAAGGATGGTAGAGTAAAAGTGTATGTGAAAAAAAATCGAAAAAAAGAGAAAAAGAGTTGTTGAAAAAAAAAACATACGGGCAACCATCCTACATCTATCATTTATGTTTATGTTTTTAAATTATGTTTATGTTATCTTTCAAGTTATCTAGTGTTAGTGAGTCGAGTCTTGGCTTAGCAACGCCACGCTTTACATGCTTGTAACATAAGATTTTTGACTTGCCACCACTAAATATCCTTTATCTAACAAAACCCTTTATTTCCCTACCCTATGCCTAACGTTACAACCCTTTGTAAAGACCTCTTAGATAGTTATTCCTAGGTGCTTACGCCAAAGCAGTGGAGGTTTGATCTATTCTCAAGCCTATGGTAATCTATGTAATATGCCAGGTAGTGAGTGTTTATCTTCTATTTCCTTACATATTATATTCCATATAAACTCGAGAGATGAGAGAATCCAAACACCAATTGTGAGGTGTTAGTGTATAATTTCCGTGCTTGTTATAACTATTGTGGCACTTGTATTTGTTGTAAACTATTTTAAACCAATGCTAAATGACCCCTAACTTATAAATTGATTGGCCAAAAGCACATTTGCTTGAGGACAAGCAAATTCCAAGTGTAGGGATATTTGATAAGGATTTAAAACATACGTTTTTAGGGGGCCAGTTAAGCCCTAAATCGACACATTTTATATCCGTTACTACTTAAAACCATTCCTTTTCACATTTTAGGTCTTTTGGAAGCAAAATGCAAGAATGAAGCATATTTGGACGAAAATGAGCGAAAACATGAAAAAAAAAAGAAAAGTCAAGATCCAAGCAGTTTTTCAAGCCTGACGGTGTCCCAAGCAAAGGGCGACGCCGTCCCTAAGAAATAAATCTAATTAAAATGCAAGTTGTGGAAAACTAGAAGGGGGGTTGGGTTCAATAGTTTACCTATTAAAACTTTGTTTTGAAACTTATTGAAAGATCAATTGATATTGATCTTAGATATGTTAATCAATATGCAAGATATATATATATATATATATATATATATATATATATATATATATATATATATATATATATATATATATATATATATATATATATATATATATACTAGTGGCAAAACCCTTCCGATGGACGGGTATGACTTGTGGTTTTTATTTTTAGGATTTAGTGGAACAAATATATACTAAAAAGTAATTAAAAGTTAAATAAAATGGTTAAGATCTATAATTAAAGTTACCATACTCCATAAAATGGCTAAAAGCATGTAAGTACTTTAATTTGTGGTTTTTAATTTTAGGATTTAGTTGAACAAATATATATACTAAAAAGTTATTAAAAGTTAAATTAAATGGTTAAGAACTATAATTGATGTTACCATAATCCATAAAACGGCTAAAAGGAGGTAACTACTTTCTAACATTTTGTTCTAAACAATATTAATCATGAACATCTTTTACATTTGATAATATTATTAACATTTATGATTAGTATTTTGTTTTTGTTAATTATGTTTATTTACTTATTGTATATAGGTGCTTCCACCTGATTTTTTTTTACCAAATTTAGATGATGTTGATGAATTTGAAATATCTGTGAATGGATTTATGGTGAGGTTTGATGTTCATTGTGATGAGAATATGTAGGTATTGTCGGGTGACAAGTGGAGTTTTGTTGTTGATACCCTTTGTTTGTTAAGTGGTGATGTTTGTGTGTTTACCAGGAATAGGGTGAAAATGTCGTGGTTATATGCTTTTGATAATGATAGGTAGAATCCTTACAGAGCTGGTTTTTAAAGGGGCGGCTTCTTTAAGGAGGCTCCCACTACCATTTACTAAGTTTGAGCAGTGTTAGTGTTTTTGTTCAGACTTTTGAAATTTTATTGTTTAAATTTGATTTCATTAATTTCTTAGTTTACATTATAATTATATTATGGTGTGTTACGTGTTTTAATTATTTTTTTTTATGACGTAGTTAGTAGTTATATAAGGTTTTATTTCCAATAAGTTTATAAACAAAATTTTATAAACCAAGATACACGATTAAGATAGCTTGAGTATGTGTTTTTAGAATTCTCGTAAACTTACGATGTTTTTCTTAATAAAATTTTTAAATCCTAGCTGTGGTGAGTTAATAAAGCAAAACCCTTAATGGGGATTCTGGTTAAACACGCAATCTTTAGTAGGGAAATATGTATTTCAAAGAAACTAAATCTTCTTTATTATGCAATAATTAAACCTTTTTTTATTTTTTTTTTATTTCTTTTTTTATAAAAAACATAAATTATAATAAATAAAGCTTTTTCCTTATTTACTAAATTGTTTGGGTAAATTTTGTTTTAATAACACATGTCATTTGTTTTGTATTGTTGATAGTTTTGAGTGTAGTTTGTAAATTGTTTTTAAAAAAGCTAAAAGTATCCTATTCCATTAATCATTATTGACATATGTAAAAACAGATCGCATATTATCTCTCTCTTAAATCATAAACAAAAGTAAAAATTGATCTGAAATTTAATCTTGGTTCATAGTTTGACATTGCATAGACTCAAATGTATTGTTGATGAAGTTATTTATTTATGATGGAGTTGCGATGCTTTTAAAGGGTCTCAAAGGGTTCCCTGTTGCTAATTAAGGGTCGCTAAGGGTTTGTTTATTTGGTTTTTTTGAAGACCGAACCTGTTTTATGATTTTCGTTCCAAAATTGTAAGTGTTTGCACTTTCATTATTGTTGAATAAAAAGAACATAAATTTCAGATACAACCACAACCACATATTGTATACTTTATAAATAGGTTCGACTTATGTTGTTTACAGTGTTCTATGAGTTCTTGCATAGGACCGCTTAAGTAGAGGTTCACTTAGGCATTAGGCGTTTACTCACTGCATTGATCAGATGACGTTGCTTAATTGGCCTCCAATGAATTAAGCACCATTTTAGTAATTTGATGGAAACTAAAGTTTTTGAAAATATATATAAAGAGATTAATATGCTTTTACTGAACCTTGACTTGTCGTAAATTTGCATGATTTTTTTATTATATGAGTGACTGTATAAACATATTACAAAATCGTAGTTCTAATAATTATTTGTTTACATATTCTAAAAGCTATTATCTCTGCTTAATAAAATGAATTGGTTATAACCACTCAGGGGTGTGGCCTAGTGGCAAAAGGTCTAAACAACTTCGAAGTGGCCACGCCAAATGGTCAGAAACCATGGTTACCTAAAAAATGAATTGATTATGGTTCTGCTAGACCCCAATCTAGATGTTTAAGGATTATTTAAGGTTTCTCAACTGTCTAACCCTGTAAAAAACTTCATAGAACAATACTAACTTTTTCACTATATGTGTGTATGGGTGTTATGAATTGAATTTATAGATTACTATAGATTAGAAGGTCACTTAACCGTCTAGCCCTTCTAAATTCCTATTTAGATGTTTAGCAGTTACAAGGGAGCTCAATTGTCTAACGATAATGCATGATAGTTGGTCGCATTATATGTCTATGCTATATCTACTTCTTTTCATCAATAGTTCTTCAAACGTGTCCAATTGCCAGGTCTAATGGGCAGTCCTAGTAATTTAAAGAAGATTTGTGTAACTTCAATGAAGTGGAACAATGATTTGACAAATTACATAAAAACTATCCCTGAACTAAACATAGGTCTTCTGGATTAGTTACCAATTCTTATAAATTGCCTTTATTAATTTGTGATTCTTCGAATAGCCATAGAGTAGACACACTGGTCTCCACACATAGGATGGTTGAAGAAAATATTAATTTAGATAGTTTAGGGAGGATTGGCTTCAGCTGCCAAGCAGTTCTCTTGTTGGGAAGATAGGTTGTGTTTCACATTATTTTTGTACCGAGACAAATCTATGCACATCCAGGGAGATTTAACCATATATGCACATAGCTAATAAAATGTATTTCACTCATTTACACCTAAACTACAACTTCTAACCCTTGTGAAAATATCATGTGCCTCATCAAGTTATTTCTTTCATGATTTAGTTGGTGCATCCACTCTGAGTTGGAATTTTGTCTTTCTGGCCTATCAATTTGTTGAATACATCTACATCATGTTGTGGGCTAGATTATGAACTCACTTCTTCTATATCAGTGTAAACCACCCTTTTGATCTGTATCATCAGAAAAGTTAAACCAGTATACCTTTTCAACGATGACATGATCTTTCAGTTCAGTTAGCATGTTTAATATCGCACAATGCTTAATTTATGTGCTAATTAGTAGTATATATGTCATTATTTTATGTTGTAATTAATCCTGATTTATATCTTGCAGCATCATCTTTCTTCTCTGTTGGCTTCTAGTGATGTGAACGTGGTTGAAGCCTGTCTCCAAACTCTGTCAGCTTTCTTAAGAAAATCAATTGGAAAACACATATAATACGAGATGCATCTCTAAGTTCAAAGCTATTTGCTTTTGCACAAGGTTGGGGTGGGAAGGATGAAGGACTTGGCTTAGTTGCATGTGCCACAGAGAATGTATCTGATCCAGTAGCTCTTGAGCTGGGTAGCACCCTGCATTTTGAGTTTTATGCAGGGAAAGAGTCGTTAAAAGAGAACTCTGATGAACAGGCAACCCAAGGTTTACAAATAATCCATTTGCCTGAAATCAATACTTGCAAAAAGTCTGATCTCGAACTTTTGCACAAGTTAGTTGAAGAGTATAAAGTACGACGTAGTTTAAGATTCTCACTTTGGACAAGATTGCGTTTTGCAAGAGCTTTCAGCTCCTTCACCGCCCGACAACAGTACACATGTATTCGTCTGCATGCGTTTGGAGTTCTTGTTCAAGCATGTGGTGATACTGATGATCTGGTCACTTTTTTTAATGCTGAGCCAGAGTTTATCAATGAATTGGTCACATTGTTGAGTTATGAAGATGCAGTCCCTGAAAAAATTCGAATATTAAGTGTGTTTTCATTAGTTGCTCTTAGTCAAGATCGATCTCGCCAGTCAATAGTGTTGTCTGCTGTGACATCCGGTGGACACCGTGGCATATTATCGAGTCTCATGCAGAAGGCTATTGACTCTGTGGTTAGTAAATGAGGCTTTACTCTCTCTGGTGACTGTTTTAGTTTCGTCGTCTTCTGGTTGTTCTGCCATGCGTGAAGCTTGTTTTATCCCGAGCCTTTTACCTCTTCTAAAAAACACGGATATACCTTTGCTCATTAGCAACACGAATCTAAACACGTCTCATTAGCAACTGCTAATTATAGCTTAACTGAAAACATTTCATCCAAACACCCTATTATATCAACACTTCACAGCCTATTCCCTCCTTAAGAATGTTTACCTATGTATTAACCATTACCGTAGTATTTGGTTAACGCATAAGCCAACCAAACTATCAAGTTACTCGATTATTTACTCTGTCACTCATTAAGTTTCGTAAATTGTCTAATCCTAATTCTTTGTGTGCAATGCCTTTCTGGAAAATGACTATTTTTTTAACATCAAACTTACTTCTAAATTTCGAGTAATATCTGACGGATTTGTCAAAATCCAATATATGTTTCTGACCTGTGATCATAAATTTGTTTATTAGCTTCATGTTGTTGTTTTCTTATATATTCTGTTAGATAAAATAACTTATAATGTCCCTCTTTTCAGGTGCCAAGAAAGCGACAAACCTTTGGGTTGCAGACTACGTACATGGAACGGATGGGCTTGGAAACCATTACTTTCCTCAGCTGAAGTCAAAACCATAGAAAAAGTCAGTTGCTGAATATTTAGTCGAGTGGATGGGTAGGATTTCATTCGGACATCCTTTAATATGCGGCCAGACATTTAAGTACGTCGGGCTGGATAGTTCAAACTACAACGGATACATCAGTGCCAACATAACTTATTTGAGGGATAATCGTAGAGGAATGAACCAAGTGTTTATATTAAATGTAGAAGGCCATTTGACCTTCTAATTAGTACTCTGTTTTTGTTGGCTCGACAACTCAACAGCTTTAGATTACAACCATTTTATATTAAATGTAGAAGGCCATTTGGTATGTTTTTGTTTTAGTATGAACACAACCATTTTCCCAATAGGTATGTTTTACTCGTTCCTTTAATTGTTTGTTCATACTTTTATAATTAGATTACAAAATGGAAATGCTGACCATTCCCCTTATAATTTAACCATATGCTTATTTGGGTTTTTAGAAATATATATAGAGATATGTTAACATCAATATGTTACGAATGAGTTATATTAAGATGAAACACACCTTAGAATCTTCATGGATGTCTTGCCTGCAATCCGACTATTGTGTAGTATGTATTTCATTTTAATACTTTAATCATGTGTTTTTTCCTTTGTTAATCTTGCATCTTTGTTTCTTCATTATATAAAAGTGTTTCGATATGTGATTTTTTCATTTGCTTAGTTTCTACAGTTTTTATACATGAATATCGTTAGACCCCCATAATGCAACTATTGAACACTTTGATTCACTTTCTCCATACATTGGGGCATTGTCCTAAATGGACCTTCATATTGCGTGTCTCTGATAAGTTTTTTTAACATTTTACTTACGGTAATTAATTGATAAGACTAAATACCTTATTATCTTCAGCCACTTTTCTTGCAAGAGGGCTAGCAAAAACATGGTCTGTTTCAGGAGCTGCACTTGGATTCGCAGGTTTTGGTTCAGGTGAGCTGACTGGCTTTTCGAGTTTTCGACTACTTCTTCTTTTGGAGGATTAGATGCTTTTGGCGCCTGTGGAGCAGCAACACCTGATGCATGAGGTTTGTAATCTTTAAAAATTTCAATATCGTCCTTATCTTCAACAGTTATCGCAATCACCTGCCACATATAGTTTTAGTTAACTCACATCACAGCAGGTAGTTTATTTTTAATGCATACAACATCCTAAAACCGACCAAGCCCTTTTGTCCCACACTATAAAAATGGTCTTTTTCAACCCGAACCCATTCCCCACTGCCAACTCCAGTTAAAAAGATTAAAAAACATAGACTTAAATTACAATTCTTGAACTCTAATTTATTGCTTTCAAGATTAAAGGATCATGGTTAGACTGAATTGATGTTATTACCTTGATACTTTGTTTTCTGTGTGGTCATTTTCAACAACAACTGCCCATAGCAACAGTGACATCAAGATTATATTTGTTTTGAGTTAGCCTGCAAAGTTTAGTCATACGACTATGAACACCGAGAAAAAGACGTCTAAGAGACTGTTTATTGAGAATAGATTTTAGCTTTGAGACATCACGAATGGCAATGCAACTGTGACGATCCATGCCCCCATACCCAGGCCGACCTGTGTAAGGGTCAGGATTTGAAAGTTCCATCAAGTGAATCATCACAGAACCAACCCAGAGCCATGCACCCATGTATGGGAGCTTATCATGCGGTCTTGCTTCGTTTACCTTAAGACATGTATTTTCAATGCAACAACTCCCTTTTTCAAACCAAAGTCAAACTTCAACCAACACAAAAATAGATTATTTAGTAAAAGATATGTAGATGAGAAGATGACAACTTTTATTACCATTGTTCTAAATCTAAATATCGCTTGTTCTTAAGATGTTCCATTAACCTTCTAAAGAAAAAAGGCTCTCGGGTATAATGAGATCACATAAAAAAACATTCTGATATTTATCTACACACACAAACCTACACCCAAACGCCTCATCAACGAATCCTACACCCACACTCAAATGCCCCCACCAGCCACAACACAAAAGACGGCAACCACAACCAAACATATCCCATCCTTTCTGAATCTAAGAAATGCATATTTTGCTATAGACTTAATTTCATCGATTCGACAAAGTATAAGAATACTTTGATACCTGGATGGTTTGATTTTCCATGTCTGTACATGTTCTAGAAGCTTTTATGGATTATAGTAATCCAGCTGCTACTTTGTTTCGAGATCTTGGAGGATTAGATGACACAATTTCCCGGTTGAAGATAGAAGTTTCTCATGTTGAAAATGGCACTTCTGTTCAGATGGAGAGCTCTGGATCGAGTGATACATCTGAATTGGATAGCATGCAACCTCTTTATTCTGAAGCTTTAGTGTCATACCACAGAAGGTCTCTTATGAAAGCTTTACTTCGGGCTATATCACTGGGAACATATGCTCCTGGAACCACTACTCGTGTTTATGGCTCTGAAGAAAATCTGTTACCACAGTGTTTGCGATCTTTAAAAAAGCAAAAGATTTTGGTGGTGGCATGTTTTCATTGGCTGCAATTGTTATGAGTGATCTCATCTACAAAGACCCTACTTGTTATTCAATCTTAGAAGAAGCTGGTCTTCCATCTTCATTTTTAGATGCTATAATTAAAGGCGTGGTTTGCTCTGCTGAAGCCATAACCTGCATATTTCAGTGCTTGGATGCCTTGTGTCTTAACAATAGTGGTCTTCAGGCTGTGAAAGATCGTAATGCTTTGAGGTGCTTTGTGAAAATTTATACATCACGAAATTACCTACGTGCCCTTATGGGTGATACACCAAGTTCACTATCCAGTGGTCTGGATGAACTGATGAGACACAATTCTTCACTATGTGGGAATGAGGTGGATATACTGATTGAGATTTTAAAAGCCATTGAAAAGCTCGGATCTGGATCTGAAGTTGTTTCCTCAACCGGTGAAGCTTCAAGCTCTTCTGTTGTTCCAATGGAAACCGATGCTGATGATAAGTCAGTGGCTCCTCATGAGTCAGGGGAATCCAGCAATACTAAAAATCCCGAGAAGCAACCCAAGCCATCTTCTGACACATCTTCCTTGAATATGGACTCCTTTATCTTTGAATGTGTTAACAATGCTTATCGTTTGATCGAAACAGTTCTTCAGAATTCTGACACATGCCGTATATTTGTGGAGAAAAAGGGAATTGAAGCCGTTTTGCAGTTATTTACCTTGCCTTTGATGCCTTCCTATGTTTCTGTTGGACAGAGCATTTCAGTTGCATTTAAGAGCTTCTCACCACATCATTCTGCATCTCTTGCTCGAGTATTATGTGTTTTCTTGAGAGAGCATTTAAAAGTGACAAACGAGCTACTGGTTTCTCTTGGAGGCATGCAGATTGCACAGGTGGAAGAGTCTAAAAGGACAAAGGTATTGAGATGCCTTTCTGGTCTGAAGGTATTTAGTCTCTATCTAATTCTCTGTCAAAAGGAACTACAAATCTCGTGTCTGAACTGGGAACCTCTGATGCTGATGTGTTGAAAGATCTTGAGGATATTTGATCATCAACAAACTTGTGGATTTCGCTTCTTCGAATAAGAAGATTGAGCCATGGGTGTGGCACATCCCATAAACCCTTTTCTTGTAGTTTAATCTATGTTGTATGAACTCTGTCCAAGAACTCACATATGTAACTTCAGTCATGAAAGTGTCGATGGTATATAACTCAACTTAGATAACATTCCCTCTATTTCCTGTAACAACATATTTATAAAATACTCTCCATTAATAAAAAAAAGTTGGTATTCAAAGGATTGAAAGTCGTATACCATTTGACTACCAAATTTGAAGTACCTTATAAGCTGTATCCATATCCTCTGGATTAAAGTATTTTGCCAACTCAAGGCAAAATAGTGTTTTGCCTTCTAATCAAAATTGATTAGCTTAATCCTCATCTTTCAGGTTGAAGGATGATCTCCAGTTATTAAGGAGATTCGTTATGTTTTTTTTATTACAAGTCCTGCTATGTAATCAAATGTGTTCTCTGTAGATATCAATAATTCTTGGTCTCGTGTAAATGTTGAGAAATCCGAGTACAAAACCCTAATCCATTTTACCTGTTTATATGGAATCGAATATTAGTCCAAATGGTAAACAAGTAGATATTAATAACCATAAAGCTTAACCTTTTTATTCTTATTATGTAGATGTATGTCATATTTTACCATGGGTGCAGCTGGTTCAAGTGAAATTATGGCTCGAGTAATTATCCCATACTGCCTATGTCCTCCAAGAACACCACTAAAAAGATCTGCATTTTGTTGCTCTGAACATGTCACCACCTCTCCCTTCCCTGCATCCAGATTGTAAGTTTTTAATATTAAGATGCACCATTTAAATCCATTTATATTCAAAAATATATTATTATTATTAATATACAAACATGTTACAATTTCCAGCTGGTGGACATTGTTGGGCCAATGAGTAGATCAACAGAAGTACTGATGCAAGAGATCTTGTGATCTAAAGGCCTATACAACACATTATACTCTTGCACCATGAACATGTGTATATAATGAACGCGACCCAACATGTTCAAGTTTTCATACTTGTAATAAGCTTCTTGGGAACCCTGGCATGAATCAAAGAAAAAGATATTGATCAGGCATGTAATATTGGGTTGTAGACATATTTATACACCAGTTGCATCATTCAGGCTCGGATGAACCTGTGTAACTGTAGTATAGAAATCAAACCCGCATACAACACAAACCAACCTTCAAATCACAATTCAATAAATAAAAATCTGTGAATTCAACACACACTAAAACGCTTAAATGCACACGCATATATGAACAGTTAACAGATCAACTATACGCAGTAACAGCAAAACTCATTCCAATTTGATTTCCTGCACTCATTTAGAACTAACTCACAGATATTAGTAGTAAAAGCACAATTGAATTGTAAATTAAGCGCACACGCACAAATAAGTACCCAAGAGATTTGGTGAGCTACTTTCTCAACAGTGTTAGATCCTCCAAACATCGGAACCTGTTCTTCAAATAACAAATTCCGTATGAAAGATGAAGCATTTGTTCGGTTACTCAGAAGGAAACGTCGAATTCTGTATAAACTGAATATTACATATAACAATAATATAACCTGATTGTCTTGTTATGCACCTCATTTAGATATACAAATATATGAGGATTATAAAAATCCAAGCCATGGTACCAGTGAACGACCGATGTCCAAGTAAATGTTAGAATTTATTATTGAGGTGGAAGAACATGAACGCTGAATCAAGTTCATCACATGATATAAAGAAAAAAAATCCCTGAGGTGCTTGTTATGGAGAATCTTAACAAACTTGCTTCTACCATGCGCTCTTTCTTTGCCACTCTTGTTAAAGGATTCCCATCATCTAATCGTCGGAGGGCTGAGACTGGATCTCTAGACCAGAACCACAACCACATATTGTATACTTTATAACAAGCATAAGATGTACCTGTAGTTGCAGAGGTCCATAAGCTAAGTTTACCCCATATTGTGATTGCCCATGCTTGTAGTTGCAGAGATTAAATATGGTTGAATAGGTGGTGAAACAGAATTTTGTTTCATGATATGCATGTGTTCTTCATCTGCTCCAAGATATGAAAAATCTTTGCTCAAAAGACATCATATCTTGAAACTATTGATGGAACCACCATTGTCGTGACTAATTTTTTTTCCGGCAATAACTTGCCATGCTTTGCAGAGAAACTCGAACGTGACCGTCATTAACTCGTCTTTTTAAAACTTGCTTGGCAAAATATTACCCAACGGACTAAAGAAACACACAACCTAAAATTCAATCATCAAAATTATACAATCATTATAATTACACTATTTATTGAATTATAACCATCAAAACAAAGATAAAAATAGATATAGCTTTAAAACTAATCTCGACGTACTTATCAATTTATCATACAAGTACTACACCATTTAAAGATTGATAAAGCTTAAATTCATTAACTTACTTCAAAATTATCTTACTTAAAATTTACTCTAACACATAACTTTATCAACTCTTTAAAAATAGGCTTAGATTACCAACATCAGATCTTTTCCACTTTGCAGCCATTGATGAGATAAGGGTTTAATCATTTAAATTTTATATTTTCTACACATAATAAATTAACAATTTAACATAAACACATGATTAACTAACCTTACAAAGATCATTAATCCAACCAAAATAACATAAAATTCATGTATGATACATGTTTCAGAATTATATATTGTGTTATTTGTTCATGAACATACCTTTTGGTTTGATCGAATTGTGATAGGTTTTAGGGCTGCAGCTAGTTAGTTCCCTGGAAGGGTTAGGTTTTGTCTCTGTGCCAGAATGAAGAGGAATGCATGCCAATCATGAAGAGGAATGCATGCCAATCTGGAAGAAAAAAGGAACAATATTTAGAATTCTGGGTTAATGCATATTGCTTTCCCTGACCTGTGAGTATCTTATCTCGAACATTTGCCCTTGAATAAAGCTCTTTATAAGCAATGAAATTAAAATGGTGCTTAGGAAATCCTGTGTCTGGTATTGTTCTTTCAATGTAAAAGAGAAGATTATGGTGCATGTGCAAAAAATAAAGAACCCATTAAGCTGAAAATACAGTTTATGCATGAGAATAACAAAGCTTCATAAAAACAAATACCTTAATTTTGATACGTTATCAAAGCTCCAAGAACAACACTTAGATGTTATACTTACAATCTGCACAAAAACACATTAAAAATCCTTAAAACCCTAAAATCGTGATGGAGTTTTCTTATCTGCATAAATGTAAAAACAAAACATTATTAGTTGATCGTGTGAACACCTATTAGGTTTTCAGAAGAAAAAAAAAGAAAGATATTCGACTTGTGGAAAAGAATGATGTTAGGGTTTTGAGTTTTTTTTTTAAATGATATAATGAACGAATATATTGTGCATAATATGGATTAGCAAAAATCATTAATTGAGAGGTTTATAGATTTAGTGTTGCAAAATATAACACAAAAAAGATGTTGGTCTAGTGGTTATCAAGTATCTTAAAATTACAAACCACCCAAGGTTCGATCCTCACAATTGAAATTTTTTTACTAATTAAATCCGGATTTTAATTCCTTTAATCATTGCTTAGGTGGCATGCTAATGATGACATGGAAATATGACATGGCATTATGGGATGCCAAGTGGCATTTTATGTGGCATGCCTCCTCTTATATATAATGTATAGATATATGTATATATATATAGTAAAATAAGGAAAGAAACAATCAAACCACGACAAGTTGTTTATAGTGGTTCGGTCTACAAGGACTCTTTTTCCTTGCCCTACTCCACTCCCCGAGTCTTACACTCGAGAGTTTAACTTCACTAGTCAACAAGCTCCTATCACCGGCGGAGAAACCTTTACACTTCACTTACACACTATTTTTGACACTAAGCTAGATGTCGAGTTCTTTTCAAGGGTACAACCACTCCCACACACAATGTATTTTAAGGACTAAAATACTAACCACTCACACTCACAAGATTATGATGGTTTGGTACAACAATGATGTATGAATCAACACTAAATCATACGAAAACAAACAAAACTTCCAACAATTTGTTGAAGCTTGAATATGCCTTGATCTTCTTTGCTACAAAAGAGGATCACTATAATGATATGAAACTAAGTTAGAAATGTTAGAGAGAAGGAATGTATGTGAATATGCTAGAAAGGGATGAAAAACAACTTGGTTTGGCTTTGCTATTTATAGCCAAAATGATCAGCAGACACCACGGACCACGAATCCCTTAAAAGGGTTTCGCCCGTGTATTAATTTGGTGCCTCCGGGGTCTAACAACAAGATCACCAAAATCTTACCAAATTCAACCATATCTATCCAAGATTGTGTAAGATATGTAGAGTCTAAATTCACACAAAATATCTAGTGAAATCTTCTAGAGATTTCAATGATGCACTACATGATGTCATGTGTTATTTTTCTATTTTTAGAAATATGTTAAATATAAATGCATATGTAATGTATTTGTTTTTAAGAAACCAAAACATGCTTGATCTAAAAATGTTAACATACATTATGGTTTAGAGGCATATTAACAATATGATTAATTAACATGTAAATGCTTGAGTGATGACGATATTATTTGATAAAAGCTTGTTTTAATATCTATTAAACTTGACAAGCTTTAAGCTTTATAAAAATTAAATTTACTTTTGTCGTAAACAAAACTTAGGTAAAGATCATAAAATATAAATAACGTTTAATGACGATATTTGTATTAACAATCTCCCCCTTTTTGTTGAATACAAAACATAAATTTTATTTTTATAAAAGATGTAAAGTTTGTACATGAGTTATAAAAATATGAAATTAATTTTAGAACTTGAAAGATTTAGATAAAGATGATAATACAAGTATGTCCAAATTAGATATGATGTTGACTTTTCAGAAAGTCAAAGTATGCAGTTGACTTTATTTTAAAAGTCAAAGTCTTCATTAGTCAAAGTGTGATGTTGACTTTTCAGAAAGTCAAAGTATGTAGTTGACTTTTATAGAAAGTCAAAGTCCAAGTTCTATAATATTTCTCCCCCTTTTTGTCTCAACAAAAAGATGCGAGGCGGAATATGTAACGAGCCCGAGCCATTATCTCCCCCTTGGCCAATGCTCCCCCTAAATTGGGTGCCAAGAGAAAGATACATGGATTGTGAAAAAATTACAACAAAAAAAATGTTAGTAATAAGTATCATCACAAGTATTTCCAAACACCATGTAACAATCAACAACAATATAAGAAACACCATTCATTTATTAAAAAATTTCATGATATGAAAATAATGAAAAGGGAAAACAATGAAGTGTTAGTACATGAATGAAATCCTAGAGAGAAAGAAAAAAAAATAATCCTATAAGATTAAAAAAAATACAAAGAAAATCCTAGAAAAATAAAAATACAAAAAAAAAATTAGACTAGGAACCTCCTCCTATTGAGGTGATTGATGAGCAAGAGTATTGATGCGCTCTAGGATGTGATTAAGGATGAACCACATTTCGTCTTGAAGCTCATGGACCATCACCCGGGTCCTTTCGGTTATGTGGGCGGTCCGCTCATAATTTGAGCAACCGTGTCTAGGAGGGTAGTATGGTTCATGATTTTGTGGTGGTGGAATGGTGGGGTTGTTGGTGGTTGGAGTGGTGATTATGGAGGCTAGCAAAGCAATTTGCATTTGCATGGTCTCACTAAGGTGAGAGTCCACCATATTGGAAAGTTGGTGGAAATAATTGTAGGTAGTGGTTGATCCCCATACAAAGGACCATGGATTTCCTTTTGGATAGGATGGAAAAGAAGAGGTCTAGGCCATAACGGGGTGTTTGGGTCAAATGATGGACGTGGAGACTCATGAGCTATTCGCTCAATAGTACCAAAAGATGGTAGTGGTGGTGGATGATTTGGCCAAGGAGGCAAGTCCTCCAAGTCTTCCAAAAATGGATTTGGAGATGTAGGTGGTGTAGAGAATAGCTCTAATGGGATGAGTGTTGGATATTTTGTAGGTGATGGTGACTTTGATGTTTGGATAGGAGCCGGTGGTGGTGAGCTAGTGATAGGAGTCTTTGGTGGTGGTGGAGTAGTGACAATGATAGGTGATTTTGGAGGTGGTGTAGGAGTAGCCAAAGTGAGGAAGTTCTCATCTCTTATGGGAGATGAGATAGTTAAGGGAGAGGACTCGGAAGAAGAGCTTATGTTGACAAAGCAACATGGTCTTACGCTCATTCTTGCCGTTCTCTTGCAAGGCTTGGTTGATGGAGAAGACTTAGTCATTTTAGCTTAAGGTTTTACTCGTAGATGTGAAGATTTGAGAAAGTGTGAGGAAGATCATCTTGGAAGCTCTTAATTTATAGGATTATGAAATTATGAGAAATGTGTTTGATTTGATGTTTAACCATAGAAGAGATGAGGTTTCTAATAATTTAGAAGTGGTTTTAATGCAAGTCATATCACCCAAGTCAATCCATACAAGAAGGATGGATTGAAGTGACAAAGATGATTGTGGGATCTTTAGAATCAGATCACCCACGGATTGCAAGGAACCAAATTTTTGGTTCCTTCCTTTATGAAAAAGGGTTCCTTGGGTGAATTTTTGGAATTTTTTAATTTTGGTGGGAAATGGATATCTTATATGCCTAAGTGTGTTAAACTAGTTCTAATATGGGTAAAAACTAGTAAAACTATCCTAGAAGCAATGTATGGTAATTTGGAATGTTGAAATAAGCGAAATTTAGAAAGTTACATGTAGGAACCACGACACCAATTATTTACACAGGCGAAACCCTTATTTTGGTGCCGCCTGGTCCGCCTGTACAGGTATGGCGGTACCAAAAGTATAACTGACGGAACCAAATAATTGGTGCCCCTTGGTCCGTGGTGACCAGAAATCTTCACAGACCTATATTTTAACTATTTGGGACTTTTTCGAAACCTGAAATTTTGCTTAAAACATATGACATTAATTATTTCTAGTTAGGAAAAGTCAATAACATGTATACAAATATAGTGGAGCATAGACTTTGACCAAGGGCTAACGATTTTCATATAAAAGTGAAAATGGGTAAAATTTGATAACACACTTGTGCTATTGATTGGCTCCCAAACGGTCAAGTTTAATCACTCAAGCTAACCACTTGTGAATGGCTAACCGTAATAAACTTAAAACAGCTCAGAAACAAATGCAATTAAGATAAGAGGAATATAGTGGATTCCTGGGTCGTTAAGTCCCACGGAGGATGAATGGTGTTAAACACAGACAGATGTCGAATAATCACTAAGGATAGTGATCAGTAAGGATTTTGAGTTATTTATACCTAAAGAAAAGTTTTGTAAATTACAGGGGCTTAAATGCAAATTAAAGAAAATTAAAAAGTTAAAATATATTAAATAAACGCTATCACTATTTTTACAATGATGTTTTTGTGATTTATAAAATAAAATAAATTAAATAAACTATTTTAATTAAAACGTAAACTTAAATTACCTAAAAATGTGACTTAAAATGAAAACGTACGTTATTTATAAAAATTACGCGAGTGCGCAAGTAAAAACGTAAAATTTTTGAAATAAAAGTCCTACGAGTGTAAAAATAATTTTCTTACTTAATATATGACAAAAGAAAATTTTAGAAAAAAGATTTATATTTTTTAGACTTTTATGTTTTTTATTATGAATTAAATAAGATTTTACACTAATTAAATGTTTAAAAATATTAAAACTATTCGGAAAAATCTGAAACTTTTTTATAAAATACTTTATACTAATACAAATCTATGAAAAATACAAAAGATGAAAAATCTAGATTAAATAAGCTGATAATAAGCTAATAAGCTCGTATAAGCTTAATGAAATAAAAAGGTGTATATATTAAATAATGCAAAGAAAAACAGAAAAAGACCGAAGGGCGAGTGGTAGTGTGTGTGTGTGGTGAGCTGGGTGGCCAGAGTTCGAATCCCAGCAATGACCTTTTTGCTAACTTTTTATTTTTTTTATTTTTCTTTTACAAACTTGTTAAGCACTATAAAATAAGCATTTCTCAAACTAGAACTTTTTCTAAAAATCACTAATAAGCTCAGTATTGAGCTTATAATCTCAACAGTAGGCAATAAAATGAAATAAGCACAAAATTTAGCTAAATGGCTAATAAGCTAATGAAATAAGCAAAGGATGAATTGAAAATAAGCTAAATACTGATAATAAGCTAATATATCAATTGAATAAGCACAATAACTTGAAAATAAGCACTGATTAAGCCAAAATAAGCACTAGTTAACTGTATGCACAGGACACTTTTTTTGAATCACTAGGCACTTTATGGCTTAATTTTAAGCTATGTAATAAGCTAGAAAATGAAAACAAATACTTGGATTAGCTAGTTGACCAGTTAAGCTTTCCAAAAAGCTAAATTTCTCACAGTGTTGTCCACTAGAGAGCTTTTAATGAGCTTATTAAAAAGTCTATAAACACTGATTGTTCTATGTACTAGTTAAAATGGACAAAACAATAAGCCATAAGCAGGCTTATCAAATAAGCTACAAAGTGAAAAATGAACATTGGTATCTTGAGACAGCTAGGTTGGCTACTCAAAAAGCTAAAGAGCACAAGCTTATACTCATTAATGAGCTCTGTAAGAGCTTGTGAAATGGGTTAACAAACCTGTGCACAGGGCACTTTTCAGAAGAGGTGTTCAAAACAAGCTGAAAATTAAGCACTTTATAAGCTAAGTGGGTATAAGCTAGTATTTTTCTAATTTAGATAAGCAACAAAATTTTAATATCCCAAATGGATTTAAGCTAAATCTTAATATTGAATCCTATATAAAATTATTTATTTTATTCAAAATCGACCAAATGGAAATTTTGACTTTTTATAAAAAACAAATAGGTTGACTAAAGTGAACTTAGGATTGATTATACTAACTGATTAAGTTGTAATAAGCTAGGAAAAGATGAAATTAAGCTAAGGTACTGAGTTCTAAGCTACTTTGATGATTTTTACTCTTTTAATCCTAACAGTGAACTTCTAAGGTGAGATTGAAAGTAGTTTTGACTCTCTACCAAATAAGGACTGATTTTCTTTGTTTGTATGATCTATATGGCACTTAAGTAACACAAAACAATAACAAGCAACAACTTAAATACTCTCTAAAACAGTAATCAAGGCAAATCCAAACACCTTTTTTAGCAACTGTTTTGAAGCTTATAGTATTAAAACAAGTTTTTAAACTAGTAAATCTACTTATTAACTGATATTAACTGTAATAAAACAGGTTTGAACTAGAATTAACACTATTTAAACACTTGAACTAAGAAATGCAAAATTTAAGGAAATGGCTTACAAAATGAGTTAATGCACAAGACAAAGAACCAAGGACTGAGATCACTCCTATGGCTTCCCAAGAAGCTCTAAACCAATAAGAAATCCAAAATCAGCTCTGCTTCAGTCTTTAATCTTCATTACCATTGATTTTTTAATTTCAAGCTATTTTTGAGTATTTTTGTGATTTTTCTGTTTTTGATTCTAAACTGATTTTTAAAGTCTCTAAAAGCTTTAATAAGCTTTCTAGGAGCTTATGTGAGCCTATTCAGTCCTTACCAACAACTAACAACATCATTGGAACATATTGAGATTTTGAATAAAAGTAAGGTTTTTCATAAACTGAGAACTTGAATTAAAACTGAAATTGATGTTCAGGAAAGCTTTAATATACAATAAACACTTTAAATATAAAGCTTAAAAGCTTAAAGATACACTGAAATTCAAAATTAAGTTAAAACGACATAAGCTAATTAAAATTAAACTAGATATTGCTTCACATTGCTTCCCATCTCTTCTTTATAGACTTTTGAGACTCTGTCTTTATCTCTGAATCTTTCCCACCTCAATCCAACCATTGGATTGGTCAAAGTCATCATATACGTCCATTTGGATTTTTGGCGCCAAAATAGTCAAGAGCAGGTTATAGCAATTAAAGAAACTTGGGAGGTTGTGGAGGTGGAGGGGGGATGTATTCAAGTGGAAAAACAGGTGGAATTGTTGAAAAGGTGGACAAACCAGCTCTGGTATTGGATTTGCAGTGTTGGGTGAAGGGGATGTACAGTAACACTGGTTTTGGCGCGAGTTGACTTTTTTTGACCAGAGATATTAATAAACGGGGGTCCAAATTAGGGGGGTCAAGGCTAAATGGCAGGGGTCTTTTTGGTTGGCTGGGGTTCTAAATACAAAAAGGGGTCAGTTTGGTTTTAGTTAAGTACAAGGACCATTTTTGCAATTTATGCAAAGTTAAGGGACTGATCTTGCCATTATTCCAAAGTTCACACAAGGACCAAACCTGCCATATATGAATAGTACAAGGACCATTATGCATAAAATTCCATTTTTAATAAATCCAAGGACTATTTTTGTCATTTTCAAAACTTGAGGGACTAAAGTTGTAATTTTGCAATTTTAAATTTCAAGGACTTGTTTTGACAACTTTATGAATCCCTAAGGACTTAAAATGATATTTTACAAGTTTTGAATATCCAAGGACTGTTTTTGACAACTTTTTAAACTTGGAGGACTAAAACTGCCAATTATGCAAACTCGATACGCTTTTCACCAGATTTTGATGTTTTTGCATTTAAAACACATAAAACACTTGTTTGTGATATTTTATCATTTTGATGCATTCTGAGTGTTTTCAGATGTTTTTGGCATTCTAAACAGTATAAAAATGATGAGTATTTAGACACTCATCAGCTATCCCCCTGCATAAACCGGTTAGCATACAACATTGTTTTAAGTTATTTTATCATCCTACAAAGTAAAAACAACCAAATAGTATCATACACCATTGTTTTTGTCTTGTTCCAAACACTCCTTTAAAAACCTCACTTATCCAACTTCTTATAGATCTTCGTCATCATCCTTCCAAGGCACTTGAACATTCCCTTGGTTTGCTTGAACTCCACTGATTCATTCTTAATCTTGGGGAGAGATGCATAGTACTCTTGAGGTGGAAGACGAGAGTTTGGGAGACCGTCTTCGGAGCTATTTTATGATGATGATGAAGGAGTTGAAGGTTTTGCCCTTTTACCTTTAGTCTTAGCCACTCGCTCGTCACTCAAGGGTACAAATATGTGAGGGATGAGAGCATAGTCTAGCTTCAACCCTTTTGGGATTGGTGTAATGGGTGCAAATGCTCTATAGAGACGGGTGAGTAGCATCCCGTAAGGAAGAGCGACCGATCCTTAAATTAGAATATCTACCATTCTCCTAGCAATGTAGTAGGCTAAATTGAATGGTTGATGAGTAGACAAGTTGTAGAGCATGTGACAAAGGCAAGCATTGATATGGTCTTTATTTCATATAGTGCTAATGACATTGGCTCTAAGGAGTTCGTCCCACTTCTTGAATTCGGGCTTAAGCTCATTGAGCTCCATACCATATGGATCTCAGTTTACTTCCTTTTCCTTTCGGGTGACATGGCTTGCAACTGTCATTTCGTTAAAAAGGTACTCACGGATGACGTCCTTATCCGCCAAAGGAGTTTGGTAGGGAAGAGAGCGGTCATTGATTACATCAAGGATAGTGAGTGACCACTTATCCGAGTAAACACATGTACCACGGTTAGGAATTCCTAGCACTTAAGCAAATTGGTTTTGGGAGATGGAGTAGTCAGTTTGATTAATCCTAAACCTAAGAGCCATTTGATCGTCCTCATCAGTGAAAGAGACAACACTAGCATAGAATTCTAAAACAAACCTAGGACAAATGGGTTCATCGATGTCGAGGAGACAATCAAAGTTGATAGTGGCAAGCTCTTGATGGAGTTTAGTTTCGTCGACAAAGGAGGAATGAATGGTCCTACTATCATGGAAGTACCTTTGCTCTAGACTCTTAAAGATTTCGACTTGTTCTTTGGTGAGACCCTTGGTTTTGTGGTGTTTAAGGATGTAGCTAAGCGTATCCTTGTGATCATAGAAATTTGCGGCTATCATGGTTGTTCCTATGAGCAAGAACTTGCATGTTAAAAATAAAAGCAAACTTAGTGTTTTGGTTTTCAGTGTGTGCCTATATAAAAACAATTTGGAGTTGCGGTTATCTCGACTCATTTTATGCATAAAATGGTTTTTAATAAGGGTGTTTAGCAAAAGGCATGAGATAACCCAAACGCTCCTAATTCAATGTGGCTTCATTTGAATATACCGGGGAATGCATATTAGTTATGCATTACCTTTAGTATTCAAGAGCAATATGCAAGTGATGAAAATTTACTTTTCTGTTTGTATTAACAATGAAAAATTGTTTTCGTACAAGTGGTAAGCTTTTCAAAATTTTGACATGGGGTTTTTGTTTAATTAGAATAAGGCCTTATAGTAATTATCTTTTAATTAGTGGGAAACATGATTAGTTTATGCAATGTGACAGTGTAGTACCTAATTTCAATGACTAGTTATGCAATTTGCCAATTGAATCCATGTTTTGTATAAAATATACATAATCCCCATGTAATGATTTTGTGCACAATTTAGAATCCTAGACTAAGAATTAAGAGAAGTAAGGTAGTTAGGATACTTACAATGATGATATCTTCAGTGATTAATGGGTGAGAAAGTCTCAACAATGAGGTAGGTGTGTTGTTGATACGTTTTGGTAAAGTGGGTTGTGAGGAAGAAGATGTTTTGTAAGTGGTATTTTTGCTACTGTTGTCACCACGGACAAGACGGCACCAAAAATTTGGTATCGTCCTTGTTGTCGTTTGGTGACATGGGAACAGTAGCAGACTTAAACTGATTTGTTGTGTTTTGTTTGTTCTAAGGTTTAGACTACATGTTTGGTTCCATTAGCCCTAAACTAAGTCTAAGAAGATTAAATGGTTCTCGTTTGAGAGGCTTAGTTATGATGTCGGCAATGTTGTCTTCGGAGGATACTTTCTCAATTGAGATGTTTCCTTTTTGAACATTGTCGTGAAGAAAGTGATGACGGATTTCAATATGCTTCGTACGAGCATGTTGGACGGGATTTTTGCTGAGATCAATAGCTCCTTTGTTGTCGCAAAGTACAGAGATATCGTTCAGATGAATTCCGTAATCCACGAGAGCTTGCTTCATCTAAAGATCTTGTTGACATGCTTTTCCGGCTGAGACGTATTTGGCTTCAGTAGTTGAGATAGCTAGAGTCGTTTGCTTCTTTGCAAACCATGAGGTGAGACAATGTCCAACAAAAGTACAAATACCACTTGTACTTTTTCTATCGACATAGTCACCGGCATGGTCCGAGTCAGCATACACTATAGTTTCTACACCCGTTCCTTTGGGATATCATAATCCTAAACATGTCATTCCCTTAATGTATCTAAATATCCATTTTAAGGCTTCTAAGTGTAATGCCTTGGGATTTTCTTGAAAGCGAGCACATAGACAAACACTAAACATAATGTCGGGTCTACTAGCCATGAGATAGAGTAGGCTACCGATCATTCCTCTATATTTAGTGTTATCTACCGATTCAACTTCCTCATCCTTGGTGAGTTTAGTGTCCGAAGACATGGGTGTCTTAGTTGGTTTTGAGTCTTCAAGACCAAATTTCTTAAGCATATCTTTTATGTATTTAGATTGGTTAAAGAATTTGCCATCTTCTATTTGTTTAATTTGAAGTCCTAGAAAAAAGTTTAACTCACCCATCATACTCATCTCAAACTCATCATCCATGATTTTAGAAAAATCATCACATAGCTTTTGACAAGTTGATCCGAATATGATGTCATCAATGTATATTTGAACTATGATAATGTGTGATTCCTTTTTCTTGGTAAAAATAGTATTATCTACTAACCCCATGATATATTTGTTTTCAACTAGAAAAGTATTAAGTCGATCGTACCAAGCTTTTGGTGCTTGCTTAAGTCCGTATAATGCCTTTTTGAGTTTGAAGACATGATGTGGTTTCTCAAAGTCGGTAAAACCGGGAGGTTGAGCAACATATACTTCTTCGTTAATAAACCCATTAAGAAATGCACTCTTAACATCCATTTGAAATAATTTAAAGTCATAAGAACATGCATATGCAAGTAAGATTCTAATAGAATCGAGCCTAGCTACCAGTGCATAAGTTTCATCATAATCAATCCCCTCTTGTTGATTATAACCTTGTGCGACAAGCCTAGCTTTGTTTCTAGATACTACACCATTTTCGTCCATTTTATTTCGAAAAACCCATTTCGTTCCAATTATAGTTTGATCTTTAGGTATTGGAACTAACTTCCAAATATCATTTCTAAAAAATTGGTTTAACTCTTCTTGCATACCAATGATAACATCAAATAGTTCTGAATATTAAGTGTCAATTTCCCCCAATAATGCTCGTTATTTATATCATTTATATGGATTTACGCTTGTTTTCCATTGTTTTCCACTTTCAGGGAAATTACAAGCATTTGGAGCTAAAGAGACGCGGAAATGGAAATATTACTAAAGATTTATCACAGTATGCCTATTTTGAAGAAGTTACGGCGTAACTCGTCTCTCACATTACGCCGTAACTATTGCATGACCCAGAAGTCCAACTTATCAAGAGGTTACGGCGTAACTCTTCCCAAAGGTTACGACGTAACTCCATTAGGTCAAAAAGGTTCCACGCCGCTGATACTTACACCGTAACTACTGCATCACTTACAACGTAACCGAGTTTATTGAAGACTACGGTGTAACCACTTATAAGGTTACACCGTAACTAGCAGATCTAGTGCATTTACGAAGAAATAGAAGGTTACGGCATAACTCCTCTATGGGTTACGCCGTAACCCAGACCTGGCCTATAAATACCCCACGAATTCCAGCATTTCAAAGCATCCCATTCCACATACAACACTCTGAGAATGTGGGAAAAAGCTCAAGGCAGGTCTAGGGGAGCATAAGGAGCTGTTTCCAAGGGAGAAGTCACACCATTACGATAAGCTTTAGCGTTTTATATTTCTTTTACTTTCAATTCATGTATTTTATACCTTTGAATATTGAATTGATTTGCATGATTAATATGAGCGGCTAAGCATCCTTTAGTGCTAGCCTGGTTATGATTCCTTAATTGTTTTGTTTGCGTTTACCTTTACTTCCGTACAATTATTTCTAAGTGTATTCATGCATAGTTCTTTGGTAGTCACCCTTGGTTCGGTAGTTTTGAATGGCGATAGAGGCCAATTGCCTAGGAGATATGACCAACTGACCCTAGGTGAGCGGACTGAGACAGAAAGGGTAAGATATGACCAACTGACGACCCTTTCTACTTGTGCGATTTGACCAACTGATCACCTATCGTTTAGATAAACTTAAGAATTGGGGGGGGGGGGGTATAGTGTCTAAGTTCCTAACGGTCGGGCAATCACTATTTAGAATCTAGCATGTAGCTGTACTTAATGACTCGGCTTAGGGGACCAGGAACAACAGGACTTATGACGGTGCGCCTGATTTCTCCTGTGGTGGCATCTTTACTGATAGGTTAGGGCGAATTGACCAAATGTTGTCCTCTCGAATTTGACCCCACCTGAAGTAATTGGAAGTAGGTAGACGTAGACATAACTAGCTAGGAGGATTGACTAGGTTAGCACCACTATTCCTCAATTGGTTTTCCTTTACCATTTATCTGCTTTTATTTTATATTCTGCATTAGTAGTTTAGTTAATTAAATCTGTATCAAAACCATTATTATTTTGTGATAATTAGACTTAGTAATAATCCAACACACATAGCTCTTGGGACGACCTCGGCTTTACCATTTACTACACTACACACGACCGGGTGCACTGCCCATTAGTGCATTAGGGTAGACCATAGGTATAGCGAGACACTATAAATATTAAGACATGGTCAGTAAAACCTGCATCAACCAATTACCCAAGATTCATCTTTTATTGCTTCGTTTATGTTTTTTGGTTCAATGGTTGATACAAAGCAAAAGTGATTACTTTGATTTTGGGCTTGTGATCTTAACGTTCTTTGATTTAGTTGTCCTATGACCTTTTCTAAAGGATGACTTTTGGATTCTTTGATGTTTATAATTTCATTATTTAATGGTTCATCTTCCCTTTCATTTTCAATTATTTCTTGACTTTCTACAAGTTGACTTTTAACTAAGTCATCATCTACCAAAGGTGATGTCTTAGAGGGAGGTGGACTTTCGTCGAATGTTATGTTCAACGAGTCTTCGACTCTCATTGTTTCTTTGTTTAAGACAATGTAAGCTTTACTAGTTTGTGAGTAACCAAGAAATGCACCTTCATAAGACTTTGGGTCAAACTTGGTGAGATAGTCTTTAGTATTAAGAATGAAACACTCTAAAATATCCTAAATTTTGCTTTATGCCTTTATATAATTCATATGGTGTTTTGTTTAGGAAATGACGTATTAAGACTCTATTTAAAATATATGTAGAAGTGTCAACGGCGTTACACCAAAACTTTTGAGGTATGTTTTGTTCATTAAGCATTGTTCTACTCATTTCTTGAATGGTTCTATTTTTATGTTCTACAACTCCATTAGATTGAGGTGTTCGAGGAGCCGAGAAGTTATGTGTTATACCATTTGTATCACAAAAGCTTCCAAATTGCATTTCATTGTCAAATTCACGACCATGATCCGTTCGAATCGACACAATGTTAACACCTAGTTGATTTTGAATTTTCTTGCTAAGAATTTCAAATTTATCAAAAGCTTCATTTTTAGTTTTCAAAAATAATGTCCAAGTAAACCTTGAGTTATCATCTACTATGACCAAAGTGTATAAGTTGCCTCCATAGCTTCTTATAGCGGATGGACCAAACAAGTCCATATGTAAAAGTTCTAGACACTTAGATGTGGACACCATATTTTTAGCCTTATGGCTACTATGAGTTTGTTTACCAATTTTGCAAGCGTCACAAAAATGTTGGTCATATTTAAGTTTTGGTAAATTTCTAACTAGCCCTTTTGAAGATAAGTTTTGGATAAGTCTCATATTAGCGTGACATAAGCATCTATGCCAAAGAGTTGAGTTATCATCTAAGGTTTGTTAGACAAAGTTTGTCATTAGACGTTTTATCTATTTTCATGATGTATATGTTATTTTTCCTAACTCCTTTAGCTATAGTGATACCATCTTTTAGTATTTTACTACCATTTTCTTCAAACAGTACTTTATACTTTTTATCACATAATTGGCTAATACTAAGTAGATTAAATCCTAACCTATCGACATGAGCAACATTTTCAATAGTTAGGGAGTTATGAGCGATCGTACCTTTGCCAATGATTTTGCTTTTGAGATTGCTACCAAAAGTGACATTACCTCCGTCATACTCTTGGTATGTTGAGAAGAGGTTTTTGTTGCCCGTCACATGTCATGAGCATCCACTATCTTTTATCCATTCATCAGGTTCTAATCCAACTTTCTAGCATACCTAAGACACAAATAACTCAAGCGTTTGGTCCCCAATATCTCATGGGTCCGTTTGGGTTAAACATACCATTTACAGTACTTGGATCATATATGGAAATGATGGGTAAGGGTTCCATGGCATGTAATTTGGAGTTTGATATGGTCTAGGGAAGTTTTGATTCCAACCGGTATGTTGATAGTTGGGTTGTATGTTGTGGTTGCTCTTGGGAAATGGGCGTTTGGCAATAGGTGTTTTAGACTGTTGTTGAATAGTTTTAGATCTAAATTCATTTCTAGCAAGTCCTACTCCTGATGTAACAACAGGTTTTAGTTTAACATTATCCTTGGTTTTCTTTGTTACTTTGACAAATTCACTACGGTCCGTATTGCAAACATTATGTCCTGCTACAGTCCCCACGGTACCAAACTGTACAACGGATGGAACTCTATTTTTTGGTCTGTCTAGTCCGTGCTGTACTGCAACAGTTTTGACATTTTGTTTGTCTTTTTTGACTGTTTTGGTTTGACTCATCAACACAAGCAATATTTTTGTTAAACCTTTTAAATTTAGAGTTATGTTTGATTAGAACTTCTTGTGTGAGCTTTAGTTTTTCTATTTCAAGACTAAGCTCTTGACATGATTTGCAATCATCGTCATTTGCTTTCCCCTTTTCCAATCATTTTGCCTTTTCTTTTAACTCATAGACTTCAATTTCTAAAAATTCCTTTTTAGTCTTTAAAAACTTATTTTTAGTTATGATTTTTAAACTAAGCTTACATAATTGATTATATTATTTTTGAAAAGGGTCATCATCAATAGAAGAATAAGATGAGTCGGAATGTATCTCGTTTGATTCATGTGCCATTAGAACGATCTTATCCTTGCTTGATTCTTCATCATCCTCACTATCACTCCAAGCACCACTAACAAAAGCTCGTTGAGTTTTGCTTTTAGGTGGCTTGGGGAACTCTCCTATTAGATGATTTGCATCACCGCATCTAAAACACTTTCTTTCACCTTTTCCCTTTTTGTCATCTCGGTCTTTTTGGAATGGCTTATTGATAACGCTACACGCGTCGTTCGGGGTCAAGGAAACTTCCTTTTCTTCGAGCAAGTTTTATAACACCCTAGGCAGTGAACCTAATCGTTGTAGTGTAGTAATTAGGGTAAGCCACGGGTATTGATATCGTTCTCTAGGGGAATAGGAATGCTAGTAAGGAGTTACTACGCTAAGGTTAAGGTTGAGGAAGATTATTTTTTATCTTTTTATATTTTATGAAATGGAAGGGTACGAATCTCGGGTATTGGATTTGGGGGGTTGGTATTTCTACCGATTACTCTACTATTATCTAATTATCTAAACTAAGGTTATGGGAGTCTATGTCTAATTAATGTGTGCTCGTATGATAGTTTAAAGATGTGTTTACTTAGGTTGTACTACTCCTTAATTATCTCCTATTGATGGTTGAGTTGTCACGTCTTATTCTTAGTTGCGTTGTGTGTCTAAAGTTGTAGGGTATGCGTTTCTCCCTAACTCTTTGAACTTACCAAAGGGTCTCGTCTACAAACCCACTAGGGATGATAAACTCTTACTCTAAGGCACTCTTTGGATGGTTTAGCCTACAACTACTTAGGTATTTATATTCTAAGGTTCACAAAGATGAATCAAGCATTAAGTACACAACGAATGACCTATCGCATTACTAGATCATATATCAACTAAGATAAGAAACAACCAATCAATATTCAATATTTAAGTTTTATACTTCCTAAGCAAACACACAAATAAATTAGCCGGACATGGAAAACATGCAAGCATACACACAAATAATCAAAGACATAATTGAATTAATGAAGTAAAGACTTATCTTGATGTAAGATAGGGTTTAAAACCCTAAAATACTGTACAAGACACCTTAGGTTCGGTTTTAGGTTTTCACTCCAAAAGACTCTCTTCAAAACTAAAAAATTCGGATTCTATATATAAGATTACATATGCGACGGCGTCACCTTATGTTTCGTGACGCCGTCGTGTCGCCGTCATTAGGGTTTCGTCTTGGCCACGTTAACCTTGCGACGGCGTCACCTTATGTCCGTGACGCCGTCCTCTTCAGCTTATGACGTCGTCTGGATTGCATCTAGGCCGTCTGAGTAGCGACGGCCTACTCTTTCACAACTAGACGTCGTCGCTTGAAAATACGAGTTTTGGGTTCTGGACCGTCACAACAATTTTGGGACGGCGTCGCCATTAGCACCTGACGCCGTCGCCTTCTATTTTCAGCAGCTGTGAGTGTCTCGATTTTGACTTTGGGCATTTTCTTCATATATTCGCGCCTTTTCGTCCAAATAAGTGCCATTCCAGCATTTTGCCTTCAAGAGACCTAAAAAGTGAAAAGGAACGATATTAAGCAATAACGGATACAAAAGCGATCAAATAAGGACTAAAATGACCCCTCAAAATGGCACCTTTTAAAACCTTATCAAATATCCCTACACTTGTTATTTGCTTGTCCTCAAGCAAATGTGCTTTTAGCCAATTAATTTATAAGTTAGGGGTCATGAAGCATTAATTCAAAACGGTCCACAACACATATAAGCCCCGCAAAAGTCATAACAAGCACGGAAATTACATACTAGCACCTCACATGGGGTGTTTGGATACTCACATCTCTCTCGGGTGTATATATGAAATATAACAAATAGGAAATGGAAGATAAACACTCATTAACCGGTCCTAGTACATAGATTACCATAGGCTTGAGAATAGATCAAACCTCCATCGGTTTGGCGTAAGCACCTAGGAAAGACTATCAAAGTGGTCTTTTAAAGGGTTGTAATGTTAGGCTTACGGTAGGGAAACAAGGGTTTGGGTGGATAGGCTATTTAGTGGTGGTAAGTCAAAAATCTCTATGTTAAATGCATATGAAGAATGGCGTTGCTAAGCCAAGACTCGACACTCTAAACTCTAGATAACTGAAATAAATAATCATAAATTCAAAGATAGATGTAGGATGGTAGCCCGTATGTTTTTTTTTTTTTTTTTTTTTTTTTTTTTTTTTTTTTTTTTTTTTTTTTTTACACTCTATTTTTTTTCTTTTTCTCTTTTTTTCTATTTTTTTTCGATTTTTTTTTTCATACACTTTTACTCTACCATCCTCTACGGTAACATCAAAATAATAGGGATTTATAGGCACATCCCTACACTTGAGTTTTTATTACTCTAACACTAATTTGACCCGAATTGAAAAGATCAAAACACTTGGGGTACATTATTACGCAAACAAAGGGAATTTGAATTTAACGTTCCCTTCCCATCATTTCATAAACTTTAACTTTTCCCATGAATCCCAATCGTCCCAAAACTGTATACAAAGGATACGACTCGACTTAGCAACTTATGCAAGCAACTAGATAATTGAACTAAGGGTTTAGGGTGATAACAAACATTTGCACTAAAAGTGAGTGCATAAGGGGTAGGCTAAGGCGATTTGGGTGTATATTTGGGGGTGGGGTGTAAACAATGCTCTTCATTGATATTCTGGAAAAACCGAAACATCACGAGAACCGCGAAAAGGATAGGCTCTGAGGGGTTAACTAGGGGTATCATGTACTAAAGATGAGTACAACGCAAAGGGTGTGGGGGAATTACTCAACCGATATGGAAGAAGTAATTATATTACATGTATCAAACAAGGGTTATCCTAATGCCTCTTATCATTAGTTATTCCTAACTACACAAGTGTAGCCTCACTTGCGATCTCGGAATGCATCACAAAACAAGTTCTAGAATCTAATATACTACCGGTTCACACTCTAAGCATTAAAGATGAATGCTTTAATTCCTACTAATCTAAGGGCGATCCTCACATTTTGGTGGAATTTGGGTGGTAAAGGGTTTTTTTGTGCTAGTCATGTAACTTCCTATCAGTGAGACGCTTTTGTTAAGACTAATGGCCCACTCCTATATGTCATAAAAAAAATTTTAATTTGGTGCCAAAATTACCCTAACCGACATTTTCTCATGGTTTATTACACAATCACATTTGGACAAAACAAATAGTCAAGGATAAGCATAGTTTCAAAGTTCCCGTTTTATTTTCCCTCCCTACACTTAAACTGAACATTGTCCCCAATGTTCCCCGAAAGTATCAAAGTTATGATAAAAGAAGGTAATCAAAAACGAAAGAAACTAATACTCCCCTGATTAGCTCGGTAGGATCTGTGTAAAGTGCTGGTTAAATCCTTTTCAAGAAGAATTATTGTACGAAAAGCTCCTTCCAATCTTATGTAACTTCTTCTTGACAAACTAAACCTGCACACTTGAAGAAAACAAACGAAACCTTCGCGTAAAATCAGCGGTAATAATATATATAAGACTCGATTTAAACTAGGATATAATGCTTGTGGAATGGATGTTTACAGAATTTCTAAGAAAATTAAGACCTGGAAAATTCCAAAAATTTATAAGTGGCTCAGAAAACGAGAAAAAAAAATAATCTGATGTTTTTATTCCTTCCTGACGCCGTCAGGTTGCAATCCTGACGCCGTCAGGTTATCCTGACCAAAACTGGTCTGCGATTTTCTGGAAAAAATTCTGGAAAATTTACATCTTTAGAATCTGGAAAAATTTCTGCAAAACATCCATTATGACTCGATACAAGCATTTGACTCGAACAAACAAACATAAATATCTTTTAGTTAATTGTTATTCTCATGTTTACGTTTCTTTTGAAAACGTGTGTAATCCTCCCTACACTTATCCTTTATGTAAAATACCTTTATATGCAATAAAACAAGGTTAAAAACAAAATAAAGCATTTTTACAAATTTAAACATGAGGATAAACAACTAATAAAAGATATATGACACTAACAAGCAAACAATTAAACATGGGTTGCCTCCCACGAAGCGCTTTTCTTTATTTAAGAGTCTTGTAGCTAGACTCGTAGTCGTGCTCCTATGTACCGATATACGTAAGTCTATCCTAAACAATGTCGTAAGGATCAAACTTATCATTCAAGTTCCTAGTAGTACGTTCGGTTAAATATGCCTTTTCAAACATCTCACCACCGGGATCATAGATTTGAATCCTAATGTCCCACTCTCCATTACCATCACTAGGCGGTCTATTCCAATCCCACTTGTGTTCAGATTTCTCAACTTTCCACTTATTCATGACAAGGTTAATGGGCAAGCTTCCTAGGAACTCGGTCATCTTCCTAAATACTAAGGCGTCCTCGAACGGGTTCACTTCTATGTCCCTAGCCATTTCTTTTTCTTGGAAAGTTGCTGCACTAGCGAAGGCTTTGTCTAGGTAAAAAGGTCTTTGGGGGCCTATGATGTTCTTATCAATCCAAGGTCCATATCTAGAAGGCTCTCTATCCAACCCTATCTCTTGTGGGACTTCCACATCCTTGTAGTATGTATGCTTTTTAACATCATAAACGGATCTAGCACTCCCCTCCCCTACCACTATTTTGGACTTCTTACAATCGATGATGGCACTAGCGGTAGCTAAAAATCCTCTTCCAACTAGTAATGGGCATGTCGGGTCCTTATTCATGTCTAGCACATGAAAGTCGGCCAACAGAGTCAACTCCCCTACATGTACTACCATGTCCTTTATTATTCCTACCGGACGTGCTATACTACCATCTGCTAGACCTAAGATGGTTTCCGTTGGTTCAATTTTACCTAAGTTAAGGCTTCTATGAAGGGACAACGGAACAAGATTGATGCATGATCCTAAATCGGCTAAAGCATCGAGTGGTTTGGAAGTTCCAAGTCTACACGGAAGAGTAAATAGCCCGGGATCGTCTAGCTTCTTAGGTAAGTTGCTTCGCACAAAGGCGGACCCATGTTTTACAGGCCTAAGTTCTAACTCATATTTTTCTTTTAAAGCATTATAGTAAGGTGCATGAGCTAAGACTTCAAGAATCGGTTTTTCTTGATGGAGTTCCTTGTACTCCTCCTCTAAACTAGGTTTGGACTCTTGGCTGACGGATTTCTCAAGAGTAGGCTTTACGAAAGGTGCCGGGCCTTGGTATCTCTTGGACGGCTTGGAACCCTTTTTGATAGCATTTACCGAGTGAACCGTTGGGTGGGAGGGGCATGGATGTGCACTCTCCCATGGTGAACTAGAACATGAAGTCGATGCAATCGAATTCACTTTTGGGTTCTTTATGGTATCACTTGGGAGTGCTCCAACTTCTCGCTCATTGAAGGCTTTTAAGAGGGCATCAAGCTTGGTTGTCATCTCGCTTTGTTTTTGCTTAAAATCGGCTTCAAGCTTATTCAATCGAGTTTCTTGGGATGACAAAAATCTAGATGCAATTGCCTCAAGATTAGTGGGGTTCCTGGTATTAAAAGAATTGACCCTAGTAGGCGAACTAGATGAGCTTTGGGGTGTGCTTGAGTTTTGGTTCCACTTAAGGTTAGGGTGATTTCTCCATGAAGGGTTGTACGAGTTTCCTAAGTTGTTTTGTTCGGGTTTGAAAGTGTACCACTTCTCTCCCGCTCCGTCGGTACGTATGGAGGCGTAGTCCGCAAAAGCTTGTTCGGGGGGCCTTGTGCAATCACGAGTGTCATGGGGACCACTGCATAACTCACAAGGTAGAGTGATTTGATTCACTTGTCGTGAGGACTTAGGATTTTTGTAGGAACTCATGAGGAATCTAACTTGATCTTCAATTTCGATCATCCTACGGTCGGGAGGAGGCAAGGAGATTGCCTTAATGGTTTTGGGCAGCTCACGGGGGTCATCCCAACTTTCGTTGTCATAGAGGGCGAGGTCCTCTATTATTTCCCATGATTCTTCTGCGGTGAGATCACTAAGTTTTCCACCGGCCGCGTGGTCAATGGATCGCTTAGTGGGGAAGTTGACATGATCATAAAAGATTTGGACTTGGAGCCAAAGATCAATGCCGTGATGAGGGACTTTATGAAGTAAGTCCTTGAATCGGGTCCATGCTTCATAGAGAGATTCACCTTGACGTTGTTGGAACATCAAGATGTCATTCCTAAGCTTAGTGGTTCTCCCCGGTGGGAAAAATTGAGCAAGGAAGCGAGAGGTAAGATTATCCCAACTTGAGATGGAGCCGGCGGGAAGTCGCTCAAACCAATTACTAGCTTGGTCCCGTAGAGAGAATTGGAAGAGACGCAGGCGCGTGGTCTCCCGAGTAGTAGCATCAAGGTCGATGGAATCGATGATTTTGAGGAAATCCCTCAGATGTTGATTTGGATCTTCGGAACGAAGTCCATGGAATGCACATCCGTTTTGCACCAACCGGATGGTGTCGGATCGCAGGGCCGTAGTTTGGGCTTGGTCGGGAAGCTCAATGGTGTTCCTATAGCCTAGGTGGCTTGGTCTTGAGTATTCACCAAGAGTACGGGCTCTTGGCGGGTCATTTGGTGGTAGGTTGATGAATGGTAGTGGGTTATCATCTTCCATGATGAAAAGTGATAAGATTACGAACAAAGGTCACGAAGAAGGGGGATAGACTAAGAGGAAGCTAAAAATTGAGAAAAAATTTACTTGATAGGAATCAAGCAAAGAACCTAAACGAGGTGGACTACTAACTAGCTATTCTATTCCCCGGCAGCGGCGCCAAAAACTTGATAACGCTACACGCGTCGTTCGGGGTCAAAGAAACTTCCTTTTCTTCGAGCAAGTTTTATAACACCCTAGGCAGTGAACCTAATCGTTGTAGTGTAGTAATTAGGGTAAGCCATGGGTATTGATATCGTTCTCTAGGGGAATAGGAATGCTAGTAAGGAGTTACTACGCTAAGGTTAAGGTTGAGGAAGATTATTTTTTATCTTTTTATATTTTATGAAATGGAAGGGTACGAATCTCGGGTATTGGATTTGGGGGGTTGGTATTTCTACCGATTACTCTACTATTATCTAATTATCTAAACTAAGGTTATGGGAGTCTATGTCTAATTAATGTGTGCTCGTATGATAGTTTAAAGATGTATTTACTTAGGTTGTACTACTCCTTAATTATCTCCTATTGATGGTTGAGTTGTCACGTCTTATTCTTAGTTGCGTTGTGTGTCTAAAGTTGTAGGGTATGCGTTTCTCCCTAACTCTTTGAACTTACCAAAGGGTCTCGTCTACAAACCCACTAGGGATGATAAACTCTTACTCTAAGGCACTCTTTGGATGGTTTAGCCTACAACTACCCAGGTAATTATATTCTAAGGTTCACAAAGATGAATCAAGCATTAAGTACACAACGAATGACCTATCGCATTACTAGATCATATATCAACTAAGATAAGAAACAACCAATCAATATTCAATAGTTAAGTTTCATACTTCCTAAGCAAACACACAAATAAATTAGCCGGACATGGAAAACATGCAAGCATACACACAAATAATCAAAGACATAATTGAATTAATGAAGTAAAGACTTATCTTGATGTAAGATAGGGTTTAAAACCCTAAAATACTGTACAAGACACCTTAGGTTCGGTTTTAGGTTTTCACTCCAAAAGACTCTCTTCAAAACTAAAAAATTCGAATTCTATATATAAGATTACATATGCGACGGCGTCACCTTATGTTTCGTGACGCCGTCGTGTCGCCGTCTGTGACAACCCGTACTTTCAGGTCATTTCTTGACACAGTTCATGCCTCATTATTTCAACATTTATCGTAAACTTGGTTTGCTTGTTTCAAATTCGCGTAACCTTGGAGGTTTAGCGGCGAATTCATGATCATGACATCACGTACATTTCATATGGACTATGATTAGTCTACATTCCATTGACATCATTTGCATCTCATTAATTCATTCATGACATTTTATTTCACATTCATCGCGTAATTTTTATATTTAATAAACGTTATCGCGTGAGTTATTATTTTTAATAATTAATCCGTTACTTTCAAAAATGATCCCGATGTATTTTTAAACTTACATTTAGTTTATAAAAACTATATTTTTAGTTTTCCTAGTGTCTCAAATTTATTTGGTACATAAATCGTTAAAGTTAAATTATTACGACGTGTTTCTTAAAAATTATACGATAATTATTTTATCACCCAAATTTCACAAGGAATGTATTTTAACAATTTTTATTATTTCATTACATTCTATTTTGACCTATTAAAAACTTACTTGTACCAAAATTTCCATTTACCTTTACTTGTACATTTCCTACACAATTTACTTACACTTTCTTACCAATTTATACAAGTAAATGCTTATGTATTCTAAAAAGAAAAAAAAAAATAAATCTTTGAGGAACATGATCCCCCAAATTTCGGCTAGGGGTGGATTGCATTTAAGAGTTTGGTACAAAATTTCCAATTAAATATATGTATACACTTCATCTTAACTTGATATCTCATTCATTTCATTTCACAAGTCAAGAAAAAATTGCTTCTCTCTTCTTCCTTGCTTCTCCTAACCGGCCAAACATCAAGATCAAAAGGGATCAAAAAAATTTTTGCTTGATCAAGTGTTAAAACAATCTAGTGTATACTCTTTTTATGGTTTTGAAATAAAAACCAAGAGTATTTAGGATAATCCTTGTTACTAGCACCTCGTCATTTTCACTTGTAAGCTAGTTTCTTTCATTTTTTATGTTTCCTTGTCATTTTCATATGCTTCTTTTCATTTTTGGAGATATTATGCATGATATGTGATTTATACCATTTTACATGATTTATTGAGTTATATATACATATTGGTCATCCTATAAATATTCCCATGGTATTCTTTGGTCTTGATGGTGATTAGGAACCCATGACACCCTAAGAAGGTGTATGGTAGGATTAGATTAGTTTTGGAGTTGATTTGAAGGGATTAGAATAGGTTTTGTCCGAGAAAAACTATTTTCAATACGTATTAAAAAGGTTCTGTCCTTGTTTTGAATTTCTGGAAAAACCTACTGTTGGTACGAAACTTTGGCCTTGATATTTAGAAAATATACTTTAAAACGAATCCGTGGCCTTTTGAACGGATAAAAACGGACTTATAACGAAGAAGTTATGGATTTTTAAAGTTTGACGACGAAACGTATTATTTTCAGAAAATTCAGCTTTGCTGTTTTTACTTGTTCGGGTCAAAAATGAGCCTTAAGCTTCACAAATTATTTCGACTAGTCAAAAATATATTAGTTTACTTCGATACGAAGCTAAGGACATATTTTACGTAGAAAACGGGTTTAAAACGACAAAGATATGCACTTTTTCATAAACTTGCCGTAACTATATTTTCTGAAAAACTATATTATTTTTTTTCGTTACAAGTATTTCATTAGCTGTAACGACCATGTTTGCGGCTGTTTTTAACAAGGTTGTGAAACTTTTTGGAACGAAATGTCTTCTAGTAAAATCAAGTTCACCGGCCATATTTTTCAAAACAAAAAGCTGTTTGTCAAGCGGAGTCAAAGTAAATTAATTACGGATGTTCAAACTTGGCCGAAACTCATTTTCTGCACACAATTAGCAAAAACCACCATCTTTAGCCCTTAATATCTTTATGATCGAGACCTTTTGGACGAAAACTCCTGAACTGAAACTTTTAGATATCGATACAAACTTTCCAAAACCGTCGAGTTCGTTCTCTAACGATCGACGTACACCGTTTTACGACTACTTTTCCGGAGCCATTTTTGTTAATTTCATGATTTTTCCGACGACATAGTTTTGCGACGAAAAGTGGTAATTTCACCAAAAATCATTATAAAACCATTGTGGGATGACATTTTGACGTAAAAACATGTAAAGTCATTTTTGAAGGGTCAAGACGTCAAAAGAGTATTTTTCGTCGACAAGTAATATTTTTAAAACTCGCAAATGGTATAAATAACATACGAAATGCATGCATAACATTACATTGCAACTCATTACGTATCATATCATATCATTGGTACTAGGTCCCGGATAACGCATCACATTATACCTCAGTGTACTCACTCTTGTCATCTCGTCAGTTTACCAAGTGAGTTCCATAGCCCCACTTTTCTTGTTTTAATGCTGTTATTAAACTCTTTGGGGGAGATACATGCTCAAACTGTTTTCATTTACTTTCATAAGTACTTTAAGCTCTTACGGATTATCGTGAGTTTTCATAGCCCCTGCTTTTACTTGTTTTCATAAATGTTTTGGGGGAGATACATGCTCAATTATTTTCATAACTATCATGATTATTCGAAACTACATGTTTAACTGAACTGAATGCTTAGTCATGCGTAGTAACAGTTTTGCCACACTTAGAACTTCCATATTATATTCATTGGTCTAATGGTCTTGGTATATTCATTGAGCTAACGGTCTTGGTATAATCATGGACTAACGGTCTTGGAACGATTTGCACAACACTCATATTCATTTGACGATTTCTGTTTGAACATTAACTCTACATATTCTGGCAGTGGGTTGTGAACACACAGGTTGCAAGTTTTGTATGGGCGGGACTTGGAACTGAGTGGATTCACAATGCCTTTGCTGCATAAACGATTTCGATACATTGAGTCATGTGCTATTGATTATGTGCTATTGTTCTTGTTTGCGTGCTATAGTGCTTCGTCGTATAACGTTCTATATCAGTTGACTACTGATACATCGTCGTATAAAGTACTATGTCAGTTGACTACTGATACATTGATTATGTGCTATTGTTCTACGTCGAGTTAAGTGCTATTGATTATGTGCTATTGTTCTACGTCGAGTTAAGTGCTATTGATTATGTGCTATTGTTCTACGTCGAGTTAGGTACTATTGTGAATTCATCTGACGATGTGTGCTTGAACATAAACTCTACATATTCTGGCAGTGGGTTGTGAACACACAGGTTGCAAGTTTTGTATGGGCGGGACTTGGAACTGAGTGGATTTACAATGCCTTTGCTACATAGACGATTTTGAAAGACGTTACATTTCAACTCAAACTCTATGAACTCACTCAACCTTTGTGTTGACACTTTTTAGCATGTTTTATCTCAGGTATATAAGGCATTCACTTCATGGCATGCATTTGGACACATCATGGAGTCGTGGTGACGACGCGTCTCACTTGGGTTTTCCGCACTTTAAAACATCGTTTGAATTGTAACAAACTTATTTCCGCACAAGTTGATTTTCATTTGGGACCTACTTTGTAAACTCTGATGGTTTTATTAAATCAAACGATGTTCTTTTCAAACGACACTTTAGGTCGTTCAACATAACTGTGATTGTGATGCTATGACAGTCAATCCCCAGGAATTCCATTCCGCTGCAAAACAGGTAATTTGGGGGTGTGACACCGTCATTAGGGTTTCGTCTTGGCCACGTTAACCTTGCGACGACGTCACCTTATGTCCGTGACGCCGTCCTCTTCAGCTTATGACGTCGTCTGGATTGCATCTAGGCCGTCTGAGTAGCGACGGCCTACTCTTTCACAACTAGACGTCGTCGCTTGAAAATACGAGTTTTGGGTTCTGGACCGTCACAACAATTTTGGGACGGCGTCGCCATTAGCACCTGACGCCGTCGCCTTCTACTTTCAGCAGCTGTGAGTGTCTCGATTTTAACTTTGGCCATTTTCTTCATATATTCGCGCCTTTTCGTCCGAATAAGTGCCATTCCAGCATTTTGCCTTCAAAAGACCTAAAAAGTGAAAAGGAATGATATTAAGCAATAACGGATACAAAAGTGATCAAATAAGGAATAAAACGACCCCTCAAAATGGTACCTTTTAAAACCTTATCACTTATTTTCTTCTCGGGGTTGCCTTACAAACTTTCCTCTTCTTCTAAAGAACTTTTTGAAATCTCTAACGGCCAAAGCATATTCCTCATCTTCACTACTGGAGCAAGATTCGTCATCATCACTTGAGTCCGTTCTTGCCTTTAGAGCAACGGATTTGACTTTTTCTCTTTTTCCTTTGATGATTTCTGAATCTTTCTCCATCACCATTTCATGTACTTTGAGGTTTCCGATTAGCTCGTCTAGTGACAATTTTTAAAGATCTTTTGATTCCTCGGTAGCCGTTACTTTAGCTCTCCACTTCGGATGGAGTGCTCTAAGAAATTTCCTGACAAAGTTCTTACTACGAAAGATTCATCAAGTGCTTTAAGAGATGCAATAATAGTATTAAAACGAGCAAAACCACAATCAATGGTTTCATCTTCAGGGATAACAAATTGTTCATATTGTTGAACAAGAAGATCAATTTTGTTATCCTTGACTTGTGAATTTTCTTGATTTGTAATAATCAAAGATTCCCAAATGTCTTTAGCGGTTTCACACATAAAATTTTTTTCATATTCTTTTTAGGTAAAGCATTATAAAGCATCATTTTAGCTTCATTATTTTTGGCTATTAATTTCTTTTGATCATTAACAGAAATATCTTTTGTTGTAAAACTAAAGTCTTCTTTAATTATAATAAACCAAAGATCTATATCTTTTGATTTTACATATGTTTCAAAACGGTTTTTCCAATAGATAAATCCATTGGTTTCAAAGAGTGGTGGTCTTTGCATTGATTGCCCTTCTTTAAAGTTTTCGGAATCTATGAATCGTTTCATGTTTATAAAATACAATATATTATAGAAATTCTTGAACAACGAGGCTCTGGTACCAATTGTGGAAAACTAGAAGGGGGTTGAATAGTTTACTGATTAAAACTTTGTTTTGAAACTTATTGAAAGATCCATTGATATTGATCTTAGATATGTTAATCAATATGCAAGCAATATATATATATATATATATATATATATATATATATATATATATATATATATATATATATATATAGTAAATAAGGAAAGAAACAATCAATCCACGACAAGTTGTTTATAGTGGTTTTGTCTACAAGGACTCTTTTTCCTTGCCCTACTCCACTCCCCGAGTCTCACACTCGAGAGTTTAACTTCACTAGTCAACAAGCTCCTTTCACTGGCGGAGAAACCTTTACACTTCGCTTACACACTATTTCCGACACTAAGCTAGATGTTGAGTTCTTTTCAAGGGTACAACCACTCCCACACACAATGTATTTTAAGGACTAAAATACTAACCACTCATACTCACAAGATTATGATGGTTTGGTGCAAGAATGATATATGAATCAACACTAGATCATACAAAAACAAATAAGACTTCCAACTATTTGTTGAAGCTTGAATATGCCTTGATCTTCTTTGCTACAAAAGAGGATCACTATAATGATATGAAACTGAGTTAGAAATGTTAGAGAGAAGGAATGTATGTGAATATGCTAGAAAAGGATGAAAAACAACTTGGTTTGGCTTTACTATTTGTAGCATAAATGATCAGCAAGCACCACGGACCACGGATCCCATAAAAGGGTTCCGCCCGTGTATTAATTTGGTGTCGTCGGGGTCTGACAGCAAGATCACCAAAATCTTACCAAAGTCAACCATATCTATCCAAGATTGTGTAAGATATGTAGAGTCTAAATCCACACAAAATATCTAGTGAAATCTTCTAGAGATTTCAATGATGCACTACATGATGTCATGTGTTGTTTTTCTATTTTTAGAAATATGTTAAATGTAAATGCATATGTAATGTTTTTGTTTTTAAGAAACCAAAACATGCTTAATCTAAAAATATTAACATACATTATGGTTTAGAGGCATATTAACAATATGATTAATTAACATGTAAATGCTTGAGTGATGACGATATTATTTGATAAAAAGCTTGTTTTAATATCTATTAAACTTGACAAGATTTAAGCTTTATAATAATTAAATTTACTTTTGTCGTAAACAAAACTTAGGTAAAGATCATAAAATATAAATAACGTTTAATGATGATATTTGTATTAACACAAGTGACGGCTAAGGTGAAATTCTGGTTCTAAAGCATGACGGCGTCACGCCTAAAATCTGGAAGGCGTCTCCCTTAGTTTCTACACCGGACGCCCAAGAACCTTCTCAAGACGACGTCCTTCATGTAGACAGATGGCGTCACACTCATCAACTGATGTCGTCCCAACGATCACTTGGCCCAAATGAAGCCCTAAAAATAGCGACTTGACGGCGTCTCCATCAAAAGGCGATGTCGTTGCACTTGTAAATCTATATATAGAATTCGTTTTTTTAAATTTAAAGAGGTAGAATTTTGGAGACCAAACCCTAACTCATGTGTAGTCTGACTTGGACTGTATTTTAGGGTTCCAAACCCTTCTTTACATCATAAGATAAGTTTGTTAATCCATCATATCATTATGTCTACCCTATGTTTAATTGTTTGTGTGTATGCTTGCTAGTTTATCATGAGTAGCTAAACTATCGTTGTGTTTGCTTAGATCTATGAAACCTAGTTGTTAATTATTGTTAGGTTGTCTCTTGTCTTAATCGGTAGACGCTAGAGTAAGGAAAATTGGCTTCTTCTTTAATTGTTGCGAGCTTGAACGTCCTAAATAGCACAAAGCTTGAGAGTGCACTTGAGCCATCGTTGTATTTATTGCGTGAGTTGTAGCTTTAGGATAATAGAGTATTCGGGGGAGATACTACGGTACTTGGCGATCCCTGGTAGTCTAGAGGAGAGTTACAATTCATAGAACTAGGGAATTAGGCACCCCCCCCATATTACCAAACGGAATACAACACACCAATTAAGATGAGGATGTGACAATTCAACCGACCAATAAGAGATAACTAGGGAGTAAGAAAATCTAAGAAACACACTTTTAATCATCATAAGAGCACACCTACAATACATAGCCTATCTTTACATTTTCATTAGTTAGTAGTTTAATTAATTAGTAGCTAAAATTGGTAGAAGTACCACCCCCTACTCCTATACCCCGAGATATTTACCTTGCTTTCAAAATAACATAAAAGACTAAAGGGAATCTTCCTCAACCTTACCTTCTCATCATACAACTCTTCCTAGCATCTCTATTCCCCCAGAGAACGATCAACCCCCTAGGCTTACCCATACTACACTGCAACGATTAGGTACACTGCCTAGAGGGTTGTAAAGCTTGCTCGTAGAAAAGGAAGTCTTTCGAGCCCGAACTCCACGCATCAGATATGAAGGGAAAGATATGGAAGATCAGTTTGTAAATCATATTCAAAGTCTTCTAGGGGAAAGGAACACAAATGATGTTGAGTGGAATTTTAATGCAGTGTTTGGCACAAAGCTTAGCACTAAGCAGCTTTTATGATTAGAGACATAGAAGATAAAGAAGTACAAATGGCTATGTTTGATATTGATGGAGCAAAGCACCAGGTCCTGATGGTTATACATCAACCAACTACAAAAAATCATGGTCAGTGGTGGGCGTAGATGTTTGTTTGGCTGTCAAGGAATTTTTTAGAACAGGGAAATTGCTGGGAGAAGTTAATGCTACTTTGTTGTCCATGGTACCCAAAATCAATAACCCCAACAAGGTATGTGACTTTAGGCCCATTGCATGTTGTAATGTTGTTTACAAATGTATTAGCAAGATCATTAAAAAGAGAATTAAGTCTAGACTTCAAAAACTTGTGAATTTGAACCAAAGTGCATTCATAGAAGGAAGAGCCATTCAAGATAATATATTAATTACTCAAGAAATCTCAAAGGTTATGATAGGAGAAGTAGTCCTAGAAGGTGTTGTATGAAGATTGATTTGGCCAAAGCTTATGACACTGTGGTCCTAGAAGGTGCATTTTGGTTTTCATGAAAAGATGGTCAAGTGGATTAGGTGTGTGTAACTACAGCTAAATTACAATTTTCATTAATGGTGAAAGAAGAGGCAACTTCACTAGTGGGAGAAGCTTAAGGTAGGGTGATCCAATATCACCCTACCTCTTTACTCTTGTCATGGATGTATTCACCTTACTAATGACCAAGAATACTCAACTAAATGGCAGTTTCAAGTACCATGCAGTCTCTAAAGAGCTCAAGTTAACACACCTATGCTTTGCAGTTGATCTACTTGTAGTATGTAATGGTGATGTAGAATCTGTGACAATTATTAAAGATACTTTGTGGGAATTCAGTAACATGTTAGGCTTACTTCCAAATATGTCAAAAAGCATTGTGTTCTTTGGAAATGTGAAAGATGAGGTGATCAGAGACATTCTTCAAATTCTACCTTTCAGAATAGGGAAACTGCCAATGAAATATTTGGGAGTGCCTTTGATAACAAAAAGGTTGGGAACTAGAGAATGCAAGCAGCTTGTTGATAAGGTTAAGAATAGAATTGAAGATTGGAAGAAAAAATAGCATTCATATGCTGGAAGATCGCAACTAATAGCCTCTGTTTTATCTACCCTAAGTGTGTATTGGGCAACTGTCTTCTTGCTATCTAAAACCAGTGTAGAACCGTAATCGTAGAGGGGGTGAATACGGTCTTTTTGGCTTCTTAGAAGTTCAAAGACTTCAAGCCTTAAAGATCAAGTTGTGGTGTAAACAACAAATCCAACAACCACAAACACAATCAAAGTATATAAAACAAGTAAAGAGATACCACGATACATACTGGTTCGAGATGGGGAGTTTATACCATCTGTACGTCCAGTTGCAAATCCACGACACTATATTGTTCACCAAGTATAATCCTTTAGGTGGTTTACAAACCGTTACAATTTCACTCCATCGATATGCACAAAGATCGGCGGTTACAAAGAAGAGCTACTCCCAACAGTATTCCACCCTCAGAAACCACCCAAAAGAATCTCGGGATTTGACTTCCCAAAAATACCATTATGACCATAAAGACTTCCTACCGAAAGTATCAAACCCCAACTAGATCTCCTATGATCTAGGCTTGGTCACCAAGACACAAGTCTTCCCTTACAACACAATCAAATGATAGAATGTTTGATAACTCAATCAAGCCCTAACCTAACTTAGAGACTCGATTGTAATAGAAAGGGTATAGAAAGAAGCCCATCGACACAATCACAAGAGTGGATTAGGTTCTTGTGATTCTTCCCTTACAAGAATATGTGTTCTTCAAAGATGAGATGTGATTAATCAAGAACACAAGATAGAATTAGAGGATTGAAGAAGAGATAAGTAGATAGATAAAAAAAAAGTAATGGCAAGGGTTGAGGAATACAAGAGCCAAGGTGGGGTATTATAGGCCAAAAACCCAACAAAAGAAAAATATTATCGAGGCTGGCGCACTGCTGGCGTCTCAGAGCGCCAGCGACATACCAGGATCCCGTAATATTTTTTCTTCAGGTTTTGGCCTTTAACTACCCGACCTTGCTAAACCTTCAATTGTATTTCACACTTTGACCTTCCATTATTCATCCTCAAGGTCAACCAATCAAATAGCCATTAGGTAAAAATCATTTGTGAAGTAATTGTACACAACAAATTATCAAAGAGAGAAAGGTTAGAAGAGATAATTGTTTAGGGGTAGTTTGGGTATTCCTCACATGTCATAGATAAGAGAGAAAGAATATGCCATGGAATATTCCTTTCCTTAGAAAGGAAGGTTTGTGTTAGAGAGAGAGAGAGAGAGAAGGAAGAGTGTGTGAGAATTCTTGGTTAAGATTGAACCATGGTAGGGTTAGAAAGAATCATGGTTAGGTTAAGAAGAATATGCCAATGGCATCAAAGAATATTCCCAAAGGATAAGAGAGATGAGTTGGCATAGATGTGATGTGTGATGGTGATGGGGAGCCTATGAGAGAGGAATAGGAGAATATGTGTGTAGTGTGTGAAATTTGAATTGTGGTATGTGTGAAAGTCTATGACATGAAGAGATAGTGGTGTAAGAATGATGTGATGGGGAACCTATATAAGAGAATATGAGAGTCTATGTGAGTAGTGTGTGTAATTTGAAAATCTAATGTGTGTATGGATGTGATGAGGAGCCTATGAGCGAGTGTGTATGTGAGTGAGCTTGGCATATGAGTGTGTAAGTGATTAAGGTGTGTTTGGAAAGCTTGATAACTATGTGAGTGAGTAAGTTGTGTTTGGCAAGCTTGAAAAGTATGTGGGTGAGTAAGGTGTGTTTGTCAAGCTTTATAAGTATGTGTAGAGATAGCTGTAGGAGAAGGTCAATAGTAATGTGATGATGTGTTTGATTGTGTGTGTTTTATAGAGAATGTGGTGAAAAAAATGTTGATGTGTAAAATGTTAGAATGTAGGGAGACAAATAGTACATGCAAGATTTGGTGAGATTTGGAAGGTATATTTGTTAAAGAGTTGGTTTTGTAATAAGAGAATAATCAAAGGATTGATTATGAAATAATAATATTGTCAATAAGAAAGAAAAGATTGGACACTGATGATTATGGGTTGTGTGTGTCGGGTAAGAAAATCAAAGAATACCCATGCTCCCAAATAACACAACGTCAAGTATTCATAATATTATAACTCGTGTTTTCCACAACTTGACGTAATCAATAATAATCTTGATGTAAACAAGCTAACTTCTATGCATCATAGTAAATCATGTCCCATAACGGGAAAGGATGCATTTATGCAAAGGGACCTTTGTCTTAGTTTGACCAATAAGGGAGTAAAACCCGTTACGTGATTAGAGAAACGTAAACACGGATTATGGTCATATGAATACTTTCTCTTGATGTCATATGAAAGGTATGAATCTCCTAGGTTTATAAAATCCTTGGCTAGAGGCGTTTGATAAAATATTTGAGTTGCTGTTTTGTCAAAAAATGAGAGGTTGTGATTTTAAATCCTTTAATTCTAAAACTCTTTTCGAGTGTTCCCAATGAAGCACATATCATATTCATATATGTATTGAAAGAACTACATTTTTCGGGTAAGGGGAAAGCCAACTTTCAAAAATCAACCCGAACCACACAGTCCTTGGTGCGTTACCTGTGCGTTAGAGCGCCAGCAACGCGTCATGAGCAGGTGTATGGTTCTTTGGTTTTTGGCTAACGTTTGTGATTTTATGTGTTGCGAAGGTTTATTTGTCATCATTAAAACAAAAGGCTACCCAAGCAATGTTGTCCCAACAATCTCCCCCATTTTGATGATGACAAATAAATTTCAAAAGCAAATAAAATTACATAACGTAGCAAAGATTAAGATCATCGTTGATGTAGCGTTGCGTCTTGAACTTTTCCATGTAACTTGATGTATCTTTACTAGATCTTCACCCTAGCTTCTTTCTTCTTCCCTAAGCTTTGCTCTTTGCTTTCCTTATCCCCTTTTGTCGAATCAAAAAGGCGTGTATGAGGATGATAAAACGCTCCCCCATGAACATAGCTCCCCCTAGATCGTTGCTTCCCCTTGTTCAAAGGCGGGGATCCATGGGTCAAGATCATCACCTTTGTGGTGTTTTTGGCTACACATAAATATACAACACGCAACACATAAACAATCTCACATGTGGAAGTCCAAAATAGGTTAGGTAACTATTTGGATACTTGCGACATGGGTTAGTAATTAGCATTATATATTGTGAGTCCAAGTTGACTTCATAAACCATTTGTTGAGCATGAGGATAATATATAGAAAAATAGCCACATTGAAACACTCATAGTCACAAGAAACACAAAGCATTTTATTCATCTCATATAACAATCATGGCATACATATTAGATTGACATTAAGCCAATAGCATTAGATGGATTGAGAAACACAACCCATACACCTACGATATATCTAGAACATTTAGGCTAAAATGCATGCATATGGGAGACACATTACAATATTTTCCTAAGATAATATGTCCAAGGAGTCCATTGTGAAAGGTTCATTCATGGGAATCACTTCATCAACCTCCATCATATGAGAGGGATGTTTGTTTTTTATGTAGTCAAAGACTGTTGTCATGATCCTAGCATATGGAATTGCCTCATTGTTTTATTCCAACCCATCCATTCGTTTGGCTATAAAGTAAGCGGAGTTGAAAAGGGTATCGGTCTTTATGCAATAGAGCATATAGCCAACAATGATGGGAAATTATTCTTGAGCTTCAATCTCTACAAACACATTGCTCAACAATACATCCGCCCAATTTTGCAATTCGAGATAAAGTTGAGACTTGTTCCATGAATCAAATGGGACCCCTTCACAATGAAACTTGGGTTGCATGATGATGTTTTGAATTAAGATGATATTGATTGGAGGATCACATGCAAATGTGTTTGGGTGATAATGTTTAATTTCATGAAAGCTTTGTTCTCATGTGATTTTGTGTAGAACAATTTCCCTTTGGATGACACATTCAACACACTTCCAAACTTTCTTAGATTCTAAGCATAGCCATAGCCATACATGTGAAAATTGAGAGTTACGGAAGGTCTATCAAAATAGTAACGAGCATGGAACTCTTGAATGTGCCTTGGGTAGATGGTGAAAGGTAGTTTGTTGAAGAGTGAAAATCATTTGGATTTGGTGAAAGGTTGTCTCATGTTGGTGGCACAAATGAAGTTTTTGTCACAATGACAACCTTCATGGTATTCCTGATACTCAAAGGGTTCATAGGCATAGGTATTTTCAACATCGACAATATGTTTCATGAGGTATTTAGTGGACATTTCTCAAGAGTGGATGAAGGTGAAGAAGATGATATACAAGCCAAGTATTATGTTCCCAATTTATAGGAGCTCATTAATGGTTAGATAAGGATAATGTATGACCTACTTCCCTAAGGATATTAAGGTTAAGTACCTAGATTCCTAGTAGATTTGATACAGAATATATGGGAAATACAATTTTGCTTTGATGATAGCACTAAGAGAAGAGACTTAAGACACCATGTTTTGGTTAGTTCTTAGTTGAGATGGAATGATATGGGTACTCATGTTCGTTCCACAAAAAAGCATGCATGCACCATTCATGACGTGCATGATTCTTCCAATTGAATGAGTAAGAATCTAAGATCATCATTTTAGAATAAATTGATTTTATTAAACACAATATGGAACCAACATCTCATCATGCATGAACCACGTGCAAGCATTTCATGCAAGTCATCCCAAGAATGTCGTTGCTTATGTTTAGAACTTAAGTGTATATTTTAGTATTGAGATACACAAACTAGATCCTACAAGCCATCATATATTGTATAGAAATTCAATATACAATGCATGATATCTCTGACTTATAGTTTGTTGTGTAGTATATCAATTTTGATAATCCTTATTTGTTACTTGCATTAGCAAAACAAGTTTCTAAGATTCTGGATGAAATGCTTAGTTTATCAACTCTATTCATTGGGTATTTGAGTTTTTTATGCAATACCATATAGAATTCAATCCACGAGAATTCTCTTCAACTATGTAAGTAGTTTGTATGTTTGCATAAAATTCTTTTTCTTCTCTTTTATACCCTAAACACATAGCATGCATACTCACATAGATTGAACAAGTAGATGTAGATATAATATCTTCAAAACAAGTGTGAGTTGTGATCGAAAATCTTATATTATCTAGGTATTTTGAAACAAGTGCCTTTCAATTCTAGCAATCGTTGCAGGATACATTGAGTCAAATTTTCTTGTTCATCACATATAGTATAGACATGTAGAATCTTGGACATTATCAACCATTGTTTGATTAATGCGTTGATGGATATCTTTCCTCTCGTAAAACATTTGTTTGTATTTCCTTTCATGCCTTCACAAAAGTCTTAATCACAAAAGCATATAAGTTCTAAGAGTGCCTAAGAAGGAGCATGCAAACGACCATCTAGACATTAAACTCATTCTAAAAGATTGTTCTCCTAAGGTGCATGTCAACCATGAACACCTAAAATTATCCGAAAAAAATTTGGATTTTTTAAAAATATCATGCCAAGACATAATCTTGTTTGGTTTGTGATCTTAGTTTTCTCTTATTCAAGTCACCAATGACTTGTTCCATTGGATGACCCCTTGCTTCTCTCACTTTATTAGGATTGCCTTCATCTGAAACATTACCTTGTAATGACGGCGACCTCTCTTGATCATGAGCTACTTGTTCATTGATCATATCATCTTCTAACTAAGGAGATGATTTAGGCTTGGGCAAACTCTCATCAAAGGTCACATTGAGAGATTCCTCAATCCTCATTGTTTCCTTACTAAGCACTATGTATGCTTTACTATTTTGAGAGTATCCTAGAAACACACCCTCGTAAGACTTTGGATCGAACTTGGTGAGATATTATTTGGTGTTAAGTATGAAAACTTTGCAACCCAGTACCCTAAAATATTCCAAGGAAGGCTTCCTATTTCTAAGTATCTCATAGGGTGTTTTATTAATGATTTTTCTAATATAAACTCTATTAAAGATATAACACGCGGTATCTAGGGCATGACACCAAAACTTTTGTGGAATGGATTGCTCGTCAAGCATTGCACTAATCATCTTTCATAACTTACGATGTGTTTTTTCAACAATCTCAAGCAATTGAGAAGTGAACGGCCCCGATAAGTTATAAGATATTCCATGTTGTTCACAAAAGCTACCAAATTGCAATTTTTCAAAATCTCACTACTATTATATGTTTGTATTGAAACAATAGAACCATTACGTAGGTTTTCAATATTTTTCTTCAAAATATCATATCTTCTTACCCAACCATCCATTGACTCTAAAAATATCATCCAAGTGTACTTTGAGTAGTCTTACACGATCATCAAAGTATAGAAGTTTCCTCCATAGCTTTGAATTGGAGATAGACCAAACAAATCTAAGTGTAACAGCTCTAAAGCCCTATTAGTTATCACTACATTTCTAATTTTATTTTTTTCATGTCCTTGACTATCTAAACTACAAGTTTTACAGTGATGTCTCTCAAAACTCAACTTCGGTAAATTTCTTACTAGCTCTTTGGAAGCTAGATTTTAGACTAACCTCATATTGGCATGACCTAACCTCCTATGCCAAAGCGCTGAGTTATCCACCATGGATGCAAGACATATGTGTTGCTTGGAGTTATCACCTAATTTTCATGTATACAAGTTATTTCTCCTATGACCTCTAGCAATTACTTAACCATTTTTACTAATTGTACAGTCAACCTTAGTAAATTTTACTTCACAATCATCATCACTTAATTAACTAACACTATTTAAGTTAAAATTTAGCCCACTAACATGCTCAACATAGGTAATTTCTATGAAGTCATGGAGAACGTTACCTCTGCCGATGATTATGCCAAACATGATCTAAGTACAACTTCCATCAATTATTCATTTAGTTGTAGTTTTCCTTAAAGACCATCCTTATTGGGTCCATTTTGGTTAGTGGTTAAAGTTCCCAAGCTAGCTAAACTAGGTCATGGTCTAATTCATACAAATTATTGTGATCCTTTCTAGTGTGTATAGACCAAGGGTTGTTTTGAAAGTTACTATGATTTTGAAATCTTTGTTCATGATCTTGATAAACTTGTAGTCTAAAAAATATTTGGTCATACGAGGAGATAGGTCTCATAATAGGGGTAGATAATAAAGGTCTTTGGTCATCTTGAGTTTGTAAGTATCCAAACCCATTACATGGAATCAGACAAGGTTCTTGTTTTGTGAATTCACTTCTAGTAATGGACGTTTGGTTACCCCGAGTATCTACAAAAAGAGTTTGAGGAACGAATGGTTTTGCAAAAGCATTTATTTAAGATCCAAATTTGCTCAGACTCCTGTTGCACTAGTGGCGTACTGGGGCGTCACCCAGTGCGTCAAGTTCGGTAAAATTAGGTTTTTCATTTTTGACCTTCTTTTACATAATACTATTGGTTTATTTGGACTATTGATCATGTCCTTATCATTATTTGAAAACCCGAGACCTTCCTTATCATAAATCGATTTTTGTTGACTTAACATTTTATTCAAATCATCACTACTTTTTATGAATTTAAATAATTTAATTTCATGTTCAAGTTCCTTAGCTCTTTCCTTAAGCTTAGCTTGTTCTAATTTGAGATGACGTTTATCTTTCATAAGTTCTCCAATATTTTATAAAATATATACATTAATTTCTATTAGTTCCTCACTCTCCTTTTTCAATCTATAGATATCTACATTATTAGAAGTAGAAGGATTAGATGATACCTCTTGTGTTTCAAATACCATAAGGCAAGTAGCTTCTTCGTTTGGTTGATCTTCATTTACACTATTGCTACTATCTTGACCATCGCTCTTACCACTAGTTTGATCCCTAGTGACTTAGGCATTGAGAGCCAATGACTTACCTTCTCTGAAGTAGCCTTTTCATCTTCTAAAACCATCTCGTACACCTTGAGATTACCTATTAGCTCATCGAGAGTGAGCCCCCCTATGTTTTTAGCTTCTTCAATTGCCATCACCTTCATTCGCTATTTTTTCGAAAGAGCTCAAAGAAATTTTCTCACATGGTTCTTATTGTTATAGCTTGGATCTAGAGATGTTAAGCTAGTAGCAATATTATTGAACCGTGTATAAGCATTATCAATGGTTTCTTCATTCGATATCGAGAAATTCTCATATTGTTGAATGAGAAGGTCGATCTTACTATCCTTGACTTGTGTATTGCCTTGATGAGTAAGGACAAGTGTATCCAATACCTCCTTTGCGGTTTTACATGTACATACCTTCTCGAACTCCTTTTGAGATATTTCATTGTAGATCATCATCTTAGCTTCATAATTTTTGCTAAGCATCTTTTTGTCATCATCACTTAGATCTAAATATGGCTTTTTCACCATTGATTTTGTTTCCGGATCTTCCACCATGAATTCAAAATCGTCATTTTGAATTATCTCCCACAAGTCAATATCTTTGGACCAAACATAGGTCTCAAAATGGGCTTTCCAAAAACAAAATACATCGGTTAGTAGTAAAGGTGGTCTATGCATAGAATACCCCTCTCTATAGTTCTTTTGACCATGGATCTATGCTCAACTTTTCCAAAAATTCTGTTAGGTATTTTAAGATTTTGAAAAAGAATTTTTTGACTTAAAACAACTTCTAGGGAAGCTTTTAGCGTTCAAAAACTTGAGTATCCCACTCTGATACCAACTGTAGAACCGTAGAGGAGGTAAATACGGTCTTTTTGGCTTCTTCGAAGTTTAAAGACTTCAAGCCTCAAAGATAAAGTTGTGGTGTAAACAAGAAATCCAACAACCACAAACACAACCAAAGTATATAAAGCAAGTAAAGAGACACCACGGTATATATTGGTTCGGGATGGGGGGTTTATACCATTTGTACGTCTATTTGTGAATCCACGACACTATACTATTCACTAAATATAATCCTTTATGTGGATTACAAACCGTTACAAGTTTACTCCACCAATATGTACAAAGATCGGTGGTCACAAAGAAGAGCTACTCCCAACAGTATTCCCCCCTCGGAAACCACCCAAAAGAATCTCATGATTCGAATTCCCACAATGACTTCCCACTGGAAGTATCAAACCCCAACTAGATCTCCCACGATCTAGGCTTGGTTACCAAAACACAAGTCTTCCCTTACAAAAAAATCAAATGATAGAATGTTTGATAACTCAATCAAGCCCTAACCTAACCTAAAGACTCGATTCTAATAGAAAGGGTATAGAAAGAAGATCCTCGACACAATCACAAGAGTGGATTAGGTTCTTGTGATTCTTCACTTGCAAGAATATGTGTTCTTTAAAGATGAGATGTCATTAATCAAGAACACAAGATAGAATTAGAGGATTGAAGAAGAGAGAAATAGAAAGAAATAAGTAATGGCAAGGGGTGAGGAATACAAGAGTCAAGGTGGGGTATTTATAGGCCAAAAAGCCAAAAGAAGAAAAATATTACCGAGGTTGGCGCAGTGCTGACGTGTCTGAGCGCCAGTGACGCACTAGGATCCCGTAATATTTTTGCTTCGAATTTTAGCCTTTAACTACCCAACCTTGCTAAACCCCCAATTATACTTCACATTTTGACTATCCATTATTCATCCTCAAAGTAAACTAACTCAAATAGCCATTTGGTAAAAATCATTTGTAAAGTAATTGTACACAACCAATTATCAAAGAGAGAAAAGATAGAAGAGATAATTGTTTAGGGGTATTTTGGGTGTTCCTCACATGGCATATATAAGAGAGAAAGAATATGCCATGGAATATTCTTTTTCTTGGAAAGGAAGGGTTGTGTTATAGAGAGAGAGAGAGAGAGAGAGAGAGAAAGGGAGAGCGAGAGGGGGAAGAGTGTGTGAGAATGATTGGTTAAGATTAAACCATAAAGAAGCATGGTTACGTTAAGGAGAATATGCCAATGAAATCAAAGAATATTCCCATGGGATAAGAGAGTGAGAGAGATGAGTTAGCATAGATGTGATGTGTGATGGTGATAGGGAGCCTATGATAGAGGAAGAGGAGAGTATGTACATAGTGTGTAAAATTTGAATTGTGGTGTGCGTGAGTGTATGACATGAAGAAATGGTGGTGTAAGAATGATTTGATGAGGAGCCTATATAAGAGAAGATGGGAGTGTTTGTGAGTAGTGTGTGTATAGATGTGATGGGGAGCCTATGAGAGAGAGTGTGTGTGTGAGTGAGCTTGGCATGTGAATGTGTAAGTGAGTAAGGTGTGTTTGGAAAGCTTGATAAGTATGTGAGTGAGTAAGGTGTATTTGGCAAGCTTGATAAGTATGTGAGTGAGTAAGGTGTGTTTGTCAAGCTTGATAAGTATGTGTAGAGATGGTTGTAGGAGAAGGTGTATAGTAATGTGGTGATGTGTTTGATTGTGTGTGGTTTATAGATAATGTGGTGAAAAAGAGGTTGATGTGGAGAATGTTAGAATGTAGGGAGACAAATAGTACATGAAAGTATAAGGTGTGTAAGGGAATAATTAGAGAATGTTTGTGATAAGATTTGGTGAGATTTAGAAGGTTTATTTGTTAAAGAGTTGGTTTTGTAATAAGAGAATAATCGAAGGATTGATAATTAGATAATCATATTTTCATTAAGAAAGAAAATATTGGACAATGATGATTATGGGTTGTGTGTGTCGGGTAAGAAAATCAAAGAATACCAATGCTCCCAAATAATACAACGTCAAGTATTCATAATATCATAACTCGTGTTTTCCACAACTTGACGTAATCAATAATCATCTTGATGCAAACAAGCTAAGTTCTTTGCATAATAGTAAAGCATGTCCCATAACGGGAAAGGATGTGTTTACACAAAGGGATCTTTGACTTAGTTTGACCAATAAGGGAGTAAAACCCGTTAAGTGATTAGAGAAATCTAAACAAGGATTTTGGTCATATGAATACTTTCCCTTGATGTCATATGAAAGGTATGAATCTTCTAGGTTTTGAAAAGCTTTGGCTAGAAGCGTTTGATAAAATATTTGAGTTGGCGTTTTGTTAAAAATGAGAGGTTGTGATTTTGAATCCTCTAATTCTAAAACTCGTTTCGAGAGTTCCCGATGAAGCACATATCATATTCATACCTATAATGAAAGAACCACATTTTTCGGGTAAGGGGAAAGCCGACTTTCAAAACCGACCTGAACCAAACAGTCCCTAACGCGCTGCATGCGTGTCGGAGCGCCAGCAGCGCGTCTAGAGCAGGTGTATGGTTCTTTGGTTTTTGGCTAACGTTTGTGACTTAATGTGTTGCGAAGGTTTATTTGTCATGATTAAAACAAAAGGAAACCCAAGCAATGTTGTCCCAACAACCAGTGTTAAAGACATTGATAAGGTTCTAAAAGGATTTCTATAGTGTAAGGGTAAATTGAAGAGGGGGAAGGCTAAGATTGCATGGAAAGATGTTTGCAATCCAAATAGTCAAGGTGAGCTAGGCTTGAGATTTCTAAGTGACTAGCATGAGGCATTGATGGTAAAGAATCTATGGAACATTGCTGCTGGTAAAGAAACATTATGGGTGAAATGGGTCCATGATGTAAAGTTAAAAGGCAAGAGTATATGGCATATACATAAAGAATATAATGATAGTTGGATGTGGAAAAATCTTCTTGATTTAAGGTCTAAAGTGAGGTACAATATCTATAAAGTAATTGGTGATGGGAAAAAGACTAATGTATGGTATGATCAATGCAACAGCATGTGAGTTATTGCAGACACAGTTACTACTAGAAGCATTCACAATGCTAGGCTTTCTAAAAACATGACTGTTAATGAGTTGATTGCTAACAATATATAAAGATGGCCATCTGAATGGACTGTTCAGTATCCAATGCTTGCCATTTTTGTTGTACCACAGTTAACACCAAAAGAAGATGTTACTAAAGGGAAGGGTAATGATGACAGCCTAAGTGATTTTACTTCTAAGGTGGCTTGGGAGCGCATAAGTCAAGAACATGGAAAAGTAAGATGAAATAAGGTTGTGTGGTTCTCTTAGTGTAATCCAAGAATGGCATTTATTCTACGGATGGCAATCAAAGGGAGGCTGCAAACTCAAGACAGAATTATGAAATGGAATAATGACCCTAATTTGAAATGCCCCTTATGTAAAATAGTGAATGATTCACATACTCACCTGTTCTTTGAATGTGAATACTTTAAGGCTATATGGGAAGAGCTAAAAGTCAAAATGGAGATTGGGTGGATGTCAAACTCATGGGATATCTTGATTGAACAATATGCAAATGAGCCTTGCAACAGATTAATTGGAAGTGTACTCAAACAAATTGGACTAGCTTCTAGTGTCTATCGTGTATGGAAGGAAAGGAATTCAAGGTTATTCACTGGTGCAGAAATTGAAAAGTTAGGCCTATTGAAGATAATTGAAGACAACATCAAACTACAACTGATGTGTTTAAATGTAAAAAAGACGCTTCAAGTGTTGAGGATAGCTCAGAGATGGAATGTGGTGCTGAATTATGCAAAGAATAGAATGCAGATTAAGGCAATAGTTCCCTAAAGGGGTGTTTGAGTCAAACAGATAAGGCAGTTTTACAACAATTTTACAACAGTTTATCTCATTGATTGGTGTATCTGAGAGGCTTGTACCTTGTGGTTGTTGAAAGGTTGGATGGATAACCAATCATTCATATTAGGGGTGCCTTGAGTGGCAACTAATCTTGAATGTGTTGCTCTGTCCATTTCAACTCAGTAGACAGACACATAAAGTAGGTTTCCAGAACTCTGGTGGAGTGCCAACCTGATGAGGCTTATTCTCTGTCTTTTCATGGTGATGTAGTTATGGAAAACAGGAATGGGAAATGTAGTCAAGGTGGGATGTATCCTTGGGCAACTTTGTGCATGTTGAGTGAAGCGTGCATAAGGAAATTGATAACGCTCAAATTGTACATGTTTATAGTAGCGTTATCCGTGCTTTTATGTATATTATTTGGTTATAATCATATGATTTTATTACTTAATCATACAAAAGTGTGTTTGCTAGTTCATTTGTAGCCAAGTACAGGAAAATGGAGAAAAAGAAGTAAAATATGAAGATTTCTCCATTTATGAAGAATTCTCGACAAAAGAAAGCCTTGTGGAGTATATTCTAGAAGATAAAGTCATCAAGATAGTGGTCCAAAGACTAAATAATAAAGTTCAAGAAGGAAAACGAGAAAGAAATGAAGAAAAGAAGCTTAATCGAAGAAATATTGGAAGCCTCGTTGTTCCCGACACACATTCACCATTTTGGTCATAACTTTTGCATACGGACTCCATTTGACCCCCCGTTTGCGGCCACGGAAAGCTAAGAGAAAGATATACAACTTTGGAGCTTGTAAATTTCTATCAAAAGGCTCCAACCATTTGGTCGGGCCCCGAAACCAAAATAGTTGGAGAGTAGTCAAGAAGACCAACCGAAACGGTTGGAGCCCAACCAAATCTGTTGGGAAGCCCTGGACAGCCATTTCTTCATCACTAAGACTCTAAACTTGTCCTAAACGATTCTAGGTCCTTCCCTTGGAGTATTCTAGTCCCTTCCAAGCTCCTTGGAGGCCAAGTTGAGCATTGAATACCCCTAGCCTTGTAAGTAGTTTGCAACCTCATTTCATGATCCCTTCTCCATCCTTCTCATCCCTTTCACCCACCACTCCATCTCTAGGTGTGAAATTTGAGCCTCCACCCTTAAGGATGAATTTCCACCTATTACAACATCCCTCTCTCAACTTACCTTCCCCAAGGGTGTGAAATTCAAGCCTCCACCCTTAAGGACGAATTTCCTCCAACTTATCTTCCCCAAAAGACCACAAACCTCTGCCAAATTCGTGTAGTGTGCTCAAGGGTTGTTGAAGGTGTTTGGACATCATTTTCCGACTTGGTAGAACTATTGTAGTTGATTGGAGGCTTGCAGGTTGCTATAATCCTTCATCTTTGCCTATTGTAATTCATACTTTGGGTAAACCTTGTTACTTTTATATTTAAAGATGTTTGTTATTGATATGATTATTGAGATTTTGTGTTTGATTGGAATAATGATGAATGTCTTGATGCTTGATTGTTCTTATATTTCTTTTCTTGTTGGTTTGATACGTGACAATCATAACCATCAACTTGTTACTTGTTACTTGCTTAAACAAACAAATGACACTTGTAGTGCAACCAAGTCTCTTGGGACGACCTTGATTTACCATATACTATACTACAACTTTATTAGGGTATACTTGCCCGAATGTGTTCCTAGTTAACCAGTAATTCTTGTTATAAATTTAAAACCACGATGGAACCCATCAAGTTTTTGGCACCGTTGCCAGGGACTTGTTTTGCATTTGTTTGTTCGTTTGATTGTTGCTCTTGCGTGTTTCTTTAAATTGATTTCTTGTTGAATTGTTTGCTTGAATTGAATTGCTTGTTTGCTTGTTTGTTCGAATGCTAAATTGTTCTTGCTCATGAATGATTTACTCTTGTTTGAATGCTCTTGATGTTTGCTTAATTGCTCCTTTGCGTTTTCTTTCCAAAAATCTCTAATTTCTCATAATTGCTTAAATGATCATGGCATCAAAATCAAGTTTTTGATGTTGGGATTTCGTCTCATGTGTGCTAAAAATGCTCATTTCAAAGTTTGCTTTCTAATTGTGTTCAAAAGTTCTTGCGAAAAAACCCCGCCAAAACCACCCCGAATCAACCAACCGATCGGTTGACACTTCAACCGGATCGGTTGGAAGCCTCGTACTTAATAAATCCACACGAACCGATCGGCCTGCACCCACAGCCGATCCGGTTGTGTGTTCTGGTTAAAAAATAAATAAATAATAAATAAATAAATAAATAAATAGTCTGTGTGTTTCTTGTTTCGTGTGCATTTGTTTTATATGTTATGTGATCTCTTGCATGTTTTTGTGTTCTTTTTGTTCGCGTTATTCTTGTCTATGTTAGTTTCGTATTAATTCTAAATAAGATTATCTTGTTTTAGGTTGTCTTTTTTTTATTTGTGTTACGTGACTAATTGTGTGTGCTTATATGTGATTGTTGTTTTTCTGTGATCGTGCTTTTGTTTGTTTTAAGTGTCGTTTTATGTTCTTGGTGTTCTTCTAGTGAAAATGTGTTTATTTTTGTTAGTAACCTTTTGTGTTCTTATTTAATTTTATCAATAAAAAGTTTTCAAATAAAACTCGTTTCTATAAAACCACAAAAAAAAAATTAATAATAAAAAAAAAATAATAAAGAAAATCCCTTCCAACCGATCGGTTACACCCCGTAACCGGTTCGGCTGGATGATTGGTCAAATTTGGTTCATTCCAACTGATCGGTTACACCCCGTAACCGGATCGGCTGGACTAATCTGTTTAAAAAAAATCAGTTTTCATTTTTTTTTTTGTTTTTGTGTGTTTGTGTTTAGGTAAAATAACTTTAAATGTCTTTTTGTTTTTGCAAGAGTATCATTTCTTTTATTTTTTTTTTTGCATTTTTAAGTTTTGTTAATTTTTAGTACATTGTGAATAAATAAGTACATGTTTTTAAAAATAAAAATGTTTTGAACTTTGTGGGTATGTTCACTGGAAACCCTCACGAGACTATAACTCATCCACTCGGGCCATCGAGAGGTTTAAAGGCTTGTTGCATGCGCTAAATGCAACCGTGATGCCTACGAAAGTGAGTTTTAGAATTTTACGTGTTTTTTGTAGTTTAGTTTATTTTTGCAGATTTAATAAGCTCTTGGAGGAAGGATTGATTGGATTATTGGTGACTTTATACTTGGGATTGGACATGTTTGGATGAGAAATCGATTGATCTCACACGCTTATGCTAGTGTTTGCTTAGCACCTTATCATATGGAGTTCGATCATGATGTTTAGCCCGGGAGGTTTCGTTTCTCTTAGACTTATAATATAATTTTTCCCTATCTTTACATGCTTTGAAGTTTTCACAATTGTTTTATTTTGTTTCTTTGTTATTTTTTTTTCCTTTGTTGGTTTGTCGGTAAATTATTTTATAAATTAACTTCTTTTAGACCCTCGAAAGTAAGGCTCACCCATTGTAAACAAACTATGTGAGAGGTATAAGGCGGGTCTCCCTGATTCCCTAAAGAAGTTGGGTTTTTAATATGCTTCGCGCTGACCTGCTTCTCCGCTTCTTTGTGCGTTTCAATGGAGCTACCGAGAACTCCTAGGAAAAGAATAAGTCATGTTTGGTTTTTTTTTTTTTTTTTTTTTTTTTTTTTTTTTTTTTTTTTTTTTTTTAATTAAAAAAATTAAAAAAAAATCGTAACTAGTTTATTTTTCAAAATTTCTCGTAGTAATAATATAATAGCAATATTTTTATAGTCGTTAAATTATTTTTCTTTTTTGTGCTTAATTTAAGTGTGGGGGAAATATTATTGTGAAAAGCGAAACTCGTTTTTAAATTTCCAAAATTTTGGGCCAATTTTTAAAAGTTTGTGAACTTGTTTGCCCTTGTGATCTGGTTGTTTTCACGCATATAGGTTAGTATATTAGAATAACTAGATCAATCCACTAGTGAAATCGGTCATTTTTTAAAAACTTGAGATGTGTCCCGATTATTATTGCAATCCATTCTGGGATCGATGACATTTGCTAGCATATATTATAGCCTTTTCCACTAAATTGTGAGGATTTTAGCCTATTCCATATATAGCATGCATCTTTTATGCTTGAATCTTTTGCTATGAGTGTGCCAGTGATTTTATTTATTCTAGAACTTGTACTTGTAAATCATTACCAAACCGCAGTAAGATCACATTCGTGTGATATAAGTGTATTCGTGTGATAAAGAGGCACCTTAGGAATAAAACCAAATGGCCTTCCACTTTGCATCTAATGATATATTAGCTAGCCATATCGGTTAGTTAACCACCCACATGGACCCATTTGTTAGCGCTCATCTTTAATTCTAGATACCGTTAGTACACCCTTTGAGCCATTCTTTCTCTTTGTTAAATCCAGAAAAATACAAAATTATTTTACACTTTAAACCTTAGGCTACCCCTTGTCAATATCTAAATTGTTGGTTGCTAGTTGCTTGGTATGATTGGATTGTTTTTTATGATTATGAGTTAGCCGCACTTTTCCATTCGTGTGTGCCCTTCTGACGAAGATGAAGGTGCGCAACTTTATATTTGTATTTTTGTGGTGTGTGCTTATACGTCGGTGGAGTTTTGTTTCTTGTACAAGCCTATGGTAATATTTAGATCATGACTGAGCAATATGAGTGTACTATTGATGAGTGTGTAAATACTCATCATTTTTGGTTAAATCTGTACTGCAAAACATTTAAAAATGCTCAGAAATGCATTAAAATACTGAAAATATCTCAAAATTGCATTTTATATGTTTCAGATGCAAAATGTTTAAAATAAGATGAAAAATGAGCTAAGTTTGCATAATTGGCAGTTTCAGTCCCCCAAGTTTCAAAAGTTGTTAGAAATAGTCCCTGAGCACTTAATTTCAAAAGAAAAATCACCAAAGGTCCTTTTAAAATCATAACTTGTCAAAATTAGTCCTTTGGTGAAAAATGTCAAAAGTTTTGAGAAATTACAAGTTTGGTCCTTCAAGTTTAAAAATTGGCAAAAATAGTCCTTGGATATTTGAAAAAGTCTATTTTGGTCCTTGTACTATTGAAACTTGTCACTTTTGGTCCCTTGGAACAACTTTGTGAAAATGGCAGCCTTGGTCCTTGATGAGTGTCTAAATATTCATTATTTTTGTACTAATTAAACTGCAAAAACATCTGAAAACACTCAGAAATGCATCAAAATGATAAAAATATCACAAATTAGTGTTTTATGTGTTTTAAATGCAAAAATATCAAAATCTGGTGAAAAACGTATCAAGTTTGCATAATTGGCAGTTTTAGTCCCCCAAGTTTCAAAAATTGTCAAAAACAGTCCCTGGTAAAACCAAATAAAGAAAAATATCATTTTGAGTCCCTAGGGATTCTTAAGTTGTCAAAATTGGTCCTTGAGATTTAAATTTACAAATTTACAACTTTGGTCCTTTAACTTTCAAAAATGACAACTTAGGTCCCTTAACTTTCAATAATGACAAGTTAGGTCCCTAAACTTTCAAAGATTGTCAAAATTGGTCCTTTTGTGAACAGTGAGAAAATGGCAGGTCTAGTCCTTCTAGTTTGGCAGAATTACAAGTTTAGTCCCTATATTAAAAGCCTTCCAAGCCTTGTCAAAATAATTTTGGACCCCCTGCCTTATTAAGCTTTTGACCTGTGACCCCTCCCTTTTTGGACTGCCTTGGTCAACATCAAGTCAAACAAGCAAAAAACCCGCCCACTGGCTTATCCCCTCCAACTTGTGCCTGCAACTGCAACTCCCACCATCACCTCACCTTTTCACCTTATCCCTTCACTCCTCAACCCCCCTCATCATCACATCTAGTCCACCTCCCCCCCTAGTAGCTAAAAACAGAACCAACAGGTCAAATTGGCTTTTCTCGCCAAAAATGAATCAAAGGCCAAGATTGTTTCTAGCCATCCAATGGCTCTGATTTCTGCTGGGATTCACTCAAAGATGAGAGAGAAGACAAATGGGACTATAAAACAGAGGAGAAGAAGCAAGAGGAAGGAGTAGTTAGTTTAATTTTAAAAATGTATGTCGTATTTTAATTCCTTAGACTTAAAAAGGTTTTCAGTTGTATTTTTAAGTTTAATTGTATCAAGTGAAAGTACTTTAGTGTATTGCAAGTCTTCTTAAATATCAATTCAAGCTTATGTTAAGAATTCTTATTTCAAGCTCACTGTTACAATTTGCAATTTCAAACTCTCATGTATAAGCTTCAATAAGCTTATTTGTAAGCTCAAACAAGCTTAAACTAGCTTACTATAGCTTTTTATAAGCTCAAATTTAAATTTCATGCAATTTAGAATATTGGTCAACGAAAGTCAACTTGGAGCAAAAATGGTATGAATTGGAAATGGGTTGAATCAGAAGCTGGATTTGGGTTGATTTAGAAGCAGTGGGTTAGTTTAGAATAGGCAGTGGTTCTGGTTTCATTGTTTCAAGCCATAGTGGCTATGGACTATTTGTAAGTCCTTTTAAAGTTTCATATGCTTAATCTGTCTTAGTAGTTATAACAAGCTCAAATCTGTTTCTTATGCTGTATTTAAGTTATACAAACTCAGTTTAATCAGTTAAGTTAGTTATTTAAGCAGTTAGTTCATTTTAAGTTGCAAAACATAAGTTAAAGGTGTGTTTGGATTAACTGTCATACTGTCTCAGAGGTATATGCAGTGGTTTATTTCTATTGGTTCATGTTTAGTAAACTCATTTGAGTACTTATCTGTCCAAGTTTGTGTCTGCAAAAGCTCCAAAGTCAAAAATTCCTTTCAACTGCTTCAATCTCTTCACTGTTGAGATTTTGCAATAATAAAAAGTTGATTTGTGTTTAGAATTGAGAAACATAGCTTGTGTTAGTCTCATTTCACCCATTAACATCATATTCAGTTCTTGAAGTTAGCTTAAATCTCACCAAAGTCAAACTATCAAGATAGCTTCAAAAAGTCAAAAGTGTAAAAATCAGTTTTGAGCTCAAATGGAAAGATTTTTCTTGGATTCATTTCTAAGTCAAAATCAGTGAAACTTGTGGTTTTGAAAAATTCTGTTGGTCTATTTTGTTATTACCATTTTAGTAGATTTTTGTCATTTTTTCTATAAGCTCAAAGCTGCTTATCAATATGGCCCCAAATGCCCTGTACACACTCAGTTAATACTGAGTGTGCACAGGTAAATTGCAAGGCTTGTATCAAGCTCATTTGAGCTTGACCAAAGCTCAATTTTGGTTCACAAGTTCTTGGCCAGGTCCAGTTGAGGTTCCAACTTCTATTCTTAATTTTTAGCTTATTAGGAATCTTGTACTTAAGCTCAAAAGTAGCCTCATAATCTGTTTTTAGCTTATTTACTCAAAACATCAAATCTGTTAAGCTTGATATCCAGAGGTTGTAGCTTGTTGATTTCAGTTGCATTTGGTCACTTATAGCTTATTTAAGCTTCTGTTTTGGTTTGGTGCTTTTTGGTGCCCATTTGCTTATTCAAGTGCTTATTTCAAATAAGCACTTGTACATCAGTTTCAATATCTTGCACACAATCCCATGTTTTTCCATTTTTCTTAGCTTCCTTATATTATTTTAGACTTTTCCTGAAATTTTCATATTTTTCCAAGTTGGTTTGCTATTTTTCTTAATTTAAATTAGTTTTTAAGCATTTTTAATTAGTTTTAAATACAAAAAAATTAAGAAAAGCTTCAAAAAAATAATTTTTCAATTTTCTTAAGTTTAGATAAATGTAAAAAGTAAAAAAAGTAATTTTCCAGATTTTTCATAGTTTATTTTGTAATTTTTAATAATTTAATTAGTTTTAAATAGTTTAAAATCCATAAAAAATAGAAAAATATTCAGAAAAATACAAAAATAGTTTTGAAAATTCTTTTTTGTTATTTTAGACTTTTCCAAGTCATAGTTTTATTTTTCTAGCTTTATTTTCTATTTTCTTGTATTTTAGGTTATTATTAATTAGTTAAAATTAGTTTTTAATTAATAATAATTAATTAAATAGTTGTAAAATTAATTTTCTTTTTCTATAAATTTCCTTATATCATTAGGTTTGTAAAAATATAATTTTCATATTTTTAGGATTAATATTGTGTAAGTTTCACGTTTTCATTTGTACGTAACGTAGTTTTTAATTCAGTTTTATAAAAACATAAAAACAAAAACACCATTTTAATTATAGTGATAGCGTTTATTTAATAGTTTTTATCTTTTTAACTTTCTTTAATTTGTATTTAAGCCGTTGTAATTTATACACTTTCTCTGTAGTTATAATCAACCAAATCTCTGTATCCGTTCAAATCTTCTCGATCACTAAACGTTTGACTATTCTCGCACGGCTCGTTGGGACATAACGACCTGGGGAAACACTATACTCTCCTGGACTTCATTGTATTGGTTTTTGAGCAGTTTTAAGTCTGTTACGGTTAGCCATTCACAAGTGGCTAGCTTGGGTGATTAGACTTGACTAGTTCAGCACCAATCAGTCCTCCAACTTTCAGAATTTACAAACAAGTCCTTGTATTAAAACCTTAAACCTTTGCACCTTTTGGACCTTGTCAAAGCCAATTGGACCCCTGCCATTTTCCCTTGTGACCCCCTGCCATTATCCTTTTGACCCTTCCCTTTTAATATACCCAGTCAAACCCCATTTGACTTAACCACTCCCGCCCTCACGGGTTTCCCTTCCCACTCCATCATCACACCTTGCCTGCAACTCCTACCCACACTCCATCATCATCACACCCACCCTTATCACTCCACCTCACCCCAAGCCAAGATTCATTCAATGCTCCTTCCACTATCACAAGTTATCAGTCCAACTGGCAAAACCATTTTTGGCGCCAAAACCGAATCAATGGCTAAAAAGAGCTCAAGCCATCCAATGGTCAAAAAATCAATTGGGAATTGGTCAGAGAGGTGAGAGAAGACTTTTGGTGTATAAAAGGAAGAAGAAGAAGCAAGAGAAGTAGTAGTCTTTAGTTTTTAAATTTCACATATGTCGTTTTTAGTATTAAAGTTTTAGTTAAGTGTAGAAGCTGTAGTCCTTTGGTTCTATGTATTAAACTCAAGTCACTTTATCATTGTAATGCACTTTCAAAGTTCAATTCAAAGTTTTAGTTTGATTTCAAGTTTCATGTTTACTGTTTAAAATTTCAGTTTCAAACTCCTACATTCAAGCTTTTAGTAGCTTATTTCTAAGTACAAATAAGCTTATATAAGCTTCTTATAGCTTTTTGTAAGCTTATAAATCAATTGCAAACAACTTTGATATCTGGTCAACGAAAGTCAAACTGGGCCAAAATGGAGATGGAATTGGATATGGGTTGATAATGAGCTAGGTTATGGTTTAGATTAGGCCAGTGGTTCCTGTGTTCTTTGGCAAGCCATAGTGGCTAGGACCAATTGTAAGTTCATTTTTTTTAAGCCACTGCATAATTTGTATCTGTGGTTAGAAATGGTTTAGGTCTGTTTATTTAGTGGTAATTAGAGTAATTAGGCTCAGTTTAATCAATAATATATGCTAGTTCAGTAGTTGGCTTCTTTTAAATTGCAAATCAGTGTTTTAATTGGTGTTTGGATCAGTTGGTTAGCCTGTATTTGAGGCTTGTTCAGTGGGTAAGACCTGTTGGTTTAGGTTGGTTAAGATCATTTGCACTCATTGCAGTCATCAAACTGCACCTGCAAAGGCTCAAAGTCAAAATCTCATTCATCTGTCTCAATTAGCTTAACTGTTGGAATTTTATAAAATCAAAAGCCTGCTTTGTGCTTAGATATCATAGACATAGATTGGATCAAGTTTATTTCATCGTATTACATCATAATCAGTTGACAAATTGGTTTTAAATCTCAATTTGGTCAACTTTTCAAAATTGTCTCAAAAGTCAAAACCATAAAACCAGTTTTTCACTCAACTGGGGTGAATTTTCATGAACTCATTTCTGAGCCAAATCAAATGAAATTGTGGTTTTAAAAACTTCAACTGGTCTATTTTCTTATTGTCATTTTTGTAGATTTTTGTAAATTTTTTATAAGCTCCAAAATGGCTTGTGATTTTGGTCTTATTTCCCCTGTGCACAAACTCAGTGAATACTGAGTGTGCACAGTTTTGTGCAGGGCTTGTAAGAAGCTCATCAGAGCTTCTCTTGGTCTCATTTTTGGTTTATAGATAGCTAGCCAGGTCTAGTTTAGGTTCCAACTTTTGGATTTGAGTCTCAGCTTATTGGGTGGCTTATTCTTAGGCTGCAAAGTAGGCATAGAAACTGATTTTGGCACATAAGCTTAAATCATCAAATCTGTGTATGGTGTAATTCAGAGGTTTAAGATAGTTGTAATAAGTTGCATTTGGGTACTTTTAACATATTGTAGCTTCTGTATGAGTTTGGTGTCCATTGGTAGCTTTTGGCTTATTTGGAGTGCTTATTCTTAAGCACTTGTCTTTGCAGTTTCATATTCCTACACATAAGCCACTGTTTTTATATTTTTCTTAGATTCATAATATTAATTTAGACTTTTCTTGAATTTTTCATATTTTTCTAAGTCAGTTTGCTATTTTTCTTCATTTAAAACAGTTTTTAAGTCATTTTAATTAGCTTTTAATACAATTAAATCAGAAAAGTTTCAAAAAAATAAGTTTTAATTTTTCCTAGGTTAAGATAAATATAAAAAGTCAAAAAAATATTTTTCCAGATTTTTCTTAGTTAAATTTGTATTTTTATGCAATTTAAGTAATTTTAAATAGTTTTTAATTCCTAGAAAATAGAAAAATAATCAGAAAAATACAAAAATAGTTTTGAAAATTCTCTTCAGTTATTTTAGATTTTTCTAAGTCATAATTTCATTTTTCTAGCTTTATTTCATATTTTCTTGTATTTTAGGCTATTATTAAATAAGTAAAATTAGTTTTTAATTAATAATAATTAGATAAATAGTTATAAAAATAATTTTCTTTTTCTAATAATTTTCTCTTATCATTAGGTTTGTAAAAATGTCAATTTCATATTTTTAGGATTTATATTGCTTCAGTTTAACATTTTCTTTTGTGCGTCACGTAGTTTTTAATTTAAGTTTTATAAAAGAAAAATCAAAAACATCATTTTGCAAATAGTGATAGCGTTTATTTAATATAGTTTATCTTTTTAATTTTCTTTAATTTGCATTTAAGCCCCTGTAATTTATATACTTTTTCTTTTAGTATAATCAATCAAAACTCTTTTCCGTTCAAATTCTCCCGATCACTATTCGTTTGATTATTCTCGCACAACTCGTTGGGACATAACAACCTGGGGAAACACTATACTCTCCTGGACTTCATTGCATTGGTGTCTGAACTGTTTTAAGTTTCTTACGGTTAGCCATTCACAAGTGGCTAGCTTGTGTGAGATAACTTGACGGTTTGGCACCGATCAAATTTTGGCGCCGCTGCCGGGGAGCTGTGCTAATTATCTTACGCTTAGCAGATTAGTGATTTGAATATTCACTCCTTGTTCATACCATCCATCTATCTATATCTATCTATATATATATCTTCTTATAAAAAATCCAAAAACCCAAAAACATCCAAAAACGTATAAAACACAAAAATATTTTTCTTTTGTTTCTATATATATCAAGATAAAAATACAAAAAGATTTGTCGTTTTCTTTGTTTAATAATAACAACATAAAAGATTACCACCGCAAACCAAGGCAGTGTACTACCTAACTGGGGGTACGACCATAATAAGTTCCCGAACCAAAGATTTAAAACTTGCCTTTGTCCTTGTGATTGGTGTACCTTTTTCAAAGAAGCCATTCATCTTGTGATTATTGGTTTAAGTTCACTGTTGTTTTGCCTCGATTTTGTTTTAATTGGATTTGTTGTTATATATACTTGTCAAAACCAGAAAACTCAAAAAGATTCTCCTTACCCCATTTTCATAATTCATCTTCATAATTCCTATTCCTTTCCTTAACTCTGAGATTTCTTAGAGTTAACTCTAGTGTATGCGCACTCGCTCTTCTAGATCTATGAGCCCATTTCGTGAGCTTGTCAAGATTCCAAGAAGGCGTGTCCGTAGACTTTCTGCTCCATCAGTCGGATCTGAGATCCGGACTGCTCACACTACTTCCGTTATCATGGCGGAAGAACGTCCTATGTGTGAGCTTCTCCAGGCACCCATCGACGGGTATGGAGATGCTATTGTTATCCCAGCCATTGTGGCTGAAAATTTTGAACTCAAAACCGGGTTACTGAATCTTGTAACCTCAAGTCAATTCTATGGTTTTGAGCGGGATGATCCTCATGCTCATATTCGATGGTTTAACAAGATTGCATCTACCATCAAATACAAGAATGTCCCTACTGATGCTGTCAAGCTTCTTCTGTTCCCATTTTCTCTTGAGGGACAAGCCCGGATTTGGCTTGAAAAACAACCCCCTCAATCAATCGAGACATGGGAAGACCTGGTGAAGAAATTTGTGAATGAATTTTATCCACCTTCCAAAACCACGAGTCTTAAAAATGAAATCATCAAGTTCACTCAAAAGTTTGATGAATCCTTCAGTGAATCGTGGGATCGTTTTAAGGAATTGCTTCGCAAATGTCCTCACCATGGTTTCTCCGAGTTGATGCAACTCGATACTTTCTACAATGGAGTGAGTCAATCTGATCAAGATTCTCTCAATTCCTCCGCGGGAGGAAATTTCTTAAGCAAAACTGTCAAAGAAGCTTTAGCGATCATTGAAAACAAGTCTAAAGTCCGCACTGCACGAAGCAAGCCGGTTGTTTCCCAAGTCAGTGTTGGTCCTTCTACTTCATCGCCCGTGAGTCAATCTAGCACCGATGCTAAGATTGACAAACTCACAGAAGCAATTCAAGCTTTGGTTCTCTCCAACCAAAAGAAAGTTTCTTTTCCACAAACTTCACCTCCTGCTGAAGTTAAGAAAGTGGAAGTCTGTGTTACTTGCGGTGGCCCCCATGCCTACTACAACTGTATGGCCACTGATGGTAACCCTTTTGAAGCTAATGTTGTGGGCGGGATTTCTAATCCAGGAGGCAACCAATACCGTGCTCCTATAGACCCGAACCACCGTCCTAACCACTACCCTGGACCTCCCGGTTTCAACCAAAACCGTAATCAAAATCAAAATAGACCAAACCAAGGTTTTCAAAACCAAGGTAATTTTAGTCCAAACAACGGTTTTCAAAATCAAAATCAAAATTTCCAACACCAAGGAAATTTCAATAGAAACCAAGGTCAGGGAAATTTCAACCCAGGGTATTTTCATGGCAATAATCAAGGAAATTTTCAAAATCAAGGCCCTAATCCAAACAATAGAGGCCAAAATTTTCCTGTGCAAACTCAAGCCATTGTTCCAACTGGACCATCATCTGATGAGTTGTTGAAACAATTCATGAAATTCCAAGAGGAAATGAACAGGTTGTTGGTTAGCCAGATTTCTGACATTAAGAAGTCTTTAAATGATCGACCCTCGGGCTCAGGTACTTTACCTAGCAACACGATCGCTAATCCGAGGGGCGATGCAAAGGTGATCACAACCAGAAGTGGTGCTTCTTATGATGGACCCGCTATTCCTACTACCTCTTCTTCTTCTCTCCCGAAGGTAGTGGAAAGTGAACCTGAGGCGATAAAGGACAAGGAACTTCCTACTAATAACGGAAGTACCAGCAATGTCCATCCTCAGGTTGTCCCGAAACCCAAAACCAAACCTGGAGTTGTTTTTGAACCTCCAGTTGGCAACCCCAAATCCAAAACTTCTATTCCTTACCCCTCACGTTTAAATGAGCAAAAACTTCACGAAAAAGCCAGTCATCAAATGGAAAAATTCTTTCAAATTTTCCAAGAGCTACATTTTGACATAAGCTTTGCGGATGCCATCATGCTGATTCCCAAGTTTGCATCGACTCTCAAACACATGCTAAGCAACAAGGAAAAGCTGTTTGAAATGGCCAAAACTCCTTTGAACGAGAACTGCTCAGCAGTTCTGTTAAAGAAGCTTCCCGAGAAGCTGGGAGATCCTGGAAAATTTCTTCTCCCTTGTGTTTTTCCAGGAATGATTGAATGCTTTGCCCTTGCCGATCTTGGTGCAAGCATCAATCTGATGCCTTATTCAGTATGGAAGAAACTTTCTCTTCCAGAACTTATTCCTACCTGGATGACTCTTGAGCTTGTAGATCGATCTATATCACGTCCTCTTGGCATCGCCGAGGATGTATTCGTGAAAGTAGGAAAGTTCCATTTTCCAGCTGACTTTGTGGTTGTTGATTTTGATGCCGATCCTCGGGTTCCTCTCATTGTTGGGCGAGGATTCCTGAGAACGGGCCGTGCTCTCATTGATGTATTTGAGCAAGAAATCACATTACGTGTGGGTAATGAAGCTGTTACCTTTAACCTTGATCAAACTTCAAGGTACTCCTCAAATTATGATACTGAATCAATTAATCGAGTCGATTTAATTGATATTGCTTCAGAGGAGTACTCTCAAGAGTTTCTTGGTTATCTTCATAATTCTGTGAGTGGGGATTCCACCACACCTTCTCAACCAATCATTTCCGACTCTTCCCCCTCTCTCACTCCGTTTGAGGGAGGTGACTTCTTTCTGGAAGAGATCGATGACTTTCTTGCTAGTGATGAATCAATTCCGCCTGTAATTGATGGTGTTTATGATTCGGAGGGGGATATCTTTTATCTTGAGCAATTGTTAAATGAAGATCCATTACCTTCACTCCCTCCGAAAGAGATCACAATTGAGGAAATCAAATCAGTACAAACTTCTACTAAAGAATTTCCCGAGGTTGAACTTAAGGACCTACCTCCTCATCTCGAGTATGCATTCTTGGAGGGTGATGATAAATTACCCGTCATAATTGCTAAAGACTTAACTGAGGAGGAGAAAACTGCTCTCATAAAGGTCTTGAAGTCACACAAGCAAGCAATTGCTTGGAAACTCTCCGACATTAAGGGTATCAACCCTGAGTTTTGTACTCACAAAATCTTAATGGAGGATGACTTCAAACCAGCAGTCCAACATCAGAGAAGGGTGAATCCTAAGATTCATGAGGTTATCAAACAAGAGGTTCTCAAACTTCTTGATGCCGGTTTAATTTACCCGATCTCTGATAGTCCTTGGGTTAGCCCAATTCACTGTGTTCCAAAAAAGAGTGGCATAACTGTTGTCACGAATGAAGAAAACGAGTTAATTCCAACTCGATTGGTTACGGGATGGCGTGTGTGCATTGACTATCGCAAGTTAAACGAAGCCACCCGTAAAGACCATTTTCCTCTACCCTTCATGGATCAGATGCTTGAGAGATTAGCAGGGAACGATTACTATTGTTTCCTTGATGGTTTCTCGGGTTATTTTCAGATCCCCATTGATCCACTGGATCAAGAAAAGACCACATTCACCTGCCCATACGGAACTTTTACCTACAGACGTATGCCTTTTGGCCTATGTAATGCTCCTGGCACGTTCCAACGATGTATGATGGCAATTTTCCACGACATGATCGGGGGAACAATGGAGGTGTTTATGGATGACTTCTCGGTCATTGGGGACTTATTTCAGACATGTCTCTCCCATTTAGATAAAATGCTAAAACGGTGTGAAGACACCAATCTCTGTCTAAATTGGGAGAAGAGCCACTTTATGGTCAAAGAAGGCATAGTCCTTGGCCATAAGATTTCAAAAAACGGGATTGAGGTAGATAGAGCAAAAGTTGATGTCATTGCTAAATTGCCTCATCCTACTACCGTCAAAGGTATTAGGAGTTTTCTTGGTCATGCCGGGTTTTATCGTAGATTCATACAAGATTTTTCTAAAATCGCTCGACCTATGACCCATCTTCTTGAAAAAGATGCTCCTTTTATCTTCTCACCTGAGTGCATCGAAGCTTTTGAAACATTAAAGAAAAAGCTTACGGAAGCACCCATTCTAGTTGCCCCCGACTGGGATTTACCCTTTGAACTCATGTGCGATGCAAGTGATTTTGCTATAGGTGCAGTCTTGGGGCAACGAAAAACCAAGCATTTTCAGCCTATCCACTACGCAAGTAAAACTATGACTGAAGCTCAAACCCATTACACCACTACAGAAAAAGAATTATTAGCTGTGGTGTATGCGTTTGAAAAGTTTCGGCCATACCTTATCTTGACCAAATGCGTGGTGTATACGGATCACTCGGCTCTCAAATATCTCTTTGCAAAACAAGATGCAAAGCCGAGATTGCTCCGTTGGGTTCTCCTCCTACAAGAATTTGATATCATTATACGTGATAAAAAAGGAGCTGAGAACCTGGCTGCTGATCATCTATCCCGTTTAGAAAACCCTCACCAGGATGTGTTCGAGAAAAAGGAAATTAACGAAACATTTCCTCTCGAAACAATCAATGTGGTTTCTTTTCGTGGAGACTCTTCTACCTCATGGTTTGCTGACTTTGCAAATTACCATGCGGGTAACTTTGTGGTGAAAGGGATGTCGTCCCAACAGAAAAACAAATTCTTTAAAGATGTGAAACATTATTTCTGGGACGACCCCTACTTGTTCAAAATTTGCGCGGATCAAGTCATCAGGCGATGTGTGTATGGTCAGGAAGCCAATGACATTCTCAAGGCTTGCCATTCTGGACCTACTGGGGGACATCATAGCCCCAACTACACCGCCAAAAAGGTGTTTGATTCCGGATTCTATTGGCCCACGATTTACAAGGATGCCCATGAATTTGTCAAAACCTGTGACGCTTGTCAACGTCACGGGAATATCTCACAAAGAAATGAAATGCCGCAAAACGCCATTCAAGTGTGTGAGATATTTGACATCTGGGGCATTGACTTTATGGGGCCATTTCCTTCATCTCGCGGTAATAAATACATACTCGTGGCCGTTGACTATTTGTCAAAATGGGTTGAAGCTAAGGCTTTGCCTACCAACGATGCCCGAGTTGTTGTGAAATTCTTAAAATCTCTTTTTGCTAGGTTTGGAACTCCACGAGCTATAATCAGTGATCGTGGTACGCATTTCTGCAATGACCAGTTTGATAGAGTCATGCAAAAGTATGGTGTAACTCACCGTCTCTCTACTGCGTACCACCCCTAAACAAGTGGGCAAGTGGAAGTTTCCAACCGGGGGATTAAAAGAATTCTGGAGAGGACGGTTGGCGAAAACCGTGCCTCTTGGTCGGATAAGCTAGATGACGCACTCTAGGCCTTCCGTACAGCTTATAAAACACCCATCGGGTGTACTCCATACAAGCTTGTGTACGGGAAGGCATGTCATCTGCCGGTTGAGCTCGAGCACAAGGCATACTGGGCCTTGAAGCATGCTAATTTCGATATTCAGACAGCTGGTGATCACCGGAAAGTTCAAATGAATAAATTAAATGAACTCCATGATCAAGCATACGAGAACTCTTTGATCTACAAAGAAAAGACAAAGAAAATTCATGACTCAAAAAACAAAAATTGCGTTTTCAACGTCGGTGATCGAGTCCTTCTTTTCAACTCAAGATTGAAGATTTTCTCGGGAAAACTAAAATCCCGCTGGTCTGGACCATTCACCATCACTAAAGTTTTTCCATATGGAACCATTGAGTTATCTCAACCCGATGGTCCAAACTTTAAAGTGAATGGTCATCGGTTGAAGCATTATTTTGGAGAGGACATTCCTCCTGTGGTTGTCCCGGATCTACAAACTTTCCCCATGAACTAATGAATGCGGGGATCGAGTCAAGCTAGCGACTCGGAAATCAAAAACAGTAGCATGCCATATGGGTTTTCACCCATATTTCTGACTTCTTTCTATTTTCTAACTTCTTTCTATCTTTCTACCACCCTAGTGTGGGGGAGTTGCCCCACATATTGTATATAAGTTTTCTCACAAAAAAAAAAAAAAAAAAAAAAAAAAAAAAAAAAAAAATTCAAATGATGGCCGTAGTATTTCCCTTTTACGTTCTCAGTTTCGGCATAACCGCCGGTACTTTGAATATTGAGGGCAATATTCATTTCTAGTGTGGGGGGGAATTCTCACGAATTTTATCATGTAATTATACCGCCTAATTCCCCCGTTTTTGGCCAAAATTTTTTTTGGAGTAAGTGTTTTGCACTTACTCAACTTATGGTTATCAATCCGCCATGTCTAATAAACAAAAGGATTGGCTAATCCAGGAGCAAACGGCTCTTGGTAAAGATATCTCAAATCCGTTGACGGCTTGCAATTTGCCAAAAATTGTATGGTATTCAGCTCACCATATCCTTAAAAGTGAAGAGTTGGCTAGCCCGCAAGTTTATGGCTGTGGTAAAGGCAGTGGAAAACCATAATTGGTAATCAGCTCACCAAAGATAATATTGATAATTTATCTAAGAGTTGGCTAGTCCAGAACCAAACGGCTTCTGGTAAAGACAAATCAAATCCGTTGGAAGCTGGTGGTTTGCTCAAAATCACATGGTTATCAGTGTACCATGGTTCTTACTTGAACTGAAACATTTGGCTACTCCAGAAGTAATGGCTTTTGGTAAAGAGATTCAAATCCATTAAGTTTTTCTCAAAAGATTGCTAGGGACTAGCAATAGTTTAGTGTGGGGATTGATGAGTGTGTAAATACTCATCATTTTTGGTTAAATCTGAGCTGCAAAACATTTAAAAATGCTCAGAAATGCATCAAAATACTGAAAATATCTCAAAATTGCATTTTATATATTTCAGATGTAAAATGTTTAAAATCAGATGAAAAATGAGCTAAGTTTGCATAATTGGCAGTTTCAGTCCCCCAAGTTTCAAAAGTTGTCAAAAATAGTCCCTGAGCACTTAATTTCAAAAGAAAAATCACCAAAGGTCCTTTTAAAATCATAACTTGTCAAAGTTAGTCCTTTGGTGAAAAATGTCAAAAGTTTTGAGAAATTACAAGTTTGGTCCTTCAAGTTTAAAAATTGGCAAAAATAGTCCTTGGAAATTTGAAAAAATCTATTTTGGTCCTTGTACTATTGAAACTTGTCACTTTTGGTCCCTTGGAACAACTTTGTGAAAATGGCAGCCTTGGTCCTCCAACTTTCAGAATTTACAAACAAGTCCTTGTATTAAAACCTTAAACCTTTGCACCTTTTGGACCTTGTCAAACCCAATTGGACCCCTGCCATTTTCCCTTGTGACGCCCTGCCATTATCCTTTTGACCCTTCCCTTTTAATATACCCAGTCAAACCCCATTTGACTTAACCACTCCCGCCCTCACGGGTTTCCCTTCCCACTCCATCATCACACCTTGCCTGCAACTCCTACCCACACTCCATCATCATCACACCCACCCTTATCACTCCACCTCACCCCAAGCCAAGATGCATTCAATGCTCCTTCCACTATCACAAGTTATCAGTCCAACTGGCAAAACCATTTTTGGCGCCAAAACCGAATCAATGGCTAAAAAGAGCTCAAGCCATCCAATGGTTAAAAAATCAAGTGGGAATTGATCAGAGAGGTGAGAGAAGACTTTTGGTGTATAAAAGGAAGAAGAAGAAGCAAGAGAAGTAGTAGTCTTTAGTTTTTAAATTTCACATATGTCGTTTTTAGTATTAAAGTTTTAGTTAAGTGTAGAAGCTGTAGTCCTTTGGTTCCATGTATTAAATTCAAGTCACTTTATCATTGTAATGCACTTTCAAAGTTCAATTCAAAGTTTTAGTTTGATTTCAAGTTTCATGTTTACTGTTTAAAATTTCAGTTTCAAACTCCTACATTCAAGCTTTTAGTAGCTTATTTCTAAGTACAAATAAGCTTATATAAGCTTCTTATAGCTTTTTGTAAGCTTATAAATCAATTGCAAACAACTTTGATATCTGGTCAACGAAAGTCAAACTGGGCCAAAATGGAGATGGAATTGGATATGGGTTGATGCAGAGCTGGATTTGGGTTGATAATGAGCTAGGTTATGGTTTAGATTAGGCCAGTGGTTCCTGTGTTCTTTGGCAAGCCATAGTGGCTAGGACCAATTGTAAGTTCATTTTTTTAAGCCATTGCATAATTTGTATCTGTGGTTAGAAATAGTTTAGGTCTGTTTATTTTGTGGTAATTAGAGTAATTAGGCTCAGTTTAATCAATAATATATGCTAGTTCAGTAGTTGGCTTCTTTTAAATGGCAAATCAGTGTTTTAATTGGTGTTTGGATCAGTTGGTTAGCCTGTGTTTGAGGCTTGTTCAGTGGGTAAGACCTGTTGGTTTAGGTTGGTTAAGATCATTTGCACTCATTACAGTCATCAAACTGCACCTACAAAGGCTCAAAGTCAAAATCTCATTCATCTGTCTCAATTAGCTTAACTGTTGGAATTTTATAAAATCAAAAGCCTGCTTTGTGCTTAGATATCATAGACATAGATTGGATCAAGTTTATTTCATCATATTACATCATAATCAGTTGACAAATTGGTTTTAAATCTCAATTGGTTTTAAATCAGTTGACAAATTGGTTTAGGTTGGTTAAGATCATTTGCACTCATTACAGTCATCAAACTGCACCTGCAAAGGCTCAAAGTCAAAATCTCATTCATCTGTCTCAATTAGCTTAACTGTTGGAATTTTATAAAATCAAAAGCCTGCTTTGTGCTTAGATATCATAGACATAGATTGGATCAAGTTTATTTCATCATATTACATCATATTACATCATAATCAGTGAATACTGAGTGTGCACAGTTTTGTGCAGGGCTTGTAAGAAGCTCATCAGAGCTTCTGTTTTTCTCATTTTTGGTTTATAGATAGCTAGCCAGGTCTAGTTTAGGTTCCAACTTTTGGATTTGAGTCTCAGATTATTGGGTGGCTTATTCTTAGGCTACAAAGTAGGCATAGAAACTGATTTTGGCACATAAGCTTAAATCATCAAATCTGTGTAGGGTGTAATTCAGAGGTTTAAGATAGTTGTAATAAGTTGCATTTGGGTACTTTTAACATATTGTAGCTTCTGTATGAGTTTGGTGTCCATTGGTAGCTTTTGGCTTATTTGGAGTGCTTATTCTTAAGCACTTGTCTTTGCAGTTTCATATTCCTACACATAAGCCACTGTTTTTATATTTTTCTTAGATTCATAATATTAATTTAGACTTTTCTAGAATTTTTCATATTTTTCTAAGTCAGTTTGCTATTTTTCTTCATTTAAAACAGTTTTTAAGTCATTTTAATTAGCTTTTAATACAATTAAATCAGAAAAGTTTCAAAAACATAAGTTTTAATTTTTCCTAGGTTAAGATAAATATAAAAAGTCAAAAAAATATTTTTCCAGATTTTTCTTAGTTAAATTTGTATTTTTAAGCAATTTAAGTAGTTTTAAATAGTTTTTAATTCCTAGAAAATAGAAAAATAATCAGAAAAATACAAAAATAGTTTTGAAAATTCTCTTCAGTTATTTTAGATTTTTCTAAGTCATAATTTCATTTTTCTAGCTTTATTTCATATTTTCTTGTATTTTAGGCTATTATTAAATAAGTAAAATTAGTTTTTAATTAATAATAATTAGATAAATAGTTATAAAAATAATTTTCTTTTTCTAATAATTTTTTCTTATCATTAGGTTTGTAAAAATGTCAATTTCATATTTTTAGGATTTATATTGCTTCAGTTTCACATTTTCTTTTGTGCGTCACGTAGTTTTTAATTTAAGTTTTATAAAAGAAAAATCAAAAACATCATTTTGCAAATAGTGATAGCGTTTATTTAATATAGTTTATCTTTTTAATTTTCTTTAACCTGCATTTAAGCCCCTGTAATTTATATACTTTTTCTTTTAGTATAATCAATCAAAACTCTTTTCCGTTCAAATTCTCCCGATCACTATTCGTTTGATTATTCTCGCACAACTCGTTGGGACATAACGACCTGGGGAAACACTATACTCTCCTGGAATTCATTGCATTGGTGTCTGAACTGTTTTAAGTTTCTTACGGTTAGCCATTCACAAGTGGCTAGCTTGTGTGAGATAACTTGACGGTTTGGCACCGATCAACTATTCCTTAATACTATCCATCACTAAATTGAGTGTTGAGTGAATTATATTTCATTCCCTTTTTCGTGAGGTGCTTAGCCATGTTGTCAAGCAAGAGAATCCATAGGGTATTGTCAAATATCTCAGTTTTTCATCAAATAAAAGCTTAAAACGATGAATCTTATCTTGTACTTAGTAGATTTGCATCATATTTTATTAATCATATTTCATGCACCATGTGGGATTTATTTTTTTCTTAATTTCTAGATTTGCTTGAGGGCAAGCAAACCCTTGAGTGTGGGGGAGTTTGCGCTCATTTTTCGCTTATTTTTATATATGTTTTTTTAAAATAATAAATAAAAATCAAAAATCGAAAATCAAAAAAACCAAAAATGTTCGAATTTTTAAAAAAAATTCTTTTCGTTTTGTCATTTAGGTATGTAGTTTAATTTTTCTTCTCTTAGATTTGCCTGAGGGCAAGCAAAGTTTAAGTGTGGGAGAATTTGATAACGCTCAAATTGTACATGTTTTTAGTAGCGTTATCCGTGCTTTTATGTATGTTATTTGGTTATAATAATATGATTTTGTTACTTAATCATACAAAAGTGTGTTTGCTTGTTCATTTGTAGCCAAGTACAGGAAAATGGAGAAAAAGACGGAAAAAGAAGTAAAATATGAAGATTTCTCCATTTACGAAGAATTCTCGACAAAAGAAAGACTTGTGGAGTATATTCGAGAAGATAAAGTCATCAAGATAGTGGTCCAAAGACTCAAAAATAAAGTTCAAGAAGAAAAACGAGAAAGAAATGAAGAGAAGAAGCTTAATCGAAGAAATATTGGAAGCCTCGTTGTTCCCGACACACCTTCACCATTTTGGCCATAACTTTTGCATACGGACCCCGTTTGATCCCCCCCCCTCCCCCGTTCGCGGCCACAGAAAGCTAAGAGAAATATCTACAATTTTGAACATTGTCAATTTCTGTCAAAAGGCTCCAACCATTCGGTCGGGCCCCGCAACCGAAACTGTTGGAGAGTAGTCAAGAAGACCAACCGAAATGGTTGGAGCCCAACCGAATTGGTTGGGAAGCCCTGTACAACCATTTCTTCATCACTAAGACTCCAAAATTGTGCTAAACGATTCTAGGTCCTTCCCTGGTGTATTCTAGTCCCTTCCAAGCTCCCTAGAGGCCAAGTTGAGCATTGAATACCCCTAGCCTTGGAAGTAGTATAATTAGAGGCCTTTGCAACCTCATTTCATGATCCCTTATCCATCCTTCTCATCTCTTTCACCCACCACTCCATCTCTAGGTGTGAAATTCGATCCTCCACCCTTAAGGACGAATTTCCACCAATTACAACATCCCTCTCTCAACTTTCCTTCCCCAAGGGTGTGAAATTCAACCCTCCACCCTTAAGGACGAATTTCCACCAACTATCCTATCCCAACTTGTGTGAAATTCTAGCCTCCACCCTTAAGGACGAATTTCCACCAACTTATCTTCCCCAAAAGACCACAAACCTCTGCCAAATTCGTGTAGTGTGCTCAAGGGTTGTTGAAGGCGTTTGGACATCATTTTTTGGCTTGGTAGATGTTAGGATTTAGTAAATCCAGGTATTAAAGTGTCGGTCACTTCAAGTATTTGTAACCGTTAGAAAGCTCGTAGTCATAGTTATTTAATGTTAAGTAGTATTTAGTTAAGTAATACCGTGGAGGATGGACGGGTCTTTACCCACTGTATGCCTGATCCACAGCCAGTTAGGTGGCGTTTTGTGTTAAGACTATAAATACTCTCTACCTCCCAAGCCTCCCAAGGTAGAGAGTTGGAGCTCATAATAAGATTTTTCTTTCTCTCACTAAAGTTCCCAAATCTCTAACTTTCTCTCTCTAGAAGATCATCTTATACGCCTACTTGTGTTTGTGTTATGATGTGTATGTGAAATCCAATATGTTACAAATGGTATCAAGAGCCATGGTTAGATCATCTCTTACATATCCTTGGATTTCTAGTGGTTTTTCGATGGTTTTTGAGGTTGAAAAAGTTTAGTGGGTTTTGCATCATTTGGATCATTTCTAGTGTTAAAGCTTGGATTTTGATTGTACTTTTGTGTTTAGGATCATCATAAGTGTTTAGGTTTTGATTTGGTAGGCTTGAATCATCGTGGTTGGCTTGTTTTGGATTGAAAAGTGGTATTTTTGAGATTTTCTTGCTAGCGACTTGAGTCACGGATTTTTATTCTTGGTAGCGACTTGCTTTGTAAGTTTGTAGCGAGTTGTAGTTGAAGTGGTAGCGATTTGAGCTTAGCGACTTGTCTATTGAGACAAGCCGACAAACAGTACACTTAGTGGATTCTCCACTACGGGTAGCGACTTGGTGAAGGTAGCGATTTGCTTTCAATTTTGTTAGCGACTTGTACTTAAGTTTTCTTAGCGACTTGATGTTAGCGACTTGATGACTTAGCGACTTGGTGCTTAGCGACTTGCTGTCAAAATTTGTAGCGACTTGGTGCTTAGCGACTTGTTGTCATAATTCTCAGCGACTTGGTGTTAGCGACTTGGATCTTAGCGAGTTGTTAATTTAGCAACTTGACTGTGTCTTAGCGACTTGGCATTATAGCGACTTGATTTCAGAATACTTAGCAACTTGGTGCTTAGCGACTTGGTTCAAGGTTTCTTAGCGACTTGGTTGAACTTTTGGTTGTAATACGGTTTTCTCTAGATTTAGTAAAATCCCGTGAAAGAATCTATTTCCTGGTTTAATCACAGAGTTTTAAAATCCCGTGTAATCTGTTAACATATCTACCAACGTACTTACAATCATCTCCACTGTTGCTGAGGATGTTTAACCAGCTGGTTCAGATACTTGTCCACCTATGCTTGACAGAACTGACTACGACTCTTGGGCACAACGAATCAGATTGTACTGTCTTGGAAAGGAAAACGGAGTCAACATTCTCAAGTCTATTGATGAAGGACCTTATCAGATTGAGACTACAAGAGACTTAATTGATACAGCTGCAGATGGAACAATGATCTATGAAATAGATAGACCAAAGACGTATGATGAGCTCAATGATAAGGAGAAAAAGAGGTTCGATGATGATATCAGGGCCTCAAACATCATACTACAGGGTCTTCCAAAGGACATCTACAAGCTGATCAATCACAACACTGAAGCCAAGGCAGTTTGGGATAATGTCAAGATGCTTCTCTCAGGTTCTGAATTAACCAAGGAAGACAGAGAATCACAACTGTATGATGAGTTTGAGCACTTCAAGATGAAGCCTGATGAGAGTGTCTATGAGTACTATGTGAGATTTCATAAGCTTGTGAATGACATGAGGAACATCAAAATGACCATGCCAAACATTCAGCTGAATTCAAAGTTTGTTAACAACATGAATCCCAAGTGGCACAAATTTGTCACCTTTGTGAATCTAACCAAAGGACTAAAGAATACAAACTATGAGCAATTGTATGCCTTCCTTCTTCAAAATGAGAGACATGCAATGTTTGAAAAAAGGATTCTGAATCAGTTCAAAACCAATCAGGGAGAAACAAGCTCACCAAATGATTCTACATCCTTCTACACCAATGTTGGTATTACCACCAAAGCTTCTCAAGTTATTCCCATGGGTGATGGTAATCACAAACTCATCCCAGATCCAGCATATAAGCCACCAGACCCAAACACATTCATGGAAAACTTCATCAATCAACTGTCTCTCATGGTCAGTCAAAACATGAACTCTTTTCCACACACCAACAATAACCTCAGAACAGCATCCAATCCACACAATCAAGCAACTGTCAGAGATGGGAAGGTTATGGTGCAACCAGTTCAAGAAAGGCAGTATGAACAGGGAAGAGGTGGAGCTGGCAGAAGTTATGTTGCTAATCAAAATCGGGGAAGGATTGGGAATCAAGGTCAAGCAAAGCCAATCAAATGCTACAACTGCGGTGGTGAGGGACATATTGCAAGGAACTGTACATCTCCAAAACGTCCTCAGAATGCAGAATACTTCAGAGACAAGATGCTGCTTGTGCAAGCTCAGGACAATGGAGCAACTTTGAATGAAGAGAAGTTGTTGTTTCTTACTGAAGGGAATGCTAAGACATACGATGCTGATGTAGATGAGCAGCCAGTACAGGGTATGGGTCAGAACAATCCAAATGCATTTCAAGTAGCTGATTGTGATGCTTATGATTCGGATGTGGATGATGAACCAACTGCCCAGTCAATCTTCATGGCTAGCATCTCTCCCATGGTCTCTCCTAAGGTTCCTTCACCACAACAGGCTGGTCTATCCAAAGAATCAATCATCTCAGAGGTATTAAAACTGTACGATAAGGTTGATGAGCAAAAAATACACAATGAAGTACAATCTCTTGAAACTTATGATTCAGATGTTGAAAATATAGGAAATAGTAATATTGTCCCATATGATCAACATGTGGCTCAAAGTGAAAGTGAGATTCTACCAAGTGATGTATCTTCTACAGTCAATAATGATTGTGTTTTGTATGAATACACTGCATATGCCCCTGATGATTCTGCTACCTCTGAACTCAATGCCTATAAGGAACAAGTTGCTATCTATGAACAACGTGCTAAGTTTGAGTTAACTACCCGTGAGCAGGAAATGGATGACCAAATGTGTGCAATAATTAGAAAAAGTAATTTTAGAGAAGAAGTATTAAAACAAGAGTTAAACTCCTTACAAGAAAAGCTTTCTAAAACTGCTAAGCAAAAACAAGAACTTCAAGAAAATGTTAAAATGCTTAAGCAAGAATTTAGTACTAAGGAATCAAAACTTTTGAATGATTTTTCTAATCTAAAGACTTTGAAAAACAAGCTTGAAAATAAGTTGTACGTACAAGGAAACACCATTCAGACTGCTCACATGATCACTAAGCATAGAGTTCTAAGTGACAAACATAGTGTTGCCTTAGTTGATGAACCAAACCCTGAGGCTTGTAAAAAGGCTAGAGAAGCTCATAAGGTACAGTATGATGGTAATGTGATCCTTAAGCCTAGGCAGAAACCTAGTTGCGCTGAGAACACTGAGGAAGATAGGCAGCTAGAAGAAGTCACTAGAATGAAGTTGGATGAAAAACTTAAGAGCCGTTTATGCATATAAAAGAAAATCAGCTATAAAACACCCAATTATGCTAAGGACAATTGGATTGCCTTTAACAAGTTTAGACCTCAAACAAAGCTGACCCCAGAACAAGTGTTCTGGAAAAAGGATATGGACATGAAAAAAGCTGATAAGTTTGTTGCACAGAACCCCCCATGTAGAAGAATGCCTCTTGCCACTGTTTATCCCCCCAATACTCCAATGCATTTAGTCCCTAGAACTATTCCCACTAAGAGAAAGACCTTAATCAGTCAGTATGTCATTTATCAACTATTTGCTGATTTTGAGAAAACTTGTAAGAAAAGGATCACACCCACTAGGATTACTGAAGGGGAAAGGGGTTTTGAACAAACTAAAGAATGCTATTTAACTGAGGTCATGCCTTTCTTTAAAAAATTAAAAGGTCAATTTGAAAGTCTTCAAAATGGGATAAAATTGGATATTAAAGAAATGGAAAAGGAATTTGATGCAATGATAGTTGAGGTTAGTGACTATGAGCGAGAATTAAAATATAATGAGATTGAGAGGAAGAACTTGCATACCTTGAATGAGAATCTGATTTCTGAATGTATTACTCAAGATGTGTTTTACACTGCTACGAATTGTTCAATTAATGATTCTCAATTTCATGAATTATCTATTGCTTTGAAAGTCTCCCATGATCGTGTCATTGAGCTTGAAAAAACTAACTCTAAACTGCATGATAAAGTTGAACAGGATGATCATGATAACCTCGTTTTCTAAATTGGAAGTTGAGCATCTTGCTTTGCAATTAAAATATCAACATCTTAAAGAAAATGTTAAAACCTCAAATATCAAGACATCCTTGGATGTTCCTGAATTTGATGCAGTTTTTGAAATTAGCAAACGTGATGAACAGATTCGAGCTCATTGTAGCATGATCAGAAAGTTGAAAGCCCAAATCTCTCAATTAAAGGGTGAAAAGAACAATGTGACTGGATCCCAAATGCCTCCTCCTTTAAATTCTCAGTATTCTCAAACTTTTCATCTTCAAAACTTAGTTAATGCCTTACAAAAGGAAAGCGAGAGTTTTCTAGAAGAAAATGAAAAGGTTAAACGACACTTTAAAGAGTTATGTGATTCAATGAAAGTCACTCGTGACCAAAACAACGAAAAAATAACGTCTTTACAAAAGGAAATTGAGAATCTGAGGAGTCAGGAAAATGGGAAACTGCCACTTGTTTTTAATGAGAATGTTGCATTAAAGTCATCCTCAGACTGCAAATATACTGTGACTGTTAAATACATTCCTCCTCATCTTAGGAATAATGAACCCGTGTTTCATGACTATTGTGCTCACCTTAAGGATAGTCTAGAATGTCTCCGTGAGATTGTTGAAGAGGATTTCATGAATAAACCTCTTGATAGAGAAATTAGGTTTGCTTGCATTCAGGCCAAACGATCTCAAGAGCTGCTAGAATGTGTAATTGCAACAGGTCCTAAATCCTTAGGTGCAAAAGGCAAAGCTGTGATGCCTTGTTCTATGCCTAGTGCCAAGCATACAAACCATTCTATGCCCAATGTGCCTTCAAGTAGTTCAGATCCCTGCACATCTAGTTCAGGAATGCAAAAAGTAGATCAACCAACTAATGTTCCCATAATTCCCTCTACAGGAGTAATCAGTGACATTAAAGCAAGCGGGTCAAAGCCTCCAGGAAATACCAAGCAAGATAGGACCTCGCAAGCTAAGAGTGTGCATTGGAAGAGTGTAGAAGATCACCCTAGGAATATTAAGTTTGAGTTGTGTTAATAAAAATAAGCCGTAAAAACGTTTATTTATATTTTACGATCTTCTAATGTTTTGTCGATAACAAACGTAAAATCATTTTAACGAAACAAATAGAATACGTAAATAGTTTGAGTTAATAGTTTCCTAACACATTTACGTTTTCACATAAAACACTAAAACAAGTATAAGTGATTTTATGATTTAGATACATATGTACAACAACTAGTGTTTACATATTGGGTTAGCATATGCTTAAACTAAGTATACTAAAATGGGTAAAAACAAGTATATACTAAATGGGTAAAAACAAGTATATACTAAATGTGTAAAAACTAGCAAATGGTATTGACCCATAACCCATGGTTTTATATATACACTTAACCAAGTTCATTGTATCTAGAAAGAAAACCATGGATCAACCCATGACCCATGACCCATAACCAAAAATACCCATGGGCAAAGAGGAGCGTTCCACGGATCCCTAGCTTTGTGCTAGCCGGATCCCAAGTGGAAGGGATCCATGGGATCCGGGGAACAGTAGAGAATTTTCTCTATAAATAGAGAGCCATTTCTTCCTTTCTACTCATGTTTTTACACACATACTTCCCCAAGTATTCTAACCCTCTAACCTCAGATCCAAGTGATCTATGTAGTTTGTCTTTTGCTTTTGTGTGATCTTCTAGGTTCCTCTTAAAGGCAAGATCACCACTTCTTGAAGATGTGCAAGCTCAAGTCCATGAGTTGTCATGCTTCATCATCATCAAGACAACTAAGGTTCTCTTGTTGATAGTTCTTCCTTTCTCCATAAATGTTGGGTTGAAGGCATTGGTGAAGAATGCCGAAAGTGTCAAGATGAAAGCATTAGTGCAAGGTGCTCATCATTTGTGTCAAAGCATTAAGTGAAGAATGCTAAAGGTGTCAAGACGAAGGCATTAGTGAAGGGCAAAAGGCATTAGTGAAAGATGCCGAAGAATCAAATCAAGTCGCATTTGGGAAGAATGCCTAGGTCGTATAATCGATGAGGTTCATCGTTATACATATAAGTATTTATTTATTTCCAAGGATGGTGATATCCTTGATGATGGTGTAACAAGGAGTTGATCTCCTTTGATATTAGATGTTGTGTTGTGAAGGGTAGTAGTTCCTCCATAGGAATGGAACTAGGTACTTAGCCTAGTACCTAATAAAGGGTAGGCGACATTGTGATAGGATTAGTTCTCCTTGGTGTGAAAGAACTTGGTGGTTAGCCTAGCACCGTATAAAGGGTAGGCGACGTTGTGTTAGGTGTGGTTCGCCTTGGTGTGAAGGAACTCGGTATTTAGCTTTGTACGGGAAAAAGGTTAAGCGACGTTGTGAAGGCTTCTCCGCCATAAGGAGTTGGTGTAGTGCTTATGAACTCTCGAGTAGGTGACTCAGGGAGTGGAGTAGGGCAAGGAAGGTGTCCTTGTAGCTGAACAACTATAAATGACTTGTGTCGTGGTGATGTGCTTCTTACTCTTTATCTTTCATTACACGTTTTTATATCTATCTATCAACATCCAACATAAACAACCAAATAGATTGACATAAGTCGATCTAAATATTTAAAAGGAAGTTTTAAATTGGTAAAACTATTCAACCCCCCCTTCTAGTTTTCTACAATTGGCGTCAGAGCTTCGTTACCAAGTTTCTTAAAGTATGTTGTACTTTAAAGACTTGATACGATCCGTGTATGTTTGAAAACTACAAAGAAGGATTTTTTTTAAAAGGTCATATTTATTTAAAATCATTTTGTTGGACATTGATAGGTCATTCTAACAAGAAATCTTCATGCTAGAATCTCTCCAAAAATCTTCATCTCTATTCAAAGAATAATGAAGTCACCATTCGAGGAAGGATCTAAATAGTAATCACTACTTACGTACACCAAGTACAAAGGATTACTTTAAAAGCTCATGAAGTATTTTTGGTATTACGCCAAACCAAGAAGCATAGAGGTATGTTTTACTTTTTATTAGATAGGTTACCTGAGTTTAATTTATTTCATAGTTTTATTTGTTTAAAAATTACTAGCATCATAAGAAGTCTCTTTCGTCACTTTTCCATCTTTTTCATCATCAGGAATAGTATTCCTCTTGATTCGTCAAACTAACGTCGTTGTCACATATGAACCCCCGATATGTGATTCATCAAAATCCGTCATCCATAAACAATCCTCATCTAATAATTCCAAAATATCTTTTAGTAAGCTAGTTATAAGCCTAAATACAAAAATAATGCCAAACAACCCTTTTTCTGTCCACAGTAGCCGGATCCCTCTAGTTGTACTAGCCGGATCCCAAATACAAGGGATCCGGGGGAACTGTGGAACAGAACTCAGCTATACGCTTTCAAAAAATCAACACTGTTGGAATCACTCCTAAACCATAATCAAGTGTTAGTAATTAATATGTAATAGTTAGCTTTATTATGGCCTTTATGTTTGTTATTAGCCTTAAGCTTATGTAGAAGGCCCATGAGCTTAGGCCCAAGTCCATTAAGGAAAGGATGGAAACTAGGAGTGTTGCCCTAGCTTTCCTCCTATAAATACTCTTGTAAACCTTCATTTGAAGGTTGGTTGTTCAAGTTTTTCCTCTTTCACTCACTCTACGCATAACCGTATTATTATTGTTTGTGTGTGTGTTAGATCTTGTTCAATCGCCTCTCTATCTTTCTTATAAGCTTGTGTTTGTAAAACTAGTGACCTAACAGTGGTATCAATCGCCTACTAGTTGGGTGAATCGTTTTGTTTTTGAAGTGGGTTTTGGTCCTACACGTAAACCTAACGAGTGATACTTTGGTTTGTTTAAAAACACGTTTTTTACACTTTTTAATCCAAGATTCTTGTACTTTCAATGTTTTGAGGTGTTAAAATAACTGTTTTTGGCAAAAAGTTTCAACCTTTACGCGTGGATATACGTTTTTAAGCTTGGTTTTTAACGAGGGTTTCATTCTACGCTTAACTATTTTAGAGGCTTTGGTTCATCAAGTTTCACACTTTTGTGTATTTTGGTGTTATTGAAGCTATTTTATTACACAAAAACGGGTTTAGAAACACTTTTGGATAGAATCAATATTTTGAGCATTTCTACGCGTAGTAAAACCCTAAAACTACGCGTAAGTGCTTCCTTGGTTTGATCTTCATTTTCGTGGTTTATTCCGTGCTTTCTTACTTGGATAAGTCTGAAAATACGTCGACTTTGGATATCTCTTGCACTGTGATAGTGTAAAAGATCATTTGGGCAAAAACCCTAAAATTACGCATAAGCATAAGCTTACGCGTAGAAATCCTACGCCTAAGATTTTTCCTACGCCTAAGCCTAGTCTTATGCATAAGAAAATCCTACGCCTAACTTTCTATGCCTAACTTTTGTCTACGCCTAACTTTAGAGCTTTTTCCTACTTACGCGTAAGCAAAATCCTACACGTAACTACTTATTGTTACGCGTAACTTTGGTGTTTTTACGCATAAGTGCTACTTGGTTCTTGTCTTTTCTACGCCTAAGGACACTTCATCAACAAAGGTTCATTTGACTACAAAGATCCATTTTTACCAACACAAGTTTTCAACATGTCTCAACCACCATACTCTAACTATTTCCCTTACACTTATCCTCAACGACAACAACAACTAAGTCCACTACATCAACAATGGAATCAACAACAAGCTATTTATCAACAACAATTTAATCAACAACATACTCCACAACTTTGTGCTATTCCCCCACTACAAATGGTTCAACCACCGCCAAGTCTTCAAGTTCAACCCTACACAAATGATTACAATCAACATCCATCAAGGAACACTATGAAGGAACTCACTTGGTTTGCAAAGATGTGTGAAGCTTTAAGCAGCCAACAATCAATTCATGAAGCTGGATCACTTGATAGACCTCCAATGCTCACTCCAGGAAACTACGATCAATGGGTGATAAGGTTCTTTAGGTTTTGTGATCTGAAGAAGCCACATGGAAAGTTCTTAAAGAAGGTTATCTTGGAAGGACCATTTGAGATGCCTACTGTCATTGTACCCGGAGATCCTACTGCTATTCCACCAAGAGATGAACAAACCAACATTGCTACTGTTGTAGATCTAAATCCAACAGAACTTCTACAGTATGAAGCTGATGAGCTTGCAATGCAATATATCCTTTTAGGATTACCTAACCCAATTCTTCAAAGTGTTGATGCTCAAAAGACTGCAAAGGAAATGTGAGACCATATTCATCTTCTTATGGAAGGATCGGTACTCAATCAGGAGGATTTGGAATCCAAAATTTACTTGGCTTATGAACACTTCATGATTGAACCTGGAGAGACACTAGAGTCTTATCATCATCGTTTTTCAGACATCATCAATGATTTGGACAAACACAACATCATCATGCCAAGAATTGCAGTGAATACTAAGTTCCTGAGTAGTCTTGGTCCTGAATGGGAGAAGTATGTCATCTTTCTCCGTCAAGCGAAGAATATGCATCATTCTACATATGGATTGTTGTATGATTATTTGAAGCCTCATGAAAAGGAAGTTGATCGGGAAAGGATTCTTCGTGCTCAAATTGCTCAACCTACACATCCGGAAAATCAACAACTTGCCTTATATGCTCAACAAAGTTATCCTCCTCAACAAGCAACTCAACCAACTGCCTCAGTAACACCAAACGAGCAATCACAACAACCTCAACAAAATCAATTGGCTCCTTACAACAACAACAATGATCAAGCACTTCATAGTCAAACTCATGCGGAATCCGATCCGTTCGAAGCATTGCAACAGGGGTTTGTTATGATTGCTAATGCTTTTAGCAGTTATACAAACAAATCCAACAATCGTATTCGTTCCTCATCAAATACACGAAATCAGGCTGTTGTGAAAAATGGACGAGTTGAAGTTTAGAATCGTGGTTATGGTCGTCAAATGGGAGGTGGTCAAGGGTTTAATGCTATGGGTAGGAATAACAACAGAGCTCAAGTGGTAGAACATGGAAATGCTCAGAATGGGTTGAATGGTCTTCGATGTTACAACTGCAATGAGAAGGGACATCTGGCTAATGCATGCCCAAAGCCAAGGACTAAGGGCAGTGCTTACTTCAAAGAGGCTCTTCTTTTGGCTCTTAAGGATGAAGCTGGTGGTTCTCTCACGAACAAAGAACAGAGCTTTATGGCAGATGCAGATTCAGATGATGATATGGAGGACTTGCAGGCCAATGCAGCTGTTATGTTGATGGCTAATATGCAAGAGTTACACATGAGTGAAACAGGCCCAGTGTATGATACTGATGGCTTGTCTCAGGTACCCGAACAAACCATCATCATATCTGAACTAATATCTCCGCCAATATCTGAATCTGGCACGGATCAGACTGTTCAAAATGAGTCATCTACATCTCATTCTGACGATTTTCAAGTTAAACCTGTAGTTACATTTGACGATCAAGATGACCTTATGGTTTCCTTTGATAATCAAATTGACACTGTGGTTGTACTTGAGGATCTAAAGCATGATCATGTTGTGACTCACGTTGAACAAGATGAACTGTTGCCTCATCCAGATTTTGCTCGGTTAATTCAAGACCATAAAATCAAAATGGAGGAATGTTATGCATTAAACAAGGACTTAAAAAGCAAAAATGCACTGTTAACCAAGGATTTTGAATGCTTACAAATGCAACTCAACTTTTTCAAAACTCAAGAAAACCGTGAAAAAGGTTTTGAAGCCGCTTTTGCTAAATCTCATCAAAATGAAAAATATTTAGAGAGACAGATGCGTGATCTAGCCGCTTCGAAGAATGCTTTGTTGTCTGAAATAGAACAACTGAAACATGAACATAAAAAGCAAATTAACGCTCTCACCTTGGAAAATCAAAAAGCTAAGGCTGAGTTGTTAAATTGTCAAAAACAGTTCTCAGCATACAAAAAGCATTCAACGAATCGGGTAGATGACCTTCTTGAAGAAATTATCGGCTTGCAAAACAAAATCAAAGAGTTTAAAACTGTTGTTTACAAACATGGTGAATCAGTAACAGCTATTGAAAAGTTTACATTAAAACCCAATCCGAAAGGATATGGACCAAATCTAGCTGATTACAAACCAAAGCTTTCACTAAAAACATTCAAACCAAATCCTGAAGTTTCCAGTGCAGAATATAAAATTAATGATACTGTTATGAGTGTTGTTGAATATCATCGTCAAGAGGAATTAGATGCAGAAGATGAGAGTCGATCAAAATTAAAAACAATTGTTTACAACAAACCTTATAATTATTCAAAACCGGTCACTTTCGTCACACCAACAGATTCTACTAACACACCAAGGGTTATCATCAAAACACCTGAGTCTTCTAATGTTAATCCCCAACCAGACTATGCACAAATTTATGGTCCTTTACCTTCAATCAGTGAAGTAAACTCAAAACCTGAAAATCGCAAAATTCTTCGATATTTTGATATTTTCATGGCTGACCTCAAAATTTTAGAACATGAGATAGAACATCATTCTGAAATCAAAGTTCAACACTTTCAATCGCCTTTAGCGCGAGAACAAAGATATATCTTTCAGAAAAATCTTTTACCTAATGTTAAAAATTTGAAAAGTTGTGCATTAGCTTGGGAAAAGAATTTTCATAAGGAACTTGGAGTAATGAAGGTCGTTTTCAAGAAAACTGAAACATATATTTCTAATACTAAACGAAAAAAGAAAATGTTGAGAAAAGATGTTGATCGACTCTTGGAGGATGTTATCTGTGCTGATATCCATAATGTTGTGTTACTCTATTCTTTGTCACATGCATCTGATTATATCTCTGCTGATAATGTTGACTCTGTGGTAACTGTTGAGAATAATAATAAGATGCTTCAGATCGAGTCTTTAAAAGCTGAAAATGACCGATTACTTACCGAACTTTCCTATGCAAAACGTCGTCTTAATTGGGTGAAAAAGATATTCACAATCAACAACTTCGGTTTCAACAGAAAATCGCTCAGTTGCAAACAAAATCTTTTGATCCTAAAATTGAGCAACTGGATGATCAAAACGTGTCTTTGAAAAGTCAAATCTCAAAATATGAACAAGAACTTGTAAAAGTTAAACAGGAATATGGTGTCATGTTTGATTTACTCAATAAGACTCGTCGTGAAGCATCCAACGAACTTGATCACTATCTTGCTTACACTAGAGATGTCATGAATTTTGCTGGGAACATTCGTTCTGAAAATCAAGATTTGATTCACACTATCTCTAAGTTAAGAGAAATGTTAGGAAAGTATGAACAACTTCCGCCAACCATCATTAAGAGATTAGCACCCGTAACACTTAGTAATCGTGCACCTAGAATCCCTACTACCAAATCACAAGTTGCTAACATGCTTCCTTCTACTGAAACAGGAATAGTTGCGTCTTTTCCAAACTTCCGCACTTCACAGCCTAGGAGCACTCAATCGAAGAATAGGAAGTTGCGACCTAAGAAAAGATCAATAAAGAATGCTAAAGTAGAAGAACACCATAGGACCATGAATAAGACTCACGTTACTTCCACTATAGCTGTTGCGTCTGGCAAATGTAATAGAAATAGTGATGTAACAAATGCTAAACCTTTAAGCACTTTTGATATTCAGTCTGATGCACCTTGTGTTATTTGTCGTAAAAGTATGAATTCTGATTGTCATGACAAATGTGTTGCTAAAACTATAATCTCTCGGTTACGGAATCCTAAGAATCGGAATACCTCTAGGCCCTCTAATCATTCTCAGTCTGTGCTAGGTAGACCGCCTTCTTTAGATTCTAAGACAAGCATTGTTGTCCCTGTAGCTCCAGTTTCACCTCCTAAGAATGTAGTACCACCTAGTGCATTCACTAAGACTAAAGCAAAGAGTAGTTATAGATGGCAGAAATGGATATATAACACACTAGGATTTAAATGGATGTCTAAAATCATTAATGTGTGCATGTCTAATATACCTGCCTCGGAACCCTCTAACATTTCGGGTTTCACATCTAATTCTATTCCATCTGTGCCGTCTGTGTGTAATGCAGGTGATACAGATCATTCTCTGGATTGTTGATAGCGGATGTTCCCGACACATGACAGGCAATCTTAAACTGTTATCAAACTTTATTGCAAAGTTCATTGGCACTGTCAGGTTCGGGAATGATCACTTCGTAGCAATCATGGGCTACGGAGATTATGTCAATGGGAACATTAAAATCAGCAGGGTTTACTATGTAGAAGGCCTTGGTCATAACCTATTTTCAGTAGGTCAGTTTTGTGATGGAGATTTGGAGGTTGCTTTCAGGGAGAAAACTTGTTTCATTCGTGATCTACAAGGAAATGACCTCATGTCTGGCTCGCGTAATTCTCGTCTCTACACTATCTCTATGCAAGACATGGTTGCTTCATCTCCTATCTGCTTACTTTCAAAGGCAACATCAACAAAATCCTGGATATGGCACCGTCGTCTCTCACATTTAAACTTTCAAACCATCACCAACCTTGCTCGACACAAACTAGTTGAAGGTCTCCCACGATTCCGGTATTCAAAAGATCACCTTTGCTCAGCCTGTGAACAAGGAAAAAGCACTCGTTCTCATTTTCCTTCAAAGGTGGAACACAGCTCTCAGCATGTGCTTCATCTTCTTCACATGGATTTGTGTGGCCCGATGCGCGTGCAAACAATCAATGGCAAACGCTACATCTTAGTAATTGTTGATGACTACTCACGATGGACTTGGGTCTATTTTCTTCGAAACAAAGACCAAGCTCCAAAGATGATCATCACCTTTCTCACGAAAATACAGGTTCAGCTCCGCAACACCGTCAGGCTAATCAGAACAGATAAAGGAACTAAATTTGTTAACCAAACCCTTCATGAATTCTATGAGAAAGTGGGAATTCAGCATCAAACATCTATTGCACGTACACCAGAACAAAACAGAGTTGTTGAAAGACGAAACCGAACGTTAGTGGAAGCTGCAAGAACAATGTTAATCAATGCTAAACTTCCAGATTACTTATGGGCAGAAGCTGTATCTACTGCATGCTATACTCAAAACCGTTCTATGATCACAAAACACCACAACAAAACACCTTTCGAGCTTGTCCACAACCATAAACCGAATCTCAAACACTTTCATGTATTTGGATCCCTTTGTTATCCGAATAATGATCGTGATGATTTTGGAAAGCTCAAAGCCAAAGCTGATATTGGAGTCTTTATTGGATATTGTGAGAATTCTAAAGGTTACCGAATCTGGAATCGTCGTACAAAACAGGTGATGGAAACGATTCATGCTCATTTTGATGAACTCACGGAAATGGCTTCTGGGTACAACAACTTAGAACCCGGTCACAACCGTTTAAACTTCCCTCAACCCCCATCATCAGCTGAACAAAGCCCCCAGCTAACTCGTTAACAAATGGAAAGGTTATTTGCTCCGCTGTTCAGTGACGATATTGATGAACGTGCTCTAGGTGTATCCGCTGTTTCCGCTGCACAACCTGATAATATACCTATACCTGATACACCTGCTACAACAACTACTGTTGCAGATGCACCTACACTAGTTGACTCCAACACAATAGTTGAACAAACTGCTTCCAACAATGATGAACCGGCTGATGATATTCTGAATGAAGTACCCCCACCTGCAGATTTTGATCCAAATGCGTTCTTCAACCCGTTTGCTAATGAGACTGCTGCACCAGATGTCGCAGAATCTTCAACAAACCATTTGAATCCTCAGAATCTGCACAATGTATACCAACATCAACCCTCTACACACCGATGGACAAAAGACCATCCTCTGGCTAACATTATTGGCAACCCGAATCAACCAGTCGTTACGAGACAACGTCTTCACACAGATGGTGAACATTGCATTTATGCACTCACTGTCTGCCAATCTGAGCCTAAAAACATTAAAGACGCAATGACAAAAGACAACTGGATTGAATCCATGCAAGAAGAACTCAACCAATTCAAACGTCTTGAAGTATGGGAACTGGTTGAAAGACCAACAGGGGTCTACGTCATTGGTCTCAAATGGATTTGGAAAAACAAATTAGATGTTGAAGGGAACGTCATCCGAAACAAGTCACGTCTAGTTGCTAAGGGTTATCGTCAGGAAGAGGGAATAGACTTTGAAGAATCTTTTGCTCCGGTTGCTCGTCTTGAGGCTGTTCGGATGTTTCTCGCGTTCGCGGCTCATATGAACATGACGGTCTTTCAAATGGATGTCAAAACTGCGTTTCTCAACGGACAACTGAAAGAAACGGTTTATGTCAGTCAACCTGAAGGATTCGTTGATCCAGAGTGCCCGAACCATGCCTACAGACTGAACAAAGCTCTTTATGGTCTCTAACAAGCCCCTCGGGCATGGTACGATAAGCTATCATCTTTCCTCATTGCTAATAATTTCACCAAAGGTTCGGTTGACCCAACTCTTTTTATACAATATCACGGGGCACATATCTTAATTGTTCAAATTTACGTGGATGACATCATTTTTGGGTCGACACATAAAAAGTTTTCAACCGCTTTTGCAAAACTAATGAAGAAAATTTTTGAAATGTCCATGATGGGTGAACTCACGTTCTTTCTAGGACTGCAAGTTCATCAATCACCCCGTGGTATTTTCTTGACTCAGTCCAAATATGCCCTTGAACTGTTAAACAAATTTGGAATGACAACCTGTGACACTTATGCCACACCAATGGCTCATACAAAGAAGCTAGATGCTGATTTACATGGGAAATTAGTTGACCCTACCAAATACCGAAGTATTATTGGGTCTTTCATGTATCTAACAGCTAGCAGACGTGATATTGTCTTTGCCGTTTATCTATGCTCCCGTTATCAGTCGCGACCAACTGAAACCCACCTCTCTGAGGCTAAAAGAATCCTCCGATACATCAAGGGAACCATTAACTTGGGGATCTGGTATCCGAAGGATTCTGGTTTTGAACTAATCGCTTTTTCAGACGCCGATCACGCAGGATGCTTAGACTTAAGGAAAAGCACTTCAGGAGCTCTACAATTTCTCGGTGATAAACTGGTGTCTTGGCAATCAAAGAAGCAGGATTGTACATCGCTGTCATCAACCGAAGCAGAATATGTAGCCATGTCGGCGTGTTGTACTCAAGTCATTTGGATGAGAACACAACTCAAAGACTATGGTTACGCATTTGACAGAATCCCGATGTACTGTGACAATCGGAGTGCCATTGCGATCTCGTGCAACTCTGTTCAGCACTCGAAATCAAAGCACATCGATCTATGCTATCATTTCATCAAGGACCACGTGGAACAGGGTACCGTTGAATTATACTTTGTGGGTACAGAATACCAATTGGCAGATCTTCTCACCAAAGCCTTGCCTCCCGCTAGGTTTAATGAGTTGGTCCACCAGATTGGTATGAGGTGTTTGACTCAAGAGGAATTGGATGACCTCCTAAAACAGTCTTAAAAACATGTCAAACACCAAAACTCTCTTTTGTAAATAAATTTTTCAAAAACAAAATACAAAAATATAAAACCTGATAAAATCAAAAATATTCTTCTAATCTATTTTTCTTTCAACATGGCAAGTACATTTCCTCCGTCAACACTTTTATCTTTTAAAATTCAGTATTTTTCCGATCAAGTGTTGAGGGGGAGAAAACAAAACTTTAACTGTTTCAAAACATCTGTGTACTTGCATGTTATCATATCTCGGTTGTTTATTTTAACAAATGGTAGTAAATTTTCTGGTACAATGACACTCCTCAGACTAAAATTAATAACCTTTCATTATTTTCTAGAGTCAAGGGGGAGTGTCGTCAAAGTTTCTTTCCTAAAAACTTTGTTTGGTAACCAAAATGGAAGTTAAATGGCTTTGTTTGAAAAAGGAAAAGGTGGAGGGACTAAAACTGTCAAAATGTTAAAGTTACTTTTAATAAAAACACCTCCCACCTACTTCTTTCTTCACATTTATTACACACAACCAAACACATCTACGCCTAAGATTCACTAGAGTAATCTGTTGATTTGATCATCATTGTGTAAGTGTTTTAATGATCTAAACATGATTTTAAGATAAGGTCTTTAATATTATTCAAATCCAACGGTTGAAATGTATGTTACGCGTGATTATGTGTTCTACGCATAAGCGTATGAACACATAATCATTGTGTGTCTATTTTTGGTTATATTGATTGTGTCAAAATGTTTCCTATACATCAAGGATACCATTTTAACCATCAAAACCCACCCAGAAACACGTACTAAGGATTCTTGAAAATTAAGGTTTATGTGAGGTTTTGGGTATTTTCGAATGTGAAGTGTTTTGGTCAAAAAGATTGTTGGGTGTCACACCCCCAATTTACCTGTTTTGCAGCGGAATGGAATTCCTGGGGATTGACTGTCATAGTATCACAATCACAGTTATATTGAACGACCTAAAGTGTCGTTTGAAAAGAACATCGTTTGATTTAATAAAATAATCAGAGTTTACAAAGTAGGTCCCAAAGGTAAATCAACTTGTGCGGAAATAAGTTTGTTACAATTCAAACGATGTTTTAAAGTACATAAAACCCAAGTGAGACGCGTCGTCACCACGACTCCATGATGTGTCCAAATGCATGCCATGAAGTGAATGCCTTAGATACCTGAGATAAAACATGCTAAAAGTGTCAACACAAAGGTTGAGTGAGTTCATAGAGTTTGTGTTGAAATGTAAAGCCTTTAAAAATCGTTTATGCAGCAAAGGCATTGTAAATCGTGGAAATGTAAAGACTTTCAAAATCGTTTATGTAGCAAAGGCATTGTAAATCCACTCAGTTCCAAGTCCCGCCCATACAAAACTTGCAACCTGTGTGTTCACAACCCACTGCCAGAATATGTAGAAGTAATGTTCAAGTGCATGATGTCAAATGAATTCACAATAGTACCTAACTCGACGTAGAACAATAGCACATAATCAATAGCACATAATCAATAGTACTCGAATCAATGTATATCAGTAGTCAACTGATTTAGAACGTTATACGACGTAGAACCGTAGCACATAATCAATAGCACTTGTGAAAACTAGTTAAGCATGTATCTCCCCCAAAATAGTTATGAAAACAAGTAAAAGTGGGGCTATGAAAACTCACAGTAATATGTAAGAGTTTAAAGTACTTGTGAAAGTAAAAGAAAACAATTTGAGCATGTATCTCCCCCAAAAGTAATTCAAAACGTATAAAGGTAGGGGCTACGAAACTCACATGGACAATAATGCGATGGCAAAAGTGGATACACTGAGGTATAGCGTGGATCTCGAAAATGACCTATTAGGGATGATATGATATGTAATAAGTTATGATGTAATGTTATGCATGCATTTCGTATGTTATTTATACCATTTGCGAGTTTTGAAAATATTACTCGTCGTCGAAAAATACTCGTTTGACGTCTTGACCAATCAAAAATCACTTTTCAAGTATTTACGTCAAAATGTCATCCTACAATGGTTTTATAATGATTTTTGGTGAAATTTCCACTTTTCGTCGTAAAACAATGTCGTCGGAATTTTCATGAAATTAACAAAAATGGCTTTGGAAAACTAGTCGTAAAATGGTGTACGTCGATCGTTAGAGAACGAACTCGACTGTTTTGGAAAGTTTGTATCGATATCTAGAAGTTTCAGTTCAGAAGTTTTCGTCCAAAAGGTCTCGATCATAAAGATATTAAGGGTTAAAGTTAGTGATTTTGACTAATGTTGTGCAGAAAATGAGTTTTGGCCAAGTTTGAACATCCGTAATTAATTTACTATAACTCCGCTTTACAAACAGCTTTTTGTTTTGAAAAATATGGCCGATGAACTTGATTTTACTAGAAGACATTTCGTTCCAAAAAGTTTCACAACCTCGTTAAAAACTGCCGCAAACATGGTCGTTACAGCTAATATAACACTTGTAATGTAAAAACAATATAGTTTTTCAGAAAATAATAGTTACGGCAAGTTTATGAAAACGTGCATATCTTTGTCGTTTTAAATCCGTTTTCTACGTATAATACGTCCTTAGCTTCGTATCGAAGTAAACTAATATATTTTTGAGAAGTCGAAATAATTTGTGAAGCTTAAGGCTCGTTTTTGACCCAAACAATGTAAAAACAGCAAGCTGAATTTTCTAAAAAATATACGTTTCGTCGTCAAACTTTAAAAATCCATAACTTCTTCGTTATAAGTCCGTTTTATTCCGTTCAAGCGGCCACGGATTCGTTTTAAAGTATATTTTCTAAATATTAAGGCCAAAGTTTCGTACCAACAGTAGGTTTTTCCAGAAATTCGAAACAAGGACAGAACCTATTTATATAGTTATCGAAAATAGTTTTTCTCGGACAAAACCTATTCTAATCCCTTCAAATCAACTCCAAAGCTAATCTAATCCTACCATACACCTTCTTAGGGTGTCATGGGTTCCTAGACATCATCAAGATCAAAGAATACCATGGGAATATTTATAGGATGACCACAAATATATATATAACTTCTTAAAATCATGAAAAATGGTATAAATCACATAATCATGCATACTATCTCCAAAAATGAAAGGATAAATATGTAATGAAAAAGGAAACATGAAAATGAAAGAAATATGCTTACTAGTGAGTATGATGAGGTGAAAGTAACAAGGATTATCCTAAATACTCTTGGTTTTTATTTCAAAACCTTATATAGAGTATACACTAGATTGTTATAACACTAGATCTTGCAAAAATTTTGATCCCTTTGCTCTTTGAAGGTGTGGCCGGTTTTTGAGAACCCAAAAGAAAGAAAAGAAAGCTTCTAACACTAGTGAGAATGAGATGAATGAGATAATGAAGTAAAAGTAAGACTTTATGTATTATTGTAGAGACAAGAATTAAATGAACCATGCCCATTTTAATGAATACCCTCCCCTAGGCCGGATTTTGTAGATCTTGTGTCCCAAGATATATTTTTTTTTTCTTTCTCTTTTACTTGTAAATATGTAAAGTATAATTTGTAAGAAAAAGTGTAAGTAAATGTGTAGTTAAATGCAACTTGTAAAGTAATTGGTAACTTTTGATACAAGTAAATTTTTAATAGATCAAAATAGAATGTATTGAGATAATAAAAATTGTAAAAATACATTCCTTGTGAAATTTGAGTGATAAAAATAATTATCGTAATATATTTAAGAAAACGTCGTAATAATTTAACTTTAACGATTTATGTACCAAATAAATTTGAAACACTAGGAAAACTAAAAATATAGTTTTTATAAACTAAATGTAAGTTTAAAATACATCGGGATCATTTTTGAAAGTAACGGGTTAATTATTCAAAATAATAACTCACGCGATAAAGATTATTAAATATAAAAATTACGCGTTAATTAGGAAATGAAATGTCATGAATGAATTAATGAGATGCAAATGATGTCAATGAAATGTAGACTAATCTTAGTCCATATGAAATGTACGTGATGTCATGATCATGAATTCGCCGCTAAACCTTCAAGGTTACGCGAATTTGAAACAAGTAAACCAAGTTTACTATAAATGTTGAAATAGTGAGACATAAATTGTGTCGAGAAATGACCTGAAAGTACGGGTTGTCACATTGGGTTATGTTCTTGTGATGTTGAATTGATGATATCCCTGCTCAATAACCACCCAGAAACTCTAAATTATTAACAATTTGGAATTAGGGTTTAAAGTTCTATAGTTTGGGTATTTTTGATTCATCATGAACTAGATGTTAATACTTGGTCTAAAGACTCTAACAATACTCTTGAACTACCAGAAAAAGTTTTGTGCAAATCCTATGGCTAGAAATGATACGCGTAAATCTTAACCCTTAGGGTTTTGACCTACGCGTATGACTTTCTACGCTTAACTGTTTAACAAGTGTTCTTGCCATGTTTTGTTGATATAATGAATGTTTGTGTTAATTTTGATGATTTGATGAACTTATTTCACGCTTTGCTATGCTTAAATATTCAGAATCAAGGTCATTTGCAACTCTACGCATAAGGATTACCCTACGCGTAGTCAAGTTATGCGTAAGAATAATCCTACGCATAACTATTACGCGTAAGGTTCTACAATGGGACTACGTGTATCCTGTGAAGGATATGCGTAAACAGTGACCTCTACGCATAAGGTCTACTCTTACGAGTAAACCTTACGCGTAAGGTTCTTATACGCCTACGCGTAAGCTCTACGCGTAAGGTCCCCTTTTCCTACGCGTAACATTTCGTCTACGCATATGTCATTACTGTTTACGCTTAACTTTGCCAAAACTACGCTTAACCCTGGATTGACCTTCATGATGAATTGTTACGTGTACAAACTTGTAAATAAACTAATCATAACGTCACGAATCCAATAAGGTCACTAATAAACTTAATCGTTTGGTATGTTGTGAACAATAAGTGATAACATAAACTTTAAAACTTAAAGTTAACTAACTCACAAAACATTTCACGACGTCATTAGACTATTGGACAAACAAGTGACTTAGGACTCGTAACAATCATTATCACTGTACATTCAATAACTAGACAATAAAACCTTCTGTTGACTAACATTATGTCTTTCGATATGTTGGTTCTTTTGGCTAATGTTATTTCAGATCACGACATGGCTGACCAAATGAATGTGGATGCATCAGAAGTTCTTACAATTGCTGATATCTTTCCAAATGGCTATCCGAGAAAGCTTGGAAAGAACAACCTTAGGGTTGACTTTGACACCCTCACATGCTCAGAATCTTCTTGTCTCATTGCAGTGGATATTCTCAGGAATCATCCCTACTAGAACATGCTCTCACACTCTGCCACAGTTCCAGAGGTCTACATTCAACAATTCTGGGATTCTATGTAGAGGATCACTGGTCAAAATGCTGTGAATGTGACTCTTAATCACAAACAAGTCACTATCACTCCTGATGACTTACGAGCTGTTCTCATCATTCCAAACATCGCTCCAACCGACTTCTTTGCTACCCCTACTGAAGAGATTGTCCTGCAATTCTTGATAGATATTGGTTATGATGAAGCTAAAGGAATCATTTCTAAGCACTCTCACGTGGAGCTGACGAATATTCCTCAACCGTGGAGGACACTCTATATGATCATCACCAAATCAGTCTCTGGTCGTGACAGTGGCTTTGAGCATCCCAAGCTCATGGAACTGCAAATTTTCTGGTCGTTGATCAACAAGAAGGACATCATTATTGAAGCACTGCTATGGGAAGATATGATGCTGTCTCATAAGAAGCTTGGCTCCAAAATTCCCTATGTCAGATACACAAAAGTGTTGATACAGAGAGCTCTTGGACTTCATCCTGATATCCCCATGAGACTCAATGACCCAGATAATCATGACATCTTGACTGAACATATACTATCTGTCAGAATCAAAGAATCGTCTACGAAGAAACAGGGTGCTGAGTTGCCCGATCACCTTCTTTCAAAGGAAATCAAAAAGCTGGAAACGTACAAAAGGTATCGGGTAGCCGTAAAAGAAGGAAAAGTTGGCCATCTTGATGAAAAGGCTTCTAGGACACCTACTCGAAGAACCAGAAGAGGCAGTGCTGGAAGTGCATTAAGCATTGAGAGTCAAAGGAAGTTCCCCAAGAGGAACCCTCCGTCAAAGAGGATTGTTCCATATAGGGAAGCCATTCCCATCCCAATCCCCAAAACCAAACCACAAAGAAAGCTTTTGGATGAAAGCTCTGAAGGTACTGAATCAGATAAAGAGATTACTTACTCTGAAACTGCAAAGGATGACACTCCATTAGTACCAAAACCTCCAAGTCCTCAAGCTGATAAAGGAAAAGGGAAGACTCCTGCATTGGTGCCCTATGATGAAAGCTCTGAAGAAGAAGAAGAGCTGCTGGATCAATCATACAGGAAGAAGTTTAAATTCGTCAGACACCTTCAAAAGGCTAAGGAATTTGAACAAGAACAAATGGGTGGCCCCGGAGGATCAAGTGGTGCTGTCCACTCTTCACCAGGTCCTGATGCGGTTAATCGACCCGATAAGGGATCTGGTGCCACCACTCTTGTGCAAAAATAAATGCTTGTGAAGGAGTCTACTGACCTTAACATTGAGGAACCAGAAAAGGATAAAACTGAGAAAGTGAAAACTGATGAAGAAGCTAAGGATCAAACGGAGGCAAAGGTTAAATCTGGACAAGATGACGAAGAGGATAACGATGACTTTCTTCTCAACAGTCCAACTCGTTCCAAGGAGGATACTTCTGCACCTCCAAAGGACCCCGATTCCCCTCATGTCTCTTCCTCATCAGACTCATCATCTCACTCCTCACCACCACCATCAAAGAAATCAACAAAATCAACATCCAAATCTGTGAAGAAACCACCTCGATCTTGGATTTCTCAAGCTCATGAACGGATTACCAAAGCTGTCAAACAAGTCAGAAAGAAAGACGTGCTCAACAAGAAGCTGAATTTCTTTGGTGATCACATACAGCATCTGTATGACGAGAACGAAAAGATGCAAGAGGAAAGGAAGTTTGTTCAGGAATTCATGAAACAACACCGTCAGGAGGAACTGAACGAAATGATCGAAGGCTACACGAAAAAGTACCTTCTGGAGTACGTTCCTAAGGTCACAAAGGAGTTGTTCACCAGACAACTTTATCCAAATCTGATGCAGATCGCCAAGCAAACTATTCGATCAACACCCTTAACCGTCACAATCAATCCGACCGATCCGGTCGTGTTCTCGAATAATGAATTGGTAGCCAAGCTTGTGACACAAATGTCGCCACGATCTGCGATGTTCAACTCTGAAGAAGCAAAATTGTATAAAGCATTGCTTGATTACCAACTTCAAGAAGCCTGTAGATTTGAAGCAGAAAAGCTGAAACGTCCCAGAGACGATGAAGATAAGGATAAGGATAAAGACCCTGCACCTAAACGTCAGAAGCAATCTGGTGAATCTTCTTCGATGCCACCTCCTCCTCAAAGGACTCCTGTTCAACAAAGGTCCCCTCCTCGTTCTTCAACTGAAAAACCTCAGGACGATTCCGAGTTACCACCCCTGACTCAGAAAACCGGTGATCACTTTGAGTATACGGGTGGTGACGATGAAGAGGTCCTTGAGCCCCAACAACAACCCACCTCTCCCAAACAAGTACAGAAAGCAGAATCATCATCTAGGCCTTCGAAAAACAAGAAGAAGAAGACGCCTACTACTGACATCGTATCATGGCTAGATGACGATAAAACCGAAGACTTTGCATGGTTCTCTACACTTGTCAATCAAACTCCCTACCCTGATGAAGGTCAAGATCTGGTCGAAGGTTCTACATTGGAGCATGCAAAAATCTTGCAAGAAAAGTTCCATGTGTAGAAAATGACGAAATCTGAGTTGAGGCGAATCAAGAATGAAGCGTTTCAACTTATAAAAGACACCTCCGAAAGTGCCATCGAGGTTGAATATCACCTTGAGAACATTGCTAGAGCCATGTCTAACAACATGGATTGGCTCAACCCGGAAGCAAACATTGACTTCACAAAAAGGGACAACCCTCCATACTACACCGATTGGACCAAACCTCTACCGACCATTGGCCAACTAGATGAACCACGGATTCCCTTCAGATATTTCTTCAACAAAGATTTGGAATTTCTTCTCCATGGTGGCGATGGTTCAAGGAAATATGCTACATCCTTGACACTTCCATTCCCTGCAGCTATCTACTTAAACTGCATTGCCATTGAGGAACGTGCCAATCACTTGTTCTCCAACACAGTGGAAGCATAAGACTACGATTCATTGTATGGGATTCATCACTGGCCAGAATGCCGACGAATCTACTACAGAAGCTGTCAGGTTCAGACGTCACAACATGCAGTGTTTAGTACTAAAGACATCGTTGCCATCCAACATGTTGGTCTTTCATCCAAATGGGACTACACCTTTCTCAAGAAGATTGTGGTCAAAAGACAGGATGAAAGGGATTATGCATTCTGTAAAGCTGACTTTGAGAATTTGTCTCTCAATGATATTGAAGACATGTACCTTGCCAAAGTACAGGGTCGCATGAGCCAATTTTCAACAGAAATACAATGAGAATTCATCAAGTCACTGCTCATCTTCATCAGACGCATAGTCATAAAAGAACGTGTTGAAGATCTCCAGCTCGCAGTTGAATCATATCAGACATGTGTCACCCTCACTCCACCACAGCTTGATCTTCCCGACATCAACCAGCTATCACAATTAACGCTCATCAGCAAACCGTTTGGTGTCGTTTATCGCAGTGAACTTCATCGCAACTGCTTGATGGCGTGTAATGAGCTTCACAAATTTGGAGATCATACTCTGAAGATGGTTAGGGACGGATTAGCTTATCGATTGAAGGATATATGTGAAAACATTGGGAACCCTAAGCGATGGAATTCTCAGGATCGGAGGAATGTGAGAAGGATCATCACCATGATAGATGAACGGTTGTTCAAAAGGGATCAGTTCAGACGATTGGAGAGCTATGTTGGTGGTCGACCCAGGATTAACATAACCGGATTTCAACGCCCTGTGCGCACTCCTGGGAACATCACTGCACTTCCTGGTACTCCTTGAATTGTTTCTTTTCACTATATATTTGGATGCATGATATATTATGTCTAATGGCTTGTGCACACATAACAGTGTACAACCCGTAATTGTAAAGAAAGGACCCTGTGGTACGCTTCAGTGCCACAATCCTTATAAAAGGAGCGAAAGCTTCTTACTTTTGAGTAAAACCTATCAAACCTTTCATTTTTCAAGGTTTTGCTCAAAAGAACAAGTACTTCCCCATATGATTTTCAAAACCTCAACCGTTTATATCAATTGTTGAGGGGGAGTATTTGAATTAAAACTTTGTTCACAAATTGTTCACAGTGGTCACTCTTCCCGCAACACTCGAAATGGTCATATTTATTCTCAAACTGTTCAAAAATAACATTTTATATGCCATTTTTGAGGGGGAGAAAATTGTGTGATAAGAAATATGTTGTGCAAAATGCAAATGAATCTGTGTACTTCCGACTTAACCAATGAATTGACAGTACTAAACTGTTAGCAACTCGAAAAGACTTGTCCTGGACGGGTAATAATTTCAAGCAAGTTCGCTAGTAATGTAAACGTGTCTCGCAAAGGACTTGTCCAAGTAGAAAGTACCATTCGAAACACTCTTGGTAGACATGAACTCTGACGGGTATGACAACCTTTCGAGGTTTGTCTACACCTTCAAGGTAGTTATTAGAACTAGTTGTCACCTAAAATCTGACAATGTAACTCTTTAACTATGCAACGTAACCGTGTCTCGCGGGGGATTGTCTATCTCCAGTGGATCAATTCAAAAAGTGCACGCTCTTTCCTCACTATGCATATAAACCATTAAAACCCTTAAGCACATGTAGAGGGGGAGTATTTATGCAAAATCCTATCTCTCACAGTGGTTCAAACATGATTTTCATTAACAAACCCTTTGAGAGATTTTTTCACAAACAGTGGTTTTAATGACAACATAGGTTAGTCATGGAGTTATAAGGTGACTAAGGTTAGGAATAACCGTCCTATGATCCGCTAGAGCCGGAGGGATCTACCCAAGGACATCACAAATAGTTAGTACTTAGAAGTCCTTAGGTACGATTATAAAAAGGAGAAAATGAGAATCGGAGAAAGAAGGAGTTGAAGAATCAAAAAGAAATGTAAAGAAAAGGGTGAAAAGAAATAGCCCTCCAGATTATTCAACTTAGGGCAGACACCGGGTTCAATTCATATGCTACTGGTTGTCACATAGTGACGCCGGTATTGAAGATTAAATATCGTCATGGACCCAGTGATGCATGCACTAAACCTTCTTAGCCACTCAAGTTTCTCTCAACAGAAGCTTGTTTCATTCTCACTGGGAACCCTACGTAAACTATTGGCTTTCTCTTAGAGATCGCTGGTATTGAAGAAGGAGACCCTCTCCCTAGTCTCCACTCAGGAAAACCAAAACGCACCATTGAGTCTAGAGCTACGAGATTCATCAAAAGATCTCTTAGGTACACTTGACATTTTATCACTTGACGTTCAACAATAAGAATTTCAGTGGTACATTATCGAGTCCTTCACGGATCTTAGCAATCTGTCGAGAACATTTATGAGAGGTTCACATCTGTGATCCTCAGTGATTGAATGGAAACTCCTGCCAGGGTCAACATCAAACAGCCCTGACAGCAGGTCACTTCGGTAACTCCCCGTGGATTACGCGGAGTGTGTCTCAAACGGTCTACAGTCGTGAGGTGATGCTTCGGTATACCTCAGCGACGCATCTGAACTATAGATATAATTCGGTACATCGCGTTATCTCACTTGTGGGACTCCAGTTCAGGAACGGTCTTTGTAAGAATTAGAGTTGTGTTTTCACACTATGCTGTTAACACTCTCGAAGTTCAAACTTGTAAGTGCCGGAAACTGCTTATTACTAACCGTTTGAAATGTTTTCTTCTTATGGAAGCTCCAGAGCGGGATGATCGTGTTGATTCTTCTCATGCTCACGCCAACATCATCACTAATGGAAGTTCTATCCAAAAGCAACACAACAGTCAGAATGATTCTTCGTCAAACCAAAGAATCTACAAAGTTAAAGACTTAACGAACTTCATCAGTATTGAATTCCAACGTCAAAGAGCGTGTGAGCATGTTGAAGAATGACGTGGAGACACTACAACATACTATCACTTTCACCACAAAGAACAATAATCTAAGAACAAAGTTAAAGATGACGTCAAAGCACAACTGTTCAAAGTAAACCATCTCTCTACACTGGGGAGATTGTTCGAATCGAGACAATTCTTCTCACAAGAAAGAAGAATGTCAGAAGACGTCAGAGCTACTATTACATCAATGCCTTCACCGTTCATCACCAACACTTGAGGGGGAGATTGTTGGAATCACTCCTAAGCCATAATCAAGTGTTAGTAATTAATATGTAATAGTTAGCTTTATTATGGCCTTTATGTTTGTTATTAGCCTTAAGCTTATGTAGAAGGCCCATGAGCTTAGGCCCAAGTCCATTAAGGAAAGGATGGAAACTAGGAGTGTTGCCCTAGCTTTCCTCCTATAAATACTCTTGTAAACCTTCATTTGAAGGTTGGTTGTTCAAGTTTTTCCTCTTTCACTCACTCTATGCATAACCGTATTATTATTTTTTGTGTGTGTGTTAGATCTTGTTCAATCGCCTCTCTATCTTTCTTATAAGCTTGTGTTTGTAAAACTAGTGACCTAAGAATCACTGATATTTTTCCCTCTATTCACATAACACAAAAATGACTAAGCTACTAAATCCATCCTCATTGGCTTTCATACTCTCAAGTATTCCTTCCTAGAACACCATTATAGGTAATTACATTAACTTTTTCTAATTTTCATCATCCTAATCCTAGGGTTTATGGTTTCTTAATTTTTAATCAATTAATTTAATTAAGGCTTTTTAAATTAATTATGAAAATGGGCTTTTAACAAAATCACATAGTGTTCACAACATTGTTAATACAAATCAAAACCATAAATCCATTACAACTAATTTTACCTAATTAGAAAATTTGTATTTTTAGTACCAACCATGCCCAAAGCTACTCAACAAGATCATTATGACACCCTTCACTACCTTACTCATTACTATCATAAAAAGGGATTGACCAAAACCGACCGTAAAATATTGAAAAGCCTTGTAAAACGACTTATCCACGAAGGTCGTGTAGTCAAGGAATGTTTCCTTGAAGATACCGCCATTCGTCAAGTTTTATCGACAATCAACTTTGATTGTCTCCTTGACATAGATGAACAAATTTGTCCGGTTTTCATTTTTGAATTTTACAAAAGCTTTAGGATCATTAGAAACACCGACAATAGCATCTCAATCGCCTTCATCATCAACAAACAAAATTTTATTCTTCCTCTCAACACCTTTGCTCAAATTCTTCGCATTCCTTGTGAAGGAATTTGTATGTACTCTCAAGACTGGGCAATTAACGCTCAAAACCTTGCACTTGATCCTAAGCCTCTCTATAACACTCCTCTCGACGATCCTGAAACCATTCGAGATACTATCTTCAAAGTTAGGACCGACCAATCCCATTACAACCGTAACAAAAAGCTCATTCACCGTGATCCCTTTCAAATGGAACTTTTCGAAATGCATCCCATGTTTAGAAAATGGGAAGAAATCCTTAGGGAAAATGTCATTAGCCTAGTTGGAAACAAAGATCATCCAAATGCTTGTCTTGTGCAAATGATCTATTTTCTTATCCAGCAAAGGCCATTTAATCTTGCCTATTACATGGTAAGGAGAATGGCTGGGGTATTCAAAGCTTCCAACATGGTACTTCCGTATGGCATGCTCCTAACATGACTTTGTAAGTATGTTGGTAGATTACAACCATCTCCTATCAACGATGATCATTATCTTTCCGATCACGTCATGGTACCTCTTACCAAACAACCCTCTAAATGGTTCATGGTCAATGGAGAGAAACCGGAAGCTCTCTCGGACTCCTCGGATGGTGAAGAAGAAGAAGATGAAGAAGATGTCGACCCCGTAGCCAACATCAAATTAGAAATCCTTGAATACCACAAACAACTTCCAACCATTCCAAACGAGACCGTAGAATTTAAACAATTGAGGGGCAAGATTCAAAACCTTGCTTACAACCTCACTAAACCAACAAAAAGGAAAAGAAAGGATTGATGAAAGAGACAATAGGAATATGTTTATCTTATGTTTGGATGATTACGTTTTAGCACTTTTGGTTTATGGTAACTTGGATATTGTTACTTTATCATGCTTTTATAAGTAGTGTTTTTGTGATGACATGCTTGCTTCTATTGCTTTATTTTAAGAATTATTAGTGTGCAAAATCTGCACATCACATCTGTACAGATTCTGATCTGCAGATGCCGGACCCCTAGGATTAGCCTAGCCGGATCCCTCCTTTGAGGGAACCGTGGGATCCGTGATACAACATTATTTGCATCAAGGTAACTTTCTAGATAACATCTCATTAGCTAAGCATATGATTTTAGAATCCAACTAGAACAACTTCAGGGATAAGAGAGGTTTAGACTCACCAAAAGATTACTTAAAATCTTAGTCAAAATGCCTCTAGATTTATCAAACACATCAAAACTCACCATATTTCCGCTTCAATACTCACAAGCTGCTTCTTATCTTTTAAAATACTTAAGTGGACAAGTTAAACAATTTTAGGAATCTGTTTCTAATCATTTTATCTCAAAGTGAGACAAAAATTAGTTCTTTTAATTCTTGTGATTTTTAAGAATTTTTTAAATTTTACCTCAAGCTTAAATCTGATCACTAGGATCATTTATTATGACTTGACACCACAAAAGTTCTTAGTGTTATCCTTGGACATCCATTGGTAGTCATCTTGTCCCATCTCCTTTCCATAAGAAGCAATCATTTGCTATAACACTTATTACCTTTGATCATTCAAGTACCATTTCATCTTAAAACACTTAGGAAAACTGAAACACTCAAAATGAGATAGGCTTTAGCTTCTAGAAATCTCATTTCAAACCTGTCATAACTGCTGAGAGCCGGATCCCCAGGATTAGCCTAGCCGGATCCCTTCAAGGAGGGAACCGTGGGATCCGGGTGACAGTTTATGCCAAACATTGCTAAAACAATCATTTCAACTCATCTTCCTAACTTAAACACTCCATCTCATCTTAAATGAGTTCCTAGATTAGTAAAACTCTAAACCTCAACCTTGTGCATGCTAATCATCACATTTCCAAGAACATTAGTGGGTTAAGTATGAAATGCAATTGTCAAGTTCTTCCCTTTATAAGCCATGTTGCTAAGAACACCTTAGTCATCAAACACAAACACAATTATCAGCAATTACAACCATCTCCCTTACTCATTTCATCATGAGAAAGGCTCCTAGTGCTAACTCATCCACTCAACAACCACCCAAGAAACTTGCTAGAATCATACACGAAGTTTCCTCAACCGAATCATCTCCGGTTAAGTCCACCAATGCTAGAATTTCCCCTACACCTAGGAAACCAATCAAACTAATCCCCAAGAAGAGTGTTCCCACTAGGATTCCACCACCAAACTCTACTATACCAAACATACCCTCCACAACTCAACCAACATCATTAGTGCCTAGAGCCACCTCACAATCATCTCCACATTCTCACAATATAGAAGATTTACCTTCTTGGCCATCTCACCTTTCACCATTACCAACAAATTCACTTGAAAAGATTGAGCAACAATATCAAAGTGTTGAATCAACACTTGCTCCAATAGCAAACTCTCTCATTCCACCCAATAGTCCATTTTGGATTATGAGAAGACATCAAAGGCAACCACCCGACCACATGGAAGTTGATGCTTCTTTAGCTCCACCCTAAAACATTGTAGAGCCATCACCTAATGAGCCTCCACCAATTCCTCCTTCATTTGAAGATCCTCAATCCACTCCACTTGAACTTCTACTTCAAGAAATTCAAAAACATAACAGGGATTGCTATCATTGTAAACATGTTGAAAGGTTAATACATGAATTACGTGAAGAACAAAGTTTCATGTTTTATCACCTCCTCGAACGTTTCGAAGAGGTCAACAAGCCTAAACCACAATGATCATCATAGTCACAAGCTCAAACTTAGAATGTTTAGGAAAACTCATCACATCCTTGATCATCATTAAGCATTTGTATGGCTAAGTTCATTCTCTTAGTTTTAGAGATTTGGTTGCTTATCTCTTGTGTTATTGAATGAATACCTAAATGTTATGATTATTTTGTGTGTTGTGCCTGTTACATTGGACATATATCTCATTTCCTCATTAGCATTGCTTGACATTTCTTCACTGCTGAAGAAAATGTCACCAGATAGCCGGATCCCTCCAAAACGCCTAGACGGATCCCTCCATAAAGGGAACTGTGGGATCCGTGGTACAGAAGCACAAATTTCTACTAACTTGAGTTTTATTTACAGGAAATTTTGCACTATACTCTTGTTTTCTAACCTTTACTTTGTAGATTTTCAAAATACACATGAAGATTTTGACACCATAAAGCTAGGGGGAGCTTTATGTCAAAGCAATACATTGCAAATTACTTGCAATCTTGGTTTAAAAATTTGTGCATCATTGCGTAAATTGCGTGCATCATTGCATTGCTTTTAGGATTTCGCATCGTGATACCTGATGCGAGGTCATCCCAAAATGCACTCGCATTAGACCGCAATTTGCCGAATTTGAGTAATGCTAGCAATGATAGCAATTGTCGCAATATAGAATTTAGTTCATTTTAAAAAAAATAAAGCATTTAGAAGAAGATAAACATATTTTAATGGACGTTGAAAATAGAAGTTTGTGAAAGACGTCTAAAACAAACACAATAACAACATCCAAATTACCCTACATTTAAATTACCCTTCTGTTCAACATCATGCACCATTAACATGATTTGAAATCTCGCAAACAATCATCTTATTACAGCTTCATGTTATGCAATAGTTCATATTGCTCTTTGATTATAAATAACATACATGTTAAATAGTTGAGCTGGAAATCATATGTGTAAATAAAATTTGACTAAAATTTTAGTTTTGCCTTTTGTTGTTGATTTGGTAATGAATGAATTATGATTGTTAGTCGCTGGTATAACTTATCAGTATACCTTTAACACATTATAATATCATGTCATCATGTATATGTATAGAATCATGTATATGTATAGAATAGACTTTAACGTTCATGTTCAACTGCATTACTGCTAACAATAACAAGGATCTAGAAATTATGGAATTCAAGATCCTAAAATTAAGAATAAATTTACATGATCATTACGTTCGAAAGCAATCAAAGAAGGAGTATCTCGTTTAAAACAAAATTTAGTTGGAGTTTCTAATGTTGTTTCTAAGTATTTTATGTCCTGACTTAGTGACTTATTTATTTTACAAATTGAATATTTATTATTATTATTTTTTATTTTTATTTTTTTAATCTTTAATATTTGTGACTTATTTCTAAATTTATTGCATTTACTTAGTAATTTATTTAGTTTACTACGTATAAATAATCTTTTTATTTTTTAATACAAAACGCATCGCGTCCAAAATGCGCTCGCATTCGCAACACGCATCACGCATCGGCCTCTGGGACCTTTAACGCATCGGATCGCAAAACGTAATTTTAAACCAAGCTTGCAATACTAGGTTTATATTTCATGACATCCCTTTGCAAAAATTGCAATCATCAAGGGGGAGCACATTCGTCTCTTAGACGATATCTTTTGCAAACTTACTTCCAAACAAACTTGATTAGTATCATTTACTTGACTCCCTTACATAGGGATGGACTCGTCAAGGGGGAGTAAAGACGAGATCCTTTCCCGTTATTTGCTCTCTATTTCTTTTTACTTTTAATTCTTTCACATGTTTTTCTTAAAAACAATGTCTTGCCTTCCTTCAAACACTTTTTGTTTCGACAAAAAGGGGAGAAGAAAGTAAAAACTACAAATTCAAACTTTTACGAATTTCAGCTTTTCCTTAAAATAATTTTATGTTTTGTCATTAACAAAAAAGGGGATATTGTTAATACAAATAAGCCGTAAAAAATTTTATTTATATTTTTCGATCTTCTAATGTTTTTTCAATAACAAACGTAAAATCATTTTAATGAAACAAATAGAATACGTAAATAGTTTGAGTTAATAGTTTCCTAACACATTTACGTTTTCACATAAAACACTAAAACAAGTATAAGTGATTTTATGATTTAGATACATATGTACAACAACTAGTGTTTACATATTGGGTTAGCATATGCTTAAACTAAGTATACTAAAATGGGTAAAAACAAGTATATACTAAATGGGTAAAAACAAGTATATACTAAATGGGTAAAAACTAGAAAATGGTATTGACCCATAACCTATGGTTTTATATATACCACTTAACCAAGTTCATTGTATCTAGAAAGAAAACCATGGATCAACCCATAACCCATGACCAATGACCCATAACCAAAAATACCCATGGGCAAAGAGGAGCGTTCCATGGATCCCTAGCTTTGTGCTAGCCGGATCCCAAGTGGAAGGGATCCGTGGGATCCGGGGAACAGTAGAGAATTTTCTCTATAAATAGAGAGCCATTTCTTCCTTTCTACTCATGTTTTTACACACATACTTCCCCAAGTATTCTAACCCTCTAACCTCAGATCCAAGTGATCTATTTAGTTTGTCTTTTGCTTTTGTGTGATCTTTTAGGTTCCTCTTAAAGGCAAGATCACCACTTCTTGAAGACGTGCAAGCTCAAGTCCATGAGTTGTCATGCTTCGTCATCATCAAGACAACTTAGGTTCTCTTGTTGATAGTTCTTCCTTTCTCCATAGATGTTGGGTTGAAGGCATTGGTGAAGAATGCCGAAAGTGTCAAAATGAAAGCATTAGTGCAAGGTGCTCATCATCCGTGTCAAAGCATTAAGTGAAGAATGCTAAAGGTGTCAAGACGAAGGCATTAGTGAAGGGTGCCAAGCGTTGTGTCAAAAGGCATTAGTGAAAGATGCCGAAGAATCAAATCAAGTCGCATTTAGGAAGAATGCCAAGGTTGTATAATCGATGAGGTGCATCGTTATACATATAAGTATTTATTTATTTCCAAGGATGGTGATATCCTTGATGATGGTGTAACAAGGAGTTGATCTCCTTTGATATTAGGTGTTGTGTTGTGAAGGGTAGTAGTTCCTCTATAGTAATGGAACTAGGTGCTTAGCCTAGTACCTAATAAAGGGTAGGCGACGTTGTGATAGGATTAGTTCTCCTTGGTGTGAAAGAACTCGGTGGTTAGCCTAGCACCGTATAAAGGGTAGGCGATGTTGTGTTAGGTGTGGTTCGCCTTGGTGTGAAGGAACTCGGTATTTAGCTTTGTACCGGAAAAAGGTTAAGCAACGTTGTGAAGGCTTCTCCGCCATAAGGAGTTGGTGTAGTGCTTACGAACTCTCGAGTAGGTGACTCGGGGAATGGAGTAGGGCAAGGAAGGTGTCCTTGTAGCCGAACCACTATAAATAACTTGTGTCGTGGTGATGTGCTTCTTACTCTTTATCTTTCATTACACGTTTATATATCTATCTATCAATGTCCAACATAAACAACCAAATAGATTGACATAAGTCGATCTAAATATTTAAAAGGAAGTTTTAAATTGGTAAAACTATTCAACCCCCCTTCTAGTTTTCTACAAGTTGAATAAAATGAATCGTGTTGATTCTAGTATTAGCTATAAGCGTACTGTAATTAATTCGAATTCTGCTACTATTCGCAAACCATGTAATGATGATTGTTTGCATTTTGTTACTAATATTGAATGTGGTGTGAATGATTTGATGAATGCCATTAAATGCCCTGTTAAAACTATTAATGCAAAAAATCAAGCTAAGAAGGCTAAACGGCAATGGCGAAAGAAAGTTAGAAAATAGTTGAAACCCACAGGAAGGAAATTTAGTAATATAGGTTATCAATGGATACCTACTGGGCTTAAGGTTAACGAGTTGTGCCCTAAAATTGCTTAGCCAATGCCCACTAGAAAATGGATGCCTACTGGTAGAACTATTCCCTTAAGAAGTGAACATACTTTGAATAGGACAAATATGAACACTAGCACTGCATCTATTTCTAATGATTCCATTGTTTCTACTTCTGATGTCGGTGTTCCAATCACTGTTACTAACTAAGTGGAACCCATTCTTGCATGGGGATCCCAATTATCCAGTTATCCATTCTTGTCTGTGTTCAACTGCAGATCGTTCAAATCGTTCTGTGGTACCTGGACTCAGGCTGTTCCAAGCATATGACTGGAGACCGGTCGCGGCTCATGAACTTCATGAGTAAATTCATCGGAACAGTGAGATTCAGAAATGATCATTTTGGTACTATTATGGGTTATGAAGATTACGTGGTTGGAGATAGTGTGATTTCCAGGGTATATTATGTTGAAGGACTTGGACATAATCTATTTTCTGTTGGAAAATTTTGTGACTCTGACTTAGAAGTGGCCTTCAGAAAACATACTTGCTTTGTTAGAGATCTTGATAGTGTCGAACTTCTCAGAGGAACTCGTGGTTCAAACCTATACACCATCTCTATCGAACACATGATGAAAGCTTCACCCATCTGCCTGATGTCAAAGGCTTGTAAAACTAAGTCATAGGTATGGCACCGTCGTCTCAATCACTTGAACTTTGGTACCATAAACAATCTTTCCAGAAAGGACTTAGTAAGAGGACTACCTAGACTTAAGTATGAAAAAGATCATCTTTGTTCAGCATGTCCATTGGGAAAAAGCAAGAATAATGCGCATAAACCCAAACCTACAAATTATGTTATGGAAGTTCTACATACCATTCACATTGATTTATGTGGACCCATGAGAGTGCAAACGATTAATGGGAAGAAATATGTGTTAGTTGTGGTTGATGACTACTCCCGATTCACTTGGGTTAAGTTTTTGAGAACAAAGGATGAAACTCCAGATGTCATCATTAAACTTATGAATTTCACGATTAACAAAACGGTTAGAATCGTCCGATCAGACAATGGAACTGAGTTTGTTAATAAAGAACAAAATGAATTTTATGAAAGTATTGGAATCAATCCTCAAAGAAGTGTTCCACGATCTCCTCAACAGAACGGTGTAGTTGAAAGACGAAATCGAACTCTTGTGGAAGCCGCAAGAACAATGCTGATTTACTCAAAGGTTCCAATGTTTCTATGGGCTGAAGCTATTGCCACAGCATGCTACACTCAAAATCGATCCCTTATCCACACATCTCATAGAAAGACTCCGTATGAACTAGTCCACAATCGAAAACCTGATCTATCATACCTTCGTGTGTTTGGTGCGTTATGTTACCCAACTAATGACGGTCAAGATTTAGGTAAACTGAAAGCTAAAGCAGATATTGGAGTATTTGTAGGATATGCACCAACCAGAAAAGGTTACCGAATCTACAACAAGAGAACCCGAAATATCATGGAAACAATTCACATTACGTTCGATGAGCTGACCGGACAAATGGCACCACGACAATCCAGTTCTGGACCCGCACTTCAAAACAGTCCCATTGGTTCATCCCTTGTACCTAATTCCTCTCCAGCAACTCCATATGTACCTCCATCTGAAGATGATTTGAAGAAATTTTTTGATCTAATGTTTGATGAACATTATGAGCCAAATGCCAATGATCTGTCAATTCCAACAACAGAGGTTGCTTCTAGCCCTATCAATGAAGTTAACCCTTCAGTTACGATGTCATTAAGTCAAGAAGCGCCTGCTGTTGATTACTCCGTCTCATCAACAAACCTTCAATCATCTAGTGTACATCATGGAATTGTGTCTGGCACCCTGGATGAAGTTAATCCCTTTGCTACTCCCGAAGATGCTCCATTTAAAACATATTTGCTCCTGAATCATCATCAGAACCATCTTCATCAGGAGATATCGACTCTGCTACTTCAGTTCCACAACAACAACCACATGGACACCTCAGAAAATGGACACATGATCATCCATTAGACAACATCATTGGAAACCCCTCTCATCCAGTATCCACACGGAAACAACTTGCAACCGATGCCTTATGGTGCTTCTTCAACTCCGTACTCTCTAAGATCGAATCAAAAGATGTTAAAACCGCCATGAATGAAGATAGCTGGTTCTATGCCATGCAAGAAGAAATTCATGAGTTTGATCGACTTGATGTATGGGAATTAGTACCTGCTCCAGATTGTGCTATGATCATTGCTCTAAAATGGATCTTCAAAGTGAAACTTGATGAGCATGGTAATGTTTTAAAGAACAAGGCTCGATTGGTTGCAAAAGGATACCGTCAAGAGGAGGCTATTGACTTTGAAGAATCATTTGCTCCTGTTGCTCATATCGAGGCTATCAGAATCTTCTTGGCTAATGCTGCTAGCAAGAATATGGTTGTATATCAGATGGATGTGAAAACAGCCTTTCTGAATGGAGATTTGAAAGAGGTGGTTTACGTCAGCCAGCCAGAGGGTTTTGTGAATCCAGAGCATCCTAATCATGTCTATCGCTTGAAAAAGGCCCTTTATAGTTTGAAGCAAGCTCCTAGATCATGGTATGATATGCTATCAAAGGAGCAGTTGATCCGACATTGTTCACCAGAAAGTCAGGCAAACATTTAATTCATGTTCAAATATATGTTGATGATATTATCTTTTCCTCGACTGACCCTAATGAGTGTGACCGTTTTTCAAATTAAATGGGTTCTAAATTTCAAATGTCAATGATGGGACAAATGTCATTTTTCTTGGGATTGTAAATTTCACAAAGTCCCGGAGGCATTTTTATTAATCAATCTAAATATGCAAATGAGATTTTAAAGAAATTTGGATTTGATTCTTGTGACCCTGTTGACACTCCCATGATTGAGCGTACTAAACTGGATGAGGACCACTCAGGGATCATGGTAGACCAAACGAAATATCATAGTATGATTGGATCCCTGATGTCCCTCATAACTAGTAGACCAGACATCTTGTTCGCTATTTGCATGTGTGCTAGATACCAGGCAAAGCCTACCAAAAAGAACCTTGAAGTGGTTAAACGGGTCTTTCGGTATCTCCAAGGAACCATCAACATGGGACTTTGGTACCAGAAGGACATCGGTATGTCACTAACAGCCTATGCAGATGTTGATCATGCAGGATGTCAAGATACATGTCGAAGTACGTCTGGAGGTGCTCAGTTTTTGGGTGATAAGCTTGTGAGCTGGTCTTCAAAGAAGCAAATGAGTACTTCTATTTCCTCTACAGAGGCTGAATACATAGCCATGTGATCTTTTTGTGCTCAAATCCTATGGATGAGATCCAAAGTATCTGACTATGGCTTTGAATTCAACAAAATCCCTCTGTACTGTGACAATAAAAGTGCTATTGCTCTCTCATGCAATAATGTACAACACTCAAGAGCAAAGCACATCGACATTCGACATCATTTCATCAGGGAGCAAGTTGAAAACGGTGTGGTGGAACTATACTTTGTGAGGACTGTATACCAGTTAGTAGATATCTTCACCAAAGCTCTTCCTAGAGAACGTTTTGAGTTTATCCTTCCACGACTTGGTCTTAAGAGCCTACAACCGGAAACACTCAAACGTCTTCAAGAGGAAGAAGAGGAGTAAAAGGTTTTCCTTCATCTATCTCTTGTAAATATCTATTCGAAAAACAAAATACAAAATTACAAAACCTTCAAAAAGCAAATAGAAAATGTAGGACCTTAGTTTTATCAACCTTATCACAAACCCAACACAAATACCACGTTAACACAAACAACACAAACACAAGCTTAGAAATAAGATGAGAAAGATGGTGACTTGATGATATAGAATCCGTGTATGATGTGAGAAGAGATAAACACAAGATGTTGTATATTCAATAAAGAAAAATACACACACACACTTTCAAGCACACCCCTCAAATGACCATTTGAGGGGTATTTATAGGTGGAATACATGAAAACCTAAAAGGCTTTCCTATGGGCTTTTCGTGGGTTGGACATGGGCTTAGGATGCTTAAGCTTATACACGGCTTAGCATACCTTAACATTTAACCAATTAGCTTAGCCCAGTCCACGAGCCCGTTGACTATTCTATCACGATATCTAACACACGATACAAAGTTCCTAATCGTGAATGACCATCACTTCTAATAAAGCTATTAAGGCTAACAATCTCCCCCTAAGGGGTGGTCATTCAAACGATGCTCCACTTGATTAGGTCTCTACTTTTCTTGAGCTAGGACTTTGTGTGTAGATAATGAATAGTCTTGATTCTTTGTTCCTTCATGCTTTGAGACCAGATAATGTGGTTGTTTGCCATTGTCAACTTCGTTGGTTAGGTGTCTCCATGTCATTCTCCACTTCTTTCTCCACCATGCTCACACTTCTATTTGTCTTTTGGTTACCAATGATGTTGTTCTGGAGTCTTTAAACTTTGTAGATTCTTTGACATTGACGAAGAATCATCTCCTTTGATTATGATGAGAACTTTCATGTGTTGTTGGTATGAGCATGTGGCGAGTCTGCACGATCCATCCGCTCCAGAGCTTCCATAAGAAGAAAACATAAAACATTGTTAGTAATAAGCGGATTCCGGCACTTACAAGTTTGAATTTCGAGGGTGTTAACAGCATAGTGTGAAAACACATCTCTAATTCTCACAGAGGCCGTTCCTGAACAGGAGTCCCACAAGTGAAATAACGCGATATACCGAAGTACATCTACAGTTCAGATGAGTCGCTGAGGTACACCGAAGCATCACCCCACGACTGTAGACCGTTTGAGACACACTAAGCGTAATCCACGGAGAATTACCGAAGTGACCTGCTGTCAGGGCTGCTTGATGTTGACCCTGGCAGGAGTTTCCATTCAATCATTGAAGATCACAGATGTGAAACTTCTCATAAATGTTCTGGCAGATTGCTAAGATCTGCGTAGGACTCTATAATATATCACTTTTGTCCTTATTGATGAACAACAAGCGATGTCATGTCATGTGTTCCTATGAGATCTTTTGATGAATCTCGTGGCTCTAGACTCAATAGTGCATTTTGGTTTTCTTGAGCGGAGACTAGGGAGAGGGTCTCCTTCTTCAATACCAACGATCTCTAAGAGAAAGTCAATAGATTATGTAGGGTTCCCAGTGAGAATGAAACAAATCCCTTTTGAGAGGAATTGAGTGGCTAGAAGGTTTAGTGCAGTGCGTCACTGGGTCCATGACATCTTTTTCTTCAATACCAGTGTCATCTAGTGACAACCAGTAGCATATGTATTGAACTCGGTTTCTGCCCTAAGGTTGAATATGGAGGGCTATTTCTTTTCACCCTTTTTCATTACATTTCTTTTTAATTCTTCAACCCCTTCTTTCTCCTTTCTCACATTACTCCTTTTTTCAATCATACCTAAGGACTTCTAGTTCTAAACTATTGGTGATGTCCTTGGGTAGATCCCTCCGGCTCTGGCGGATCATAGGACGAATTTCCTATTCTTAGTCACCTTATAACTCCATGACTGTCCTATTATTGCCATAAAACCACTTTTCCTTGAAAATCTCTCAGAGTGTTTATGATAGAAAACATGTTTGAAACACTCCGTGAGTTTTATATTTTCATAAACACTCCCCCTTCACATGTGCTCATAAGTTTTGACAGAAATCTGCACATAGAGGGTAGAGTTCGCACTTTTTGAATTGATCGACTTTAAATGAACTAGACCGATTCGAGACACGTTTACATCACTAGAGAACTAGCTTGAAATTATTACCCGTCCTGGTCAAGTCATAGAAAGTTTCTCGAGATGGTACATGATTGCTCGTCAATTCATTGGTTTCGTCTGAGTCGAGCTCATTTTGAGATTCAAACCACGATCATTAAACATTTTTAATCACATTTTAATCACGTCTCCTCCCCCTCAAAAATAGCATATTCGTGATATTTTTGATATCAACGGATTAAACAACATTTAGAATCTTTTGGGGAGACAAACGGATTTGATTTAAGCATGAATTTGGAACATTTTGTTTTATACTCCCCCTTTAATAAAGCATAATCAATTAAAGGGTTTTAGAGGGAGTTATCTTGAGCACAAACTATTTGAAAGATTTTGAAAATCTTTTTGAACAATCTTGAAAAAGGTGCTCAAGATGATGATGATTTCTCACCATTTTTAAATGTAGTGCACTGAAGCGTACACCTCATTTTTCGATCAAAGCACGAGTTTTGATTTGAAAATAATCAAAAGTCATCATTTTAGTCCGGGTTTCGTACTGATGTATACGAAAGCCATTATTAAAGAAATTTTGAGAAACGACATGTTTTGGAAAACATTAAAGAACACTCGCTCAAGCATCTGTACATGCCCGTATCATTGTTGAATGACATTTCTAGATGCGTACATAATATCGATTATACGAGAGACATGTCGTGAGAAGAATATTTTTGGATTTTTGATTTTATATTGTTTTTGTATTTTTGAAAATTTTATATTTTTATATTTTGCTTTTGTTGGTTTTTCAAATTTTGTATTTTTTTTTTTCAAAAATATTTACAGCGAAGCTTTTTGGAAAATCATTTTCAAGAAGATTCGAGAAGATGTTCTAATTCCTCAGGGGTTAGGCTTCGCATTCCAATTCGACGAACTAAATACTCAAACCTTTCTTTTGGAAGGGCTTTAGCTAAAAGATCGGCGAGTTGGTAATCAGTCTTCACGAAAAATAATTCAACAGTACCATTTTCGACGTACTCTTTGATGAAATGGTAGTGGACTCTGATATGCTTAGTCTTTGAGTGATGAACAGGATTGCATGATATGGCTATGGCACTTTTCGAGTCACAATACATAGGTATTTTATCGAAAGTAAAGCCATAATCTGTGAGTTGTGTTCTCATCCATAGAACTTGAGCACAACACGCAGATAGAGACACATACTCAGCTTCAGCGGTTGATAGTGCAGTGCAATCTTGTTTCTTTGAAGACCAGCTGACTAACTTTTCACCCAAAAATTGTGCTCCTCCAGATGTACTTTTTGCTGTAACTTGATCACCTGCGTGGTCCGCATCTGAAAAGGCAATTAGATCAAATCCGGATTCCTTCGGATACCAAAGTCCCATGTGAATGGATGTCTTCAGGTACCGAAAGATCCTTTTAACCTCTTTGAGGTGCAGTTCGGTAGGCTTTGCCTGAAACCGTGCTAATAAGCAAACAGCAAAATGAATATCTGGTCGACTAGCAGTAAGATACATGAGAGAACCAATCATGCTCCGATATTTCTTCGGATCAATAGGTTTCCCAAACAAATCGGCTCCAATTTTTGGTGATGTTACCATTGGTGTTCCGACCGAATCACAATTGTCCATACCATGATTTTTCAAAATCTCAGTTGTGTACTTAGCTTGATTTATAAAAGTTCCACGAGGGGACTGGTGTATTTGTAAACCAAGAAAGAATTTTAGTTCCCCCATCATGGACATTTCAAATTTGCTTTTCATGAGATTTTCAAAATGTTTTGAAAGTTTTGGATTAGTGGACCCAAAGATGATGTCGTCCACGTAAATCTGAACAATCAAAATGTCGTTTTTGCATTTTTGTGTAAACAAGGTAGGATCAACTGTTCCTTTGGTGAAATTGTTTTGGATAAGGAAAGAGGACAGTTCGTCATACCACGCTCGCGGAGCTTGTTTCAAACCATATATAGCCTTTTTGAGTTTGTAGACGTAGTCTGGATGTTCCATGTCTATGAAGCCTTCTGGCTGACTCACGTACACTTCTTCTTTCAGAGTTCCATTCAAGAACGCGGTCTTAATGTCCATCTGATAAACCGTGATGTTTTTGTGAGCTGCATAGGCCAAGAATATCCTGACTGCTTCAAGTCTAGCTACCGGCGCGAATGACTCTTCAAAGTCTATCCCTTCCTCTTGTCTGTATCCTTTGGCCACAAGACGAGCTTTGTTGCGAATTACAGTCATTTCTTCATCCCGTTTGTTCTTCCATAACCATTTAAGATCAATGACTCGAACGTCAATGGGTCTTGGAACCTTTTCCCATGAGTCATGTAGACGGTATTGAAGAAGTTCCTCCTGCATTGCTTCTATCCATGCGGGATCTGCCATTGCCTCGCGAATGTTCTTTGGCTCTAGATTGCTAATTGAGCAAAGGTAAATGCACAAGTCGCAATCGGTGGCAAGTTGGCGTCTCGTCTGAATTGGCCTTGAAGGTTCACCAATAACTTGTTCAATTGGGTGGTCTTTTGTCCACTTTAGAGTAGAAGGATACCGTTGGTTATACGTATGCGAGTTAGATGGTTCTCGTAAGCGTGAAGAAGATTCAGTTGATTCCGTAGCAAACGGGTTTTCAAATAAGTCTTCATCTAACGTTGCATCGTTCTGGTTTTGGTTTTGCTCATCAACTGCTGGTAGAACGGGTGCAATAACTGTAGTAGATGTAGATGATGTTGATGGAGTTGGTGCATTGGTTTCGACCATTGTAGATGCATCTTCTGTTGGTGGTGAAGGATGATTTTGAGCGGGTGCAGCGGAATGATGGTTTGATGCATTTGTCGAAGTTCCACCATAATATTCATCGAACATTAACTCGAAGAAATTCTCCCATTCTTGTTCTGTAGGTTTGTCAAATGAAGTTGATTGAGCTCTTTGAGGTACGAGTCCTGAACTGATGTGTCCAGAAGTCTGTCGGTTTAGTGCAGGTTCTAGAGCGAGTCTCTCAGAAGCCATGTGTGAAAGTTCATCAAATTTCACATTCATCGTCTCCGTGATCCTCCTAGTTCTCCTGTTATACACCCTGAATGCCCTCGAGTTATCTGAATATCCAATGAAGATTCCAATATCACCTTTAGCTTTCAATTTTCCAAGATCTTCTCTGTCATTCGTTGGATAGCACAAAGCGCCAAACACGTGAAAGTAAGAGATATCAGGTTTTCTGTTGTTCACAAGCTCATACGGGGTTTTATTGAATCTAGGATGGATTAGGGATCGGTTCTGAGTGAAACAAGCAGTGGCAACAGCATCAGCCCATAGAAATAACGGTGCACTAGAATAGATTAGCATTGTGCGAGCAGCTTCCACAAGAGTTCTATTTCTTCTTTCAACTACCCCATTCTGCTGTGGAGTTCTAACAACTGATGTTTGATGAGTAATTCCAACATCTTCAAAATAAGTTCTTAACTCCTGATTTGTGAATTCTTGTAACACCCCCAAAATCACAATGTGACAGCGGAAGACTATTTGGGGTATTACTTAGAGGATCATAGTCATAAGTTATAGAAAACGGCTCTAAAGAGACGTTTTAATAAAAAGTAGTTACCATTTCATAGAACTCAGCGTTTTGGAAACACAAAAGGGAATACCACATGATTTGAAGTTACACAAAAGATTGTTTAAATATTTACGAAATGATAACTTTAATTGAAAACAACACCACTTCAAGTGTCCCACGACATTCGCTCCACGCCTTCATGATATTTTAATTAGTACCTGAGATGAACATGCTTAAAAGTCAACAAAAGTTGAGTGATATTCATAGGTTTAAATAATAACTTGAACACAAGTAAGAGATGATAATTGCTTCGAATACAATCACCATGGAAAACATAGATTATTATTATGCACTAAGCTCATGACACCAAACTAACTGCATACACCTAATTACTGGTGTAAGTAATAATATTGCCCTCAGAGATGGAATTGCCAATTCCATAGTTAACCAAATATAGTGCGCCCCGGTTATTTCCGATAACCGAGTCGGGGTCGTTAATTCCCATAGTACTATCCACAATATTCGCGTTCACTAGCAAGTGATTAATGGTTCATGATGTAAGGGACTTATGGCAGGCAACTTAGGCTATAATAATAATGATCAGATAAGCATACAGTTTAAGAAAAGACTTGTGTTCTAGTTTATAGCATGCATCTCCCTCGCGGGGTTTGAAATAAATAAGTAAAGGCGAGGCTATGAACTCACCTTTGCAAATGGTATCCGAGTAGTGTAAGGTCAAGTAGTTTGAGCACGAAGTACCGTCACGCGACCTATAATTAGCTTGGCAAGTCTTAGTTTATTGTTTTTATTCATGACTTAGTGTATTTAAAACGGTTGAAGCATTCTCGAGAGTTTGTGTTTATTAACGCTTATGTGGCAACGGTTAAGTTTAAATAAGTTTCGAAATGCTTATAACTCTTTGGCTCTTGGAAAAGTGAGTGGGACATTTTACGAAGCATTCGTATAAGAGTTGGCTCGAGTATATTTATTAAAGTGGAAATATTTATAAATCAACTTATATTTATTTGATTTTGTTTAGTTTTGAAAAGTATATATATATATGTACAATATATATTTTATCGAAGTTGCGGGAAAATATTATACTTAGCAAAGTATAATATTTTCTAGTTTATGCAAATGTGGTTGTCAAATAGAAATATGTACCAATTTTATTTATGTGACGAAGACTTGTAGAAAATATAAATTTATTATCTTTTAGAAGTTCTTAGGATGTGAAGCGTTAAGTGTAGAACTCGGAGGGATCAAAGTTGTAAAGATTCATATAAATTTCAAACTTTATAAGGATTTTAAGAAAATGTGTTAAGTGGTTCAAAGTCGAGGGTTGAAATCGTAGATATCAATATTAGTTTACAAGGCTTATAAGAGATCTTGAGAAATATGATAAGAGGTGCGAAGTTTGGGGACTAGTTTTGTCAAAATACCAAAGTTACAATTATAACACAAAAAAAATGGGTAATTGCCGTGAGGCAGTTTCGAACCCACAACCTCTCCTGCCAACAGACAGCGCTCCCACCAACTGAGCCAAGGGCCTTTTGTGTTGGGTTTCTCAGCTTAGTTCTATTTAATGAGTATTCCAACTGTTTCATATTTGATATGCAATTCTTCACAGTAGCCATGTTCGAAACTTTTGCATGCATATGCATTACTTCTTCTTATATTCTTTAAGTTGCATGAAAGTTTTTAAGGTGCAACTATATATGTCGAGAGTCATAGATCATTCGAGAAATACATTCTTAGATTTTGCAAGATTAGAGCTAATAATAGATACTAACATGTAGTATTAATGTAGTATATATGTATCTTTAAAGAATCAAGGTAAGCACAAGGTTAATATTTAGAATCCTTAATGTGATGAGGAGTGTGTGTCGAGTGAGTATAGGAACAATCTAAGTCTCACATTTGCGTTTATTGTTAGTTTCGAAATAGGTTAACAACAAAACGAGTTTCTATCCATTCAAGTTTATTAGTTAGTTTCGAAATGGGTTGTCAACGAAACGAGTTTCTATCCACTCAAGTTTATTAATGTGTTCCGAAATGTTGTTGGTTTCGAAATGTAGATGGTTTTCAAAATGGGTTGACAACGTAGCTTGTTATAATGAGATCGTGTACAAGTGTTGTGACAATGCTTCGATGTGTTTTAAATAGTTAAGAAACTACATCGTCTTATATACGGAAAAAGAAAAGAGGAAGGACTTACGACACCAAGAATGGTGGTGGAGAATACGTGTAGACAAGAATGATAACCAAGAAACCCGATATGCTTTCCAAAGTGAACCCGACTACCTTGCTCCTAAAACCCTTATGCTTGTTAACAAGTAACCTTAGTTTTTCCTTTGAGGGTTTGGAAGTTTAATGAGTTTGAAGAGGGTGTGGAAGAGTAAGAGTGTCGACGTGAGCTAGAGTAAACCAAGAGAAAACCAAACTTCCAATGCTATACTTTGCATACACTTAGAGGTTTTTGAATGAAATTTTTGTAAATGAGATATGTGATGAGCATTGTGGCTCGTGGGTTTTTAAGAAGAAAGGAAGAAGAAAACCTTTTGGTTAAAGACCAAGAGTCTTGTTGAGCATTGGTACATGAGACTTGATTATACTACAACCTAGGAAGTATTCTAAGAAACAAGCAAATGGTCTTGGCTTTTTGAGTGGTATTCGGCTGCTACAAGGACAAGAAGAAGATGAGATGAGTTGTGTGCATGGGGAACATGTTTCCTTTTGTCTCAAAAGTCAACTTATCTAGATACATGATGGATTTTAAGTTTATTTCACTAACAAAGTTTCAAGGTTAGTGTATTTACAAGGTTTTGGATGAGATGGGGGTACTTGTGGGTACATTCGGTTACAAGAAAAGAAAGAAAGGAAAAGACCTCAAATTTTCGTTATGTATATCGTGTCCCGTTTGAGCTTAAATGTGAGTCACGGTGTCCCGGTTTGATGTTTTTGACTAACGTGTAATATATATATTTAGCATGTTTTTATAAAGGTAACTAAAAAATATAAAAATAAAAATAAAATATTAATTCTAACTCGTAGAAATATTTATTTGACTTTAGCCATAATTAATTTAGTGTCGGTACGCGTGCGGCTCGTAAGACAAGAAAATTCCTTGTGAGACTGATTTCAGTTATCAGTAAATATCGGGCATGATTAAATGAGACTACTCGGAGTTGCATAAATTTTTATGCAATAAAATGAAGCGTACATGCTAAAATGCTCAAATAAGTTTTGATAAACAATCTAGTTTATTAATACGAAGGTTGATGATAGTGAAATTTTACAGGTGGCTACAGTACCAACCCCTTAAGAGAATTCCGTCCGCGGAATTTTAGTTTACAGTGGTTGTCAGATTTGAATTTGCAAAGAGATGTGGGTACTTTACACGCATGGTGTCTTCGCGCTCCCACGTGTACTCCGGTCCTCTCTTGGAGTTCCATCTAACTTTGACGATAGGGATGCGACTTTGCTTAAGTCGCTTGACTTCCCTATCCATGATTTCAATTGGTTCTTCGACAAAGTTGAGCTTGTCATCGAGTTTAATCTCTTTTAGTGAAACGACAAGAGATTCGTCCGACAAGCATTTCTTCAGATTTGAGACGTGAAAGGTAGGATGAACTCTACTAAGTTCTTCCGGGAGATCAAGTTTGAAAGCAACCGGGCCGATTCTTTCGAGAATCTTGAAAGGGCCAATGTATCGAGGGTGTAACTTTCCTCGTTTTCCGAATCGAACTTTTCCTTTCCAAGGTGATACTTTCAACATGACTCGATCAGCAACTTGAAATTCCATGGGTTTCCTTCTAACATCAGCATAACTCTTTTGTCGATCTCTAGCAGCTTGAAGTCGTTGACGAATTTGTACAATCTTTTCGGTTGTTTCTTGGACAAGCTCAGGTCCAGTGAGTTGGGCATCTCCAACCTCGGCCCAGCAAACAGGTGATCGACACTTTCGACCATATAGAGCCTCGAATGGGGCTGCCTTGATGCTAGCGTGGTAACTATTGTTGTAGGAGAATTCCGCCAACGGTAAGTGTTTATCCCAACCTTTTCCAAACTCGATCACGCAAGCTCGAAGCATGTCTTCCAAGGTTTGGATAGTCCTTTCGCTTTGGCCATCGGTTTGAGGGTGATATGCGGTACTCATATCCAAACGAGTACCTAAAGCCTTTTGAAGAGATTTCCAGAAGTGTGAAGTAAAACGACTGTCACGATCAGAAATGATGGAAATTGGTACTCCATGACGGGATACAATTTCCTTTAGGTATAGTTGAGCAAGGGTTTCCATTTCATCATTCTCCTTGATGGGTAGGAAATGAGCGGATTTGGTAAGGCGATCAATGATGACCCAAATGGTGTCGTAACCTCTAGCAGTCTTTGGCAGTTTGGTTATAAAATCCATAGTGATTCTCTCCCACTTCCAAACTGGGAGTTCAGGTTGAGTTAACAATCCGGAAGGTTTTTGACATTCAGCTTTGACTCGAGAACAGGTGAGACATTTCCCAACGTACGTTGCAATTTCAGCTTTCATGTTTAGCCACCAATAAAGCTTCTTGAGATCTTGGTACATTTTTTCGGATCCCGGGTGAATGGAATATTTAGACTTGTGAGACTCATGCATGATGAGTTCCCGTATTCCTCCATAAAGTGGTATCCAACTTCTATCGCCAAAACATAAAGTTCCATCCGATCTTTGCGCAAAACCGTTCTTGTTTTCCGGCATTCCAAAGATTCTTTCGTTGGGACGGTTTTCAGGTTTGAGAGCTTCAGCTTGAGCTTCAAGGATTTTTGATGGAAGGGGTGACTTAATTGTCATTCCCAAGGATCTTACTCGAAGAGGTTTAGGTCGATCCTTTCGACTAAGAGCATCAGCCACGACATTTGCTTTTCCAGGGTGATAACGGATTTCACAGTCGTAATCACTAAGCAATTCTAGCCATCGGCGTTGTCGCATGTTTAACTCCTTTTGATCAAGAATGTGTTGGAGACTTTTATGATCAGTGAACACCGTACACTTGGTCCCATATAGGTAATGTCTCCATATTTTGAGAGCGAAAACCACGGCTCCTAATTCCAAGTCATGGGTAGTGTAGTTCTTTTCGTGAGTTTTGAGTTGTCGCGAAGCATAAGCGATCACCTTGTTTCTTTGCATCAATACCGCACCTAACCCTAGGTGTGATGCATCACAGTAGACCACAAAATCTTCCACTCCATCGGGTAAGGCTAAGATAGGGGCTTCGCAAATCTTTTGTTTCAAGAGTTGAAAGGCTAACTCTTGTTCCTCACCCCAGTCAAAATTCTTCTTTTTCTGGGTTAACTCCGTTAGAGGTTTAGCGATTTTCGAGAATCCTTCGATAAATCTTCGATAGTAACCTGCAAGACCTAAGAATTGGCGTATTTCGGTACGAGTAGTAGGGGATGACCAATCTTTGACAGCTTCGATTTTTGAAGGATCAACATGAAGACCATTACTATCTATCACGTGACCAAGGAATTGAACTTTTTGAATCCAAAAGTCGCACTTTGAAAACTTAGCATACAATTCTTCTTTCTTGAGTAGCTCTAGAATGGCTTTCAAGTGTTCCGCATGCTCTTCCATGTTGCGGGAGTAAATGAGAATGTCGTCGATAAACACAATCACAAATTTGTCCAAGTAAGGTTTACACACTCGGTTCATTAGGTCCATAAATACCGCCGGTGCGTTTGTCAAACCAAATGGCATCACTTGGAACTCATAGTGGCCATATCGTGTTCGGAAAGCAGTTTTTGGAATATCTCCTTCTCTAACTCTCAGTTGGTGATACCCAGATCTCAGATCAATCTTGGAGTAGAAGCTTGACCCTTGCAGTTGATCAAACAAATCATCAATTCTAGGCAATGGATATCGGTTCTTCACCGTTAGCTTGTTCAGCTCACGGTAATCGATACACATACGGAAAGATCCGTCCTTCTTTTTGACAAATAAGACCGGAGCTCCCCAAGGCGAAGAACTCGGTCGAATGAATCCTTTTTCGGACAATTCTTGAAGTTGGTCGGACAATTCTTGTAGTTCAGAGGGTGCCAATCTATAAGGTGCTCGTGCCACGGGTGCCGCTCCCGGCATTAGCTCGATTTGAAACTCTACTTGCCGAATCGGAGGAAGACCAGGCAAGTCTTCAGGAAATACTTCGGGAAAGTCCCTAGCCACGGGAACGTCTTTTAGTTGTTTCTCATCCGCTTTCTTCTTCTCCGTTACTTGTGCTAGAAAAATGTGGCATCCTTTTTCTATGTACTTTGCAGTTTTGACGCACGAGATGATATTCAATCGGGTTTTACTACGATCACCCCGAATGATTAGAGTTTTGCCATTGAGAGGAAGGTGAACCACTTTCTCGTCACAGATGATTCTTGCACGATTCTTGGATAGCCAATCCATGCCAATGACAGCATCGAAGCTACCAAGTTGGATAGGCATAAGGTCTATATCGAACGGGTGGTTTGATAAGGATAGGTTGCAACCTCGAAGGATAGTGTTAGTTCCTACTATTTTTCCATCGGCTAGCTCTACTTCATATGTGGTATCTAGGACGGTTGGGGTGACTTTTAGTAAGGGTGCAAACTTAGAAGACACAAAGCTTTTGTCGGCTCCAGAATCAAATAACACCTTAGCTAAATGATGATTGAGTGAAAACGTACCCATAACGACGTCCGGGTTTTCTTGTGCATCTCCATCTCCTAGCACATAAGCTCTTGCTCTAGCAGGGTTGTTGTTGTTATTGTTGTTGTCGTTGTTCCCGTACAGTTTTGGGCATCTACTCTTGACATGCCCAGCTTCTCCACATCCAAAGCAAGTTATCCCCATGGGTTGGAGGTTACTTCCAGTAGCAGGGCTTCGGCAATCCTTGTGGGTATGGCCCACTTTGTTACACTTCCCACACTTAATAGTACAACGTCCCACATGATGCAGGTTGCATCGAGTGCACAAACGGTGTGGTCCAGCATAGCCTCTTCCAGTGGTGGGTGTAGCGGCATAAGCCCTCACAACTTCTTGTCTACGGTTTTGTTGATTGTGGTGGTTGTTTCGGTTTTGGTGATATGGGTTGGGATTGTTGTTGCGGTGTTGATTGTGATTGTTGCGGCCTTGGTTGTTGTTGTTGCGGTTATTGTTATGAATGGAAGAGTTGTGGTTGTAGTTGTTTGAAGTGTTTCCTCGACGGTCATCAAACTTCCTTTTGTTGTCGTTGTTGCCTTGCACGGATCCATGTTTCAAGACTTGATCCATGAGTTGGTAGGAAATTGTGATCACTTCTTCCACGGTTTTGGGTTTTGATGCAGTAACATTGCCCTCAATGCTTCGCGGTAATCCCCCAATGAGATTTTCCAGCAACTTAACCTCATCAGAAATCATGGAAGGGCATAGAGCTTTCAATTCTTGGAAACGCTTGAAGTAGGTTTTGAGATCATTGCCTTTAGTAGTCAGATGATAGAATTCATCTTCAAGTTTCTTGATCTCGGTCCTTGGACAGTATTGCTTCATCATCAATTGCTTTAGTTCAGTCCAAGTGGTTTTGTAGGCTTCTTCCATGCCAATAGGTTGGGCATGAGCCTTCCACCAAGACAATGCATCTTCCAGCAGAGTACCAGTAGCAAATTTCACCTTGCAATCTTCTGAGCAATCACTTAAAAGAAATACAGTTTCAGATCTTTCGATCCAATGAATAAGGCCAACTGCGCCTTCAGTTCCTTTGAAGAAAGTGGGTTTGCAATTCATGAATTCTTTGTATCCACATTTGCGATTTGCCACGGCTTCATTCTGGTTGGCTTGATTTGGAGCTTCATTTGCTCGAGCTGCTCCAGCAGGTCTTGCAGCAAAAGCAGCACCGATTTCATTAGTAACTAGCCTCCGAATTGCTTCAGGGGTCATCTCGGGAGTTTCAGTAGAGGTAGAGGTAGTTCTTGTTCTTGCCATTTTTCTAAAGACATACACTCAAGTTTTAGAATCATTCGACATAATTGTGAATTATTATAAAAAAAAGATTTCATAATAGTCAAGATCATCACATTATATCAATAGAGTATAATCATCATAAGAAGAATCGTAACATGATAGAACCACACAAGAGAAATGATCACTTCGATTCATACACTGATAAATAAGAAAGATCATCATACATGAGAACATCAAGAAATAACAACCATAATGCCATATGTCTATCATCCATACATAGTGATACAAAACCATATAATGTCGCATAAATAGCTTGTTCGATAGTTTACAAAACATGTGAATACAAGGCCTTTATTAGTGCCACATGCGGCAGGCTAAGGTACCAGAAAACTAAATAGATGAATCACCACTCTAGAAGCTGTCAGGTGTGCTCCTCAATCGGCGCTGTAGGTCACGGACTAGCTCTGCCAGCTCATCCACCTCTCTATCTCGTGCCTCTAATCTCTGCTCCAAAGCAGTAGCACGAGTCTCCATGATAGTCATCCTCTCTGACTGTCGTCGCACAACCCCCTCCAACATCTCAGCTCTGTCCAGCAGTCCTAATCTATCTGACTCGATCCTCCTCTCTAATACTGTAACTGCTCCACTAGCTCTCTCACTCTGGGCACCAATCCTATCAAGCTCTCTCTCCATCGTACTCCTCCCTTTTAGGAGCTCTCCAACCTCATCTTCAGTGTTCTCGATACGTACCAACGGAACCTCATCAACGAATGCCACGACATCCTCGAGCTGATCCTCAAATCGTAGAACTCGGGCAGCTATCAATGGAATAGTATGATGAAGGGGTTATCCCGTAACCGGAAGAGTCTCAGCAGCAGCAAACTGATGCTCCCCAAGCTCCACAGCGCTAGGTGCACCCTCCTCCGACCTCCATCGACTAATGAGCGGCATCATGTATGACCAACGTCTAGCATCGACCCTCCTACGGGCTCTCGGCTCAGAGGTACCAAACATAGCCTGGTAATATGGGTCCGAATGTGTGGGTGAGAGACGGGCTCTCTTCCCAAGAGATGTCACTGGCTCAGTGTGCCTCACCAAGGGTGATGGTGCACGGGATGAGGATGAAACCGGTACAGTGGTGGTCTGGTAAATGAATGTGGTAGGTGGTGGTAGTGGTGAGACAGGTATGAGTGGTGGTGTAGGTGCAGCTGATGGTGGAAAGGCAGAGGATGATGGTATGTCAGATGGTGGAACAAAAGTGATGGGTGCCTTTACTCGTTTCCGAGCGGTATGTATAAAGGTAGCACCCTTCTTTCGGTAATGGAATGGCTGGCCAAACGGCGCGGGCTCGTAGGGTTTGAGAACCCTAGCTCGCCTTCGCCTTCGGCGAATAGGCAGTGGTGATGGGCAAGAGATAGAAGATATGGAATCAGTGGATGAGTGTGTCTGGGACATAACATCAGAGGGTGATAGCCACTGTTGTGACTCCAAATATCTGTCATAAGTGGGGGGACCAAAGACGGGCAAACGCTCAGGTATGGTCAAAGCAGGTGGGGTGACAGCGACTTCACCCTCCTCGAAGGGCTCAGTCTCAGAGGACATAGGTGCAACGAGAGCCGGAGTAGAGGCAGAAGACATAGCATCCTCCATCTCGGTGTCAGATGTCAGGTCGATAGGGTGAGTAGCGGACGACATAGTACTGTAACAACCCAAAAGAAAATATGTACTCATAAGTAAATAAAGCCATGCAGTAAATAAGATTTAGTTAGTCGCGCATAATCTGCCACGCAAATCTAAATGCCTAACCAAATGAAAGCTAGCATTATAAGTTTTTATCATGCAAAGTTTTGCTAGTCATGTAGTATTTACTAAGTGAATCTCCTACATGTTATCGGTACGAAGTAGGCGCGGAGGACGTGAAGTGGTGGTGTAAAACGGTCCATTTGAAAACGTGGTTATAGTCCAATTTGTTTTTGAAAATACAAGTTGGTTCTCTATAACCTAGGCTCTGATGCCAATCTGTAACACCCCCAAAATCACAATGTCACAGCGGAAGACTATTTGGGGTATTACTTAGAGGATCATAGTCATAAGTTATAGAAAACGGCTCTAAAGAGACGTTTTAATAAAAAGTAGTTACCATTTCATAGAACTCAGCGTTTTGGAAACACAAAAGGGAATACCACATGTTTTGAAGTTACACAAAAGATTGTTTAAATATTTACGAAATGATAACTTTAATTGAAAACAACACCACTTCAAGTGTCCCACGACATTCGCTCCACGCCTTCATGATATTTTAATTAGTACCTGAGATGAACATGCTTAAAAGTCAACAAAAGTTGAGTGATATTCATAGGTTTAAATAATAACTTGAACACAAGTAAGAGATGATAATTGCTTCGAATACAATCACCATGGAAAACATAGATTATTATTATGCACTAAGCTCATGACACCAAACTAACTGCATACACCTAATTACTGGTGTAAGTAATAATATTGCCCTCAGAGATGGAATTGCCAATTCCATAGTTAACCAAATATAGTGCGCCCCGGTTATTTCCGATAACCGAGTCGGGGTCGTTAATTCCCATAGTACTATCCACAATATTCGCGTTCACTAGCAAGTGATTAATGGTTCATGATGTAAGGGACTTATGGCAGGCAACTTAGGCTATAATAATAATGATCAGATAAGCATACAGTTTAAGAAAAGACTTGTGTTCTAGTTTATAGCATGCATCTCCCTCGCGGGGTTTGAAATAAATAAGTAAAGGCGAGGCTATGAACTCACCTTTGCAAATGGTATCCGAGTAGTGTAAGGTCAAGTAGTTTGAGCACGAAGTACCGTCACGCGACCTATAATTAGCTTGGCAAGTCTTAGTTTATTGTTTTTATTCATGACTTAGTGTATTTAAAACGGTTGAAGCATTCTCGAGAGTTTGTGTTTATTAACGCTTATGTGGCAACGGTTAAGTTTAAATAAGTTTTGAAATGCTTATAACTCTTTGGCTCTTGGAAAAGTGAGTGGGACATTTTACGAAGCATTCGTATAAGAGTTGGCTCGAGTATATTTATTAAAGTGGAAATATTTATAAATCAACTTATATTTATTTGATTTTGTTTAGTTTTGAAAAGTATATATATATATGTACAATATATATTTTATCGAAGTTGCGGGAAAATATTATACTTAGCAAAGTATAATATTTTCTAGTTTATGCAAATGTGGTTGTCAAATAGAAATATGTACCAATTTTATTTATGTGACGAAGACTTGTAGAAAATATAAATTTATTATCTTTTAGAAGTTCTTAGGATGTGAAGCGTTAAGTGTAGAACTCGGAGGGATCAAAGTTGTAAAGATTCATATAAATTTCAAACTTTATAAGGATTTTAAGAAAATGTGTTAAGTGGTTCAAAGTCGAGGGTTGAAATCGTAGATATCAATATTAGTTTACAAGGCTTATAAGAGATCTTGAGAAATATGATAAGAGGTGCGAAGTTTGGGGACTAGTTTTGTCAAAATACCAAAGTTACAATTATAACACAAAAAAAATGGGTAATTGCCGTGAGGCAGTTTCGAACCCACAACCTCTCCTGCCAACAGACAGCGCTCCCACCAACTGAGCCAAGGGCCTTTTGTGTTGGGTTTCTCAGCTTAGTTCTATTTAATGAGTATTCCAACTGTTTCATATTTGATATGCAATTCTTCACAGTAGCCATGTTCGAAACTTTTGCATGCATATGCATTACTTCTTCTTATATTCTTTAAGTTGCATGAAAGTTTTTAAGGTGCAACTATATATGTCGAGAGTCATAGATCATTCGAGAAATACATTCTTAGATTTTGCAAGATTAGAGCTAATAATAGATACTAACATGTAGTATTAATGTAGTATATATGTATCTTTAAAGAATCAAGGTAAGCACAAGGTTAATATTTAGAATCCTTAATGTGATGAGGAGTGTGTGTCGAGTGAGTATAGGAACAATCTAAGTCTCACATTTGCGTTTATTGTTAGTTTCGAAATAGGTTAACAACAAAACGAGTTTCTATCCATTCAAGTTTATTAGTTAGTTTCGAAATGGGTTGTCAACGAAACGAGTTTCTATCCACTCAAGTTTATTAATGTGTTCCGAAATGTTGTTGGTTTCGAAATGTAGATGGTTTTCAAAATGGGTTGACAACGTAGCTTGTTATAATGAGATCGTGTACAAGTGTTGTGACAATGCTTCGATGTGTTTTAAATAGTTAAGAAACTACATCGTCTTATATACGGAAAAAGAAAAGAGGAAGGACTTACGACACCAAGAATGGTGGTGGAGAATACGTGTAGACAAGAATGATAACCAAGAAACCCGATATGCTTTCCAAAGTGAACCCGACTACCTTGCTCCTAAAACCCTTATGCTTGTTAACAAGTAACCTTAGTTTTTCCTTTGAGGGTTTGGAAGTTTAATGAGTTTGAAGAGGGTGTGGAAGAGTAAGAGTGTCGACGTGAGCTAGAGTAAACCAAGAGAAAACCAAACTTCCAATGCTATACTTTGCATACACTTAGAGGTTTTTGAATGAAATTTTTGTAAATGAGATATGTGATGAGCATTGTGGCTCGTGGGTTTTTAAGAAGAAAGGAAGAAGAAAACCTTTTGGTTAAAGACCAAGAGTCTTGTTGAGCATTGGTACATGAGACTTGATTATACTACAACCTAGGAAGTATTCTAAGAAACAAGCAAATGGTCTTGGCTTTTTGAGTGGTATTCGGCTGCTACAAGGACAAGAAGAAGATGAGATGAGTTGTGTGCATGGGGAACATGTTTCCTTTTGTCTCAAAAGTCAACTTATCTAGATACATGATGGATTTTAAGTTTATTTCACTAACAAAGTTTCAAGGTTAGTGTATTTACAAGGTTTTGGATGAGATGGGGGTACTTGTGGGTACATTCGGTTACAAGAAAAGAAAGAAAGGAAAAGACCTCAAATTTTCGTTATGTATATCGTGTCCCGTTTGAGCTTAAATGTGAGTCACGGTGTCCCGGTTTGATGTTTTTGACTAACGTGTAATATATATATTTAGCATGTTTTTATAAAGGTAACTAAAAAATATAAAAATAAAAATAAAATATTAATTCTAACTCGTAGAAATATTTATTTGACTTTAGCCATAATTAATTTAGTGTCGGTACGCGTGCGGCTCGTAAGACAAGAAAATTCCTTGTGAGACTGATTTCAGTTATCAGTAAATATCGGGCATGATTAAATGAGACTACTCGGAGTTGCATAAATTTTTATGCAATAAAATGAAGCGTACATGCTAAAATGCTCAAATAAGTTTTGATAAACAATCTAGTTTATTAATACGAAGGTTGATGATAGTGAAATTTTACAGGTGGCTACAATTCTGTGCCGTTGTCTATTCTTACAACTCTTATGGAAGCTTGAAGAAGTACTTGAATTCGTTTCAGAAAGGTGATGATGATGCCTGGTGCTTCGTCTTTTGATCTCAGAAACTTAACCCATGTATATCTCGAATAATCATCGACGATAACAAGAATATACTTTTTCCCGTTAATGCTTTCAACTCTCATTGGGCCACATAAGTCCATGTGCAACATATGCAACCTTGCTTCCGAACTAGGTACGGTTTTGGGTTTATATGATGCTCTTTTGCTTTTTCCTTGTTCGCATGATGGACATAAGTGATCCTTGGTGTATTTGAACTTTGGAAGTCCATTGACGATGTTGTCTTTGGTAATTTTGTTGATGGTGTCGAAATTGAGATGGGATAACCGTCTATGCCACAACCAGGACTGAGTTCCAGATGCTCGTCTCATAAGACATATTGGTGATGAAGAGGCCATTTTGATTGATGTCGATAGCATACAAGTTTGTATCACGATTCCCAGTTAAGAGATCAGTGCCATCCAAGTTTCTAACGAAGCAAGCATTTTTCCTAAAAGCAACCTCTAAATCTGCATCACAGAACTGCCCGACTGAGAACAAATTGTGTCCCAACCCTTCGACATAGTAAACCCGAGTGATCAAATAATTTCCAAAAGGTAGATCTCCATAACCCATGATAGCTGCTACATGATCATTTCCGAAACGTACGGTTCCCATGAATTTCCAGACGAAATTGATCAGCAGCTTCAGATTCCCGGTCATGTGCTTGGAGCAACCCGAGTCGACGATCCAAAGACATATTTCGATAACCTGCCAATCACAGAAGAAGAAGATTTTGGAAACCGTTTTGATTTTGGTTCCTTTGGGTTAGAGGTAAAATCCTGATCACACTCATAGAAGTCATCTATTGGTAAGACAGGTGCATCACTCATTCTTCCATTCTCGAGTGTGAAAGTTCTACCCGTGGGTTTCCAAATGTCATCCCTAAAGTAAACATTATGCTCCCTATCAGTAGTGTAAAGCCTAAGTCTCGCGACTAGTCTTCCTATTCTTTTAGCATAAGTTCTTTTGGGAACATTCTTCTTAATAGGCTTAACAGTCTCATTCTTAGAAGCACACTCATCATGAACATTAGTTAAAGATTTCTTGCCAGTTAAACAAACAGATTCAACAGATTCATTAAACTTAGCAGATTTCATAGGTTCATTACATTCAGATGAAATGTCTTTCTTATTACAAAGCGGTAAATTCCTAGGGTGTTCTTCTACTTTCTTCTCTTTATTCAAGCGACTACTCTTAGAGGCATGCGAGACTCTATTGTTCCTTGTATTGCTCTTAGGCTTTAGTCTGCTGCTCCTAGAGGTGTTTTCTAGTCCTGTAGAAGGTAAGGCACACTCATTAGGATTAACATTTTTATGAAGGGAGGTGGTTTCAGCTTTCCTAGTCTCTTTAGAGTGCTTTTCTAAACATATGTCGTTTGTTCCATATGTTTTAGATGTGGAGGCAGACACATTAGTGGTACTCATCTTAAAAAGTCCAGGTGCTAAAACTTTTGGTTTCTCGATAACCGCTTTTCCCTTATCAACATTTTGTTTAGGTAGGGCAGGTGGAGTGACTGGTTTTGATGAAACATTTTTCTCATTGACTTTTGGAGGAGGCATAGAAACATACATTTTTGGTTTGAAACCGGTTTGGGAACATTTGCTTTCTCCGCAGTCAATGGTTTTTTAATCACAGTATCCACTGCCTTTCCTTTTTGACATTCCAGCTGAGCCCTCAAAAGATCATTTTTTGCTTTCATGTCATTGTAGGCACGCTCATACGACAATTTGTCATACTTGCATTCCTAAGTTTTACGATCAAGTTGTTTAAAATATGAGATATTTTCTTTTTCAAGTTTCTCAAGTGCTTTTTCATATTTTGAAACAATTTCAGAGGTCTCAGACTGGAGTCTTTCATGATCTTCAACAGAATATGTTTGCAAAATGATGGACATAATATCAGTAGTCAGAACATCTTCGAAGAGAGAGTCATTTAAATTTTCCAAAACTTTGATTTGTTCAACACAGTCATTAGCTTGCTTTACCAGGGATTTATGGTCCTTGACAAAGTCAGTTGTTTCTTTCAAAAACGCTTGTTCAAAATGAATTACCCTTGCACTGATGGCATTCAGCTGAGGGGCAATTTGAGTTTCAAAAAACTTTCTTTGTTCGATGTCAAAACTAGAGAACCAGTTGTTAGGTGTAATAGTGGTTTTAGTTTTAACAGTGTCTTGAAGATCCACAATTCTAGTTTTCACATTGTCTAAAATACTTCTCGCATCACTTGTGTTAAAAGGATTGTTTGAAGACATTTGTTCAATGTTCGAAATAGAATTTGAGACAACGACTGGTTTTGAAACAGATTTTGAAACAGGTGTTGACTCTTTGTGTGAAACACTTGGTGTGATGGAGAACTTTGACTTTTCTTTTTGATTAACAAAAGTAATTCCGTTAATTTTGTTCCATTTGATATAATCAATAGGTTTGACTTCCGGATTCTTTTGTTTCATTTTTGATCTACTCTCCTCAGATAGTTCTAACGTTTCAAGAGAATCACGAACAATAATGGGTTCATGCAAAACATTTCCATTGTTTAACACATTCTGAGATTTCTGAGCTTTCTTGAGGAACGAAGAAGGGTCGTTACCAAGTGCCATTCTATTATTAGTATGAAAACGTGGATTTACTTGATTAGAAAGCATCTTGATTGTTTGAGCAGAATGACCCGTTTTGAGAAGCAAATTTTCCAAAGTTTGGATTTTTTCATTTTTATCAAGAATTTCATCAAGAAGAGAATCTTCTCGTTTTGAAAAATCAGTGATCAACTGCTTCTTCTCTTTTTCAAGATTAGAAAACATTTCTTTTTGATTAGAAAGTTGGTTATTTAAATCAGAAATTTCCTTGTTTAAAGATTTAATTTTCAAGTTCAAATTCACATCAAGTGTGTTATACTTGATTTGCAATTCTTTTTCTTTAGAAACCAAATTTCGATAACCTATTTCTAATTCTGATTCTTTGTTTTTCTGAAATTCAAAGGCTTTTGCGTTCTCCTTGTAACTCTCAAGCTCAGCGGTCAATTTGGCATTCGCGGCCTTAACATCGCGATTGACCTTTTTAACTTTCTCAATTTCAATGCCACAGTTGTTGATTAATGATTCAAAATAAGCACGTGTTTCCTCATCAGTCTCGGTATTTTGTGCCACACAGTCTCCACTAGGATCCACATCTGGAGTCTCAGAGTTAGTATTGCTACAACTCGGATTGTCCAGGTATGTATCATAAGTAGGTGCTGATGTCACAGAATGCTGTTCGTTATGAGTAAACACATCAAATATGACATTGTTATAGCATGGATCAATGATTGGTACCTCAGATACTGCGTTGGCGTCATAGACAGGAGGTGCGTCAGAATCAGTGTCGTACTTAGTCTCCTGAAGATTTGCCATGAAGATGCAGTTTGCATTGAGTTCCTCGAGGTCTTCCAAATCATCCATAATAGCCATGAAGTCATTTTCCTCAGCACTTAATTGTAACCCCGCATCTAGCTTATCTGCTAACAAAGCAGCTTTCCGAAGGAAATCACCATTCTTTTTGTGCGGCTTAGTGGGACAGTTTCTTGCCATGTGACCCACTCCTTGACAGTTATAAAACTTAATCTGATTACCCTGATTCACATTTCCATAATTCCCAACGACTGGAGCTGCAACATTCCCATTCTGATTACCCACTGCTCTATTCCCAACATTCTGACCCATCTGATTACCCTGATTCGGAACCGCCTGATTACCCATGCGAAATCCAGTAGCATATCCCTGCTGATTCCCAATAACTCCAACCATTTGTCCTTGACGACCCATATTCACACTCGGCTGTGCACTTTGCCTGTTGCGAGTGTTTGATGAAATCCTTTGGTTGTTGTTAGTTGGTGTGGAATAGCGACCTTTGAATGCTTTACCCAAGAATAGAAATGCTTGTGACAAAGCTTCTTCTGGTTCCATTTCAAGATCAGTGATTCCTTGTTCCTGGTAATGTTGTTGTTCAGGTGGATAGTTTTGTTGTTGAGGGATGTATTGCTGCAAGTTGTTGTTAGTGGAAGATGATGAAGGTTGTTGTTGTGTATTCACTGGAGTTTGAGTCTTTGCAATGAGTGCCAATGGATCATGATTCTTTGCTAATCTTTCTTGCCTGACTTCATTCACTTCAGCTTGGTTTTGTTTCAGAAAATCGTTGAGTTGATCAAAGTTCACTTGATGTAAGTCTTTTGTTTGGTTGACAATAGTGACATATCGTCCCCATTCTTCTGGTAGATTGTTCAAGAACTTGATGTTGCTCACGATAGTTCTGGGTGTCAACTTGTTTCTGATCAGCTCATTCATTAAAGTGCAAAACCTTCCATAGTAGGATTCGATGGATTCTCCTGGAGTAGATGTAAACTTCTCCCAAGCAGTTAGCAACTTGTTCTCTGTGTCTTGTTGACCAATTTCTGTTCCATGACAAAGTCGTCTAACACGTTCCCACATATCGAAAGCAGTTTCACAACTGTCTACAGCAGCAAAGATGTCTCTTGGTAAACCCAGTTGGATAATATGAATTGCCATGTCATCTGCTTCGACTTTCTTCTGATCCTCTTCAGAGTATTCCGATTCTTTTTGAAGACGAAAAAATGGTGGGGCGGGAGGTGTTGCATCAGCATTTCCAGGGTCTTGGACTTGTCAAGGTATGAAGGGTCCATCCTGAATGGATTTGATCATCAATTTTCCATTAGGTTTTGTCTTGATGTAGCGAAGCATTCGACTTGTCCATTGAAGATAACCACCTTTTTCCAACATAGGAGGACGGTTTTCGGCACCGGCTGCATGACTGTCTTGTTGAGTAGCCATTGATGAAGGTATGATCTGATAAAGTTGATGTAGGATCGATTCAACGATAAAGGAGTTGTGGTTGATGAAGATTAAGCTCAGTTGAGGTGTTTTCGAAAGTCGTACTCGTAAACTCGGTTAATTTGAAATTCACTATAAAAATCAATTCTAAGGTCGTATGAAAAATTTGAGTTATGACAATTTTGACGCCAAATTTGACCCGAAAAATTTGAATTTAGGCCCAAAAATTTGAATTTTTGACCAAAATTTTCACAGTTAAACCAAAATTTGAATCTCGCGTAAAAATTGAACGTTTAGTCTCCTCAAAAATTTAAATTTTTTTTTTTTTTTTTTTTTTGAAAACTTGATGCGTAGAAAGAGCTTAGGCGTAGAAACAGAAGTTACGAGTAGACGAGGCTTAGGCGTAGGATCTGGTGCTTATGCGTAGGATCTTATGCGTATAAACCTTATGCGTAGAAACCTTAAGCGTAGAAAACTTATGCGTAGAAAGTATCTTACGCGTAACCTTAAGCTTATGCGTAGACAAAAAGTTACTCGTAAACCTTACGCGTAATTTTGAAGTTATGCATAGAGTTACTCGTAAGCTTTTAGCTTATGCGTAAACTATGGTTAAGAACCAAAAATCCTTTACACTGTCACAGCGTAAGAGATATCCACAAGTCGAAGTGTTCCACACACTTATCCAAGTGAGGGAAGCACTGAGTAACAGTTATAGCACGAAGATTCTTCACCAAAAAGTTACGAGTAGAAAACTTATGAGTAGTTGACTTTCTTACGAGTAGAACTAGGGTTTTGACCTACTCGTAAAAAATTTCCAACGATTCAAATTATTTCTTTTACCCAGATAGCCTTAAAAACACTCGAATAACCCAAAAATGTTGACCTTTTTCACCCAAAGTGCCTAGAAAAGTTACGAGTAGAAATGACCAATAACCAAATACGAGCTTAAAAATGAAGAAAAACACGTAAAGCTTCGAACTTTTTGCAAAAAACTGAAACTTTAGCACCAAATAAACCTTAAACCACAAGAATCTTGAATTTTAAAGTGCAAAAATTAAAGCTTTAAGCTTGACAAAAAACGTATAACGAGAGCCTTTACGCGTAACACCTTCAAACCAAACACAAACACTCCTAGACCATTGTTAGGCGATTGATACCAATTGTAGGACCTTAGTTTTATCAACCTTATCACAAACCCAACACAAATACCACGTTAACACAAACAACACAAACACAAGCTTAGAAATAAGATGAGAAAGATGGTGACTTGATGATATAGAATCCGTGTATGATGTGAGAAGAGATAAACACAAGATGTTGTATATTCAATAAAGAAAAACACACACACACACTTTCAAGCACACCCCTCAAATAACCATTTGAGGGGTATTTATAGGTGGAATACATGAAAACCTAAAAGGCTTTCCTATGGGCTTTTCGTGGGTTGGACATGGGCTTTGGATGCTTAAGCTTATACACGGCTTAGCATACCTTAACATTTAACCAATTAGCTTAGCCCAGTCCATGAGCCCATTGACTATTCTATCACGATATCTAACACACGATACAAAGTTCCTAATCGTGAATGACCATCACTTCTAATAAAGCTATTAAGGCTAACAGAAAAATAGAAAACTTTCAAAAAATCAAAAAATATTGTCCTTTTGTCATGTTTTCAACGATTCGATAATATCTACGGTCTTTGTGATGTCATTCAAAGAATGACACGGGACTTTAGATGTTATTCAAATGTTAAAAACAAAAAAAATTGAGAGAAAGAAATTTTTTTAAGAAAGTAAAACCATGGTTTATTGTCATTTCAGGAATGAAAGAACAGAGCCATGCTTTATCTTGGTTTTCAAATCTCTTGCTCTGATTCTATAAACAATAACTTACTATCTAATGAAAACTAATTGCTTTGAAAAATAACTCGGACTCTATTTTTGAAAATCATCTGGACTTAACATTTGTCAAAAACATCTATCTCTCAACCAACAACTTATGTCATTGATTGAGGGGAAAAATGATTTCAATTAAATCAAAAGGTTATTTGCCATACAATTGTTTTCAAAAGATAATCATGCATGGATAATCAATGGAGTTTAAAGTCTCAAAATCCGATCCTTATCAGTTAAAACATTTTCATAATCAAGTCACAATTCTCCTTAAAAGCTTTCAAAATCAATTTAAATCTTCAAAGATCACAAATCTCAATTTGATAATTGTGATCGGGGGAGAATTTGTGATTTAAATTGGATTTAATCTGATAATTCTGCAAATGGTGCTATAAGTATGTACAAGCTTTCCTTCCCACATGTGCCAAACGATTTCAAATTTTCCATGCACATGTTGAGGGGGAGCATCTCTCTTAAACCACAAAGATTTGAAACGTGATCAATTTATTTCAATGTGCAGTCTTTTCCTAATATGTGCAAAATCCTTTCAAATATCTATGCACATATTGAGGGGGAGCAACTATTTTGAAAACCACATTTTTATATAACTACTCTTAGATGTAAGCCAACCCCTCAAAGATGAAAACAATTTCTATTACAAAATGATGCTTGATGCAAATGTTGGGGGGGGAGCTCTATTTCTAAAAATATCAAAAACAATTCAGATACAAAATACTTTGATAATATATCACAAGTATCTGGATTGATTTTCAAATGGTTTTGAATTGGTTCCAATGGCAGATGAACAATACCAAATAGACCGAACAAATTTACTTTATGTATGGTGATATAAGGTTAATAAGGTTAGGTATTTGTTCCCATGATCCGCCAGAACCGGAGGGATCTACCCAAGGACAATCCACTAGATAGTGTAGAAGTCCTTAGGTTTGATGAAAAAAGGAGAAAAGTGAGATATGGGAAGAGTGCCGACTGAGACAGAGCTAGTACTGGAATAAACCCAACAAGGTTCTAGTTATGAAGTCTTGGTAAGCACTGAAGGGGTTGAAGAATGAAAAAGAAATGGAATGATAAAAGGGTGAAAATAAATAGCCCTCTAATAATTCAACCTTAGGGCAGTAACCGGGTTCAATACATATGCTACTGGTAGTTACCAAGGTAACGCCGGTATTGAACACAAGACGTCATGGACCCAGTGACGCACTGTACTACAACTTCCCAAACCACTCAAGTTCCTCTTAAAAGGACTTGTTTCATTCTCACGGGGAACCGACATAATCTATTGACTTTCTCTTAGAGATAGTTGGTATTGAAGGAGACCCTCTCCCTAGTCTCCGGCATAGGAACCAAATATGCACAATTGAGTCTAGAGCTACGAGATCATCAATAAATCTCATTAGGACACTTTCAATGAAGACTCTCTGTTTCACACAATGTGGAAAGAGAGATTATATCTTATGAGTCCTACGCATTATCCTTGTGGTATTGCCAGAACATCTGAGTGATATGCATACATATTCACCATGAAGATGGAAAGCCTTCTGGAGCCAACATCAAACAAGCTCCTGGTGGGTGGCATGTGAGATCTATCCAATAGATCAACTATGTGACAACTGAACAGAAACAATGGGGCGATTCAATCTTTTGAATCAATCCTGGTTCAGGTTATGGATTGACGGATACCTTTGAAAAACCGGTCGTTGTGCTTAAAAACTCTTGTCTTTAGCACATCGACTGTGTACAAATATTTCAAAATAAAAGGTGTTTATGATTGATAATTGATTTTCATTAAAACCTTCGTTGTATTGCAAAAACAATTTCTATTGAGCGATACACGATTGTTTTTCAAATCTCTTTTTATCAATCAGTGAATCTCAATTCGCTGGTTCACTCGCTTCGTGTTGTCTTCTTTGAGACATTCCGGTTTGAGAACGGCTAGAGCAGCTGCGAAACCCTGTCAAGGAAATTCTTCGGAATTATACCTGATCACAGGCAGTACTTGTACTGAACAACGGGGAACCGTGGGCCGTGTACCTCAATTTAACAAAAGTGATCAAAGACACTCTTGTGTGCTTTATTGTTAACTGTTTTATGCAGGAACACCCGACGTTTGCAGCTGATCAGAATGGAGAGGTCAATTCATAGCCGCATGCTCACACACACATTCATATCTAAAGAAATCATGATTAGTGCATCAATGACTCTGATATTTTCACTCCATGCTTCTGCTACGCTGCTGCCAATATCATGAATCAACGAAAGCTTCCGCTATTCTAATGAAAATACATCATGATCCAGAATGTGAGCATGTCGGTCCAAAAGTCACAAAATCACATAATATCAACACCACAAAGGATGAGTCAGAAATTTAATGTGGCTGATGATCTCAAAGCTGGCTCAAAACTCAGTATCACGTGGATCAGTTAAAGACCTCCACTCAGATTATCCAAGCATGCAAAAAAAATGAAGAATCAAAGACTACGAGCTACAGAACAAAAAACATGAACAAGAATCCAAGAACAATCTTAATGTAATATCTGTTTGTATTCTATGTAAATTGAGGTGACCTCCCTTAGGGGGAGATTGTTAGGATTTAGTAAATCCAGGTATTAAAGTGTCCGTCACCTCAAGTATTTGTAATCGTTAGAAAGCTCGTAGTCATAGTTATTTAATGTTAAGTAGTATTTAGTTAAGTAATACCTTGGAGGACGGATGGGTCTTTACCCACTGTATGCCTGATCCACAGCCAGTTAGGTGGCGTTTTGTGTTAAGACTATAAATACTCTCTACCTCCCAAGGTAGAGAGTTGGAGCTCATAATAAGATTTTTCTTTCTCTCACTAAAGTTCTCAAATCTCTAACTTTCTCTCTCTAGAAGATCATCTTATATGCCTACTTGTGTTTGTGTTATGATGTGTATGTGAAATCCAATATGTTACAGTAGAACAATTGTAGTTGAATGGAGGCTTGAAGGTTGCTATAATCCTTCATCTTTGCCTATTGTAATTTATACTTTGGGTAAACCTTGTTACTTTTATATTTAAAGATGTTTGTTATTGATATGATTATTGAGATTTTGTGTTTGATTGGAATAATGATGAATGTCTTGATACTTGATTGTTCTTATATTGCTTTTCTTGTTGGTTTGATACGTGACAATCATAACTATCAACTTCTTACTTGTTACTTGCTTAAACAAACAAACGACACTTGTAGTGCAACCAAGTCTCTTGGGACGAACCTTGATTTACCATATACTATACTACAACTTTACTAGGGTATACTTGCCCGAATGTGTTCCTAGTTAACCGATAATTCTTGTTATAAATTTAAAACCACGATGGAACCCATCAGAAATGTAGCTCTTTGCATTTTAGACCCAATTGAACAGGAGTTCTGATCTCTTTCTTAATGATGCCCTGGATAAGAGCCTCTGGTTTCATTTGTGTTATTTAATACAGATACTTGTATAAAAAATTTTAATGGAAGAATATATATTTAATGTATATATATTCTAGTTAATTATAATGTCAATAAAGCAGGTATAGATTCGGGTAAATGGATACGGGTACGGGTAATCGAGCGGGTATTATCTGAACCCGTACCCGAACCCGTACTCGGCTAAAAAAATTTATCAATACCCAAACCCGCATCCAAACCCGTCAACCCGCACCCGAACCCGACCCAACCGGTTCGGGTTTCGGTTTTCCCCATCGGTTTCGGGTGCTTTTGCCATCCCTAGCTGCAAATGGGACTAGGTAGGGTGTTTGTTTTGTGGAAATGTAGTCAAAAAAGAGATATTTCTCCATGGTTTCCTAGATGTTAGCATGCAGGTGCTAAATCTAGATGAATGGTGAATTTTAGAATCAGTTTTAGTTCCTGAATGTTTGCATTGTAAGTTTCTGTCATGTTGTATTAGCCATATGAGCATGTTCATATAAGGTGCTTTAAATATCATTGTAATTTGCTAATTCTTAAGTTAATAAAATTCACCATTTCAACAAAGAAAAAAATGTATTGCAATGAGCTAAAATATATAAACTATAGTCAATATCGTAAATAATTATAAAATGTCGGACAAGTATCTTTTTTTTTCTTTATATGAAAAACAGAAAGGTAAACAAATAATACAAAAGAAGTAATAATAATAATAATTCAGATAACAATAAATTTGACTATTATTCAGATAACAATAAATTTGACTATTCATATAATCTAATCATGCAATACACATAAACACGGCATGTATTTCATATCTTCGGAGTTTTGAAGACTTGAAATTTAAAGTAAGCTTACTAGCAAGGAAATAAAAATTAAAATATCGAGTGTGCTGATAACGTGTTGTATAACAACGAGCCTAGTAGCACAATAAGAACAATAAGCAAGAGAATGTAAGTGAGTATGAAAGGGAAAGATAGAACTTGTTATTGGTGTGTCTCACATTACATTAGATGCATCTATTTATAGGGCCTCGACATGAATGATATTAAGTACAATACAAGGGTGATGATATTTACACGGAAGTTTTTTATTTGTACACATAAAATTACTTTGAAAGGACATTTATACCCTCCCTACATTTACTCAATATCTCATCTCATCTTCCCCATTGCAAACTCATAACTCAACTTTCTCTCTCTCTCTCTTTTTAAACTCATCACCTCCAAAAATTCTATTACTCTCATATTTTAGCACAAAAAAGATTCATTATTCAAGAAAACAACTACAAATTCATTGAGTGAACACATCAAAGAAAAATGACCAACTTTTCTCATCCTTGGTGGTAACTGACTTTACCCCATCAGGAAAAAATGGGGCCATTACTTTTTCGGAAAAAAATTTATCGCTCTTTCGGTAAAATTCACACTCATTTATTCTCGTTCTTAACAAAGTTATCGTATTTTTTATATCACATCTGGGTGATTTTGTGCTTGATATCTGGGATGACCCTTGATTCCTTGAAATGCAATCTATAGCTTCAAAGTCTATCGACAAGAAAAATGTCGATTAGCTTTTGATTCTTTACAGAAAACGAATTCATTATTTTCTGATTCTCCATAACCCATATGCAAATTAAACCATCTTAAAATGAGAGGCGTTTGGAAGCCATAAAAATGAACTTTCGGCTGTTTGAGACTTTAAGTAGATAGGTATCTCATATCAACCTGAGCTTGAAATGATGAAATTCTCATTCTAAGTATTTTGGATTAGTTAACTAGTCTTTATATTAATATTGATATAATTGACATAAGTTCCTAGCAAAGATCAATTCTCAAATCTTGAAGTTACAACATTTTATTACTATTTCAGTTTCTACAAATAATTTATAGAAAAGTTTGATTATAGGTGATGTATTTTGCAGCTGGGTTTTTGAGTTAGATCCGGAAATAATATAAAATATATAAATTAAACATAGAGGATATCAATGTCTTTTCAACTTAAAATTCCGTCAACTAATAAAAACCTTCCGTGTACAAATCAATACCCATAATACAACCATATACATACTTGATGACTAAGGGTACTGGCAATGCCTTTGGCATGACGTTCGGTGTCATTCAAGCTGATCGGCATGAGCAATGCCTTGGAATCGGCATGACTCGGTTTGGGATGAGATAGTGAATAGTCGGCAAACATTGCCGAATCTACATGGTCACAAAACTAGCCGTTGCTAGTCAAATTGTACCGTTAGGTGCATTAAAAAAAAAAAAAAAAAAAAAAAAAAAAAAAAAAAAAAAAAAAAAACTTTTTTTTTCCTCCCTATTTAAACACAATAACATCTCTATTTTTTCTCAAACAAAAACATTTCTGTTTCACAAACAAAATGTATTCATCTTCATCTTCTTCATCCGAGGACGAGTTAGATTTTTTATCCGACTCTTCCGAGGACATATTTTCCACCGGTTCTACCATAGAAGCCTATTTAGCCGCGTGCTATAGCATTGAAGACACGGCTAGCTCAACCCGAAGACATGTTACCCGTTATCGTGAAAAAGCTCTAGAAACTCTAATGAATGACTATTTCGTCGAAGAAAACCTAAACTTTCCCTCTGATGTTTTTCGTGAAAGATTTCATATGAATAAAAGCTTGTTTCTAAAAATTGTTGGTGATATTGAAGCGAATTTCGAATGGTTTCAAGAGGGCGTAGACGCTAGGGGGAAAAAAGTTTCACGGCGTTGCAAAAATGTACATCGGCTATTCGTCAACTCGCAACGGGTGGACCTCCGGATAGATACGATGACTACTTAAACATGGCACGAAGAATATCAGGTTATTTTTATAATTCGGTATTTTTAGTTTTATATAATTCGGTAATTTTTATTTTTATATAATTCGGTATTTTTATTTTTATATAATTCGGTATTTTTAATTTTTTATAATTCGGTATTTTTAATTTTTATATAATTCGGTATTTTTAATTTTTTTATAATTCGGTATTTTTTATATTTCCATGTATTTTTATAATATTTTCGTTATTTATAATTCTGTATACTTTGTATGTGAATGCTTTGATCATTTTTGTGAAGCGGTAATCCAATTATATCGGCAAGAGTTCTTACGTAGACCGACAACCCACGACGTTGCACGCTTATTCGAGGCACATGAAGAGCAACATCACATTTCTGGAATGTTTGGTAGCATTGATTGTACACATTTCGTTTGGCGAAATTGTCCTAGGCATTTGAGAGGGCAATATAAAAGAGGTGATCACCAATACCCGACTATTATGCTTGAAGCCGTTGCTTCAAATGATATGTTGTTTTGGCATTCGTTTTTTGGTCCTCCCGGTGCAAATAACGACATCAATGTTTTGAATCAATCTCCGTTGTATCTTACTCATCGAAATGGAACGGCGCCAAACAGTTCATTTACTCTAAATGAACGGCTTTACAAACGTGGATATTATCTTACCGATGGAATCTATCCTACGTATTCAACGTTTGTTAAAGCATATCCTTATCCAACTGACCCGAAAGAAAAGAGATTCAAGAAGCTACAAGAGTCTGCACGAAAGGATGTCGAAAGAGCTTTTGGTCGTCTTAAAGCAAAATGGATTATTCTCATAAATCCTCTCCGGGCTATGTCCGTCGAAAAGATTCGAAAAATCGTTCATACGTGTGTTATATTACACAATATGATTTTAAAAGACGACAGGGTGGCAATATCACCGGTTCATATAATGGATCCGCCGGTCACGGCAGTTTATGACCCGAATGTACTACCGGAGTTACAAGACGAAAATATCCATCACTGTCTCCGTCTTGGTTTAAAAATTTGTGCATCGTTGCGTAAATTGCGTGCATCATTGCATTGCTTTTAGGATTTCGCATCGTGATACCTGATGCGAGGTCATCCCAAAATGCACTCGCATTAGACCGCAATTTGCCGAATTTGAGTAATGCTAGCAATGATCGCAATTGTCGCAATATAGAATTTAGATCATTTTGAAAAAAATAAACCATTTAGAAGAAGATAAAAATATTTTAATGGACGTTGAAAATAGAAGTTTGTGAAAGACGTCTAAAACAAACACAATAACAACATCCAAATTACCCTACATTTAAATTACCCTTCTGTTCAACATCATGCACCATTAACATGATTTGAAATCTCGCAAACAATCATCTTATTACAGCTTCATGTTATGCAATAGTTCATATTGCTCTTTGATTATAAATAACATACATGTTAAATAGTTGAGCTGGAAATCATATGTGTAAATAAAATTTGACTAAAATTTTAGTTTTGCCTTTTGTTGTTGATTTGGTAATGAATGAATTATGATTGTTAGTCGCTGGTATAACTTATCAGTATACCTTTAACACATTATAATATCATGTCATCATGTATATGTATAGAATCATGTATATGTATAGAATAGACTTTAACGTTCATGTTCAACTGCATTACTGCTAACAATCACAAGGATCTAGAAATTATGGAATTCAAGATCCTAAAATTAAGAATAAATTTGCATGATCATTACGTTCGAAAGCAATCAAAGAAGGAGTATCTCGTTTAAAACAAAATTTAGTTGGAGTTTCTAATGTTGTTTCTAAGTATTTTATGTCCTGACTTAGTAACTTATTTATTTTACAAATCGAATATTTATTATTATTATTTTTTATTTTTATTTTTTTAATCTTTAATATTTGTGACTTATTTCTAAATTTATTGCATTTACTTAGTAATTTATTTAGTTTACTACGTATAAATAATCTTTTTATTTTTTAATACAAAACGCATCGCGTCCAAAATGCGCTCGCATTCGCAACACGCATCACGCATCGGCCTCTGGGACCTTTAACGCATCGGATCGCAAAACGCAATTTTAAACCAAGGTCTCCGTTATGATCTTACGGAGTATGTGGACGCTCAATACTTACCATACCTTGATGAGTAGTGTTTTTTTTAATAAGTACTATGTAATTTTCTTTTAAGTATTAATAAAATATTATGTTTTTATTAAATTATTTAATACAATTAAAAAAAAATTAAAAAAAAATAAAAAATAGATGAGGTATGAGTTAGGCATGGTTGCCACTAAAATATATTGTTAGGTATGAGATTGGTATGAGATGAGATGGAAGGATATAATTGGTGGGTGATTAGGCATGAAAAAATTATTTAGGCATGGTTGCCACCACCCTAAGAGTTGAGATCAATATAGAACTCATATTTGTCATAGAACAAATAAACCAATTGTAGCCCTCCATTTTTTATCTAAATTAATAAAAAAATATTTTTCACATTTTTTTTAAAACAACATATCTTACAAACGGTAAATCTTCAAACTATAAAAAATACACCATCGCGACGAAAATTAAATTATCTTTCTATATATATGCACTTTTATATATTTTTTACAAACATTTATTTTCAAAAATTCCGTCCAAAAAAATCATATATGATTTTTACGAATCATTTATGATTTTCAAAAATCATGTATGATTCGATTTTTACGAATCATATATGATTTTTATGAATCATATATGATTCTCAAAAATCATATATGATTCGTAAAAATCAAATCGTATATGATTTTCACAAATCATATATGATTTTTGTTGACCAGAAATTTTTAAAAAAGAAGTTGTTAAAAATATATAGTAGTGCATATTTATAGAAAGATAATTTAATTCTCGTCGCGATGGTATAATTTTTATCGCGTAACGATTAACGGTTTGCGAGATATTTAATTTTTTAAAAAAGGGTGAAAGTTTATCATAACAAAAAAATAAATGGCTATTATTTGTTCATTGAATCTATGGTAAATTTGAGATCTATATTGAACTTTTGCCTGATGACTAATTGACTATGGTTCGCATATAGTTCATCCATTGAATGTGGATATTAACTGGAAGCTAATTACATAGTATAAACATTGAGTCATTGTCAGGAAGACTTGTTGTTCCCAAAGCATCGGTAGGTGATAATAAGACTTTGATTCCATTCTAGATATTAGATTAAAAAAAAAAATAAGCTTGAAGGAAATGATTTTAATGGAGGAAGCAACCATACTTGTTCTTCTAGTTTTTTCACTCCACATGCAAAAAATATACACAGCCGAAATTGACATCATCTCAGTCTCAAGCTTCTTGACAGAAAACGACACGCTAATATCCCCTGCAAGAACATTTGAACTGGAATTCTTCAAGCCAGGTAGCTCGGATAACACTTACGTTTGTATTTGGTATAAGAAAATTTCTGTTAAAACAGTGGTTTGGGTTGCCAACAGAGACTACCCCCTCACCAATGCATCAAGCATGTCGTTAAGGTTTGACAGTGTGGGAAATCTTGTTCTCAAGAACTATACCGATCATGTAGTGTGGTCATCCAACTCAACATCATCAGGAAATGCAACTGCACAACTTTATGACTCTGGAAATCTAGTCATCACGGATGGAAACAGCATGAAGATTTTGTGGGAGAGTTTTGACTATCCAACGGATACTCATCTACCTGGCATGAAGCTTGGCAAAAATTACTTAACAGGCGCCGAATGGCATTTAACATCATGGAAGAGTATTCATGATCCAGCTATAGGGGAATTCACCTGGAGCATTGACACACGTGGTTATCCTCACTTCGTACTAAGAGATGGTTTGGAGGTCAAATTTCGGCAGGGACCATGGATTGGTGAACGGTTTAGTGGGTCATCCTGGCCTGCCATCAACACATATATTACATACAATGTGGTCATTAATGAAAAAGAGGCGGTTTTTTCTTATAATCTGGTAAACAATTCTGTCATATTGAAGTCTTCCTTGACTTCCTCTGGGAATCTCGAACGTTCAGTGTGGCAAGAAAATAAGAAAATATGGGAGGTTATTTCGACGGTACCAAGAGATATTTGTGACAAGTAAAAAATATGTGGCCCTTATGGAAGCTGCAAAACTGAAGACGCGCAGAAATGTTCGTGCTTAGATGAGGCAAAATTTGAGCCGATAAACAAAAGGGATTGGGTAACAGGAGATTGGACAGGTGGTTGTGTGCGGAGAACACCGTTGGATTGCAAAAATGGAACAGATGGGTTTAACAAGTATTCTAATGTAAAATTGCCAGATACAGAGACTTCCTGGTTTAACAATACAATGTCTATAATGGAATGTAAAGCAGTATGCCTACAGAACTGCACTTGTATGGCATATGCAAATACTGATATCAGAGGCGAAGGAAGTGGTTGCTTGCTTTGGTTCAATGACCTATTAGATATCAGGGCATCGAAGGGTCGTGGTCAGGATATATTTGTGAGAATGGCTTCCTCTGAATTAGGTAACTACCTGAATACGTTATGCTTTGTTCATATTTCTTTCAAATAATGAAAAAAATAGACATCTACTATTATCATCTAATCTTTCTGCTTACTTTCATGGTTGTTATGAGTCTGTAACTTGATTAACGCTGTTGTTTTTGACTTTTTGTGTTAAGATCATGTACTTGCTCCATCGGTTTTCAAAAAGGACGGAGGAACAAACATCAAAATCATCTTGATTGGAGTCTTTTTGGCGGTTTTTATGATATGTTTGAGCACATGGTTGTGGTATGCTTGGAGAAAAGGCATCTTTCACCACAAACTGAGGAAGGTAAGATATTTTTAGATTTTAGCGATAAAGTGATCAGAATTAATTAAAAAAATTAAACCTAAAGTAATAAGTATGTTAAATGGTTCAGAATAGTCTGTGTTCTGTGAGCAGGTTCAACCAGTTTGACGGGATTTATATTATTAATTCATAGGGGGGTCACTAAATGTAGTTGAAAGCGGGAGAGAAGCCATGGAGCTACCGTTGTTTAGCTTCTCTAGAGTAGCTAAAGCTACTGCTAATTTTTCACTCGATAATAAACTTGGAGAGGGCGGATTTGGACCGGTCTATAAGGTAAATGAAGAATCTTATTTATTTGAAGGGTGAAGGCTGAGAATACGTAACAAACTTTCTCAAATATACCGAAGTACGTAACATACAAATTTTATTATTTTTGTACGTAATATACTTTCAAATTTGGAACAATGTACGTAATATGACCGGTAACTAACAAGTTACCAGGTCAAAAAGTTTTAAAAATGACATAAATGGTCCCTGTGGCTTGCGTTGACTTTCACAGGTCATCCATTGACTTTATTTTTGGTTAAAAAAGTTTCAGTAATAGTCCTTATGGTCATTGGCTTTTAGATTTAGTCATTTTGTTCCGTTTTTCTTACGTAAGAACAACGGACAACAACGGACAAAAACGTCATTTTGTTCCGTTTTTCTTACGTAAGAACAACGAACAAAATGACTAAATCCAAAAGCCAATAACCATAAGGACTATTACTGAAACTTTTTTAACCGAAAATAAAGTCAATGGATGACCTGTGAAAGTCAACGCAAGCCACAGGGACCATTTATGTCATTTTTCAAACTTTTTGACCTGGTAACTTGTTAGTTACCGGTCATATTACGTACATTGTTCCAAATTTGAAAGTATATTACGTACAAAAATAATAAAATTTGTATGTTACGTACTTCGGTATATTTGAGAAAGTTTGTTACGTATTCTCAGCCTTCACCCTTATTTGAATTCAGTTTGCTGAGTATAGCGTCACATTGTGATTCTTCCATTTGACTATAATTGTTAGAGCAACATTCTATTTCATTATAGAAAACAAAATTATGAAGCTAAAATGTTTAAGTGTGCCATTGATACAAAAAAATATGAATGATAGTTACCTTTGAATTTTGTATAGTTTTCACATAAAAATTGGTAATCTTCAGGGTATGCTAGAAGATGGGCAAGAAATTGCAGTTAAACGTCTATCAGAGACTTACAGTCAAGGAATTAATGAGTTCATCAATGAAGTTATATGCATTTCAAAACTTCAGCACCGCAATCTCGTCAAGCTCCTCGGATGTAGCATCAAGGGGGACGAGAAGTTGCTGATATATGAATACATGCCAAACAGAAGCTTAGACGAGTTTATATTTGTTCAGTATCATATAATTTCTATTAAATCGACAATAGTAACTTACTACGGTAAGATACTTTGAACAACTAAACCTACATGATGTGCAGATAAAAGGCAATGCACACTCCTTGATTGGACAAAGAGACTCAACATCATCAAAGGAATTGCGCGAGGACTTCTTTATCTTCATCAAGATTCACGATTAAGAATCATTCACAGAGATCTTAAGGCTAGAAATATTCTACTAGATGTGGATATGAACCCAAAAATATCAGACTTTGGGATAGCTAGAAGCTTTGGAGGAAATGAAACTGAAGCTAACACCGAGAGAGTTGTTGGTACCTAGTAAGATACAACATTCTGGTTTATCTTCATTCGCTTTTTGTTAAGTTCGTTATTTAAGACTTGTAAACATTATTCTATGTATAGCGGTTACATGTCACCAGAGTATGCGCTAGATGGTCTTTTCTCAATAAAGTCAGATGTTTTCAGCTTTTGTGTAATAGTGCTGGAGATTGTGAGTGGGAAGAGAAATAGGGGGTTTGTTCATTCTGAGCATAACAATAATCTTATTGGACATGTAAGTTGCTTGATATTCAAATTTATCCGGTATAACTCTACTACCTGGTAATTAAATCCGCATTTTATATTTAGGCATGGAGGATGCATAGTGAAGGAAAGTCAATGGAACTCCTGGTTACAAGTCTTGCTGAGGCAAGCAATCCATCAGAAGTTTTAAGATCGATAGAAGTTGGCTTATTATGTGTACAACAAAGTCCAGAAAACAGGCCAAACATGTCGTCGGTGGTTTTCATGTTAGTCAATGAAGGTACATTGCCAAAATCTAAACAGCCAGCATTTTTCACAGATAGGAACTTACCTGGTGCTGGTTTCTCGTCAACCTCTTATCCAACAAGTTCAAGCAATGACTTAACTTTATCAGAGATAGTTGCCCAATAGAAAGTACTTATGATACTTCCATTATAACGGGTGTTTGCGTTCCTTTTCTTCTTACCCTCATGTACAAGCTTATATATATGTCTGTTCCAAACTTTTACGTACCACATAAGATTAAATTTCTATACAATCCTTTGTAAAAGCCAAGAAAAAATAAGTTAAAAGGGACATCATATCATATCATATATAGTAGATAATCATTCTCACCTACCAATCTTTGTTGTCCCCCTGAGAAAAAGGGGACTTAATTGCTACCATTCAAAGAATCATGCGGGACTGTTATGGGTGATATTGGGAAAGTTGGTAACATCTTTTCTAACTAACTTTTGGGGTCTTCGACCGTGTTGACCATTTTGGTTGACTTTTCCCAATATGACCCAGAACAATTGTTATGGGTCATATTGGGAAAAGTCAACCAAAATGGTCAACACGGGCCGAAGACACCAAAAGTTAGTTAGAAAAGATGTTACCAGCTTTCCCGCCAAGACCCATTATAAATACCCATTCCTTGTTCATTTCATTTCTTAGCTAAGAATTGTAATCAGTCTTTTCTCTCAAATTCTCTGTAGTTGTAGTGATTGTAATCATTCAACTTTTATCAATAACATTCAGTTACGGATCTTGTTTCAATCCCATAGATTCCTAATCGCTTGTTGCCATTGTATGAATCTATTAATAGGGTTCAAAGAATCATGCGAGACGTAGGGACGGAGTGAGAATTTGTAATTAACGGGGCATCAAACATGTTAAGCACTTGAAAACTTAGGAGGATAATAAGCATGGACTCTTAAATCTCATATAAGAAACAACTAGTGCTAAAATGTCAGGGAAAAAATTCACAGTTAAATGTAATTTCCCAGATTAAATGTCAACCTTTCTCTTTTGATTTATCCTGAAATAAGTGTCAAATTCTAAGTTTTGAACAATCAAAACGTTTTTCAAAAAAAAAAGATAATAGAAGAGTACAGTTGCTAGTCCATGACTAAAACAACAACACTACCCAACCCCGATGGAGTGAGTTAACTTGTCTACAAAAACCATGTATAGCGTTAAATGTTGAGTACATGGAATAAGGTCATATCGAAATAATGATTAAGAAAAAACAAAACTTTGACTTGCAAATTATAGCATAAACATGTTGTTTACAAACTTAAACTTGTAGTTCAGACTATAATTTTGTGAAGCAAGTAAAACCGCAATACACGCCTAGCTCTGGACTCATCTGGCTCAGTTGTTTAGCCTGATTTTTTTGGTTGATTATGCTCGGATAACTTGAGTAAACCTTCTTTCAGTAAAGGCTGCAATTCTTTCTTTGTTAACTTAAGCACCTTAGGATCCGTGGTTTCCAAATATGCACATACTACCTTGGCACTGTAAAACAGTTTTGCACTAACAATCAGTTTACATATTATGGCTCTTCTTAGATGTGACTACATGGTAAGTTTGGGTAATGGATCAACAACTAGTGTGTGGGTCAGATTGAAATGAAACACTTGTTACAATAAGTAAAATATAAAGGCTCTCAGAAAAACAGATATGGTTAAGTTACCTGTGACTTCGGGCCCATGTCTTACACTTCCCTTTGAAAGCTTTCTCCCAAAAAGTAGATGCAAAGGAAGGTGATTCTAGTATTAATTTTCTTATTGTCCTGCTTGAATGGAAGTTTTCTAGAAGATGTTCCTCTTCTTCCTCTTCTGATTTAGGGGTTGGTACGACAGATGCTATAGCTTCATGCAAAGAAGCCAACTTTTCATCCAAATGTGGGCTGTCTGCACCCCCTAAGACAACCTACATTTATACCACGTTAAAACAATGAGACTTCTGTCGATAAAAAATGAAAGTGAATCAACGGCAAAACGAACATTTACACAATTACATGTAAAATTAAAGAAAAATTGTTAAACACAATTACATGTAAAATTAAAGAAAAATTGTTAAATTAAAGTTAGGTGTAAATTAGCAAATACAATTTTTATTATAAACATATGATAGTTATTTGTTGATATTATTACCTCAAACAAGACCTCTCTTCCATGCATCATTGACTACTACAAAATCTATCTATCTTTTTTTTTATGCAAAAGGTGAATTATATTATATACTCCAACTTTGTACAAAGAAACATAACATAAACTGTTTTGGACATACCCAAAAACAGGCTTACATTCAAATCTATACTACCTGATTTTAATAGGCTTACATACAAAATCTATCTTTTAGACCCCCTCATTTAGACCCTTTGCCAAAAGCACGGGTCTATATGTAACATTGTTACTTTCTACCCTCCACACTAATTTTCGACCAGTCAACAGTATCAACACCTGTCTATATTTCGAAACAAATAAAAATCGGTGTTTATTTATTTGCACCGGCCCAAAATATACTAACACCGGTCCAAAATATACTAACAACCGGTCCATAACTCCATATGGTATCCAACAAGAAAAGTTTTTGTGAAGAGTGCAACTAGGGTTCTTAGAATTGAGGTACGAGTTGCTTCTATTTTACATGTAAATATTGGTTTATATATTCTTATTTTATGGTTGATTTTATTTATTTATTTTTGTTATGAATTGTTTCAAGCTTATATTATGCTTTAATGTGCCAATTACATAGTGAATTTCTTGATTTGGGGCTAATTAGTTTTGCATGGTTTTAAGTACCTTATCTTCATTAAATGGCGGCTGATTTTATAGTTAGAGCGTTAGATGTGTTTATCTATAGTTAAAAAAAAAGAAAAAAGATGTGTTTATCTATGTGTAAAATGGTGGCTTAAAAATGCGCAAAGCTTGCTTACTAGACTTATAATAAGTACTTTCTTGTTTTATGTTTCCTTATTAGGGTATAAACACGTGTTCTCGAAATAGTTATTTACAATTAGGTATCCTCAAAATAGTTATTCTCAGAGTATATAAGTCTTTGTAGATGTATATGAATCCGGATATGTTATGACATTTTATAAATAGAAGTATAGAACTACTGATTACTAATTTAGGTGTTTTATGCAGAAAATGGAGCTTAGGAACAAAAATATGCCATTTGGCTACAAAACTCATAATGGGCATGCTTGAGTAGTTGATTTATATGGTGTCCATGTTGTCCTAGGCTCTTAATCTGTGCTTGGCAATGATTGGCTTTCTATATTTTACTTTCGACTTCTAATGGTCATTTATCCGCTTTAAATTTGACAGATTATAAATGGAACATATGTAGCTAGAAGAAGCTTAGCAAGTGAAAGTTTCCAGCTTAGCAAGTAAATGGAACGTATGGGGAGATAAAAGAAGGTTCGGTTGCATACGATAGAGACAAACAAATCACGGTAAATACTAAACATGTTACTAGCTTTTATTGGTGACTTGAGTTGTACTATTAATAAAACAATGCCATTATTAATTATGCATTTTTTGTTTCATTGCATGTTTCATCTGAAGTGGTTTTGGGTTCATCACGTACAAGACAGTAGAGGCTGCTAAGAAGGCTATTGATACCCCACAAAAGAATGAAAAGTACGGGCCTTCTCAACCTCCAACAGCTACAGGATTTGGTGGTTTTCCTTACTATTTAGCAAAACAATGAATAGCCATCGGTAATTCCTCATCGCTCACAACTGATGTGAACACTCTTGTGTGCTTGAGTAGTTGAGTTTATATGGTGTCCATGTTGTCATAGGCTCTTAATATGTGCTTGGCAATGATTGGCGTCCTATATTTTACTTTCGACTTCTAATGGTCATTTATCCACTTAAACTTGACATATTATAAATGATATATTCTTGATTAGATTACACTTCTAATAATCAGTTTCTATTTCTTCTACTTATTAGTTTAAACTTCCAATGGTCATTATTTACAGTTTATTGATTACTTTTGTGACTGTGATTATGCAGCGTGTTTGAAAGTTTGCAACTTAGCAAGTGAAAGTGTGACAGGTGGTGTGTTAGGTCACTAGATTTACAACATAAGCTTCAATGAAAGAGATAGAGGCGGTTGAACAACACACACATACGTGCAAGTAAAGGAAGGTTAGGCGTAGAGTGTATGTGAAAGAGTAAATTGAACAACCAACCCTCAAGTGAGGGTTATACAAAAGTATTTATAGGCAAGGAGCTAGGGCAACACTCCCACTCCTTCCCTTTTCCTTATTGGACATGGGCCTAAGCTTATGGTCCTTCTACATAAGCTAGACCTGAAACAAACATAAAGGCCATAATAAGCAACTTATTACATATGAGTAACTAACACTTGAATTATGGTTTAGGAGTGATTCCAACAATCTCCCCCTCAAGTGTTGGTGATGAAAAACGGTGAAGGCGTTGATGTAATATTAGCTTTGACGTCTTCTGACATTATTCTTTCTTGTGAGAAGAATTGCCTTGATTCGAACAATCTCCCCAGTGTAGAGAGATAGTTTTCTTTAAACAGTTATGCTTTGACGTCATCTTTAACTTTGTTCTTTGATCTTTGTTCTTTGTGATGAAAGTGATAGTATGTTGTTGTTGTCTGCATCAATTCTTCCTCAGGTCTGCTTCGCTGCTCCAGTGTCTCTACATCATTCTTCAACATGCTCACACGCTCTTTTGACGTTGGAAATCAGTACTGATGAAGTTCTTTATGCCTTTAACTTTGTAGATTCTTTGGTTTGGCGAAGAATCATTCTGACTGTTGTGTTGCTTTTGGATAGAACTTCCATTAGTGATGATGTTGGCGTGAGCATGAGAAGAATCTGCACAATCATTCCGCTCCAGAGCTTCCATAAGAAGAAAACATAAAAACGGTTAGTAATAAGCGGATTTCGGCACTTACAAGTTTGAACTTCGAGAGTGTTAACATCATAGTGTGAAAACATAACTCTAATTCTTACAAAGGCCGTTTTTGAATTGGAGTCCCACAAGTGAGATAACACGATGTACCGAAGTACACCTACGATTCAGATGAGTCGTTGAGGTACACCGAAGCATCACCTCACGACTATAGACCGTTTGAGACCACTAAGCGCAATCCACGGGGAGTTGCCAAAGTGACCTGCTGTTAGGGCTGTTTGATGTTGACCCTGGCAGGAGTTTCCATTCAATCACTGAGGATCACAAATGTGAACCTCTCATAAATGTTCTCGACAGATTTCTAAGATCTGTGAAGGACTCGATAATGTACCACTGAAATGCTTAATGTTGAACGTCAAGTGATGAAATGTCAAGTGTACCTAAGAGATCTTTTGATGAATCTCGTGGCTCTAGACTCAATAGTGCATTTTGGTTTTCCTGAGCGGAGACTAGGGAGAGGGTCTCCTTCTTCAATACCAGCAATCTCTAAGAGAAAGTCGATAGTTTATGTAGGGTTCCCTGTGAGAATGAAACAAGCTTCTGTTGAGAGAAACTTGAGTGGTTAAGAAGGTTTAGTGCATGCGTCATGATTTGTGTGCCAAACCAATCCCCGGCAGCGGCGCCAAAAATTGATTTGTGTGCCAAACCAATCCCCGGCAGCGGCGCCAAAAATTGATTTCAGTGTCACAAACCAATCCCCGGCAGCGGCGCCAAAAATTGATTTCACAATGAAAATCAATAATAAAGAAGTGTGTAGTATACGGGTAACTCAAACGTGTCAGGTTTGAGCACCGAGATCGTTCCGAACGAGGGTTGAATGGAATTTCCAACTCACGTCTCAATAATCGGGATTCGAATGAGAAAAGGGGATAATATGATATTATCTAAACTACGGGTTAAGGAAAGCATATGGAACTAAAATCTAAGGGGAAAACCTAAGAACTATAGCAAACTACGCAAATCTATGCTAAAACGCAAATACGGGAATATTAACGAAACGCGAATAAAAAGCAACTACTTCTAATCTAGATCCTAAAAATAATCTAAAAGTACTTTTACTCTAAAAATGATATTAGAAAACTAATTATGAATTAAAACTATTTTTTTGGAATTTTCTTGATTTTTTTAATTAAAAACTAATTATTAACTCTAAAAGTAAAACTAATTAGCTAAAAATTATAAAAACAAAAGGGAAAATTATGAAATTACTTTCTAAAAATCTAAAATATCATAAAAGACTTTTCAAAACTATTTTTGTATTTTTCAGATTAATTTCCTATTTTCTATGAATTTAATACTAATTAAATCTAATTTAAATTGTGAAAAATACCAAATAAAAGGAGAAAAAATAGGGAAAAATCTTTTTTATGCTTTTTATATTTATCTTAATCTATTAAAACTGAAAAATTATTTTTTGGAACTTTTTCTCAATTAAATGCAATTAAAGCTAATTTAAAATGATTAAAAACTGTTTTTAATTAAGAAAAAAATAGCAAACAGTGACTAAAAATTATGAAACTTGCAGGGAAATTCTAAAATCTAATTCTAAAGCTATAAAAATTATAAAAACATGGTCTTATGTGGGAAAAATCAAAGGCTGCAGTGTAAACTAGTGTGGGAATAAGCACTTTCAATAAGCTATTAAGCACTATGGTGAACCAAACTTCTACAGCAGGTAAGTAATGCTAAAAATACTCTAAAGAAACCAGATTCAACTACTCCTAACTCCTAATAAGCTGATTACCAGAGATTAAGCCTACTGCCAATATTAAGCAAATATGATTCTGCCCCTAAGTTTAAGCCATTCTAACTGCTTATCTAGAAAGCTACTGAGAAAACTTGAAATGTGGATCTAAAGCCCACCAACCAGAGATCATGTAACCAAATTTACAGCTAAAATGGACTTGAGATGAATAAGCTATAGATCAAACAAAAGTGGCACAAATGAGACAGATTGCTGATGGTGCACAGAACAGTAACAGGTACCAACTTAGGAGCTTATTTAATGACTTATCAGGAGTGCTTAAGCCAAAAACAGATATAAGGTCTTGAAGACCACCTAGAATACTACAAGTAGACCAAAATTCAGACTCTAACTAGCTGAAATGAACTCTATGCAATGACTACAAATTCTGCATAAACTGACTTTTGACCTGGTGTTTTGACTTTTTGAAACAGATGAAAGTTTGACCAAATTGAGTTTTAAGATCAAATGATGGACTGAAATGGATGAAATAAGATGTGATGAGACTAAATCAAGCTAGTATACCAACTTCTAAACCTATATGTATGATGACAGTAGCTGATTTCAACAGTATTGAGAGTAAGGACAGTTTTAATGAAATGTTGATTTTGGATGAAATGAACACAAACCAAGGACAGATATGAGTACATAAAACAATTCCAAACCTAAAGCAACTAATTTAACCCATAATAACAACCTCTAACACAGATTATAACATTAAACCAAACACTACTTTATGAATCAAAAATGCATTTAAACTAATAGACTTTAATGACTGATACATAAACTAGAATGATTCAATCAAACAACCATTAGAATCAACTTACTAACACATTGAAATCAGGATTTAATTCAAAACTGCTTTGACTATTGATTTTGATTCGAGTTGACTTTTATTGACTTTTTGAGGAAAAAGAGATTAAGACCAAATAATCTTAGAATAAGCCTCACATAAGCTCACATGACCTTATGTGAGCTTGACAAGTAACAATCCAAGCTTCAGGACAACTTTGAAAAGGAGTTAAACAGAAATTCAATTTGACAAGGAATTAAATGAGAACTTAGATTGCAACAATAAAGTGAATTACAGAATTACATTTGAAAAGCACAGGATTACACTATGAAAGCAGATAAATGACAAGTAAAATGGTCAAAATCTCTCTAATACTTAAGAGATTGGACAAAAAGAAATGTGAGCCAAGGGTCGTATATATAGCTGAGGAGAGGCCTTGCTTGGGATGCTCTGAGGAAGGATCTAGGAGGTCATTAGCAGCCACACATTCATCCCACGTCATCAAATCCAATCATAGTGCTCCATTTGTTCTTGTGAGGTGTTATGTCCAATAAGGGTGAGCCTTTTGTCCACGTATTCATTCTCCTGACAGGTCAGAGGGTGAAAGATCCTAGGATAGATTCTAGTACGATGTTGAGTGTTTGGGAGGTGGTGAGTTGTGGTGAAAGGGAGTGTGTTTGGTTTGGGGAGAAGAAGCAGGGAAAGGGCGCGTTTGGATTAGACAATATTAATTCAAAGCTTGACGGGTTGGGTGGATAGTCTTGACCGGGTAAAGTTTCGGGTAAAGTGGATTGTTCGGGTCAGGGTGTTATACCGGGTAATATCAATTGGGTTTAGCCGGGTGTTTGTATTTAGATAGGATTGGGCTAGGATGTATATTGGGCCAGAGGTGTAGGTTTAGTGGATTGGATAAATGGTTTTGATTTAGGACTTAGGATTAGTAGTGATCCATTAGGCTACCATAGGGACCAAGGTTGTAAAAGTTGAAATTCCAAGGACTAAAAGTGCAACTTCTGAAAATGTCTTCAAGGGACCACTCTTGACAATCTTCAATAGACCAAGGGCCAAATTGCAAATTTCTGAAACTCAAGGGCCATTTCTGACAATTGCTGAAACTTGAGGGACTATTTCTGACATTTCTTCAAACTTTGCTCAAATCTTCACAAATCATCCTCAGAGATTAGAAATCTTCATAAATGCATAATTCTGACCTTCCGGCTCAGCTTAAGCTCTCTTGATCTCTCGTGCTCGGATTTACATCTGATTTGGTTCCTTTTTGCGTGTTTTTACATATCCATACCTGCACAAGCACAAACTCAAGAAAACCACAAATATTAGCAATAAACGGCTCTTTCTTGGTTATTTTGGGTCTATTTTTGATAACAAAAAGGTATGTGGTTTAGCACATACCACGTCACTGGGTCCATGATGACTTTTAATCTTCAATACCGGTGTCATCTAGTGACAACCAGTAGCATATGAATTGAACCCGGTGTCTGCCCTAAGTTGAATAATCTGGAGGGCTATTTCTTTTCACCCTTTTCTTTGCATTTCTTTTTAATTCTTCAACTCCTTCTTTCTCCGATTCTCATTCTCTCCTTTTTACAATCATACCTAAGGACTTCTAAATTCTAACTATTGGTAGTGTCCTTGGGTAGATCCCTCCGGCTCTGGCGGATCATAGGACGGTTATTCCTAACCTTAATCACCTTATAACTTCATTTCCATAAAACCATTTTCAAGAAAATCTCTCAAAGGGTTTGTAAATGAAAACATGTTTGAACCACTATGAGAGTTTTATCTTTTAGCAAAAATACTCCCCCTCCACATGTGCTTTAGAGTTTAGACAGAAATCTGCACAATGAGGAAAGAGCGCGCACTTTTGAATTGATCGACTCAAGATAGACATTCCCCCGCGAGACACGGTTACGTGGCATAGTTAAAGAGTTGCATTGTCAGCTTTTAGATGACAACTAGCTCTAATAACTATCTTGAAGGTGTGGACAACCCCGAGAGGTTGTCAAACCTGTCAAGGTTCATGTCTACCAAGAGTTTCTCGAATGGTACATTCTACTCGGACAAGTCCTTTGCGAGAAACGTTTACATCACTAGTGAACAAGCTTGGAATTATTACCCGTCCCGGACAAGTCTTTTCGAGTTACTAACAGTTAAGATCTCGTCAATTCTTGGGTTGAAGTCTTTTTACACGAGAGTTCATATAGCCAACCACAACATATTTCTTATCACGTATTTTTCTCCCCCTAAAAAATGGCATATAAAATGTTATTTTTGAAAAGTTGAGAATAAATATGACCATTTTGAGTGTTGCGGGAAGAATGACCATAGTGAATAATTTTTGATCAAAGTTTTTAGCAAGTACTCCCCCTCAACGAGTGATATAAACGGTTGAGGTTTTGAAAGTCATAAGAGACAGTACTTGTTCTTTTGAGCAAAACCTTGAAAAATGAAAGGTTTGATAGGTTTTACTCAAAAGTAAGAAGCTTTCGCTCCTTTTATAAGGATTATGGCACTGAAGCGTGCCACAGGGTCCTTTATTTACAAGTGCGGGTTGTACACTGTAATGTGTGCATAAGCCGTTGACATAATAAATCATACATCCAAAGTTTATAATGAAAGAAGTAGTTCAAAGGGTACCAGGTAGTCCAGAGATGTTGCCAGGAGTGTGAACCGGGCGTTGAAAGCCGGTGATGTTAATCCTGGGTCGACCTCCAACATAGCTTTCCAATCTTCTGAACGGATCCCTTCGATACAACCGTTCATCAATCATCGTGATGATCCTCTCCACTTCCCTTCTATCCTGAGAATTCCATCGCTTAGGAGACCCAATCTTTTGATGTATATCCTTCAACCGATAAGCCAATCCGTCCCTAACCAACTTCAAGGTGTGATCCCCAAATTTGTGAAGATCTCTGCACGCTGATGAGTGTCTAAATACTCATCATTTTTGTACAATATAAACTGCAAAATCATCTGAAAACACTCAGAAACACATCAAAATGATCAAAATATCACAAATCAGTATTTTATGTGTTTTAAATACAAAAATATCAAAATCAGATGAAAAACATATCAAATTTGCAAAAAATTGCAGTTTCAGTCCCCCAAGTTTTAAAAGTTGTCAAAAACAGTCCCTGAGCACATAATTTCAAAAGTAAAGTCACCAAAGGTCCTTTTAAAATCAAAAGTTATCAAATTTAGTCCTTTGGTGAAAAATATAAAAAGTTTGAGAAAATTACAAAAATGGTCCTTCAAGTTTCAAAATTGGCAGAATTAGTCCCTGGAAAATGTGAAAATGGCAAAATTGGTCCCTGCACTTTTGAAGCTTGTCAGTATTAGTCCTTGGAATATCTTTGATAAGTTGGCAAATATGGTCCCTCAATTTTTCAGAATTACACAAATGGTCCTTGTGTTTTGTTTTAAACCATTTAACACCATTTTGACCCTTACCCAATTCTGGACCCCCTGTCAATAACCAATTGTGAACCCCCCTATTATTACCCCTTGGTCAACATCAAGTCAAACAAACAGAGTGCCCGCCCACCTGTCTTCTCCCCCAACTTGAGCCCTGCAACACAGGCACCATTCCCATCACCTTTCCACCCTCCTCCTCATCATACCCACCTACTTTTACCACCCCATTTAATGCCACCCCCCCCCTAGTGCTAGTTGCAGAGGTCAACAGGTCAAAAACAGGATTCCCGCCAAAATTGGTAAAACAAGAAAGACACTCAAAAGACACCCATTGGCCAAGAAAAGTGGTGGGATCTGCTCTAAGGACACGTGTAAGACTTTTGAAGCATAAAAGAGCAGAGAAGGAGCAAAGAGAAAGAGTAGTTTTAGTTTTTAATTTTACTCTTATGTCGTTTTTTTATAATGTCTTAGTTTACTTTCAAATCTGTAATCTTTTGTTTTTAATTACTAAACTAAAGTTATATTGTCAGTTTGATCAAGTTTTAAGCAATAATTCCAAGTTTCACTTCAATTCATCTTTATATGCTTACTGTTGAAAGTTCTAAGTTCCATTTCATAAAAACAAGCTTCAATAAGCTTGTTTATCAGTTTTAATAAGCTTATACAAGCTCCTTATAGCTTGCTATAAGCTTAAGTTCAAGTTTCAATCAAGTTTGTACCTTGGTCAACAAAAGTCAAAGATGAGCAAAAATTGATGCAGAAGGATTTGGGATGGTTCAGAGTTTGAAATGGGTTGATTTTGTGTACTTGGGTTGGAATTGATAGAGTAGTGGTTCATGGTTCTCAATTTGCTAGCCATTGTAGCTTGGACCATTTGTAAGTCAAAATTAAGGTTTCTTGTATAATCTGTATTTATAAGTGTTAATCTGTTAAAACATGGCCAATCAGTAGTAATTCAGCTATAGTAAGTTAGTTTGATCATAGTAATAAGTTGGATCTTGATTTAAACCTGTTTAGTTGCAAAATCTGTTGAATAAGGGGTGTTTGGATTAACTGTTATAGCTGTGCTAGAGATTGGTTAGGCAGTTGTTAGTAGTTGATACTTGTTTATGTAGTGATTTGATAGTCATTTGCAGTCTTTGTTTTAGCAGTTTCACTTAAAAAGTCAGAATCAAGTTGAATCTGATCTATCTTCTGAATCTGTCATAAACAGTAGGCACAAATTGTTGCACAATGGTTTGGATTTGTTAGATCTAGCTTGTGGTTATCATATCTAGTGTTAAAACATCATAATCTGTGCACTATATTGGATTAAAACTCATTTTGGTCAAAGTTTAAGTGTGTTCTTTAAAAAGTCAAATCTGTCATATTGCAGTTTTTCACAAACTTTGAATGTATCTCATGGATTCATTTCTGAGATTCAGAGATTGAAACTTTGGATATTGCAAATTTAACTGGTCTAATTTTGATAATCTCTTTTTGCTTCAACTGGTTCAGTCAAATTAAGCTTCAAATAAGCTCATTTTTCAGGCAAAATATGCCCTGCACCACTGTACTCAGTGGTACTGAGTTTTTCTCAGTCCTTGCAGTAGGTACACAGAGCTCCTAAGAGCTTGTCATAAGCTTATTTTTGGTACAATTGCTCTCAACCAGGTCTACTTCAGTTTCCAATTCATAGTTTTAAGTTTGAGCTTATTCTGAAGCTTCTGCATAAGCTTAAACTTGCCATCCAAATCTGTTTTAAATTGAAAAGCTCATAGACATCAAAACTGATCTAGGTTGCTAATCTGTAGTTATAAACTGTTGTTTCAAGTTGTATTAGAGTTATTGTAGCATAATAAGGCTTTGGTAATCAGTTGGAAGCTTATCTTGTTCATTTAGCTTATTTTAGTGCTTAAAAATAAGCACTTGATTAAGCAGTTTCATAATTCTCCAAACAAGTGCCTGTTTTTCCAATTTTCTCAGATTCCTAGTATTAATTTAGACTTTTCCTGAAATTTTCAGATTTTTCCAAGTTGTTTAGCTATTTTTCATAATTTAAATTAGTTTTTAATCATTTTTAAATAGCATTTAATACAAAAAAATTAGAAAAAGGTTCAAAAAAAATAATTTTTCAATTTTGTTAAGTTTAGATAAATATAAGAAGTGAAAAAAGTAATTTTCCAGATTTTTCATAGTTTATTTGGTAATTTTTAGTAATTTAATTAGTTTTTAATAGTTTAAAATTCATAGAAAATAGAAAAATAACCTGAAAAATACAAAAATAGTTTTGAAAATTCTAGTTTGTTATTTTAGACTTTTCCATTTCATAATTTTATTTTTCTAGCTTTATTTCCTAATTTCTTGTATTTTGGTTAATTATTAAATAGTTAAAAATAGTTTTTAATTAATAATAATTAGATAATTAGTGATAAAAATAGTTTTCTTTTTCTAAAAAGTTTCTTTTATCATTAGGATTGTAAAAACATCATTTTCATATTTTTAGGGTTAATATTGATTTAGTTTCACTTTTTAATTCGTACGTCGCGTAGATTTTAAATTCAGTTTTATTAAAACAAAAAGAACAAAAACATTAGTTTAAAAATAGTGATAGCATTTATTTAATAGATTTTATCTTTTTAGATTTCCTTTAATTTACATTTAAGCCGCTGTAATTTGTTGGCTATTTCTGTAGTTATAATTATAAATCAAATCTCTGTATCCATTCAAATCTTCTCGATCACTAAACGTTTGACTATTCTCGCACGGCTCGTTGGGACATAACGACCTGGGGAAACATTATACTCCTCTGGACTTCATTGAGTTGGTGTGTGAGCTGTTTTAAGTTCCTTACGGCTGATCATTCACAAGTGATCAGCTCGCGTGAGAAAACTTGACGGTTTCGCACCGATCAAATTTTGGCGCCGCTGCCGGGGAGGCTGTAAGCGTGTTTCTAGCATTTTCAGACCCGTACTTGCACATATACCACAGTTTGTAAAAAGTTTTCTGTAAAGTTATAACAAAATCAAAAAGTTCATTAACACTTTTCCTAAAGTGTTAAAAACACCAAAAAAATATAAAACAACAAAACAATCGTAACGTTTTCTATCTTGTGTTTCTTTTAAGGTGATTCTTAAAGAAATACGATTTGGTTAAACGAGACGATACCAAAAATATTGTCCAAAAGTTTTTAAACCCATCAGCACAGATCTGTACCTACGTCTTTTCAGTGATACTTAATATATACATAAAAATCAACCACCGCAAATCAAGGCAGTGCACTACCTAACTGGGGGTGCGACCATAATAAGTTCCCGAACATCAGATTTAAAACTTGCCTTTGTGTCCTTGTGATTTGGTGTACCTTTTTCAAAGAAGCCATTTCATTTGTGATTATTGGTTAAGTTCACTTGTGTTTTGCCTCATTTGTTTTGAAAACTGATTTTTATACTTAGTGCATGCGCACTCGTTCTTCCAGTTCTACAAGTCCTTTGTCAGAACTTGGAAAGATTCCTCGAAGACGTAGAGGACGTTCTGCTCCTTCAGCTGTGACTGAGGAACGTCTACCACCACCACCACCTGCTGTAATGGCAGAAGATAAGCCGATGAATGAGCTTCTCCAAGCACCCATCGAGGGTTACGGAGATGCCATTGTTGTCCCAGCCATCGTGGCTGACACTTTTGAGCTCAAAACCGGGTTACTTAATCTGGTAACCCAAAGCCAATTCTATGGTTTTGAGCGGGATGATCCTCATGCACACATTCGATGGTTTAACAAGATTGCATCTACCATCAAGTACAAGAATGTCCCACATGAAGCTGTCAAGCTTCTTCTGTTCCCATTTTCTCTAGAGGGACAAGCCCGGAATTGGCTTGAGAAACAACCCCCTCGTTCCATTGAGACATGGGAAGATCTTGTCACAAAGTTTGTGAACGAATTCTATCCTCCATCCCGAACTACAAGTCTTAAGAATGAGATAATGAAATTTTCTCAGAGATTTGAGGAATCATTCGGGGAGGCATGGGATCGTTACAAAGACTTGCTCCGCAAGTGTCCGCATCATGGTTTTACCGAGTTAATGCAAATGGATACTTTCTACAATGGTCTGAACCAGGCAAATCAAGACTCTCTAAATGCCTCCGCGGGAGGTAATTTCTTGAGCAAGACCACAAAAGAAGCCTTGCAAATCATTGAGAACAAGTCCCAGGTCCGTCCTTTCCGCACAAAGACATATCATACTGAGTCTAATGCTGGACGTTCTACTTCATCTCCCGCGAGTACATCTAGCACCGATGCTAAGATTGACAAACTCACGGATATTGTTCAGGCTTTGGTTCTTGCTAACCAAAAGAAAGTCACATTCACTCAATCACCATCACATGGTGAAGTGAAGAAAGTTGAAGTTTGTGTTACTTGTGGTGGTCCTCATGCATACTACAACTGTACTGCCACCGATGGTAGTCCGTTTGAAGCTAATGCTATAGCCGGTACTTCAAATCAAGGAGGTAATCAATACCGTCCTCAGAATGAACCAAACTACCGTGCTAACACTTATCAGGCACCACCCGGTTTCAACCAGAATCCTAACCGGAATCAGAACCAACAAAGAATGAACCAAGGTTATCAAAACCAAGGTAATTTCTATTCCGGACCCAACCAAGGTTTCCAACAACAAGGAAATCTTAATCAAAACACTTACAACCGAGGGAATCAATTTCAGGGGAATATGAACCCTAATCAAGGGAATTCTGGTTATAACCAAAACATACGGCCTCAAATTGTCCCTCCTCCACCTCCTCCTGTGTCAACATCTGATGAGCTTTTAAGGCAATTCATGAAGACTCAAGAGGAGACAAACAGGTTGTTGGTCAGTCAGATCGCTGAATTGAAGAAGTCTTTAAATGATCGACCCTCGGGCTCAGGTACTTTACCTAGCAACACGATCGCTAATCCGAGGGGCGATGCAAAGGCGATCACGACCAGAAGTGGTGTTTCGTATGATGGACCCGCTATTCCTACTACCTCTTCTTCTTCTCTCCCGAAGGTAGTGGAAAGTGAACCTGAGGCGACAACGGACAAGGAACTTCCTACTAATAACGGAAGTACCAGCACTGTCCATCCTCAGGTTGTCCAGAAACCAAAATCCAATCCAGGAGTTGTTTTTGAACCTCCTGTAGCTCCCATTGAAAAATCCAAATCTTCTATTCCTTACCCATCACGTTTACATGAGCAAAAGCTCCGCGAGAAAGCCAGTCAACAAATGGAAAAATTCTTTCAAATTTTCCAAGAACTTCATTTTGACATAAGCTTCGCGGATGCTATCATGTTGATGCCTAAGTTTGCATCAACTCTCAAACACATGTTAAGCAATAAGGAAAAGCTGTTTGAAATGGCTAAAACTCCTCTCAACGAGAACTGCTCTGCAGTTATCTTGAAGAAGCTTCCCGAGAAGCTTGGAGATCCTGGAAAGTTCCTCTTACCTTGTGTATTTCCAGGAATGGTTGAATGCTTTGCCTTAGCAGATCTTGGTGCAAGCATAAACCTGATGCCTCATTCAGTATGGAAGAAACTTTCTCTTCCGGATCTTACTCCTACATGCATGACTCTCGAGCTTGCAGATCGTACAATATCTCGTCCTCTTGGAATTGCCGAGGACGTATTTGTGAAAGTAGGAAAGTTCCATTTTCCGGCTGACTTTGTAGTCGTTGATTTCGATGCTGATCCACGGGTTCCTCTCATTGTTGGAAGAGGATTCCTGAGAACGGGTCGTGCTCTCATTGATGTATTTGAGCAAGAAATCACATTACGTGTTGGTAATGAAGCTGTCACCTTTAACCTTGATCAAACTTCGAGGTACTCTGCAAACTATGATTCTGAGTCGGTTAACCGAATAGATATCATTGATGTTGCTTCTGAAGAGTACTCTCAAGAAGTTCTGGGTTATTCTCATAATTCTGTGAGTGGGAATCCCACCACATCTTCTCAACCTATCATAGCCAATTCTACTCCTTCTCTCACTCCGTTTGAGGGAAGCGACTTCATCTTGGAAGAGATTGAAGCATACTTGGCTAGTGATTCTGTTCCATGGGAAATTGATCACGCTCCAATTGACATCGAGGGGGACATACTTCTCATTGAGAAAATGCTTAAAGATGATCATTCATCAACCCCTCACATTAGTGATGCAATTCCAGAAGAGATTAATCGCCATGAGATTAATCCGGAGGGAGATATTCTTACTCTCGAGAAGTTGTTAAATCAGGACACTTCTCCTCCACTCCCTCCCGTCAAACTTCATAACAAGGAAGTCAAGTCAGTTGAGAAAACTGAAGAATTTCCTGAAGTCGAACTTAAGGACTTACCACCTCATCTTGAGTATGCATTTCTTGAGGGCAATGATAAATTGCCTGTCATTATTGCTCGAGATTTGAGTAAAGATGAAAAGACTGCTCTCATAAAGGTCTTGAAGTCACACAAGCAAGCAATTGCTTGGAAACTCTCCGACATCAAGGGTATTAACCCTGAATTTTGTACTCACAAAATCTTGATGGAGGATGACTTCAAGCCAGCAGTTCAACATCAGAGAAGAGTAAATCCAAAAATCCATGATGTTATCAAACAGGAAGTTATCAAACTTCTTGATGCAGGATTGATTTACCCTATCTCAGATAGTCCTTGGGTTAGCCCGATTCACTGTGTTCCAAAAAAGGGTGGCATAACTGTTGTCACGAATGAAGAAAACGAGTTAATTCCAACTCGATTGGTTACGGGATGGCGTGTCTGTATTGACTATCGTAAGTTGAATGACGCCACCCGTAAAGACCATTTTCCTCTACCCTTCATGGACCAGATGCTTGAGAGATTAGCAGGGAATGAGTACTATTGTTTCCTTGATGGTTTCTCTGGTTATTTTCAGATCCCCATTGATCCACAGGATCAAGAGAAGACCACATTCACCTGCCCATACGGAACTTTTGCCTACAAACGTATGCCTTTTGGCTTATGTAACGCTCCAGGCACGTTCCAACGATGTATGATGGCCATATTCCACGACATGATCGGGGAAACAATGGAGGTGTTTATGGATGACTTCTCAGTCATCGGGGATTCATTTCAGACTTGTCTCTCCCATTTAGACAAAATGCTTAAACGGTGTGAAGACACCAATCTCTGTCTAAACTGGGAGAAGAGTCACTTTATGGTCAAAGAAGGCATAGTCCTTGGCCATAAGATTTCAAAGAACGGGATTGAGGTCGATAGAGCAAAAGTCGATGTTATTGCTAAACTGCCTCATCCCACTACCGTCAAAGGTATTAGGAGTTTTCTTGGTCATGCCGGGTTTTATCGTAGATTCATACAGGATTTTTCCAAAATCGCTCGGCCTATGACCCATCTTCTTGAAAAAGAAGCTCCTTTTATCTTCTCTCCTGAGTGCGTCGAAGCTTTTGAAACACTAAAGAAAAGGCTTACGGAGGCACCCATTCTAGTTGCCCCCGACTGGGATTTACCCTTCGAGCTCATGTGCGATGCAAGTGATTTTGCTATCGGTGCAGTCTTGGGGCAACGCAAAACAAAGCATTTTCAGCCTATACACTACGCAAGTAAGACTATGACTGAAGCTCAAACCCATTACACCACTACAGAAAAAGAACTATTAGCTGTGGTGTATGCGTTTGAGAAATTTCGGCCATACCTCATCTTGACCAAATGCGTAGTGTATACGGACCACTCGGCTCTCAAATATCTCTTTGCAAAACAGGATGCGAAGCCGAGATTGCTCCGATGGGTTCTCCTCCTCCAGGAATTTGATATCATTATACGTGATAAAAAAGGAGCCGAGAACCTAGCTGCTGATCATCTATCCCGATTAGAGAACCCTCACCAAGATGTGTTCGAGAAAAAGGAAATAAATGAAACATTTCCTCTCGAGACACTCAATGCGGTTTCTTTTCGTGGAGACTCTTCTACCCCATGGTTTGCTGACTTCGCAAATTACCATGCGGGTAACTTCATAGTGAAAGGGATGTCGTCCCAACAGAAGAACAAGTTCTTCAAGGATGTTAAACATTACTTCTGGGACGACCCTTTCTTGTTTAAAATCTGCGCGGATCAAGTCATCAGGCGATGTGTATATGGTCAGGAAGCTATTGACATTCTCAAAGCTTGCCATGCTGGACCTACTGGGGGACATCATAGCCCCAACTACACCGCCAAGAAGGTGTTTGATTCCGGATTCTATTGGCCCACGATCTATAAGGATGCCCATGAATTCGTCAAAGCCTGTGACGCTTGTCAACGTCACGGGAATATCTCACAAAGGAATGAAATGCCACAAAACGCCATTCAAGTGTGTGAGATCTTTGACATCTGGGGCATTGACTTTATGGGGCCATTCCCTTCTTCTCGCGGTAATAAGTACATACTCGTGGCCGTTGACTACTTGTCAAAATGGGTTGAAGCTAAGGCTTTGCATACCAATGATGCCCGAGTTGTAGTGAAATTCTTAAAATCCTTGTTTGCTAGGTTTGGAACTCCACGAGCTATAATCAGTGATCGTGGTACGCATTTCTGCAATGACCAGTTTGAAAGAGTCATGCAGAAGTATGGTGTGACTCACCGTCTCTCTACTGCGTACCACCCCCAAACTAGTGGGCAAGTGGAAGTTTCAAACCGAGGGATTAAGAGAATTCTGGAGAGGACGGTTGGTGAAAACCGTGCCTCTTGGTCGGATAAGCTAGATGACGCACTCTGGGCCATCCGGACAGCTTATAAAACACCCATCGGGTGCACTCCATACAAGCTGGTATACGGGAAGGCGTGTCATCTACCTGTTGAGTTAGAGCACAAGGCTTACTGGGCCTTGAAGCATGCCAACTTTGATATTCAGACTGCTGGTGATCACCGGAAAGTTCAAATGAATGAATTAAATGAACTCCGTGATCAAGCATACGAGAACTCTTTGATCTATAAAGAAAAGACAAAGAAGATTCATGACTCAAAGATCAAAAACCGCGTTTTCCACGTTGGTGATCGAGTCCTTCTTTTTAATTCAAGATTGAAGATTTTCTCGGGAAAGCTTAAATCCCGCTGGTCTGGACCATTTACTATCACTAAGGTTTATCCTTATGGTACCATTGAGTTATCTCAACCCGATGGTCCTGACTTTAAAGTAAATGGTCATCGGTTGAAGCATTACTTTGGAGAGGACATTCCTCCTGTGATTGTCCCGGATCTTCAAACTTTCCCCATGAACCAATGAATGCGGGGATCGAGTCAAGCTAGCGACTCGGGTATCAAAAACAGTAGCATGTTACATGGGTTTTCACCCGTGTATACCACCCTAGTGTGGGGGAGTTGCCCCACATGTTGTATATATAAGAATGTTTATAAAAAAAAAAAAAAAAAAAAAAAAAAAAAAAAAAAAAAAAAAAAAATCCTTGCTGAATAATGGCCTAAGTATTTCCCTTTTACGTTCTATGTTTCGGCATAACCGCCGGTACTTTGAATATTGAGGGCAATATTCATTTCTAAGTGTGGGGGGGAATTCTCACGAATTTTATCATGTAATTATACCATCTAATTCCCCCATTTTTGGCCAAAATTTTTTTTGGAGTAAGTGTTTTACACTTACTCATTTGGTTATCAGTCCGCCTTGTCTAATAAACAAAAGGATTGGCTAATCCAGGAGCAAACGGCTCTTGGTAAAGATATCTCAAATCCGTTGACGGCTTGCAATTTGCCCAAAATTGTATGGTATTCAGCTCACCATATCCTAAAAAGTGAAGAGTTGGCTAGCCCGCAAGTTTATGGCTTGTGGTAAAGGCAGTTGGAAAACCATAATTGGTAATCGACTCACCAAAGATATTTTATCTAAGAGTTGGCTAGTCCAGAAGCAAACGGCTTCTGGTAAAGACAAATCAAATCCGTTGGAAGCTGGTGATTTGCTCAAAATCACTTGGTTATCGGTGTACCAAGGTTCTTACTTGAACTGAAACATTTGGCTACTCCAGAAGTAATGGCTTTTGGTAAAGAGATTCAAATCCATTAATCTTTCTCAAATCATTGCTAGGGACTAGCAATATCTTAGTGTGGGGGATTGATGAGTGTCTAAATACTCATCATTTTTGTACAATATAAACTGCAAAATCATCTGAAAACACTCAGAAACACATCAAAATGATCAAAATATCACAAATCAGTATTTTATGTGTTTTAAATACAAAAATATCAAAATCAGATGAAAAACATATCAAATTTGCAAAAAATTGCAGTTTCAGTCCCCCAAGTTTTAAAAGTTGTCAAAAACAGTCCCTGAGCACATAATTTCAAAAGTAAAGTCACCAAAGGTCCTTTTAAAATCAAAATTTATCAAATTTAGTCCTTTGGTGAAAAATATAAAAAGTTTGAGAAAATTACAAAAATGGTCCTTCAAGTTTCAAAATTGGCAGAATTAGTCCCTGGAAAATGTGAAAATGGCAAAATTGGTCCCTGCACTTTTGAAGCTTGTCAGTATTAGTCCTTGGAATATCTTTGATAAGTTGGCAAATATGGTCCCTCAATTTTTCAGAATTACACAAATGGTCCTTGTGTTTTGTTTTAAACCATTTAACACCATTTTGACCCTTACCCAATTCTGGACCCCCTGTCAATAACCAATTGTGAACCCCCCTATTATTACCCCTTGGTCAACATCAAGTCAAACAAACAGAGTGCCCGCCCACCTGTCTTCTCCCCCAACTTGAGCCCTGCAACACAGGCACCATTCCCATCACCTTTCCACCCTCCTCCTCATCATACCCACCTACTTTTACCACCCCATTTAATGCCACCCCCCCCTAGTGCTAGTTGCAGAGGTCAACAGGTCAAAAACAGGATTCCTGCCAAAATTGGTAAAACAAGAAAGACACTCAAAAGACACCCATTGGCCAAGAAAAGTGGTGGGATCTGCTCTAAGGACACGTGTAAGACTTTTGAAGCATAAAAGAGCAGAGAAGGAGCAAAGAGAAAGAGTAGTTTTAGTTTTTAATTTTACTCTTATGTCGTTTTTTTATAATGTCTTAGTTTACTTTCAAATCTGTAATCTTTTGTTTTTAATTACTAAACTAAAGTTATATTGTCAGTTTGATCAAGTTTTAAGCAATAATTCCAAGTTTCACTTCAATTCATCTTTATATGCTTACTGTTGAAATTTCTAAGTTCCATTTCATAAAAACAAGCTTCAATAAGCTTGTTTATCAGTTTTAATAAGCTTATACAAGCTCCTTATAGCTTGCTATAAGCTTAAGTTCAAGTTTCAATCAAGTTTGTACCTTGGTCAACAAAAGTCAAAGATGAGCAAAAATTGATGCAGAAGGATTTGGGATGGTTCAGAGTTTGAAATGGGTTGATTTTGTGTACTTGGGTTGGAATTGATAGAGTAGTGGTTCATGGTTCTCAATTTGCTAGCCATTGTAGCTTGGACCATTTGTAAGTCAAAATTAAGGTTTCTTGTATAATCTGTATTTATAAGTGTTAATCTGTTAAAACATGGCCAATCAGTAGTAATTCAGCTATAGTAAGTTAGTTTGATCATAGTAATAAGTTGGATCTTGATTTAAACCTGTTTAGTTGCAAAATCTGTTGAATAAGGGGTGTTTGGATTAACTGTTATAGCTGTGCTAGAGATTGGTTAGGCAGTTGTTAGTAGTTGATACTTGTTTATGTAGTGATTTGATAGTCATTTGCAGTCTTTGTTTTAGCAGTTTCACTTAAAAAGTCAGAATCAAGTTGAATCTGATCTATCTTCTGAATCTGTCATAAACAGTAGGCACAAATTGTTGCACAATGGTTTGGATTTGTTAGATCTAGCTTGTGGTTATCATATCTAGTGTTAAAACATCATAATCTGTGCACTATATTGGATTAAAACTCATTTTGGTCAAAGTTTAAGTGTGTTCTTTAAAAAGTCAAATCTGTCATATTGCAGTTTTTCACAAACTTTGAATGTATCTCATGGATTCATTTCTGAGATTCAGAGATTGAAACTTTGGATATTGCAAATTTAACTGGTCTAATTTTGATAATCTCTTTTTGCTTCAACTGGTTCAGTCAAATTAAGCTTCAAATAAGCTCATTTTTCAGGCAAAATATGCCCTGCACCACTGTACTCAGTGGTACTGAGTTTTTCTCAGTCCTTGCAGTAGGTACACAGAGCTCCTAAGAGCTTGTCATAAGCTTATTTTTGGTACAATTGCTCTCAACCAGGTCTACTTCAGTTTCCAATTCATAGTTTTAAGTTTGAGCTTATTCTGAAGCTTCTGCATAAGCTTAAACTTGCCATCTAAATCTGTTTTAAATTGAAAAGCTCATAGACATCAAAACTGATCTAGGTTGCTAATCTGTAGTTATAAACTGTTGTTTCAAGTTGTATTAGAGTTATTGTAGCATAATAAGGCTTTGGTAATCAGTTGGAAGCTTATCTTGTTCATTTAGCTTATTTTAGTGCTTAAAAATAAGCACTTGATTAAGCAGTTTCATAATTCTCCAAACAAGTGCCTGTTTTTCCAATTTTCTCAGATTCCTAGTATTAATTTAGACTTTTCCTGAAATTTTCAGATTTTTCCAAGTTGTTTAGCTATTTTTCATAATTTAAATTAGTTTTTAATCATTTTTAAATAGCATTTAATACAAAAAAATTAGAAAAAGGTTCAAAAAAAATAATTTTTCAATTTTGTTAAGTTTAGATAAATATAAGAAGTGAAAAAATTAATTTTCCAGATTTTTCATAGTTTATTTGGTAATTTTTAGTAATTTAATTAGTTTTTAATAGTTTAAAATTCATAGAAAATAGAAAAATAACCTGAAAAATACAAAAATAGTTTTGAAAATTCTAGTTTGTTATTTTAGACTTTTCCATTTCATAATTTTATTTTTCTAGCTTTATTTCCTAATTTCTTGTATTTTGGTTAATTATTAAATAGTTAAAAATAGTTTTTAATTAATAATAATTAGATAATTAGTGATAAAAATAGTTTTCTTTTTCTAAAAAGTTTCTTTTATCATTAGGATTGTAAAAACATCATTTTCATATTTTTAGGGTTAATATTGATTTAGTTTCACTTTTTAATTTGTACGTCGCGTAGATTTTAAATTCAGTTTTATTAAAACAAAAAGAACAAAAACATTAGTTTAAAAATAGTGATAGCATTTATTTAATAGATTTTATCTTTTTAGATTTCCTTTAATTTACATTTAAGCCGCTGTAATTTGTTGGCTATTTCTGTAGTTATAATTATAAATCAAATCTCTGTATCCATTCAAATCTTCTCGATCACTAAACGTTTGACTATTCTCGCACGGCTCGTTGGGACATAACGACCTGGGGAAACATTATACTCCTCTGGACTTCATTGAGTTGGTGTGTGAGCTGTTTTAAGTTCCTTACGGCTGATCATTCACAAGTGATCAGCTCGCGTGAGAAAACTTGACGGTTTCGCACCGATCACACGCCATCAAGCAATTGCGTTGAAGTTCACTGCGGTAAACGACGTGTCAGGACCGAATACAATAAGATTTATGTGGTTTGGAGGTCGGGGTTGGTGGAAGAAGATGAATATCTTCATCCTTTAGAGAGAGAAACTAGAGAGAGGGAGGAGAAAACAAAGGTTTTATTAAGAAACACACACAATACACTTAACCAAATGATTCACCTCACCCCTCATGGAGAGTCATGAGGGGTATTTATAGGCTCTATCTTTGCCACTTACACGATACTAGTCCCTAAGGGCAAAGTATACTACGCATCTAGTCCAATTCACGTAAGTGACGTTATCTTTAGAAAAAGCGAGGCTAACAATCTCCCTCCAAGATAGCGTCACACGTGGATGGTTACAATGAGACCTATAAATACAAAACAAAGTAAATTACAATAGTAAAGAACAATGTTGACTTTCTTGAAGTGCAGAGTCTCTGTGGTCTAGATACTGAAGCAAACTTGAAGTTCTCCCTTCCGATGACCTCGGCAAATGATCTTCTTGTAGCTCTGAACTTCAACTGTAACGGTCTAGTTAGGTTATTACTCCCTCCTAACTAGTGAGCCTTTTTTCTTTCTTTGCTCCCTCCTGAACCGACAACACTCTTCCAACACGTCTTTAATTTTCAGACACGCAGCGGAGAAAGTAAACTCTTGAAGCACAATGGTTGTCGTTCTGGGAACATCAACATAACTCACTTAGTATTGCATCCAAGTTGGTAAAAAACCCCGATGTACACCACACTACTTCTCCTTCTTCAGTCTTAAGCAAAAATCCCTTCGTAATCTAATCACGGAAGATGAAATACCAACTTCTCCCTCCTGATGGTTGTGAGCTATCGGAATCATCATAATGTTGCGTACATACCGTATTACCTTCTTTGATGCAATATTAACATCATAGCTTGATCAAATTTCCGTGAGAATATGTCGCATAAATACTCTCAATAAACTTCTCTCAAACCAACCTTTAAATCGAACCTCCTTTGAATTCACCGGCTAATTGTAATGACCACATATGGAGATAACCCGATACGACTAACTTGAAAAGGAAGTAAACATCTCAACTTTGTGACTTACTGCTTGTTCTAAATTTTTGAACAATCCACAACTACGTGTGACACTGAGCACAACAACGTAACTCCTTAAAGTGATGGTTAAACACTGTGAGCACTACAACGTAACTCCTTGCCAGTTATAACCAGATTTTCAAATTTCATAATGTGCTCCAACAAGTTATCTTGAGACATGCATCCAACCAACCAACGTCTCAAAGATAAAGAAGTCCACCCGTGAAATGTCACTTCAATTCCTCATCAATAATACTGTACAAAAACTCCGTGGCCATTTTTTCAATTATCGTTCAAGCCGTGAATATTGTATCCTCCCGTGAAATTAATACCATAAAAAATACCACACTTTTTATGAAATGTCATCCAACTTTTTAGTTAATTATGACATTAACATGAAAGTCTAGATATCATTTTTTCAATCTCATACGTTGACCACCTATGCTATGGATCCCAATGATGAATTAAGACCCAAAGCTCATTATCACAACATATTAGTCCAGGTCCATCAATACTACATCGGCCCACCATTATAACTGATCCATCAATAATCAGTTATATAAAACGTTGCATTTTAACCAAATGACCTAAACCTAAAACATATAACACAAATATATCGCCCCCATTCTCTCTCTACAGCCACCAAAACGAGATCACATTTATCATTGCCCCATCTAATCACGTCTTCATCTCATTTCTCAAAAGAACACATATGCAATCATCTCAACACCATCATTCATGTTCTTTAAACCGAAGCATAATCAGATTAACGAAACCCACCAATATTTTCTTGGTCTAATTTTTGTTGCGAAGCATGAAAAGAAGTGTCTTCAAGATCATTAAACAATGGTCTCGGGTAAGGTTTTTGTGATTATTTTTGATTTTTGGTTTAGTAAACGAACGAACCGTAGAAAGAAAGTAACACAATTGTTAAATTTCTTTCTTTTTGTTCGGATAGCATCAAAGTTCTTGATCAATGATGGATAACATTCAAACTCAAAAAAATCTTTTAAAAAGATTGGCAAAACAAAAGTTTGAAGTAATCTGAGATTACAGTTTTAATGTTTCTTGAGTGATGAGTTTATGAAAATTGGTGGATGAGAGTTGGGATAATAGGTTAGAAAATTTGATGTTGAAGTTGTTTGAAGTTGGTTTTGGTATAAGTTGTCTCGGACTGATGATGGGTTGAAATTATATGTCGAGATGTTGTTATATGGTAAATGGTATGTTTTGTCGATGTGGTCAAGTGTTGTAAATTTACGCATAACTTCTTTTTCCATTTCTACGCGTAAAAAAATTTCTTATGCGTAATCTTGCTTAGCTCGAAACGTTATGCGTAACATCTTGGTCTTAACCTTATGCGTAGCCTTACGCGTAAGATCACTTATGCGTAGCCTTACGCGTAAAAGCCTAGGCTTATGCGTAAGAGCATATGCGTAACTCATTCCTTACGCGTAACTTCACAGCTACGCGTAACTTTCACTGTAGATTCTTCTTATGCGTAGAAAAAGAGGGTTTTGACCCTTTGACTTTTTCCGGCGAGATTTTCCGACCATGTTTTTCCGTCCATCTTCAAGCAAAAAACCCAGAAATGCATAAAACTGCTTCTTTTTTCATGTTGACCATATGAAGATGACAGTTGACCACATATGTTTCACGGTATTTGGTACAAAAAAAGCATAAAAAGTGATATTAACAGCTGTTTGGACCCAAAGAGACACAAAACAGATGTATACAATAATAGACCAGGACTTTTTGTTTTGACCAAGGATACAAAAGATACACAAATACATGAATGAAACTGTTTGCCCATATAATACGGAAAAAAAATTTTCCGAGCATCAAAAAAATACCAAAAACAGTCTAAAACAAGTACAAAAACCCACATAAATCAATAAAACATAACCTTGGCTCGTTATACCAATTGTCAGGACCGATTAACATATGATTTATGTGGTTTTGGAGGTCGGGGTTGGTGGAAGAAGATGAATATCTTCATCCTTTTAGAGAGAGAAACTAGAGAGGGAGGAGAAAACAAGGACTTTATTAAAATAAAACACACAATACAACTAGCCTAATGATTCACCTCACCCCTCATGGAGAGTCATGAGGGGTATATATAGGCTCTATCTTTGCCACTTACACGATACTAGTCCCTAAGGGCAAAGTATACTACGCATCTAGTCCATTTCACGTAAGTGACGTTATCTTTAGAAAAAGCGAGGCTAACACGACGCCAAATGGTTTGCTAATGAGTGTACATTGTAAAAGCTGGTTGATGTCGGGAAGATCAAGCTACGGTGGAGTGAAGTTGACACGGGTCTGATAAGATTCAACTGCAAGCTGGAGATCTTCTACACGTTCTTTGATGACTATGCGTCTGATGAAGATGAGCAATGACTTGATGAATTCACGTTGTATTTCGGTTGAAAATTGTCTCATGCGAACCTGTACTTTGGCAAGGTACATGTCTTCAATGTCGTTGATAGACAAATTCTCAAAGTCAGCTTCAGAGAATGCATAATCTCTTTCGTCTTGTCTTTTGACCATAATATTCTTGAGAAAGGTGTAATCCCATTTAGACGAAAGATCAACGTGTTTGATGGCAACGATGTTTTTAGTACTGAACACTGTATGTTGAGACTTCTGGACCTGGCAGCTTCTGTAGTAGATTCTTCGGCGTTCCGGCCAATGATGAATCCCGTACATTGCATCTCGGTCGTATGCTTCCACTTTGTTGGAGAACAAGTGATTAGCTCTTTCCTCGATAGCTATGCAGTTTGAGTATATGGCTGCTGGGAATGGAAGTGTCAACGATGTAGCATATTTCCTTGAACCATCGCCACCGTGTAGAAGAAATTCCAAGTCTTTGTTGAAGAAATATCTGAATGGAATCCTAGGCTGATCAGGTTGGCCAATTGTAGGGAGAGGTTTAGACCAGTCTGTGTAATATAGAGGATTGTCCCGTTGAGTGAAGTCGATGTTTACTTATAGGTTGAGCCAATCCATGTTGTTAGACATGGCTCGTGCAATATTATCAATGTGATATTTGACCTTGATGGCACTTTCCGAGCTGTCTTTTAGCAATTGAAATGCTTCATTCTTGATTCGCTTCAACTCGGATTTAGTCATCTTATTCACACGAAATTTTTCTTGTAGAAATTTCGCATGCTCCAATGTACTACATTCTGTAACCTCTTGACCTTCAGCTGGGTAAGGAGTGGAATTAACAAGTGTAGAAAACCATTCAAATTCTTCTGTGTTATCTTCATCTAGCCAGGATAGGACGTCAGCCTTGGGCGCCTTCTTCTTCTGTTTCTTAGGCCTAGATGAGGGTTCAGGTTTCTGTACTTTGTCGGGAGAGGCGGGTTGTTGTTGGGGCTCATGGTATTCTTCATCGTCACCACCCGCATACTCAAAGTGGTCACCGGTTTTCTGAGTCTGGGGTGGTGTCTCGGAATCCTGAGGTTTGTCTGCAGAAGAGCGAGGAGGAGAACTTTGTTAAGCTAGAGTCCTTTGGGGTGGAGGTGGCATTGAGTACTGAATGGAGGATGAATCACCAGACTTCTTTGTGCGTTTAGGCTCCTTATCTTTATCCTGATCTTTTTCTTCATTGTCTCTTGAACGTTTGGGCCTTACAGCTTCTTCTCGGAATGCGGACCTGAGTTGATATTCCAGTAGAGCTTCAAACAGTTTAGCTTCGTGTGAGGCAAAAGTTGCAGAGCATTTCGACATTTGCGCTACTAGCAGGTTCACCAATTCATCATCTGAGAAGATTATGGTTTCAACTGGATTGATGCTCAAATTCATTGGAGTTGATTTCATGGCTTGCTTGGCTAAATGTAAGAGATTCGGATAAAGTTTTCTGGTATACATCTCCTTTGTCAGTTTTGGAACGACCTCCATTAAGAACTTGTGAGAGTATCCTTCGATCATTTTGTTCAATTCCCCTTGCAGATCTTGTTTCAGCTGCTCCATGTACTCCTTTTCTGCTATTCTCTTGTCATTCTTGTCATGAAGGTACGTTAACTGGTCAGCAATAAAATTTAGCTTTTTGTAAAGCATGTCTTTCTTTCTAACCTGTTTGACCGCATTCACAATTCTTTTATGAGTATGAGAAATCCAAGATCGAGGTGGCTTCTTTACTGATTTGGATGTTGATTTGGTTGATCTTTTTGATGGTGGTGGTGAAGAATGAGAAGACGAATCTGATGATGAAGAGACATGAGGAGACTCTGGATCCTTTGGAGGTGTAGAGGTTTTCTCCTCTGAGCGAGCAGGACTGTCTAGCAGAAACTTATCATAATCAGTATCATCTCCAGAATTTTCTTTCTCTTCAGCCTTTTCTGTCACAGTCTTTTCTTTGTCACCCTCATCTTTCTCGGACTTTTCTTTATCCGGTTCCTCAAAGTCATGCTCAATAGTTTCTTCCACAGGCTTTTGTTGTTGCTTCAAAGTGGTGGCACCAGATCCTTTATCAGGTTGATTAACCGCATCAGGATCTGGTGAAGGTTGAGCTGCACCACTTGACCCTCCGGGGCCACCCATTTGATCTTTTGCAAATTCTTTAGCCACGTGTTGGAGTCTAAGGAATTTGAACTTCTTCCTGTATAAAGTATCCAGTTGCTCTTCTTCATCATCTGAGCTTTCTTCATAAGGCACAAGTTCAGGAGTCTTCCCTTTTCCTTTGTCAGCTGGTGGACTTGGAGGTTTAGCTACTGAAGGAGGTTCTTCGGTTGGAGATTCAGAGTAGAAGATCTCTTCGTCTAATTGTGTATCTTCAGAGCTTTCGTCCACAAGCTCTCTTTGCGGTTCAGGCTCAGACTCAGGAATGGGACTAGGAGTAGCTTCCTTAGAGGGAACAGTCCTTTTTCATGGAGGATTCCTCTTGGGGATTATCCTCTGACTTTCAGTACTTGCAACACTTCCTGCACTGCCTCTTATGGTTCTCCGTATAGGTGTTCCAAAAGACTTCTCATCGAGATGACCAACTTTGCCTTCTCTTACTGCTACAAGATACCTTTTGTATCTTTCAAGCTTTTTGATTTCATTAGACAGAAGGTGATCAGGTAATACAGCACCCTATTTCTTTGTTGACGATTCCTTGATTCTGACTGATAGGATGGGTTCAGTCAACATGTCATGATTGTTAGGGTCATTGAGCCTCTTGGGAATATCAGGATGAAGTCCAAGTGCTCTCTGGATCAACAACTTTGTGTATCTGATATAGGGAATGTTTGAGCCAAGCTTTTTGAGAAATGACATCATGTCATCCCATATCAGAGCTTCAATTTCGATGTCCTTCTTGTTGATTAATGACCAAATATTTGCAGCTCCATGAGCTTGGGATGCTCATAGCCACTGTCACGACTAGAGACTGACTTGGTGATGATGATGTAGAGGGTTCTCCACAGTTGAGGAATGTTCTTAAGCTCCACATGAGAGTGCTTAGTGATAATTCCTGAAGCTTCATCATAGCCAATATCCATCAGGAATTGCAGAACTGTCTCTTCAGTAGGTGTGGCATAGAAGTCGGTTGGCTCGATATCAGGAAAAAGAAGAATGGCCCGTAAATCTGCATGTGTGATGGTGATTTGTTTGTGATTTAACGTCACTGTCACCGCACTTTGACCTTTGATCCTTTGCATTGAATTCCAGAATTGTTGTATGTAGATCTCCGGTACTGTAGCAGAGTGTGAGAGCATGTTCTGGTAGGGATGATTCTTTAAAATATCCACAGCAATCAAGCAAGAAGATTCTGAGCATGTGAGGGTTTCAAAGTCAACTTTGAGATTGTTCTTTACAATCTTTCTTGGATAGCCATTAGGGAAGATATCAGCAATTGTGAGAACCTCAGGTGCATCCACATTTATTTGAGCAGCCATGTCGTGATCTGAAATAACATTAGCCAAAATAACCAACATATTGAAAGACATAATGTTAGTCAACAGAAGGTTTTTATTGACTAATTATTGAATGTACTGTGTAATTGATTGCTACGAGTCCTAAGTTACTTGTATGTCCAATATTTCAATGACATCGTGAAATGTTTCGTGAGTTAGTTAACTTTAAGTTTTAAAGTTTATGTTATCACATATTTTCACAACACATTATACATTTAAGTTTATTAGTGACATTATTGGATTCGTGACGTTATGATTCATTTATTTACAAGTTTGCACGCGTAACAATTCAAAACGAAGGTTTGATCAAGGCTTATGCGTAGATATGGCAAAGTTACGTGTAAACAGGAGAAGTATATGCGTAGGCGCAAGCTTATGCGTAGGATCCTTACTTACGCGTAAGAAATGTTACACGTAAGAAAAGGGGACCATAAGCGTAGAGCTTACGCGTAGTCGTATATAAGACCTTACGCGTAAGGCTTACTCATAAGAGTAGACCTTATGCGTAGAGTCACTGTTTACGCATATCCTTCACAGGATACATGTAGTCCTTTTGTAGAACCTTACGTGTAATAGTTACGCGTAAGATTTCTCTTACACATAACTTTCTACGCGTAAGGTGATCCTTATGCGTAGAGTAACAAGGACCTTGATTCTGAGTTTTATGCGTAGCAAGCCTGAAATAAAATCATCATATCATCAATCTTAACATGTATAGGCATTTTAAAAAACAGATCATGGCATGAAAGCATGTTAAGCATTTACGCGTAGAAAGTCATACGCGTAAGTCAAAACCCTAAGGTTCATAGATTACGCATATGATTTCTAACCGTAGGATTTACACCTAACGTTTTCTGGTAGGTCTTAGGTGTTGTGAGAGTCTAATAACCAAGTTTTAACATCCAAAACACAGTGAATCAAAAATACAAAAACCTAAGAACATTAAACCCTAGTTACTAATGTATCATCAATTAGTGTTTCTGGGTTGTTTTAAGGCATAGATATGATTAATTCATCATAAGAGCATCATCACACAATAATATTTTTGACCAAAAACCTTCACATTTGAAAACACCTAAATCGACTCAAGAACCCTAATTTTGAAAAACCATCAATTCGTGTTTCTGGGTGGAATTTGAGGATAAGCATAGTATCCTTGATGTTAAAGAAACGTTTTGACCCATTTATCTTAACCTCAAACACATAGGTATGATCATGTGTTCTTAGGCGTAGGCGTATAACACAAAATCAACCATATATGTAAATTTAACCATTGGATTCGTTTGAAAATCAAAACCAATGTTTAAAAACGTGTTATCAACGCCAAAACACTTACAGATTGATGATCAAAACTTCGGATTTGTTGAACGAATTATATGCATAGATTATGTTGGTTAGAAGTAATAAATGTGATGAAAAAGTTAGGTGGAAGGTGTTTTTATTAAAATGACTTTAACCTTTTGGCAGTTTTGGTCCCTCCACCTTTTCCATTTTCATTTAAAGCCTTTTAACTTCCATTTTGGTTACCAAACAAAAGATTTTAGGAAATTACATTGACGACACTCCCCCTCGACTTAATAAATGATGAAAGGTTATAAATTTTAGTCCGAGGAGTGTCAGTTTAATCAGAAAAGTTTACCACCATTGATAAAAGATACAACCAGAGTAGAGTAACATGCAAGTACACGGATGTTATTGAAATAGTTAAGTATTTGTTTTCTCCCCCTCAACACTTGATCGGAAAAATACTAAATTTTTGAAGATTAGAGTGTTGACGGATGAAATGTACTTGCCATGTTGAAAGAAAAATAGATAGAAGAATATTTTTGTTGTTTTATCAGATTTTATATTTTTGTATTTTGTTTTTGAAAAATATTTACAAAAGAGATTTTGGTGTTTGACAGGTTTTTAAGACTGTTTTAGGAGTTCATCCAATTCCTCTTGAGTCAAACACCTCATACCAATCCGGTGGACCAACTCATTAAACCTAGCGGGAGGCAAGGCTTTGATGAGAAGATCTGCCAATTGGTATTCTGTACCCACAAAATATAATTCAACAGTACCCTGTTCCACGTGATCCTTGATGAAATGATATCGAAGATCGATGTGCTTTGATTTCGAGTGTTGAACTGAGTTGCACGAGATCGCAATGGCACTCCGATTGTCGCAGTAGATCGGGATTCTGTCAAATACGTAACCATAGTCTTTGAGTTGTGTTCTCATCCAAATGAATTGAGCACAACACGCCGACATGGCTACATATTCTGCTTCGGTTGAGGACAGCGATGTACAATCCTGCTTCTTCGATTGCCATGACACTAGTCGTTCCCTTGATGTATCGGAGGATTCTTTTAGCCTCTGAGAGGTGGGTTTCAGTTGGTTGTGACTGATAGCAGGAGCAAAGATATACGGCAAAGACAATATCAGGTCTGCTAGCTGTTAGATACATGAGAGACCCAATAAGACTATGGTATTTTGTAGGGTCAACCAGTTTCCCATGTAAATCAGCATCTAGCTTCTTGGTATGTGACATTGGTGTGGCATAAGTATCACAAGTATTCATCCCAAATTTGTTCAGAATTTCAAGGGCATATTTGGACTGACTCAGGAAAATACCACGGGGTGATTGATGAACTTGCAGTCCTAGAAAGAATGTAAGTTCACCCATCATTGACATTTCAAAATGTTTCTTCATTAGTTTTGCAAAAGCGATTGAGTACTTTTTATGTGTTGACCCAAAAATGATGTCATCCACGTAAATTTGAACAATTAAAATATGTTCCCCGTGATATTGTATGAAAAGAGTTGGGTCGACTGAACCTTTGGCAAAATTATTGGCAATGAGGAAAGATGATAACTTATCGTACCACGCCCGAGGAGCTTGTTTGAGACCATACAGAGCTTTGTTTAGTTTGTAGACATGGTTCGGGTAGGCGGGATCAACGAATCCTTCTGGTTGGCTTCAGAAAAGCAGTTTTGACGTCCATCTGAAAGACTGTTATATTCATATGAGCCGCGAACGCGAGAAATATCTGAACAGCCTCAAGACGAGCAACCGGAGCAAAAGATTCTTCAAAGTCAATACCCTCTTCCTGACGATAACCCTTAGCCACCAGACGTAACTTATTTCGGATAACATTTCCTTCAGCATCCAATTTGTTTTTCCAAATCCATTTGAGACCAATGACGTAGACCCCTGTTGGTCTTTCAACCAGTTCCCATACTTCAAGACGTTTGAATTGGTTGAGTTCTTCTTGCATGGATTCAATCCAGTTATCTTTTGTCATTGCATCCTTAATGTTTTTTGGTTCAGTTTGGCAGACAGTGAGAGCATAAATGCAGTGTTCACCGTCTGTGTGAAGACGTTGTCTCGTAACGACTGGTTGATTCGGGTTGCCAATAATATTTTCCAGAGGATCGTCTTTTGTCCATCTATGTGTGGAGGGTTGATGTTGGTATACATTGTGTAGATTTTGAGGATTCAAATGGCTTGTTGAAGATTCTGCGACATCAGGTGCAGTAGTCTCATTAGCAAACGGGTTAAAGAACGCATTTGAATCAAAGTCTGCAGGTGGGGGTACATCATTCAGAACATCATCAGCCGATTCATCATTGTTGGAAGCGGTTTGTTCAACTGTTGTGTTGGATTCTATTGGTGGTGCTTCTTTAACAGTAGTTGTTGTAGCAGGTGTATCAGGTATAGGAGTATTATCAGGTTGAGCAGCGGAAACAACGGATACCCCTGGAGGACGCTCATCAGTATCGTCACTGAACTTAGGAGCAAATAGTCGTTCCATTTGTTGACGAGTGAGCTGGGGGCTTGTTTCAGTTGATGATGGGGTTTGGGGGAAGTTTAAGCGGTTGTTACCGGGTTCCAAGCTATTATACTCAGAAGCCATGTCCGTAAGTTCATCAAAATGAGCATGAATCGTTTCCATAACCTCCTTTGTTCGACGATTCCAGATTCGGAATCCTTTAGAATTATCACAATATCCAATGAAGACTCCAATGTCAGCTTTGGCTTTGAGCTTTCCAAAGTCATCACGATCATTATTCGGATAGCAAAGAGATCCAAATACATGAAAGTGTTTGAGATTCGGTTTTCTGTTGTGGACAAGCTCGAAAGGTATTTTGTTGTGGCGTTTTGTAATCATAGACCGGTTTTGAGTATAGCATGCAGTAGATACAGCTTCTGCCCATAAGTAATCTGGAATTTTAGCATTGATTAACATTGTTCTTGCAGCTTCCAATAACGTTCGGTTTCGTCTTTCAACAACTCTGTTTTGTTCTGGTGTACGTGCAATAGATGTCTGATGCTGAATTCCCACTTTCTCATAGAATTCACGAAGAGTTTGGTTAACAAATTCAGTGCCTCTGTCTGTTCTGATTTGTCGGACAGTGTTTCGAAGTTGAACCTGTATTTTCGTGAGAAAGGTGATGATCATTTGTGGAGCTTGGTCTTTGCTTCGAAGAAAGTAGACCCAAGTCCAGCATGAATAGTCATCAACAATTACTAAGATGTAATGTTTGCCATTAATTGTTTGCACGCGCATCGGGCCACACAAATCCATGTGAAGAAGATGAAGCACATGCTGAGAGCTGTGTTCCACCTTTGAAGGAAAATGAGCACGAGTGCTTTTCCCTTGTTCAGAAGCGGAGAAAAGGTGATCTTTAGAATACCAAAATCATGGGAGTCCTTTAACTAGTTTGTGTCGAGCAAGGTTGGTGATGGTTTGAAAGTTAAGATGTGAGAGATGACGGTGCCATAGCCAGGATTTTGTTGATGTTGCCTTTGAAAAGTAAGCAAATGGGAGATGAAGCAACCATGTCTTGCATAGAGATAGTGTAAATACTTGAATTACGCAAGCCATACATAAGGTCGTTTCCTTGTAGATCATGAATGAAACAAGATTTCTCCCTGAAAGCAACCTCCAAATCTCCATCACAGAACTGACCTACTAAAAACAGATTGTGACGGAGACCTTCCACAGAATAAACCCTGCTAATTTCGATGTTCCCATTGATATAGTCTTCGTAGCCCATGATAGTTGCGAAGTGATCATTCCCGAATCTGACAGTGCCAATGAACTTTGCAATAAAGTTTGATAACAGTTTAAGGTTGCCTGTCATGTGTCGGGAACATCCGCTATCAACAATCCAGAGAATGATCTGTATCACCTGCATTACACACAGACGACACAGATGGAATAGAAGTGGATGTGGAACCCGAAATGTTAGAGAGTTCTGGAGCAGTTATAGTAGACATACACACATCAATAGCTTTAGGTATCCATTTAAATCCTAGTGTGTTATATATCCATTTCTGCCATCTCCAACTAGTATTTGCTTTAGTCTTAGTGAATGCACTAGGTGGTACTACATTCCTAGGAGGTGAAACTGGAGCTACAGGGACAACAATGCATTTCTTAGAATCTAAAGAGGGCGGTCTACCAAGCACAGACTTAGACAGATTAGTGGGCCTAGAGGTATTCCGGTTCTTAGGATTCCTTAAACGAGAGATGATAGCTTTAGCAACACATTTATCATGACAATCAAAATTCATACTTTTATGACAAATAACACAAGGTGCATCAGACTGAATATCAAAAGTGCTTAATGGTTTAGCATTCGTTACATCACTATTGCTATTACATTTGCTAGACGCAATATCTATAGTGGAAGCAACGTAAGTCTTATTCATAGTCCTAGGGTGTTCTTCTACTTTAGCATTCTTTATTGATCTTTTCTTAGGTCGCAACTTCCTATTCTTCGATGTAGTGCTCTTAGGCTGTGAAGTGCGGACGTTTGGAAAAGATGCAACTATTCCTGTTTCAGTAGAAGGAAGCACGTTAGCAACTTGTGATTTGGCAGTAGTGATTCTCGGTTCACGATTACTAAGTGTTACTGGGGCTATTCTCTTAATCACGGTAGGCGGAAGTTTTTCATACTTTCCTAACATTTCTCTTAACTTGAAGATAGTGTGAATCAGATCTTGATTTTTAGACTGAATATTTCTAGCAAAATGCAAATATGACACCATATTCCTTTTTAACTTTTACAAGTTCTTGTTCATATTTTGAGATTTGACACTTAAAAGACACGTTTTGATCATCCAGTTGCTCAATTTTTGGATCAGAAGTTTTGTCACGCAACTGGGCGATTTTGTGTTGAAAAGCAAGTTGTTGATCGTGAATATCTTTTTGACACCAATTAAGAAGATGTATTGCATTTGAAAGTTCGTTTGACAATCGTTTATTTTCAACTTTTAAGGACTCGATCTAAAGCACATTATCAGTGTTCTCAACATTACCACAGAAGCAACAGTATCAACAGAGATATAATCAAATGCATATGACAAAGAGTTCAATAACACAGTATTATGGACATCAGCACAGATGACATCTTCCAAGAGTCGATCAACATCTTTTCTCAACAGTTTCTTTTTACGTTTAGTATTAGAAATAGATGTTTCTGTTTTCTCAAAAACGACCTTCATCATTCCAAGTTCCTTATGAAAGTCCCTTTCCCAAGACAATGCACAACTTTTCAAATTTTTAACATTTGGTAAAAGATTTTTCTGAAAAATATCTCTTTGTTCTCGCGCTAGAGGCGATTGAAAGTGTTGAACTTTGATTTCAGAATGATATTCTATCTCATGTTGTAAAGTTTTGAGGTCAGCCATGAAAAGGTCAAAATATCGAAGAATTTTGCGATTTTCAGGTTTTGAGTTTACTTCACTGATGGAAGGTAAATGACCATAAGTTTGTGCATAATATGGTTTGGGATTAACATTAGAAGACTCAGACGTTTTTATGATAATCCTTGGTGTGTTAGAAGAATCCGTTGGTGTGACGAAAGTGACCGCTTTTGAATAGTTAAAAGGTTTGTTGTAAACAACTTTTTCTAATTTTGATCGACTCTCATCTTCTACATCTAATTCCTCTTGACGATGATATTCAACAACACTCATAACAGGATTATCAATTTTATATTCTGCACTGGAAACTTCAGGATTTGGTTTGAATGCTTTGGTTGAAAGCTTAGGTTTGTAATCAGCAAGATTGGTCCATAGCCATTTGGATTTGGTTTTAAAGTAAACTTTTCAATAGCTGTGACCGACTCACCATGTTTGTAAACAACAGTTTTAAACTCTTTAAGTTTGTTTTGCAAGCCGATGATTTCTTCAAGATGATCATCTATTCGTTTCGTTGAATGCTTTTTGTGTGCAGAGAACTGTTTTTGACAAGTTAACAACTCAGCCTTAGCTTTTTGATTTTCCAAGGTGAGAGCGTTAATTTGCTTTTTATGTTCACGTTTTAGTTGTTCTATTTTAGATAACAAAGCATTCTTCGAAGCGGCTAGATCACGCATCTGTCTCTCTAAATATTTTTCATTTTGATGAGATTTAGCAAAGGCTGCTTCAAAACCTTTTTCACGTTTTTCTTGAGTTTTGAAAAAGTTGAGTTGCTTTTGTAAACATTCAAAATCCTTGGTTAACAGTGCATTTTTACTTTTCAAGTCCTGATTAATTGCACGACATTCTTCCACTATGGTTTGTTGGTCTTGTATTAAACGAGCAAAATCTGGATGAGGCAAAAGTTCGGCGTGTTCAACGTGATTCACAACGTGATCATTACTTAGATCGTCAAGTATAACCACGGAGTCAATTTAAGTATCAAGGGACACCATAAGGTCATCTTGATCGTCAAATGTGAGTACGGGATCTATTTGAAAATCGTCGGAATGAGATGTGGACGACTCATTTTGAACATTCTGAGCCTTGCCAGATTCAGATGTTGGCGGAGATATGAGATCAGAGATAAACATGGTTTGTTCGGGTGCCTGAGATAAGCCATCAGTGTCATACACTGGGCCTGTGTCACTCATGTGTAACTCATGCATATTAGCCATCAACATAACAACTGCATTGGCCTGCAAATCCTCCATATCATCATCTAAATCTGCATTTGCCATAAAGCTCTGTTCTTTGTCTGTGAGAGTTCCACCAGCTTCATCCTTAAGAGCCAAAAGAAGAGCCTCTTTGTGATAAGCACTGCCCCTAGTCCTAGGCTTTGGGCATGCATTAGCCAGATGTCCCTTCTCATTGCAGTTGTAGCATCGAAGACCATTCAACCCATTTTTGAGCATTTCCCTTTTCCACCACTTGAGCTCGATTGTTATTCCTACCTACAACATTAAACCCTTGACCACTGCCCATCTGACGACCATAACCACGATTCTGTACTTCAACTCGTCCATTGTTCACAACAGATTGATTCCTTGTGTTAGATGAGGAACGAATACGGTTGTTGGATTTGTTGGTATAACGGCTAAAGGCATTAGCAATCATAGCAAATCCTTGTTGCAATGCTTCGAACGGATCAGATTCCTCATTAGCTTCACTGACAAGTGCTTGAGCATTGTTGTTGTTGTATGGAACCAATTGAGTTTCTTGAGATTGAGGCTGTGAAGGGTCATATGGTGTGATTGTAGCAGTTGGTTGAGTTGCTGGTTGAGGAGAATAACCGTTTTGAGCATACAAGGCAAGTTGTTGAGTTTCCGGTTGTGAAGGTGAAGACATTTGAGCACGGAGAATCCTTTCTCTATCAACTTCCTTTTCATGAGGCTTCAAGTAATCATACAACAATCCGTATGTAGAATGATGCATATTATTCGCTTGACGGAGAAAAATAACATATTTCTCCCATTCAAGACCAAGACTACTCAGGAACTTAGTATTAACTGCAATTCTTGGCATGATGATGTTGTGTTTTTCCAAATCATTGATGATGTCTGAGAATTGATGATGATAAGACTGTAGTGTCTCTCCAGGTTCAATCATGAAGTGTTCATAAGCCAAGTAAATTTTGGATTCCATATCCTCTTGATTGAGTGCAGATCCTTCCATAAGAAGATGAATATGTTCACACATTGCCTTTGCAGTCTTTTGAGCATCAACACTTTGAAGAATTGCATTAGGTAATCCTAAGAGGATATATTGCATTGCAAGTTCATCAGCTTCATAGTGTAGAAGTTCCTCTGCATTCAGGTCGGAAACAGTAGCAATGTTGGCTTGTTCATCTCTTGGTGGATTAGCATTTGGATCGGCGGGTACAATGACAGTAGGCATCTGAAATGGACCTTCCAAGATAACTTTCTTTAAGAACTTTCCATGTGGCTTCTTCAGATCACAAAACCGAAAGAACCTTATCACCCATTCATCGTAGTTTCCTGGAGTGAGCATTGGAGGTCTATCAAGTGATCCAGCCTCATGAATTGATTGTTGGTTGCTTAAAGCTTCACACATCTTTGCAAACCAAGTGGGTTCCTTCATAGTATTCCTTGATGGATTTTGATTGAAGTCATTTGTGTAGGGTTGAACTTGAAGACTTGGTGGTGTTTGAACCATTTGAGGTGGTGGAATTGCACCAAGTTGTGGAGTATGTTGTTGATTAAATTGTTGTTGATAAATTGCTTGTTGTTGATTCCATTGTTGATGTTGTGGAGTTAGTTGTTGTTGACGTTGAGAATAAGTGTAAGGGAAATAGTTAGAGTATGGTGGTTGTGACATGTTGAAAACTTGTGTTGGTAAAAATGGATCTTTGTAGTCGAATGAACCTTTGTTGATGAAGTGTCCTTAGGCGTAGAAATCACAATAAACCAAGTAGGACTTATGCGTAAAATCACCAAAGTTACGCGTAACAATCACTAGTTACGCGTAGATTTAGCTTACGCGTAAGTAGGGTAAAGGCACTAAAGTTATGCGTAGACAGAAAGTTAGGCGTAGAAAGTTAGGCGTAGGATTACCTTATGCGTAAGACTAGGCTTAGGCGTAAGATGAATCTTATGCGTAGGATTTCTACGCATAAACTTATGCTTATGTGTAAGTTTAGGGTTTTTCCCAAATGATCTTTTACACTATCACAATGCAAAAGATATCCAAAGTCGATGTATTTTCAGGCTTATGCAAGCAAGAAAACACGGAGTAAACCACAAAACTGAAGATCAAACCACGGATAAAGTTATGCGTAAGATTAGGGTTTTGATACGCGTAATCTTACTCGTAAAAATGATTTTGCCCAAAGATGTTTCTAAACTAGTTTTTGTATGATGAAATAGCTTCAATAACACCAAAATGACACAAAGGTGTGAAACTTGATGATCCAAAGCACTCAAAACGGTTACACGTAGGTTTACACCCTCGTTCAAAAACTAGCTGAAAAACAATGATCCACGCATAAAGTTCAAAACTTTTTGCCAAAAACCGTAAGTTTAACACCTTATAACATTGAAAGTACAAGAATCTTGGATTAAAAAATGTAAAAAACGTGTTTTGAAGCGAACCAAAGAACTCGTTAACTTTACGCGTAAGATCAAAAACTTTCTTCAAAACAATAACGATTCACCCAACTAGTTGGTGATTGGTATCACTGTTAGGTCACTAGATTTACAACACAAGCTTCAATGAAAGAGATAGAGGCGGTTGAACAACACACAAACACACACACACGTGCAAGTAAAGGAAGGTTAGGCGTAGAGTGTATGTGAAAGAGTAAATTGAACAACCAACCCTCAAGTGAGGGTTATACAAAAGTATTTATAGGCAAGGAGCTAGGGCAACACTCCCACTCCTTCCCTTTTCCTTATTGGACATGGGCCTAAGCTTATGGGCCTTCTACAAAAGCTAGACCTTAAACAAACATAAAGGCCATAATAAGCTACCTATTACATATGAGTAACTAACACTTGAATTAAGGTTTAGGAGTGATTCCAACATGGTGTTTGGAGCTGCTGATAGTTATTGTTTGGCATGTTGGTTGAGTGGGCTGCTGCAATATGTGGTCGCATTGTCCTTGTTTCTTTGTACTTGGTTTGTAACTCTCATGTATGTATCTTGTTTGATTTGTAATTCTTTAACGATACTAAGTTTTTTTGTATTTGCCTATTCTCGAGCGTAAATATAGGATTGAATAAGCAATCCTGAACAACCTTTTATATGTAGTTTCAATAAGCAATCCAAACAACCCTTTTTATAAGCATTTTCAGATAGAGAAATGCTTATAGAGCGGGTTGTAGGAGATTGCTTATTGAATCTCATATAGACTGGTTAGAATGATACCAACCGGGCTTAATATGCTCTTTTAAACAGGGGCGTCAACCGGTCTATATAACTTTTATCAATCGGTCTTAATAATAATCTTTTAGACCGATGCTTCAACCGATCTATATGACTTTTATCTTTTTAGACCTCCCATCTTTTAGACCGGTTGGATAACCGGTCTAAAAGGATCTCACAGCCGGTCTAAAAGGCTTTTTTGTAGTAGAGGTACTCTATAAAGATAAGCATATGTAAACATTATAATTACTCGTATAGTCATATAACAAGTGGGACACTAGAAGATAGTTTTTGGATGTGTTTTGTTCGTCTAAAATTGTAGAAATTAATTTATCAAATGTTTGAGCATCTTGAAAATTAACTTTAGAAGAAATTAATCAAATAAAATGAGAAAATAAAATATCACTTGGTAAAAAAGATGACATTTTGAAAAATGGGAGTGGGTAAATATTAAGGGCCCGTTCAGTATGGGGGTATGAATTGGGATTTGACTTGAAAAGACATTTATAATTTGTTTGGTTGCTTCTTTTAAAATAAGGAATGGAATTAAAAATCAAAAAATGATAGCTATTTTTGTGACTTTCAAATGGGTATGTTATTTTTGTGGGCCATCTTAATTTCTGTCTCTCTATAGATTTGGACCCATTATATTTTTCACTTTCTTTTTTACTATTTTATCATCCAAAATAATTATTTTATTTAAAATTTATTATAAAATATAGATTAAATACACCGTTGGTCCCTAAACTTGGTCATACGCTTCGTGATGGGACAAAACTGGGCGTTATCATCGCCGGAGGTCCAAACCTTGGCCTTTAAATGCCAAACTCGTCCCTTGACCAGGATTGGCATAGTCAACTTTAATTTTCTCGATTTCCTTCGAGGGTATAATAGACCATTCATATTTTTGACCCAACATAGTTAAAATGTAACCCAACCTTCAACCATATTTGTATCGGCAACGACCAACGTTGAACCCTAAAATACAATCAACACACATTCTACCCAAAGCAAAAAAAAACAATAATGGCACAAAACGATAAGGGGAAGGCTTTGTTGAGTTCGTTGAGGAAAGCAGACTGCCCAAATGAAAAGGGTTTGGGTGTTAAGAAGGAGAAGGAGGAGGCTGACATTGTGTTATCAAAGGTTAACGATTTGGGAGAAAGGATTACAAATCTTGAAATTTGGTTTAAATATCTTAAAGAAAGGAAGGAAAAGAAGGAAAAGGATGATAGGGTGAGTTGTGGGTCTAGCTAAGTGTATATTTAGATGATAGTAAACATTTGTAGTTCTTGGGAACATGAAATTGATGAATAAAAAATTGGGTTCTTATTTAAGTAATTGTCTTTGGTTGTGCATTGTATCTGCTTGAAATCGTTTTGCATTTCTTAATAGGTTTGACTTACCCAAGTCGTACCACAATAGTAGGTTAACAATTTGTTGAGTTCATTGAGGAAAGCAGACTGCCCAAATGAAATGGGTTTGGGTGTTAAGAAAGAGAAGGATGAGGCTGACATTGTGTTATCAAAGGTTAACGATTTGGGAGAAAGGATTACAAATCATGAAATTTTGTTTAAATATCTTAAGGAAAGGAAGGAAAAGAAGGAAAAGGATGATAGGGTGAGTTGTAGGTCTAGCTAAGTGTATATTTAGATGATAGTAAACATTTGTAGTTCTTGAGAACATGAAATCGATGAATAAAAAATTGTGTTCTTATTTAAGTAATTGTGTTTAGTTGTGCATTGTATCTGCTTGAAATCGTTTTTCATTTCTTAATAGGTTTGACTTACCCAAGTCGTACCACAATAGTAAGTTACAATATGTTGCCTTTCATAAGTTTGTTTGGCTTGGGTAAGTTAAAATTCAAGATGTTACAATACACCATTGTCAATACATTATTGTTTACTGCTAAAGCGTTTGCATTTTCAACACATATTTTAAACCACTGCCTTTGATTTTGCTGATACGGGGGTGTTTGGTTTTGCTGTAACAGCTTTTGCTGATAAAAGGGGCTGTTTGGTTTAACTGATACAAGGGGATGTTTGGTGATACATTATGATTTAGTGCTTAAGTATTTGCACTTTCAACACATATTTTTAAACCATTGCCTTTGCTTTTGCTGATACAAGGGGGTGTTTGGTTTTGCTGCTTCAAGTTTTGCTGATAAAAGGGGCTGTTTGGTTTTGCTGATACAAGGGGATGTTCGGTTTTGCTGATACTAATTAGACTAAAATACACCCAATATCACAATACAAGAACAAATTAAATACATAAAACTTAGATGATATTTTATCATTAATATAATCTGTTAAAGATCATAAACAACTACATCAAACCAAGACCAACAACTAAACAAAAGATCCAATTTATATACCCTTTTTACCAACCTATATTTCCAAAACTAGCACCCAAAAGACCGCCTTTATCTACCCCCATGAAAAACCCAAAATTCAAGCATTATGTTCACCCATTTTCTTAACAAAATCTTCGTTGAAATGAATAGCTTCATCAGTTTGACCAACAATCTATATGAGTTGAACAAGTTGGTGTATGTGCCTCGACTGGATTTTCGTCAGCGCATCCACACAGTCAAGCGTAATTCCCCGAGGTCCCAGAGCTTCATTATCTTCAATCAGCTCCCTACGCTTCTGATAACATCAAATATTCTTGATTTTCTAAGCGTTAATTTCTCCATTTATCATCACATTTTGAGTATAATACTCATGAAAACATCCTTATTCCTTATTATTTCATTTCAGGACCTATTCAATGTAAGGAAGCTGCAATTGGACATTTTTAAGCCCTATTGATAAGATTGTCTCTTAACTACGGCATAACCAAGTGATAAAGTTATGACATAACTAAAGATTATGAAGGCTACGGCGTAACCAAGTGATGCAGTTATGACATAACTACAGATTATGAAGGCTACGGTGTAACCCTCATCTCAGGTTACGCCGTAACAACTGATAAGCACCAAATTAACAAAGCTACGGCGTAACCCCATCTAAAGTTACGCCGTAGCTGTGGATAAGCACAAAAGATTGAAGAGGTTACCACGTAACTACCTAATAAGGTGTAACACATCCAAATTTTGTTTAGCGGAAGCATACGTGTCATTCGGGAGCGTTACGGGATTGGTGAATCATAACACAAGTAATAAAGAACGGAATACATACTCCGTTTAACTTCATAAAATATTTTAAACCATTATCTTACAATATTGTTTTAGATAAATGGGCACATCCCATAATTTTTAGTGGTCCCAAAGTAAAAACATCATTTTTGTGTAAAAATACTTCTTTAGAAATTACTACGACCATTCATCCGCCTCTTGCCTTGCATCCATGAACACAACTAAGCACCTGAGAAAATATGCTAAAAAGGTCAGCTAAAAGCTGGTGAGTTCATAGGTTTAAATTAAAATAGAAAGTTGGACCATAAGCAAAGTCATATAATCATTACAATGAATATAATGATATATGTATGAATGTCTATTACGTTAGCTCTAAGTTCATGCAACCGATACTACGACAGTTTCTATATGCTAAAAGATGTCATAAAATATAGGGGCCCATAGCGAGTGTTTTGTCCCTCAACACTCGGTTCCAACATGGTATACGTTTCGCCTTGGCCTAAGCATGGCCAACCGAACGGAGGAGTCACCCTCAATAGATCTATTTATAACATTCGCGTTTCCAAATGGGGAATTGACGGTTCATGAAAAAGGGCAATCTCTAGGGACATAAGGGCTTAGGCTACACCACGTAATAGTAAACATGTAATAGTTTTGGTCCATAAAAAGGTTTTTGCATATTTCTCACCCCAAAGTGTTTAAAACAGTTTATCAAGTAAAAGAGGGGCTATGAAAACTCACCTTAGCAAATGTGCAATCCAAATGTGGGATTAGTGATTGTTGTGAAGCGGCACCGACACATGACCTAGATAAGGAGGGCAATGTTTTAGTCCGTTGTTTTAAGTATTCCTTACTTAAAGTAGTTCAATGGTTTTTATAATTGTATTAATACTAAATGTAAGTTTGTAAAATTCGTTAAAATGATTTTACTATTAAGTATACGAAGTATATATACTTTTCATGTTGACGCTATAATGGTATTAAAATCCAAAATTTGGTTTGAGAATAGTTACGTTATTCTTTTAGTAAGTATATAATGTATATATTCTTATTTAAGTTGACACATGATAGTAGTATCAAAATAAATAATAGTTGATTTATTTTTCTAATTGTATTTAGAAAATATGTAAGTTGAAGTGGAAGACTTTCACATTTAATAAACGATAAAATGATATAGTGGTCTTTATTTATCAAATTTTGCTTGTAACATTTGGCATTTGTGTTTACTAGTTTACTCGTCACTACACATGTTTAAATATCTAAGTAGGAGATTTCAAATACGCGGGAAAGAGTTTAGTTCATTATTGGATTTCAGATTTACGTTTCGATTTTTATTTCTCCGGTTACATTTAGCTGTCAAACTAGCATTCATTAAACACATGTAGCTGTGGCCAGACATGAATGGGTTTAGTACTGGGCCTAGGCCCGAAATAGCATAAGAACCATAAAAGAGCTTCGGCCGAAAGATGGTTTGGGGAGTCTTGTTGGAGGGTTCGACTGGGCTGCGGCCCAAGGGAATACAAAGAGTAGATTTGCAACAATTTGGTTCTAACACCTTACATTTCAAAGTCTTATTATTGGTGTATAAATTTCGGACGCCAAGGGAAAGTAGTTTAAATACTTCAAGTGGTATGCCGCTAACTCAGAGTTATGCTCAACCAAGAGTGTCGTGACTAATGTGTTCGAAACACATCTTTACCATTTGATTAAGCTATAAAAACCGAATGTTACTCGAGGCCAACATGTAAGTCTTACAACGTTAGAACAAGGAAAGAAATGACAAGACCATACTAGTTGAGTTCTACTCAACTCGACCTCATCTAGACATCAACATGTAGGCTAACAACTCATGATTTTATTTGCTTATCATAACAACACTAGTTTTTGAAGGCGAGGCAAGGTACCACAATCCATATTCCATTTCTAGATTCAACAACTAAATAGACATTAGTAGATTTCACAAGACTCACATTTTCTAAACTCCTATTCTCAACAGTAAATTATCAAAATGCAAACAACATGCTAGCTTTTACTTAATTTCTGCCATAGTGTAGAGAAGTTTTTGAGCAACATGTCGTCAACCCGGAGTTATGCTCACACCCATGGGTCGTGACTGATGTGCTCCACGCACATCTTGACCACCTATTTGAGCTGAAATAATTCGTATGGTACTCGAAGTCGACATACATATTTAAAAACAACGACACGCTAAAGCCTTTTGATAGTTGAGTACTACTCAACCTGGCTTCTCTACATTACTATGAAACTTTTCGAGTACTAAGACAAAGTGTCACAACTATCTTAATTTCTCAGATTTAATACTTATGCTATTAGCAGGTTTTATATAACTTAACTCATCCAAATTCTTGGTTCATACATTTCGACACAAACAATACTAACATAAACCAACAACAAAATCAAATCCCAACGTGACCAAATCATTAACCAAAAATACAAAGTTTATCAACATCAAGAATACTTAACTTCAAAAATCAAATTATCAATTTTACTAACAACCCGATTCATAAATTTTAACAAGTAAAAAATTGAGTGATTTCTTACAACCAACTCGATGACAATGAATCCGAAGGCCAACCCAAGAGTTTATCACCGCCACAACTTCCAATCAACCTAGAGAAAAACACAAATGATGTTTCTTCACCCTTAGAGCTTTCTTATCTTTTTGTGGTGGGATTTGAAGTGTGGCACTCTTGGGGGTCTCGGCTGAAATAAAAAGGGAAACACAAGAGGAGTCTTTGACCAAGCTTTCTCATCTTGTAACTTGGTTTGAAGCCAAATTTAGTTAACTTCCAAAACTAGATGAATCTTGGATATTGGCTCAAAATATGATTAGTGTGAAGATTTGTTTCTCTTAGGTGGTTTATCTTGATCTTTCTTGGATTCCATCGAAGGGTAGCCGGCGCATCAAGAGGGGATTTGGGAAGCAAAAACTTACATGGTTTTGGTGAGGATAGATGAGGAATATTAGGAAGAGGTGTGTTGGTTTACCATCTTGGGAGATTCGACCTATATGGAGCATAGATATGAGGAGCAGGTCTAGGGGTTGAAGAAGATTGATATCTCTTCCTTTTCTACTTTTGGTGAGGTTTTGTCGTGTGTCGGATAAGAAGACAAAGGATGCATTATCTCACTTTTTATTTAGTGTATTTATTCATTCATTTATGTAAATATATGTATGTAGGATACTTATTGTATAAAATGTATGCATATACATTATACTTATGTATGTTTGTACTTGAGTCTTATAAAAGTTATTGCTCAAATGGATATGTGTTAAATACTTTGTGTCCCGTGTGATTAAATTGTGACCGAGGTATCATTGTTTGATAACTTTTAGATGTAATATCATATGGTCACGTATCGGAGATATTATTATTTTTGTAATATTTTTCTTTACGGTTGTTTGTCATTTGCTTTATCAAACCCTTATCATAGTGTCGGTACGCGTGCAGTGTCGGTTACTGGGGAAAACGAGATAACCTCTCGTCTTACAATTTAAATCATAAGACAAAAAAATGAAATATTCATAAAATGATATGAATGCAAGAGTGGTGAAATTTTTACTGTATGCGAGTTATCTACTCAAATGATCAGGCAAAGCTTATGCATGCTTCATGACTCATGCTTAGTAATAATAAATTACTAATTATCAGTTAAATTTTTGTGAAAATTTACCATGTGTCACATCCTCCCCACCTTGGAAGAGAAAACCGTCCTCGGTTTTCAGTTAGGATTACTTGTTGAAGTAGAGAAAAGGTGTGGGTATTTGCGCTTGAATTGGTCTTCACGCTCCCACGTGTATTCTGGACCTCTTTGAGAGTTCCAACGGACTTTGACGATCGGTATGCGGCTTTGCTTAAGCCGTTTGATCTCTCTATCCATAATTTCAATGGGTTCCTCGATAAAATTCAATCCTTCGTCAACTTGGATTTCTTCCAAAGGAATAGCAAGAGATTCGTCAGAAAGACATTTCTTCAAGTTGCATACGTGAAACACGTTGTGCAAAGAGCTGAGTTCTTGTGGTAATTCAAGTTGGTATGCTACCGGTCCGATTCTTGCGAGAATTTTGAAAGGTCCAATGTAATGAGGATTTAACTTTCCACGTTTTCCGAAACGGATCACGCCCTTCCACGGCGCAACTTTGAGCATAACTTTATCTCCCACTTGAAACTCAAGTGGTTTCCTCCTTTTATCTGCGTAGCTCTTTTGACGGTCACGAGCTGCTTGATTTGTACAATCTTCTCGGTAGTTTCTTGGATTAACTCCGGACCAGTAAGTTGACTTTCTCCAACTTTGGCCCAACACACAGGTGATCTACACTTCCGACCATATAGTGCTTCATATGGTGCGGCTTTGATACTTGTGTGATAGCTGTTATTGTAAGAAAATTCAGCTAATGGCAAGTGCTTATCCCAGCCATTTCAAAAGTCTATCACACATGCCCTTAGCATGTCCTCCAGTGTTTGAATGGTTCTCTCACTTTGTCCATCGGTCTGAGGATGATAAGCGGTGCTCATGTCGAGGTTAGACCCTAAAGCATGTTGAAGTGATTTCCAGAAATTCGAGGTGAAATGGCTATCTCTGTCTGAAATGATGGAAATTGGTACACCATGGCGTGCGATAATTTCCTTCAGGTATAGTTGTGCAAGTTTTTCCATTCCATCACTTTCTTTCATCGGTAGAAAATGTGCTGACTTGGTGAGACGGTCAACTATTACCCAAATAGTGTCGTAGCCTTTAGAGGTTTTAGGTAACTTAGTGATAAAGTCCATTGTTATACGTTCCCATTTCCACTCGGGGATTTCGGGTTGTACTAGTAGACCTGAGGGTCTCTGATGTTCAGCTTTAACCTTTGAACAGGTTAAACACCGACTAACATATGTTGCAATGTCGGCTTTCATGTTTGGCCACCAGTACAATTTCTTCAGATCAAGGTACATCTTGTCGGATCCTGGGTGGATGGAGTATTTAGACTTGTGGGATTCGTGCATAATAATGTCGCGAACTCCTTCGTAGAGTGGTATCCAACTTCGCTCTTTGAAACACAAGGTTCCATCCGACCTTTTCACGAATCCATTTTCACTTTCTGGCATTCCGTAAAGGTTCTCATTCGGACGATTTTCCTCCTTGAGTGCTTCCAATTGAGCCTCAAGAATCTTGGTTGGAAGAGGTGAACTAATTGTCATACCCAAGGATCTGACTCTAAGAGGTTTTGGTCGCTCTTTCCTACTGAGAGCATCAGCAACTACATTCGCTTTACCCGGATGGTAACGAATCTCGCAGTCGTAATCACTGAGTAATTCCAACCATCGGCGTTGTCTCATGTTCAGTTATTTTTTATCTAAAATGTGTTGTAGGCTTTTGTGATTGGTGTATACGACACACTTCGTGCCATACAAGTAGTGTCTCCAAATTCTGAGTGCGAACACAACTGATCCTAACTCTAAGTCACGCGTTGTCTAGTTTTTCTCATGAGTCTTCAACTGGCGAGAGGCGTATGCTATCACTTTCTCTCTTTGCATTAACACCGCTCTAGCCCCTTGTGTGAAGCGTCGCAATAAACAACAAAGTCTTCACTACCTTCAGGTAAGGCCAGAATGGGTGCACTACACAACTTTTCTTTAAGGAGTTGAAAAGCTTCTTCTTCTTTTTCTCCCCAGTCAAACTTGGTGTTTTTCTGGGTTAGCTTGGTTAAAGATTTGGCAATCTTCGAGAAACCTTCAATGAATCTTCTGTAGTATCCAGCGAGTCCTAAGAATTGGCGTATTTCAGTAGGAGTTGTGGGTGTCTCCCAATCCTTTATTGACTCGATCTTAGCGGGATCTACATGAATACCCTGACTGTCGATTACATGACCTAGGAATTGCACAGTAGATATCCAAAACTCACACTTCGAGAACTTCGCATACAGTTCTTCCTTCTTCAACAATTCCAAGATCAATCTAAGATGCTCTTCATGTTCTTTCACACTCTTAGAATAAATTAGGATATCGTCAATGAATACGATCACAAATTTATCCAAGTAGGGTTTACACACTCGGTTCATGAGGTCCATGAATGGTGCGTTGGTTAACCCAAAAGGCATGAATTGGAACTCGTAATGTCCATAACGAGTTCTGAAGGTAGTTTTGGGAATGTCTTCTTCCCGAACTCTTAGTTGATGGTATCCGGACCTTAAGTCAATTTTTGAATAAACACTTGAACCTTGAAGTTGATCGAATAAGTCTTCGATCCTCGGGAGTGGGTAGCGGTTCTTAATGGTTAGTTTATTCAATTCACGATAGTCAATGCACATTCTGAAAGTTCCGTCCTTCTTTTTGACGAATAGGACTGGTGCTCCCCATGGTGATGAGCTCGGTCTAATGAACCCTTTTTTTGCAAGTTCCGACAATTAGTTTGATAACTCCTTGAGTTCCATTGGAGCTAATCGATAAGGTGCTCTTGCCACTGGTGCGGCACCAGGCGCTAAATCGATCTGAAACTCGACCTGTCGGGTTGGCGGGAGTCCTGGCAAATCTTCGGGAAAGACTTCAGGAAATTCTCTTACTATTGGCACGTCTTCCAGACGTTTTTCTTCTTTTTCTTTTTCGTCCTTTCCGGTGACTTGTGCTAGGAAGATGTGACATCCTTCCTCGATACACCTCAACACCTTGGTACAGGAAATGACATGCAGTCTTGAAGCGTTTCTTCTGTCACTTCTGTCCCCTTCTATTGTTAGGACTTCATCTCCATAGGGTAATTGGACGAGCTTCTCGTCACAAATGATGGCAGCATGATATTTTGCTAACCAATCCATTCCGACGATGACATCGAAACTACCCAATGCTACTGGTATTAAGTCGATATTGAATGGGTGGTTTAACAGGTTAAGGGTGCAACCTCTTATGATGGTATCTACCCTTTCTACGTTACCGTTAGCTAGTTCCACGTTGTATGCATTTCCTAATGCAGTTGGGGCAATATCGAGTAGTGGACTAAATGCATTAGAAACAAAACTCCTATCGGCTCCCGTGTCAAACAATATGGATGCATAACGGTTATTTATAAGGAACGTACCCATCACAACATTCGGGTCTTCCTGAGCTTCCACTTTGGTCACTGCATAGACTCTCCCACAAGCTCCTCCGCCATTTCCCTGATTACTCAGTTGTCCAACATTACCCTGAATCCTGCCATTCCCATGGCTTCCTGGATTTCCTCGGTTTCCTCCATGGCCTTGGTTCCTGATCTTTCGGCATTCATTCTTATAATGCCCTTTTTCACCACAACCAAATCATGTTATAGCGGCTTTTAGATCCTAAGCTGGGGCTGTTTGAACCATCGCCAATGACTTGGACCTGCAGTTCCTGGTTAAATGTCCAATTTTCTGATAATCACAGCACTTGACTGTACACTGTCCCTTGCGATGCAGTGTGCATCGATTACACAATGGTGCAGTCCCTGAGTACGGTTTCCTTTACCCAACACCCGCTGCATAAGCTCTAGTAATATTTTGCCTCTTGCTTTGATTGTTGCTGTTGTTTCCACTGTTGTTGCCATGGTATACATTGTTGTTGTAGCTTTGAGAATGGTCATCCCATTTCCTCTTATTGTCAACCACTTTGTCCATGGAATCCTCAATCACTTGGTCCATGAGTTTGTTGGCTACTTCGATAGTTTCATGAAGATCAGCAGTCTTAGAAGTGGTGACATTGTCCTTGATAGGTTAGGGCAGTCCCACGATGTATCTCTATAACAATCGAGTCTCAGTGGGAACCATTTCAGGACACAATAAGGCTAGTTCTTGAAAACGCTGGTTATAAGCAGCCATATTGGTGCCTTAAACCTTGAGGTTCCAAAACTCATGCTCGAGCTTCTTGATTTCATTACGAGGACAGTACTTTCGAAGTACCATTTCCTTGAAGTTCTCCCATGGCATGGCATAGGCAACATCGATACTAGCGGATTTCAGAAAATTGTTCCACCAGGTCAAGGCAGCATCTGTGAAAGTGAATGATGCATACTTAACCTTAGACTCTTCTTCACAATTGCAGATTTGGAACACAGTCTCGAGCTTTTCGATCCGTCTAGTCAGACCGACAGCTCCTTCAGTTCCACTAAAACCTCCAGTCATGGTTTTTCGAAAGTCCTGATAAGTACAAGTGCGGCTATGAGTGGGTGGTCTCGAAGTTCCAGCATTAGTAGACGAGTGGTTTGCCGCAGCCAAAGCGGCGTTCACTCGCTAATTGACTAGTTGTCCAATCATGGCTTGATTCATGGTAGGTTGAATTGGAGTAGCCCTAACAGGAGTAGTGGCTTCAGTAGTCTGTTCGCGTGTGACTTTGTTTGGAATAGCAGCGTTTGCAGCTTGGTTGCGAGTGACTCTCACTGGGATTGGAGCATTGGAAGCTCCACCAGGGTTGGTACATTTTGATCTTCGTTTTGGCGGCATTTCTGTAGTAAGAAAGGTGACGAGATATATAACCTTTTAAACAAAGTAGGTGTCAAGTAATGGTGTGGTTATCGCAGATAGATCATATGAGCAATCTATAAAAGAAAAGACAATTGGATAGGAAAATAAGTTTGACATAGATAGAACTTCGGTTACAAGGTTCCTACGATACATGATGCGATACTAGATGGAATATAACGGAAATACAAACTGAAGTACAAGGGTGATAACTAACACTAACTGTTATAAATCCAGTTTAGTGTGATACATCATGAAATCATATCTAAGGGTATCCACGCTCGGTACGGAGTCGCTCAACGGTAGCAATCAACTCTCGCTGCGTATCCTCCAAACTCATGATACATCTCATCGGAGATGCTAACATACACTCCAAACCAGTAGTCCTCTGCCATCCTTCTCTGATAGTATCTCTCGCAATCCACTGGATGCGCTCTAGCTCCTCTAGTCGTCCGTGCATCTGGGCTTGACCTCTGCCCAAGGCTCGTGCTCTGCTGTCCAGCTCTCTGACATCCTCGACCTGAGCCTCAACCCTAAAACCCAGTCGAATCCTCTCGTGTCTCTCGAGCTCCATGCTCTCAAACAACACATCAGTAACTCGGTCTAAACCCTCAACACGTTGCACGTAAGCTTGCAAGCGTGTTCGATCAACTCTCTCTAGCTGATCAGTATGTACTCCTAGCAGAGTCTCATGAGAATCTAACTGAATCAACACTCTCTCAGTGAGAGTTAGCTAACCATCTGGAGATCCTGATAGATCTGGTACTGATTGTGCCTCAACCGGTGCAGCTTCTTCAATGGTCTCAAGCTGTCTAGTGGCGCGAGCAAGGCGCTCCATGTCTGTTGCAGATGGTATGAATGAAGGTGATGATGGACTATAGCTCGGACTCGCGATGTGTGGTACAAAACTGATCACACAATCAATATCTCTCCAAGTAATCTCATTACTTTCCTCCTGGCTACGGAGGAAAGCAGCCCTCTGTCCTAATCCAAATGGTGCATCAATGTCCATGTCATCGCTCAATCTCTGAGCCATCCTGGAGCTCTGTCCTAACTCCTGGATACTATGGACAATCTCTAAACCCAGTGTCTCCATATCTGCTGAGGTGCTAACATATCCGGGGACACTCTCAATCGGCATAGGCTCCGATAGTTCCTCCTCAGGATCCTCTTCCGGATCTTCTTTCGGGTCTTCCTCTGAGTAGGAATCAGTAGATCTCCTAAGTCTCTGATGAGGTGGTGACTCAGTGGATGATGGTGTCAGTGACTCTGAAGTAGTAGAAGGACCCATGTAAGCAGCGCGGGTCATTTGAGAAGCTAGTGCATGCACAAATGAATACCGCTCTCGATATCCAGGTACTCTCACAATCATACGGGGTTTTTGCCTGCGCGTCAACAAAGCTGATGGAGTGGTGGTAAGGGTCGGTAGAGATGGAGTATGTGCAATAACTGACTGAGCTGCTAGTGTGGCCTGAATATACGGATCAGTGGCTAAGTGTGCAAGCTGGCGGATGATAGGTGAGTGAGCAAGTAGGATGTCCTCCTGAACATCATGAGGGAAGGCTGGTGAAGGTATGGTCTGTGACAAGATGGTGCATATGTGTAAGTATGTGGAAAAATATGCTCATAATAAATATGAAATAGTGCATAAATAAATAGGAAATAAAACATGTAATCCTATTTAAATGCATTCTAAGTAAAATAGCAAGTAAGGCAAGCGGCAACTGAAGGTCGTAGTACGATGTTTTTGGTGAAAAGTAGTTATAGTTTAGGGTTTATATGTACCTAGTTCTCTATAACCTGGCTCTGATACCAATCTGTAACACCCCCAAATTTTGTTTAGCGGAAGCATACGTGTCATTCAGGAGCGTTACGGGATTGGTGGATCATAACACAAGTAATAAAGAACGGAATACATACTCCGTTTAACTTCATAAAATATTTTAAACCATTATCTTACAATATTGTTTTAGATAAATGGGCACATCCCATAGTTTTTAGTGGTCCCAAAGTAAAAACATCATTTTTGTGTAAAAACACTTCTTTAGAAATTACTACGACCATTCATCCGCCTCTTGCCTTGCATCCATGAACATAACTAAGCACATGAGAAAATATGCTAAAAAGGTCAGCTAAAAGCTGGTGAGTTCATAGGTTTAAATTAAAATAGAAAGTTGGACCATAAGCAAAGTCATATAATCATTACAACAAATATAATGATATATGTATGAATGTCTATTACGTTAGCTCTAAGTTCATGCAACCGATACTTCGACAGTTTCTATATGCTAAAAGATGTCATACAATATTGGGGCCCATAGCGAGTGTTTTGTCCCTCAACACTCGGTTCCGACATGGTATACGTTTCGCCTTGGCCTAAGCATGGCCAACCGAACGGAGGAGTCACCCTCAATAGATCTATTTATAACATTCGTGTTTCCCAATGGGGAATTGACGGTTCATGAAAAAGGCCAATCTCTAGGGACATAAGGGCTTAGGCTAAACCACGTAATAGTAAACATGTAATAGTTTTGGTCCATAAAAAGGTTTTCGCATATTTCTCACCCCAAAGTGTTTAAAACAGTTTATCAAGTAAAAGAGGGGCTATGAAAACCCACCTTAGCAAATGTGCAATCCAAATGTGGGATTAGTGATTGTTGTGAAGCGGCACCGACACGCGACCTAGATAAGGAGGGCAATGTTTTAGTCCGTTGTTTTAAGTATTCCTTACTTAAAGTAGTTCAATGGTTTTTATAATTGTATTAATACTAAACGTAAGTTTGTAAAATTCGTTAAAATGATTTTACTAGTAAGTATACGAAGTATATATACTTTTCATGTTGACGCTATAACGGTATTAAAATCCAAAATTTGGTTTGAGAATAGTTACGTTATTCTTTTAGTAAGTATATAATGTATATATTCTTATTTAAGTTGACATATGATAGTAGTATCAAAATCAAATAATAGTTGATTTATTTTCTAATTGTATTTAGAAAATATGTAAGTTGAAGTGGAAGACTTTCATATTTAATAAATGATAAAATGATATAGTGGTCTTTATTTATCAAATTTTGCTTGTAACATTTGGCATTTGTGTTTACTAGTTTACTCGTCACTACACATGTTTAAATATCTAAGTAGGAGATTTCAAATACGCGGGAAAGAGCTTAGTTCATTATTGGATTTCAGATTTACATTTCGAGTTTTATTTCTCCAATTACATTTAGCTGTCAAACTAGCATTCATTAAACACAAGTGGCTGTGGCCAGACATGAATGGGTTTAGCACTGGTCCTAGGCCCGAAATAGCATAAGGACCATAAAAGAGCTTCGTCCCAAAGATGGTTTGGGGAGTCTTGTTGGAGGGTTGGACTGGGCTGCGGCCCAAGGGAATACAAAGAGTAGATTGGCAAAAATTCGGTTCTAACACCTTACATTTCAAAGTCTTATTATTGGTGTATAAATTTCGGATGCCAAGGGAAAGTAGCTTAAATACTTCAAGTGGTATGCCGCTAACTCGGAGTTATGCTCAACCAAGAGTGTCGTGACTGATGTGTTCGACACACATCTTTACCACTTGATTAAGGTATAAAAACCTAATGTTACTCGAGGCCAACATGTAAGTCTTACCACGTTAGAACAAGGAAAGAAACGACAAGACCATACAAGTTGAGTTCTACTCAACTCGACCTCATCTAGACATCAACATGTAGGCTAACAACTCATGATTTTATTTGCTTATCATAACAACACTAGTTTTCGAAGGCGAGGCAAGGTACCACAATCCATATTCCATTTCTAGATTCAACAACTTATTAGACATTAGTAGATTTCACAAGACTCACATTTTCTAAACTCTATTCTCAACAGGAAATTATCAAAATGCAAACAACATGCTAGCTTTTACTTAATTTCTGCCATAGTGTAGAGAAGTTTTTGAGCAACATGTCGTCAACCCGGAGTTATGCTCACACCCATGGGTCGTGACTGATGTGCTCCACGCACATCTTGACCACCTGTTTGAGCTGAAATAATTTGAATGGTACTTGAAGTCGACATACATATTTAAAAACAACGACACACTAAAGCCTTTTGATAGTTGAGTACTACTCAACCTGGCTTCTCTACATTACTATGAAACTTTTCGAGTACTAAGACAAAGTGTCACAACTATCTTAATTTCTCAGATTCGATACCTATGCTATTAGCAGGTTTTATATAACTTAACTCATCCAAATTCTTGGTTCATACTTTTCAACACAAACAATACTAACATAAACCAACAACAAAATCAAATCCCAACGTGACCAAATCATTTACCAAAAATACAAAGTTTATCAACATCAAGAATACTTAACTTCAAAAATAAAATTATCAATTTTACTAACAACCCGATTCATAAATTTTAACAAGTACAAAGTTGAGTGATTTCTTACAACCAACTCGATGACAATGAATCCGAAGGCCAACCCAAGAGTTTATCACCGCCACAACTTCCGATCGACCTAGAGCAAAACACAAATGATGTTTCTTCACCCTCAGAGCTTTCTTATCTTTTTGTGGTGGGATTTGAAGTGTGGCACTCTTGGGGTCTCGGCTGAAATAAAAAGGGAAACGCAAGAGGAGTCTTTAACCAAGCTTTCTCATCTTGTAACTTAGTTTGAAGCCAAATTTAGTTAACTTCCAAAACTAGACGAATCTTGGATATTGGCTCAAGATAGATTGGTTTGAAGATTTGTTTCTCTTAGGTGGTTTATGTTGATCCTTCTTGGATTCCATCGAAGGGTAGCCGGCGCATCAAGAGGGGATTTGGGAAGCAAAAACTTACATGGTTTTGGTGAGGATAGATGAGGAATATTAGGAAGAGGTGTGTTGGTTTACCATCTTGGGAGATTCGGCATATATGGAGCGTAGATATGAGGAGCAGGTCTAGGGGTTGAAGAAGATTGATATCTCTTCCTTTTTCTGCTTTTGGTGAGGTTTTGTCGTGTGTAGGATAAGAAGACAAAGGATGCATTATCTCACTTTTTATTTAGTGTATTTATTCATTCATTTATGTAAATATATGTATGTAGGATACTTATTGTATAAAATGTATGCATATACATTATACTTATGTATGTTTGTACTTGAGTCTTATAAAAGTTATTGCTCAAATGGATGCGTGTTAAATACTTTATGTCCCGTGTGATTAAATTGTGACCGAGGTATCATTGTTTGATAACTTTTAGATGTAATATCTTATGGTCATGTATCAGAGATATTATTATTTTTGTAATATTTTTCTTTATGGTTGTTTGTCATTTGCTTTATCAAACCCTTATCATAGTGTTGGTACGCGTGCAGTGTCGGTTACTGGGGAAAACGAGATAACCTCTCATCTTACAATTTAAATCATAAGATAAAAAAATGAAATATTCATAAAATGATATAAATGCAAGAGTGGTGAAATTTTTACTGTATGCGAGTTATCTACTCAAATGATCAGGCAAAGCTTATGCATGCTTCATGACTCATGCTTAGTAATAATAAATTACTAATTATCAGTTAAATTTTTGTGAAAATTTACCGTGTGTCACATCCTCCCCGCCTTGGAAGAGAAAACCATCCTCGGTTTTCAATTAGGATTACTTGTTGAAGTAGAGAAAATGTGTGGGTATTTGCGCTTGAATTGGTCTTCACGCTCCCACGTGTATTCTGGACCTCTTTGAGAGTTCCAACGGACTTTGACGATCGGGATGCGGCTTTGCTTTAGCCGTTTGATCTCTCTATCCATAATTTCAATGGGTTCCTCGATAAAATTCAATCCTTCGTCAACTTGGATTTCTTCCAAAGGAATAGCAAGATTTTCGTCAGAAAGACATTTCTTCAAGTTGCATACGTGAAACACGTTGCGCACAGAGCTGAGTTCTTGTGGTAATTCAAGTCGGTATGCTACCGGTCCGATTCTTGCGAGAATTTTGAAAGGTCCAATGTAATGAGGATTTAACTTTCCACATTTTCCGAAATGGATCACGCCCTTCCACGGCGCAACTTTGAGCATAACTTTATCTCCCACTTGAAACTCAAGTGGTTTCCTCCTTTTATCTGCGTAGCTCTTTTGATGGTCACGAGCTGCTTGCAGTCGGTTTTTGATTTGTACAATCTTCTCGGTAGTTTCTTGGATTAACTCCGGACCAGTAAGTTGACTTTCTCCAACTTCGGCCCAACACACAGGTGATCTACACTTCCGACCATAGAGTGCTTCATATGGTACGGCTTTGATACTTGTGTGATAGCTGTTATTGTAAGAAAATTCAGCTAATGGCAAGTGCTTATCCCAGCCATTTCCAAAGTCTATCACACATGCCCTTAGCATGTCCTCCAGTGTTTGAATGGTTCTCTCGCTTTGTCCATCGGTCTGAGGATGATAAGCGGTGCTCATTTCGAGGTTAGACCCTAAAGCATCTTGAAGTAATTTCCAGAAATTCGAGGTGAAACGGCTATCTCTGTTTGAAATGATGGAAATTGGTACACCATGGCGTGCGATGATTTCCTTCAGGTATAGTTGTGCAAGTTTTTCCATTCCATCATTTCTTTCATCGATAGAAAATGTGCTGACTTGGTGAGATGGTTAACTATTACCCAAATAGTGTCGTAGCCTTTAGAGGTTTTAAGTAACTTAGTGATAAAGTCCATTGTTATACGTTCCCATTTCCACTTGGGGATTTCGGGTTGTACTAGTAGACCTGAGGGTCTCTGATGCTCAGCTTTAACCTTTGAACAGGTTAAACACCGGCTGACATATGTTGCAATGTCAGCTTTCATGTTTGGCCACCAATACAATTTCTTCAGATCAAGGTACATCTTGTCGGATCCTGGGTGGATGGATTATTTAGACTTGTGGGATTCATGCATAATAATGTCGCGAACTCCTCCGTAGAGTGGTATCCAACTTCGCTCTTTGAAACACAAGGTTCCATCCGACCTTTTCACGAATCCATTTTCACTTTCTGGCATTCCGTAAAGGTTCTCATTCGGACGATTTTCCTCCTTGAGTGCTTCCAATTGTGCCTCAAGAATCTTGGTTGGAAGAGGTGAACTAATTGTCATACCCAAGGATCTGAGTCTAAGAGGTTTTGGTCGCTCTTTCCTACTGAGAGCATCAGCAACTACATTCGCTTTACCCAGATGGTAACGAATCTCGCAGTCATAATCGCTGAGTAATTCCAACCATCGGCGTTGTCTCATGTTTAGTTCTTTCTGATCCAAAATGTGTTGTAGGCTTTTGTGATCGGTGTATACGACACACTTCGTGCCATACAAGTAGTGTCTCCAAATTCTGAGTGTGAACACACCTGATCCTAACTCCAAAGTCGTGCGTTGTGTAGTTTTTCTCATGAGTCATCAACTGGCGAGAGGCGTATGCTATCACTTTCTCTCTTTGCATTAACACCGCTCCTAGCCCCTTGTTTGAAGCGTCGCAATAAACAACAAAGTCTTCACTACCTTCAGGTAAGGCCAGAATGGGTGCACTACACAACTTTTCTTTAAGGAGTTGAAAAGCTTCTTCTTCTTTTTCTCCCCAGTCAAACTTGGTGTTTTTCTGGGTTAGCTTGGTTAAAGATTTGGCAATCTTCGAGAAACCTTCAATGAATCTTCTGTTGTATCCAGCGAGTCCTAAGAATTAGCGTATTTCAGTAGGAGTTGTGGGTGTCGCCCAATCCATTATTGACTCGATCTTAGCGGGATCTACATGAATACCCTGACTGTCGATTACATGACCTAGGAATTGCACAGTAGATATCCAAAACTCACACTTCGAGAACTTCGCATACAGTTCTTCCTTCAATAATTCCAAGATCAATCTAAGATGCTCTTCGTGTTCTTTCACACTCTTGGAATAAATTAGGATATTGTCAATGAATACGATCACAAATTTATCCAAGTAGGGTTTACACACTCGGTTCATGAGGTCCATGAACACAGCTGGTGCGTTGGTTAACCCAAAAGGCATGACTTAGAACTCGTAATGTCCATAACGAGTTCTGAAGGCGGTTTTGGGAATGTCTTCTTCCCAAACTCTTAGTTGATGGTATCCGGACCTTAAGTCGGTTTTTGAATAAACACTTGAACCTTGAAGTTGATCGAATAAGTCATCGATCCTCGGGAGTGGGTAGCGGTTCTTAATGGTTAGTTTATTCAATTTACGATAGTCAATGCACATTCTGAAAGTTCCGTCCTTCTTTTTGACGAATAGGACTGGTGCTCCCCATGGTAATGAGCTCGGTCTAATGAACCCTTTTTCTGCAAGTTCCGACAACTGGTTTGATAACTCCTGGAGTTCTGTTGGAGCTAATCGATAAGGTGCTCTTGCCACTGGTGCGGCACCAGGCACTAAATCGATCTGAAACTCGACTTGTCGGGTTGGCGGGAGTCCTGGCAAATCTTCGGGAAAGACTTTAGGAAATTCTCTTACTATTGGCATGTCTTCCAGATGTTTTTCTTCTTTTTCTTTTTCGTCCTTTCCGGTGACTTGTGCTAGGAAGATGTGACATCCTTCCTCGATACACCTTAACACCTTGGTACAGGAAATGACATGCAGTCTTGAAGTGTTTCTTCTGTCACTTCTGTCCCTTTCTATTGTTAGGACTTCATCTCCATAGGGTAATTGGACTAGCTTCTCGTCACAAATGATGGCAGCATGATATTTTGCTAACCAATCCATTCCGACGATGACATCGAAACTACCCAATGCTACTGGTATTAAGTCGATATTGAATGGGTGGTTTAACAGGTTAAGGGTGCAACCTCTTATGATGGTATCTACCCTTTCTACGTTACCGTTAACTAGTTCCACGTTGTATGCATTTCCTAATGCAGTTGGGGCAATATCGAGTAGTGGACTAAATGCATTGGAAACAAAACTCCTATCGGCTCCCGTGTCAAACAATATGGATGCATAATGGTTATTTATAAGGAACGTACCCATCACAACATTCGGGTCTTCCTGAGCTTCCACTTTGGTCACTGCATAGACTCTCCCACGAGCTCCTTCGCCATTTCCCTAATTACTCGGCTGTCCAACATTACCCTGAATCCTGCCATTCCTATGGCTTCCTGGATTTCCTCGGTTTCCTCCATGGCCTTGGTTCCTGGTCTTTTGGCATTCATTCTTATAATGCCCTTTTTCACCACAACCAAAGCATGTTATAGCGGCTTTTGGATCCTGAGCTGGGGCTGTTTGAACCGTCGCCAATGACTTAGACCTGCAGTTCCTGGTTAAATGTCCGATTTTCTGACAATCATGACACTTGACTATACACTGTCCCTTGTGATGCAGTGTGCATCGATTACACAATGGTGCAGTCCCTGAGTACGGTTTCCTTTCCCCAACACCCGTTGCATAAGCTCTAGTAATATTTTGCCTCTTGCTTTGATTGTTGCTGTTGTTTCCACTGTTGTTGCCATGGTATACATTGTTGTTGTAGCTTTGAGAATGGTCATCCCATTTCCTCTTATTGTCAACCACTTTGTCCATGGAATCCTCAATCACTTGGTCCATGAGTTTGTTGGCTACTTCGATAGTTTCATGAAGATCAGCAGCCTTAGAAGTGGTGACATTGCCCTTGATAGGTTGGGGCAGTCCCCCGATGTATCTCTATAACAATCGAGTCTCAGTGGGAACCATTTCAGGACACAATAAGGCTAGTTCTTGAAAACGCTGGTTATAAGCAGCCATATTGGTGCCTTAAACCTTGAGGTTCCAAAACTCATGCTCGAGCTTCTTGATTTCATTACGAGGACAGTACTTTTGAAGTACCATTTCCTTGAAGTTCTCCCATGGCATGGCACATGCAACATCGATACTAGCGGATTTCAGAAAATTGTTCCACCAGGTCAAGGCAGCATCTGTGAAAGTGAATGATGCATACTTAACCTTAGACTCTTCTTCACAATTGCAGATTTGGAACACAGTCTCGAGCTTTTCGATCCATCTAGTCAGACCGACAGCTCCTTCAGTTCCACTAAAACTTCCAGTCAAGGTTTTTCGAAAGTCCTGATAAGTACAAGTGCGGCTGTGAGTGGGTGGTCTCGAAGTTCCAGCATTAGTAGACGAGTGGTTTGCTGCAGCCAAAGCGGCGTTCACTCGCTCATTGACTAGTTGGTCAATCATGGCTTGATTCATGGTAGGTTGGATTGGAGTAGCCCTAACAGGAGTAGTGGCTTCAGTAGTCTGTTCGCGTGTGACTTTGTTTGGAATAGTAGCGTTTGCAGCTTGGTTGCGAGTGACTCTCACTGGGATTGGAGCATTAGAAGCTCCACCAGGGTTGGTACGTTTTGATCTTCGTTTTGGCGGCATTTCTGCAGTAAGAAAGGTGACGAGATATATAACCTTTTAAACAAAGTAGATGTCAAGTAATGGTGTGGTTATCGCAGATAGATCATATGAGCAATCTATAAAAGAAAAGACAATTGGATAGGAAAATAAGTTTGACATAGATAGAACTTCGGTTACAAGGTTCCTACGATACATGATGCGATACTAGATGGAATATAACCGAAATACAACGGAAATACAATGGAAATACAAACTGAAGTACAAGGGTGATAACTAACACTAACTGTTATAAATCCAGTTTAGTGTGATACATCATGAAATCATATCTAAGGATATCCATGCTCGGTACGGAGTCGCTCAACGGCAGCAATCAACTCTCGCTGCGTATCCTCCAAACTCGTGATACGTCTCATCTGAGATGCTAACATAGACTCCAAACCAGTAGTCCTCTGCCATCCTTCTCTAACAGTATCTCTCGCAATCCACTGGACGCACTCTAGCTCCTCTAGTCTTCCATTCATTTGGGCTTGACCTCTGCCCAAGGCTCGTGCTCTGCTGTCCAGCTCTCTAACATCCTCGACCTGAGCCTCAACACTAAAACCCAGTCAAATCCTCTCGTGTCTCTCGAGCTCCATGCTCTCAAACAACACATCAGTAACTCGGTCTAAACCCTCAACACGCTGCTCGTAAGTTTGCAAGCGTGTTGGATCGACTCTCTCTAGCTGATCACTATGTACTCGTAGCAGAGTCTCATGAGAATCTAACTGAATCAACACTCTCTCAGTGAGAGTTAGCTCACCATCTGGAGATCCTGATAGATCTGGTACTGACTGTGCCTCAACCGGTGCAGCTTCTTCAATGGTCTCAAGCTGTCTAGTGGCGCGAGCAAGGCGCTCCATGTCTGCTGCAGATGATATGAATGAAGGTGATGATGGACTATAGCTCGGACTCGCGATGTGTGGTACAGAACTGATCACACAATCAATATCTCTCCAAGTAATCTCATTACTTTCCTCCTGGCTACGGAGGAAAGCAGCCCTCTGTCCTAATCCAAATGGTGCATCAATGTCCATGTCATCGCTCAATCTCTGAGCCATCCTGGAGCTCTGTCCTAACTCCTGGATACTATGGACAATCTCTAAACCCAGTGTCTCTATATCTGCTGAGGTGCTAACATATCCGGGGACACTCTCAATCGGCATAGGCACCGGTAGTTCCTCCTCAGGATCCTCTTCCGGATCTTCTTCCAGGTCTTCCTCTGAGTAGGAATCAGTAGATATCCTGAGTCTCTGATGAGGTGGTGACTCAGTGGATGATGGTGTCAGTGACTCTGAAGTAGTAGAAGGACCCATGTAAGCAGCGCGGGTCATTTGAGAAGCTAGTGCAGGCACAAATGAATACCGCTCTCGATATCCAGGTACTCTCACAATCATGCGGGGTTTTTGCCTGCGCGTCAACAAAGCTGATGGAGTGGTGGTAAGGGTCGGTATAGATGGAGTAGGAGCAATAACTGGCTGAGCTGCTAATGTGGCCTGAATATACGGATCAGTGGCTAAGTGTGCAAGCTGGCGGATGGTAGGTGAGTGAGCAAGTAGGATGTCCTCCTGAACATCGTGAGGGAAGGCTGGTGAAGGCATGGTCTGTGACAAGACTGTGCATATGTGTAAGTATGTGGAAAAATATGCGCATAATAAATATGAAATAGTGCATAAGTAAATAGGAAATAAAAAATGTAATCCTATTTAAATGCATTCTAAGTAAAATGGCAAGTAAGGCAAGCGGCAACTGACAGTCGTAGTATGATGTTTTTAGTGAAAAGTAGTTATAGTTTAGGGTTTATATGTACCTAGTTCTCTATAACCTGGCTCTGATACCAATCTGTAACACCCCCAAATTTTGTTTAGCGGAAGCATACGTGTCATTTGGGAGCGTTATGGGATTGGTGGATCATAACACAAGCAATAAAGAACGGAATACATACTCCGTTTAACTTCATAAAATATTTTAAACCATTATCTTACAATATTGTTTTAGATAAATGGGCACATCCCATAATTTTTAGTGGTCCCAAAGTAAAAACATCATTTTTGTGTAAAAACACTTCTTTAGAAATTACTACGACCATTCATCCGCCTCTTGCCTTGCATCCATGAACACAACTAAGCACCTGAGAAAATATGCTAAAAAGGTCAGCTAAAAGCTGGTGAGTTCATAGGTTTAAATTAAAATAGAAAGTTGGACCATAAGCAAAGTCATATAATCATTACAACAAATATAATGATATATGTATGAATGTCTATTACGTTAGCTCTAAGTTCATGCAACCGATACTACGACAGTTTCTGTATGCTAAATATGTCATACAATATAGGGGCCCATAGCGAGTGTTTTGTCCCTCAACACTCGGTTCCGACATGGTATACGTTTCGCCTTGGCCTAAGCATGGCCAACCGAACGGAGGAGTCACCCTCAATAGATCTATTTATAAGATTCTCGTTTCCCAATGGGGAATTGACGGTTCATGAAAAAGGGCAATCTCTAGGGACATAAGGGCTTAGGCTACACCATGTAATAGTAAATATGTAATAGTTTTGGTCCATAAAAAGGTTTTTGCGTATTTCTCACCCCAAAGTGTTTAAAATAGTTTATCAAGTAAAAGAGGGGCTATGAAAACTCACCTTAGCAAATGTGCAATCCAAATGTGGGATTAGTGATTGTTGTGAAGCGGCACCGACACGCGACCTAGATAAGGAGGGCAATGTTTTAGTCCGTTGTTTTAAGTATTCCTTACTTAAAGTAGTTCAATGGTTTTTATAATTGTATCAATACTAAACGTAAGTTTGTAAAATTCGTTAAAATGATTTTACTAGTAAGTATACGAAGTATATATACTTTTCATGTTGACGCTATAACGGTATTAAAATAAAAAATTTGGTTTGAGAATAGTTACGTTATTCTTTTAGTAAGTATATAATGTATATATTCTTATTTAAGTTGACACATGATAGTAGTATCAAAATCAAATAATAGTTTATTTATTTTCTAATTGTATTTAGAAAATATGTAAGTTGAAGTGGAAGACTTTCACATTTAATAAATGATAAAATGATATAGTGGTCTTTATTTATCAAATTTTGCTTGTAACATTTGGCATTTGTGTTTACTAGTTTACTCGTCACTACACATGTTTAAATATCTAAGTAGGAGATTTCAAATACGCGGGAAAGAGTTTAGTTCATTATTGGATTTCAAATTTACGTTTCGAGTTTTATTTCTCCGATTACATTTAGCTGTCAAACTTGCATTCATTAAACACAAGTGGCTGTGGCCAAACATTAATGGGTTTAGCAATGGGCCTAGGCCCGAAATAGCATAAGGACCATAAAAGAGCTTCGGCCAAAAGATGGTTTGGGGAGTCTTGTTGGAGGGTTGGACTGGGCTGCGGCCCATGGGAATACAAAGAGTAGATTTGCAACAATTTGGTTCTAACACCTTACATTTCAAAGTCTTATTATTGGTGTATAAATTTTGGACGCCAAGGGAAAGTAGCTTAAATACTTCAAGTGGTATGCCGCTAACTCGGAGTTATGCTCAACCAAGAGTGTCGTGACTGATGTGTTCGACACACATCTTTACCACTTGATTAAGCTATAAAAACCGAATGTTACTCGAGGCCAACATGTAAGTCTTACCACGTTAGAACAAGGAAAGAAATGACAAGACCATACTAGTTGAGTTCTACTCAACTCGACCTCATCTAGACATCAACATGTAGGCTAACAACTCATGATTTTATTTGCTTATCATAACAACACTAGTTTTTGAAGGCGAGGCAAGGTACCACAATCCATATTCCATTTCTAGATTCAACAACTTATTAGACATTAGTAGATTTCACAAGACTCACATTTTCTAAACTCCTATTCTCAACAGGAAATTATCAAAATGCAAACAACATGCTAGCTTTTACTTAATTTCTGCCATAGTGTAGAGAAGTTTTTGAGCAACATGTCGTCAACCCCGGAGTTATGCTCACACCCATGGGTCATGACTGACGTGCTCCACGCACATCTTGACCACCTGTTTGAGCTGAAATAATTCGAATGGTAATCGAAGTCAACAACATATTTAAAAACAACGACACGCTAAATCCTTTTGATATTTGAGTACTACTCAACCTGGCTTCTCTACATTACTATGAAACTTTTCGGGTACTAAGACAAAGTGTCACAACTATCTTAATTTCTCAGATTCAATACTTATGCTATTAGTAGGTTTTATATAACTTAACTCATCCAAAATCTTGGTTCATACTTTTCGACACAAACAATACTAACATAAACCAACAACAAAATCAAATCCCAATGTGACCAAATCATTTACCAAAAATACAAAGTTTATCAACATCAAGAATACTTAACTTCAAAAATAAAATTATCAATTTTACTAACAACTCGATTCATAAATTTTAACAAGTACAAAGTTGAGTGATTTCTTACAACCAACTCGATGACAATGAATCCGAAGGCCAACCCAAGAGTTTATCACCGCCACAACTTCCAATAGACCTAGAGCAAAACACAAATGATGTTTCTTCACCCTTAGAGCTTTCTTATCTTTTTTGTGGTGGGATTTGAAGTGTGGCACTCTTGGGGGTCACGACTGAAATAAAAAGAGAAACACAAGAGGAGTCTTTGACCAAGCTTTCTCATCTTGTAACTTGGTTTGAAGCCAAATTTAGTTAACTTCCAAAACTAGATGAATCTTGGATATTGGCTCAAGATAGATTGGTGTGAAGATTTTTTTCTCTTAGGTGGTTTATCTTGATCCTTCTTTGTTTCCATCGAAGGGTAGCCAGCGCATCAAGAGGGGATTTGGGAAGCAAAAACTTACATGGTTTTGGTGAGGATAGATGAGGAATATTAGGAAGAGGTGTGTTGGTTTACCATCTTGGGAGATTCGGCCTATATGGAGCGTAGATATGAGGAGCAGGTCTAGGGGTTTGAAGAAGATTGATATCTCTTCCTTTTTCTGCTTTTGGTGAGGTTTTGTCGTATGTGGGATAAGAAGACAAAGGATGCATTATCTCACTTTTTATTTAGTGTATTTATTCATTCATTTATGTAAATATATGTATATAGGATACTTATTGTATAAAATGTATGCATATACATTATACTTATGTATGTTTGTACTTGAGTCTTATAAAGTTATTGCTCAAATGGATGTGTGTTAAATACTTTGTGTCCCGTGAGATTAAATTGTGACCGAGGTATCATTGTTTGATAACTTTTAGATGTAATATCTTATGGTCACGTATCAGAGATATTATTACTTTTGTAATATTTTTCTTTACGGTTGTTTGTCATTTGCTTTATCAAACCCTTATCATAGTGTCGGTACGCGTGCAGTGTCGGTTACTAGGGAAAACGAGATAACCTCTCGTCTTACAATTTAAATCATAAGACAAAAAAATGAAATATTCATAAAATGATATGAATGCAAGAGTGGTGAAATTTTTACTGTATGCGAGTTATCCACTCAAATGATCTGGCAAAGCTTATGCATGCTTCATGACTCATGCTTAGTAATAATAAATTACTAATTATCAGTTAAATTTTTGTGAAAATTTACCATGTGTCACATAAGGTTACGCCGTAACTAGATTCAAAGCCTATAAATAGTCGAAGGTTTCACCAGTTTTAATCATCTCTCCTTTCCCAAACCTTCTAAGGTTTGGGGAGATCAAAACACAGAAGAAGAAGCATGGCTTAGGAGCGCTGAATAACGAAGTCCTCGTCTACGATTTCCATTGTATTCAAGTTTGAATTCTCTTTATATTTTTCTAGGACTTATACTATGAATTCATATCATTAATTGAAGTTTGCATTTATGTTATTGTTATTCTCTTTAATTCTTTATAGACATTTACTAGTCTTTTCATAGATCGCTAGCCTTGGTAGTATTATAAGCTTGGTAGTATCTAAAGGGCTGGGAGATATGACCAACTGACCCCAGTCTGATAGATTGCGAAGCATGGGAGGAATTGGCCATAGTGCAACCACTCTTCATGTGCGAACTGACCAAATGATCACCTATCAAGTGGAGGTATTTAACAGGTTAGGGGGAATCTAAGTTCCTAACGGCCGGGTTCCCACCGTCTATATCTATTATATTTGGTGCTTAATGACTGCTATTAGGTTGCCAAATGATCCCGGGTGACCTGTTCATCTTGGTGAGGAATCTAAGAACCATAGGCAATGACGAATTGACCAAAGGAGTCTGGTGATAATTAACCAGTATATTGAACCTTGATATCAAGAATTAATTCATATTTGTATTCTTTGTTAAGCTTCGTTTATTTAACTCTTTACCATAAATTTATGGTGTCTGTATGAGTAGAAGAATAGCATATAAATGAATTATAACAATCTTGTCATACCAATATATTATCAATATCATTTCTAATCATCTTAGTTCTTTCAAGGTCATAACTCTCTTGGGACGATACTCGGATTTACCTAAGGCTTTACTACCTCTGATGAGGGTTTTGCAGGTACCATGGATCAAGTGCAGTAGCTCCAGTAGGACTTCTTTCACTAGAGTGCAGATCGAACTAGCAAAATGCTCCAGAGCATGCACTTGAGCCACCCTAGATGGCAGGGTCCGGAGTATGTATACCAGCCCGACATCCCCAAGGTTGGTGTCCACGGAGGAGTGGCATTCATGCAGGCCGAGCCCACTCCTGGTAGCACTACAAGCACCCCGTTTGATCCCACCCAATTTCACTCCATGGATCATGATCTTCCCAGGGGCGATTGATTTCCCTGTTTAATGTAACAATTTGAAACAATTTGATACTTATGTCTGTAATAACTGAATTATTAGGTTATTTATATGCTTAATTATCGATTGTACCCATAGGGTACAAAATTTTCCATGTATTCTGTGCAGGTTTTCGATTCTGTGATGCAATTGCGGCGTAACCTTAGGGTCAGTTACGCCGTAACCTCTGCTGCAATAGGAAAATTTTGAGGCTATACAATAGTTAAGGCGTAGTCCCCAGAAACGATACGCATTAGCCACCCCATGACCCACCTTCAACCTTTAGTGAGACATCTTGGGCAAGCATTCGAGAGGGGAGTTTATTTCTTTCTTAATTATTTTTCATTTCTATTTTATTTTTCCTTTTTCTTCGTACAAATGGGACTTTGTACACTTCAAAAGGGGGGATTGGAATAGAAATGAAGTGTATAATTACTTAGCTTACTTGCCCTAATTTTCTAGTTGGTTTCAAAATTTTAAGCTCATTTGAAAATTTTTGTCATATTTTTAACCAATCTAGAATTACATAAAGCCGAGCACACCATTACCCTTATTGCCATTGGTGAGATTTATCCTTTCCGTTTTCCCCATTTTTACCCAAATCTACCATATATTGAGTGTGCCGATAGTATTGTAAACTTTAGAACTTGGCTTTTACATCACTTCGAGACCATAGCCGAGTAGTGTATCAAGTTAGCTTGGTGCATTTCGAAAAGGTTATTTGAAAAAAGTAATTGTTTTAGGATTCAACCCAAATAGCCCATATGTGTTCACTTGTGTGTGTTTATCGATTAGTCGCATTGACTTTTCGACCTCCGTGTTAACCCTTTTTGTTGCACTCACCTTTAGTGCAAGATACCCCTAGTTACACCCCTTTTGAGCCGATCCTTTCATTTTCTAACCCTTATTTTCGTTACACCCTTACACCTTATCCTACCGTGTAGTCTTACCTTTTTATCTTGAAATCATTGTTCACCCTAGTTCGAGGTTCAAAATAAAGTTTCAAGAGGTGTACCCAATCATCTACATCTTACTGAAGATCGTTAAAGACCCCCAAGTTATCTCCTTATGCGCAGTTCAAGTGGGGGGATGTATGTGTTAAAAAAAAATTTAAAAAACTAATAATAAAAAAAAATATTATTATTTGTGCTACAGTGCAAAAAATTATAAGCACTATATAAAAGAAATTGGCATTGAGAATAATCTTCTCGATCACATTCGAAGGTTGGAAGAATAGTTCAAGAATAATGGTGGATTCCGGTGACATATATTGATCATATGAAGATGAACCTCGAATTAACGGTTTGGCGATGACAACTTGGTTTTAAGATGAGACTATTTGTTTTCTTTTTCTTTTACACCCATTAAAATATCCCATGCCTTACCTTACCCTTTTTGTCATGAAGCATGTCTAGGTGATGCAGTGAGCAATCCTTGATGTCTTGGCCATGGATTTGGTCATGTATCATTGATTTTGTCCACTTTGCCGTGACACGCTAGTGAAGACACCACCCAAAATCCTTTGAATCACTATAACCCAATAGTGGTGGAGTTGTGTGTAATTGCCAAGCTTATGATAGAATACTTACTATGTCTGTGCAATTGAGTGATCACCCCGAAATTAACACTTAGATTAGGATGAGAGATGAGAGTGTTTTCGTTCCTATTTCGTCAGGTGTTCGGCTCTTATTAATATTCTAGCGTGGAAATTTTAACTGCGCATTCATTGAGGATGTATCTTTTGCAGTCTAAATTGGTCTACTTGAAGGCAAGTAGAGTTTAAGTGGGGGGATATTTGATAACATTAAATAGTCCTGATTTTCTAAGCGTTAATTTCCCCCTTTATCATCACATTTTGAGTATAATACTCATGAAAACCTCCTTATTCCTTATTATTTCATTTCAGGACCTATTCAATGCAAGGAAGCTGCAATTGGACGTTTTTAAGCCCTATTGATAAGATTGTCTCTTAACTACGGCGTAACCAAGTGACGAAGTTACGACATAACTAAAGATTATGAAGGCTACGGCATAACCAAGTGATAAAGTTACGAGATAACTAAAGATTATGAAGGCTACGACGTAACCCTCATCTCAGGTTACGCCGCAACAACTGTTAAGCACCAAATTAACAAAGACTACGGCGTAACCCTCAGCTCAGGCTACGCCGTAATGAAAATGTACACATGATTTACGAAAGTTACGGCGTAACCCCAGCTAAAGTTACACCGTAGCCATGGATAAGCACAAAATATTGAAGAGGTTACAACGTGACTACCTAATAAGGTTACGCCGTAACTAGATTCGAAGCCTATAAATAATCGAAGGTTTCACCAGTTTTAATCATCTCTCCTTTCCTAAACCTTCTAGGGTTTGGGGAGATCAAAACACAGAAGAAGAAGCATGGCTTAGGAGCGCTGAATAACGAAGTCCTCGTCTACGATTTCCATTGTATTCGAGTTTAAATTCTCATTATATTTTTCTAGGACTTATACTATGAATTCATATCATTAATTGAAGTTTTCATTTATGTTATTGTTATTCTCTTTAGTTCTTTATAGACATTTACTAGTATTTTCATAGATCGCTAGCCTTGGTAGTATTATAAGCTTGGTAGTATCTAAATGGCTGGGAGATATGACCAACTGACCCAGTCTGATAGATTGCGAAGTATGGGAGGAATTGGCCATAGTACAACCACTCTTTGTATACGAACTGACCAAATGATCACCTATCAAGTGGAGGTATTTAAGAGGTTAGGGGGAATCTAAGTTCCTAACGGCCAGGTTTCCACTATCTAGATCTAGTAGATTTGGTGCTTAATGACTGCTATTAGGTTGCCGAATGATCCCGGGTGACCTGTTCATCTTGGTGAGGAACCTAAGAACCATAGTCCATGACGAATTAACCAAAGGAGTCTGGTGATAATTAAACACTATATTGAACCTTGATATCGAGAATCAATTCATATTTATATTCTTCGTTAAGCTTCGTTTGTTTAACTCTTTACCCTAAATTTCTAGTGTCTGTGTGAGTAGAATAATAGCATATCAATGAATTATAACAATCTTGTCATACCAATATATTATCAATATCATTTCTAATCATCTTAGTTCTTTCAAGGTCATAACGCTCTTGGGATGATACTCGGACTTACCTAAGGCCTTACTACATCTGATCGGGTTCTCTGCCCATTAGTATGTGTCTATCCTAAGTTATCTAAGTTTTATACATATTAAAAGAAGGATGAAATAGCACATCAGCTTCATGATTCCTCTCTTCAGATGATCAATGCACTGAAGAACTAGGTTTTTCAAAATCCCTTCTTGTGCAGCCTCTTGTTAAAACCATACAGCCATACGATCATTCAACTTTGATGAACCAGCAACCTCCATGAGTTCATTCAAAATGGGGAAATATTCCATTGGAAATTGTTTGTGTGTGGAAAAAGTGGTGGATGGGTTTATCCGTTTGTGTGCACAAGTTAATAGCGTCTCCAGTAAGAGACGGTCAAGGGTCTAATAGTGATTTTTTTACACACTCGGTCCCTGAATTTGTCTTGGTTGTCGTTGTCATACTTAAAACTCCCGCCCAATAATCACTGTAAAATACACAATTGGTCCCTCAAGTTGCCAAGTTACGTATTGTTGTTCCCCGTTCACTATCGTTTAAAACAGTTTAAGAATAAAAAACAAGTTAATAGTGAACAATGACTGAAATTAACACAAGTAAAACACACTTATAAATTTCCAACATCATATTCTTATTAGAAATAAATCAACAAAGAATATGTTACCCAAGTACTTGCGTAATAGTACTTGGGATTGAAATAACAAAGTTTGGTGACTCCTATCTAAGCTCAGGCTAAGTCTGAGCACAACCCTTAGAGCTCACTGAGCTATCTCAGGAACTAAGTTGTATTTGGAGGAGTGAAAAGATGGCTTGCGTTTGTGTGTTTTTACAATTCATAAGCGTAACCTTTTCACTCCATCTCTTATGCTATTTATACATGTATGATTTTTGACTCTTTCCTAAGTGACAAACTGACATCATTCAGAAGACAAAATACTGATGTATTTTGTCTCTGTTTACAAAGACTATTCTAGGTAAGAGACAAGACTACTTTCCTAAGTTCAGTGATGACACTGAGCCTGATCTTTTACCATTCAGGGAAAGTTGATTTTAGTTGATAAGGACATTGTCTTATCTGATTCAAACTTATCCCGCCTTGTCCCGCTCTTTCTTCAGTATTTACATCCTTCAGTCTTCTACTTCAGTTTGTCTTTAGTGTAAGTAGTTGGAGAGGAGTCTTGGGGATTCAGTGAGTTATTGTCATCACTCACTGAATCCATCATCTTCTTCTTGACTCAGTCTTCACCCTTTAAGTTCTGCCTTACTGAGTGGAGAGACTTCTTCTATGCCTCGTACTAAGTATCCCGAAGATGACTCACTGAGAGGCTATGCACTCAGTGACCTGTTTAGTGTTTAACGGACTAAACACTTGGGCTATTTTCTATTCAAATCCTAGATTAAGAGGTTTGGGTATTTACTGAACCCAACAGTCTCCCCCTATTTGGATATACAAATAGCCTAAGTGTTTGATCAGTGTAAGTGAGCAAATGGCTTCTTCTTACACTGAATGTACTAATGAATACAATAAGGAACACTGAATATTTTAACAAAAACATACATCGTTTATTGATCAAATTACAAGGTTCCTATTACTAGTACAAAAGATAATTCAAAATGATGTCAGTCTAGATGGATTCCCAGAGCTTCAAGCTTGACTTTCTTGGTGATGAGTGTTTCCCTGTCAGGATGGTCTCTTATCTTTCGTTTAAGTCAGTGCAGAACCTGATATTCGCAGGAGTCTGAATTTGAGAGGCCACTAGAATATAGCTGATCATTGTAGCCACTCCCGCCTGATCGATATCACTCCACCTTTGGAATGCTGGGTTTCCATAGACATCAATGAAAAATAGCCCTCTTTTAGGCTTTTCAATCACTAGACAATTCGAAATTTTCACTCCTTCAGGAAGCTCCCTATTACACTCCAGTCCTGGCACTTTAATCTCAGGTTGGAATTCAACTCTCTTCCTTTTGCCAGTGGATGATTGTGGTTGAGATCCTTGAGGTGCAATTAAGGCAGGCTGAATTCCCAGTTGTGCTAGTGAATCCCTCAGTCTTTCATTTCTTTTACTGAGCATCTTCATCAGCTCCTCAACCACCGCATTTTGCTTCTTTTCTATTATTGGACCAAGTTCATTGAGTTTAGTGATCCCAAAGTCAGTGAATTTTAGGGGATCATGACCCTCGAAATGCCATTTATCAATCCCCCTGTAGACGTTCATTGCTAGTGGTTTAGACCTGGGGATGATTTTGACATCAGTGATCTTCTCAGGCAGTCTTCTGCTTGTCATTGTCCAATTATAATGGTCAATTCTTGCTTTCCTGATTGCTGCAGTTCTTTTGTTCTTTTCTTCCAACTGCTTTTTCATTTTAGCCATTTTTGCTGCCTGAGCATCCTTGAACTTCTGTCCTGCCTGACCCTTTTCAAGTTTCTTAGCATTAATTCCAATGCTTTCAGCTTCCTCAGCAATCACTTTAACTAGTGCTTCCTTACTCTTCTTATCTTCCTCAGCTTGTTTCAATCTTCTTTCTTCTTTAGCAAGATACTTACTTCGCTGTTGAGGTGTGAGAAGGTATTCAGTGTCACCGATTTTGTAGGGAATCTTCTCAGGCTCAGTAGTTGTCATGATGCCTTTTCCTTTGTCCTGGCCTGAGGAAGATGATGCCACCAGGGGCGGTGTTGTTGTTGTTATTGGTGTGATTACTATCAGTGTTGTTGTTGAAGGTGTTGGTGGTTGGATGGATGAGATGGGTTTTGCTGAGACTGGTGCAGATGATGATGTTGGAGCTACATATACTTATGGTGTTGGCTCCCCCTCAGTGTGAAGAGGAGTTTCTTCAGCAGTTTTCTCCCCCTCAACTGTTGCTGGAGCTTTAGTGAGGGCAAGAGCTGGTGTTGGTGCTGAGGGGGAAGGAGTTGCTTGACCCTTGATGGCCTGATAAATTTCAGTGATCATTGCCTTCATATCTGAGGTATCTGTTTGAATGCCAGTGACCTTTGCTTCCAAATTAGCATGAGATAATTCCAAGGCTGTCATCCGAGGCCCAAGATTCCAAGCCATGGAGGATGATGCCTTAGCCAGATTAGCCACCTGAGCATCAAGGGAACCCAATGTAGATTGTAGGGACTGAACAGAACTCTGTAGGCCTTGAACATTGGCAGACTGAAGCATATCAACCAGGTCAATGAGACGGGAGGAATTCTTCATATAAACTTCAGTGGCTTCTAGCACTTTAGAATTGAGTGTTGGGTCCTCCTTGACAGTCTCCTTGATATCATCTATTGATGAGCCACACTTCTGAAGATACTCTCGAATTTTACCCAGGTTTGCATTCTGTTCGTTAATCTGTTGATACATAAGGTCCTTGTGTTCGTGAACATTTTCATTGAAGGTGAGCACATCGGATTTAATATCAGCGTAACTGGCAGCAGCCTCAGTGTGTTGTTCCCACAGTGTTTCAGTGACCCCAGAGTATAACCTTCTTGAAGCTTTGGTGATCCACTGAACAAGCTACCTTTCAGTAAGTGGGAGAACATTATCAAATCATTTAAATTCATGAGTGGAGGAAGAGGAGTCATCATTTTCATTCTTGAATGGTGATTCAGTATGCTCCTTTGGATCAGGTTGAGGCTCTTGTTCAGATTGAACCTCAGCGTCCACTTCTTCCCCAGCTGATAAAACTTCATCATCAGTTTCAGCAAGCTCATCTTCCGAAAAGAGTATTCCAGTAACATCAGCAACGGTTAACAAAGGGTTGGTGATGGGTTCCATATCAACGGGTGGTATGTTTCCCTCTGAGTCTTTGTCCCCCGTTGACCCCTCGGACACTGGTGGGCGTTTCCTAATGCCTTCGCTGGAGTCAAGATTGGCTGTGGGTTCCATATTGGCGGGTTATTCCTTTCCCTCTGAGTCTTTGTCCCCCAGTGACCCCTAAGACACTAGTGGGCATTTCCCAGTGCCTTTAGTAGAGTCAGTGACAGTTATATCCCTATCAGCGGGTTGTTTGGTTCCCTCTGAGTCTTTGGGATCGATCAGTGTGCCCTCAGACAAAGGTTGTGATTTGCTAATATCATCCTTGGGCGTTGTGGAAGGTGCTCCCCTACCAGCAGGGTGTATGTTACCCTCTGGATCTTGGGGAGTAGTGGTTGTGACCAAGGGCACTGACTGTGATGTATCAGTGTCCTTCGTTGACACGGGGGTGGATGTTGCCTGGTCACCAATGGATGTCAAATCAGTCTTAGGCCTTCTTTGCCTTTTGGCCAGTGCTCCAGAAGCCTCATGGCCCTGAGACTTGGGTTTGGTCTTAGTCCCAGTCTGAGACTTCCCCCTTTTCTTTAAAGGAGCAGGGTTAGGAGACACTGATTCCATTTGGTTGTTTACAGCAACCATATGGGCCGTCAATTCAATGTTTGTGACAAGGGATGGGTCCTTTTAAAAATTTGATTGGCTCAGGATGCCATGTAAAGCACAAAATTTTTCTTCCTGAGGATAATTTGTACCCAGTAACACTTGCAAAGCACAAGAGACAAACCTAGGATACGTAATGTATTTCGTCCTAGTTTTGCTCTGTAGCTTGGTTACGAGATCACTGTGAATGATCTCCCCTATGTCGACAGTGACCCCATTCATCAAGCAGTAAGCCATCATCAACTGAATAGAGTTAACTTGTTCAGTGGATGAGTGGTTCCCACCGAGGACCTGAATCACAAATGTGAATAGGATCCTCCAAGCCACGGGAAATGAACTCTTGGTGACTGGGGTCTTGTCCAAAAACGTTGGATCTAAAATAATTTGTTTTAACCCATCCTTCACTGTGGAGGGTTCAGGATGGGCTACATATACACCTTTGTTCTAATTTAACGCTGTGGATGTGCAAAAAGTTTTATAATCCAGGGTAAATTGTTGCCCCCCGTTGAGACTGAACCTGATGAGATATTCCCTGAGAGGTCTAAGGTTGTTCTCATCAGTAGAAGGTGTCGGGTCAAAGGCCTTGGCTGTAGCCCAAAACTCCCTGAGGAGGTTTTGGTACAAAGTAGAGGGACACTGAACAAAGGCCGTTTTCAGTGGGCCGTTATAAAGAAATTTCATAATATCCTTATAGGCTGGGACATTTTGAGGATATTGAAAATTGCCAATGACATTATTTGTTTTAAACTCAACATTTGTAAGATCCCCTACCCACTAAGAAGCAAACTGGAGAGATTGTGTTCTAGCCATTTCCATTAAAGATTTTAGGGTTTTTGAAAATAATTTCTTTTGACTAGAACAATCAAGGTTTTTAGATCTCTCAAGTTTTGTGATGAAAACTTTTGTAAATGTTTACAAGAAGGGTTTTCCAAAAGAGGTTTGAAAAGTTTTTGAGAACACACAAATATTTCTGGGTTTTAGAAATGATTTTGACAGAGTTTTGTTGTAGAAAATAATTTGTGTGTGTTTGTTTGTTTTGGAAGAGGGTATTTATAGAGTGGTGAGAAGGGTGGTTTGTGCACAAATGGGAATATTAAGAGTCAATTTTTGAAAAACATTTGAATTTCCACATTTAATGCGACCACTCCATTACCCGCAGTAAAATCCCGTTTTTCAAGGGAACTGTTGCAGTGCACATTAAAAGTGCACTTTTGCAGAGATAAAATATCAATTTGATATTTTTTGTGAGAGAAGGCGTTAAATGCTAAGTGGGATGACAGTAAGACAAAGAGACATATATTCCTAAATTTAATTGGCATAGTTACCAACCTAGGACATTTAAGTAACTGATACTTGGATCATTTAGTTACTCATTCAATGCTCTTTATCAAATGTCAGGGACCCTAAATGAGTCTTACTCATTCAGTGAGAGGTTTATTTTGGGTGTTCAGGGAGGATGAACCATTTCAGAGAACTTACTGAGATTGGTTTTCAGATACCTGACTTTCAATGTCAAGCATTCCCAATTCAGCTTTCAGTCTCCTGAAGGTAGGTTCATCCAAGAGTTTGGTGAAGATATCAGCTAGTTGATATTCAGTAGGGATGAAATGAAGTTCTATGTCTCCTTTCATTATATGATCCCTGATGAAGTGATATCTGATATCAATGTGTTTGGTTCTTTGGTGGAGGACAGGGTTGTTGGAGATTGCAATAGCACTGGTGTTATCACAGAAGATGGGCACCATTTTGTAATGGATGTCATAGTCACTGAGTTGACTTTTCATCCATAATACATTGGCATAACATCCTGCTGCTGCTACATATTCAGCTTCAGCTGAGGACATAGCCACTGATTGTTGCTTTTTAGCACTCCAACAAACCAGTTTTCCTCCAAGAAATTGACAGGACCCTGAGGTACTTTTTCTGTCCATGTTGCAGCCAGCATAATCAGAATCAGAGTAACCCTTGAGATCAAACCCTGAGCATTTTGGATAATAGAGTCCAAGGTTTGGGGTTCCCTTCAGGTACCTGAGTATTCTTTTGGCTGCCGTGAGGTGAGATTCTTTTGGATTGGACTGATATCTTGCTATTAAACAGACTGAGAATTGTATGTCTGGTCTAGTAGCAGTTAGATACATCAGTGAGCCAACAATCCCTCTGAAATGGGTTTGATTAACTGATTTGCCAGTGAGATCAGGTCCAAGGTTGTTAGGAGGGACCATTGGAGTCTTCACTAAGGCACAGTCAGATATCTCATATTTCTTCAAGAGATTTCTGGTGTATTTCTCTTGACTGATGGATATCCCTTTATCAATTTGCCTGATTTGTAGTCCAAGGAAGTATGTGAGTTCACACATCATGCTCATTTCAAACTTCTTTGTCATCAGTTTTTCAAAATGTTTGCAAAGTTTGTAGTTTGTTGAGCCAAATATGATGTCATCAACATAAACTTAGACTAGTATCACATCCTGTTGTGTTCTATAGACAAACAGTGTGTTGTCTATCTTTCCTCTGACAAACTTGTTTTTTATCAGGAAGGCTGAGAGAATTTCATACCATGCCCTTGGTGCTTGTTTAAGACCATAAAGGGCTTTGTCAAGCTTGCAGACTTAGTCAGGGAATTCACTACTCTCAAAGCCAGGAGGTTGCTGAACATACACATCTTCCTTTAGATCACCATTTAAGAATGCACTTTTGACATCCATTTGGTAGACCCTGAAGTTCATGTATGTTGAATATGCAAGGAAGATCCTGATTGCTTCCATTCTTACAACAGGAGCAAATGTCTCATCATAGTCAATGCCTTCTTGTTGACTGTAACCTTTAGCTACAAGGCTGGCTTTGTTTTTAATGACAGTGCCATTTTTATCAGTTATTTTTCTGAAAACCCACTTCATTCCTATGACAACGACATCCTGAGGACATTTGATCAAGGTCATGACCTTGTTTTTATCAAACTGTTGCAGTTCTTCTTGCATAGCCTGAACCCAGCTTGGGTGCTTTAGAGCCTCAGTGACACTTTTGGGTTATATTTCTGATAGGTAATCAGCATATAGACATTCATTGGCTAAAGCTGTAGTTAATTTAGCAGCCATGCTTCTAGTGAGCATGCCCTCAGTGGGTTCACCAATAATGTTTACAAGCTCAATATCCTGAGTTTTTGTCCACTTACTTTGTGGTCTAGGATCTGAGCTTGAAGAGGTCACTGAAAACTCAAGAGTGAGATTAGTCTCAGGAGCAATAGATTCATTTAGAGCATCTGTTGAGATGTCCTGTTCAGGTTGGGGTTCTTGAATCACAGGTTCCTGAACATTTGGTTCAGTATTACCTATCCCAGTAGGGACTGATTGATTATCAACGAATTCACTGATAGTTGGTTGTGGTAGGTTGTGAGGTAAGACATAATATAAGATGTTAGCATCAGCTTGATATGAGGAATTGAATTCAGTGTTGTACTCATCAGGAGGATATCTTGATGAGTTATCAATTCCTATTTCCTCCACTGAGGTGTTGGTGAACCTGATGCTTTCAGCACTTTAATCAAAGGTGACATGAAAGGTTTCCTCAACTTGTTGTCTCCTTGTGTTGAAAACCCTGAAGGCTTTGGAGATCAGTGAGTAGCCTAAGAAGTATCCATCATCAGCTTTTGCATCAAACTTGCCTAGATGATCCTTGTGGTTATGAATGAACACAGGACATCCAAACACATGAAAATAGCTGATATCAGGAAGTCTACCTTTGAAGATCTCATATGGGGTTTTATTATGTCTTTTGACAATGATTGACCTGTTTTGAGTGTAACAGGCAGTTTTGACTGCTTCAGTCCAGAAGTGCTTTGAGAGGGCTGAGCCATTTAACATGGTTCTAGCAGTCTCAATGAGAGTTCTGTTTTTCCTTTCAGCAACCCCATTTTGTTCAGGGGTATATGGAGACGAGAAATTTTGAGAAATTCCTTTTTCATCACAAAAACTCTCAAGCTCTTGATTTCTAAACTCAGTCCCATTGCCAATTCTGATTTGTTTAACAGTAATGTCATTCTTGTTTTCAATCTTCCTTATGAATGACATTATTGTATCAGCTGCCTGACTCTTTTTGGAAAGAAAGTATACCAAAGTGTATCTTGAGACCTCATCAACAATGACAAGTGTATACTTCTCATGCTGAATTGATCTGGGACTGACAGGTCCAAAGAGATCCATGTGCAGGAGGTGAAGGCAACTTTTGATGGAGAAATTTTGTTTGGTTTTGAATGATGCTCTGTGGTGTTTACCTTTTTCATAGGCAGAGCATGGTTTGTCTTTTGCAAAAACCAGTGATGGTAAGCCAAGGACCTTGTTTTGTTTGGCCAAGTTGTTGAGGTTTTTGAAGTTTAAGTGTGAGAGTCTCTTATGCCACAGCCAATTGATAGTTTCAGTGGCTTTAGCAATGAGACAAGTTCCATCTTGGGAGAGTGTTGACATGTCTAACACATAAACATCATCTCTCCTTGGAGCTATCAACACCACTTCCTTGTTGGCATTGAAGATGGTGCCTTGTTTGTCATTGAATTGCACAATGTACTTAGCATCACATAGTTGACTGACACTGATGAGATTGTATTTTAGACCATTAACATAAGCTATTCTAGAGAAAACTATTCCATTGCAGTTTACTGAACCGTAACCTTCAGTGGGACATGATGAGTTATCACCAAACACTACTTTGGGTCCTGGTTCCTCTATATACTTCTACAGATACTCCTTTACAAAAGTCATGCTTCTTGAGCATCCACTGTCTAGATGCCAAATAGGCTCCCTAGCGTGTCTCTCAACAAGTAGTAAACTGAATTAGTTTCTCTTAGTGACCCACTTACTAGTGGGCTTGGGTCTCAAGGTCTCTTTGAATTTGGTAATTGACTCATGGTCAGTGGTTGAGTGCATTGTGCTACCACAGGTTTTGTATTTAGAGACTGAGGATGACTCAGTGATTTTGGGTTGTTTTGTACCTCTCCTTGCATGAATGACACTGTCATGTTGGGATGTCTCATGAGCTGGATTACCGCATATATCACAACATGTGTTCATGAGACAATCATCCTGATGATGATCATTAAACCCACAGTGAGGGCACAGAGGAAAAGGTTTTGCTCTATTCTTGGGAGCTATTTTGGAGGATGACGCATACTGATGACCAACTTTGGTATAGTTTGCTTGACTGACATACTGTAGGTGGTCTGCAGTCCTGTCATCATCCTTTTTGCACATCATGCAAAAAAGGATTCTATAGCAGTTGTCAGTGGTATAGCTGGTGTAATGACACAGCTCACACTTTTGCTTGGGTTTGTTGGTGGATTTTGACTTTGATGAGCTATATGAGGCTGACTTAGTTTCCTTGATTGAATCAGGAGCTTTTTTTATGGATTCCATCTTTTCAGTCAGCTTCCTCACAAGCTCAGTTAGTTGCTGAATTTGGTCAGCTTCAGTAGGAACAGAGGATGTTGAAGTCTCAGTAGGAGTAGACTCTTGTTGAGTTGGTTTTGTTGGTCTTTTCAGGATGGTTCTACTAAGTCCAAACCTTTCTTTTGGTGAGTGAGGATTTAATTGTAATGGAGTAAGATCAGAGCTTGGTGCAGCACCCCGAAGAGGTTTCAGTGGTGGAAGCGGTGCTTGAGATTCTGCTTCAGACTCGGAGATGTGTTCAGTACTACTGGGTACATCAGGGAGTCCAAGCATGCTCTTTAGAGCATGGCTTTCAGGCTCTAGAATCTGTCCAGAATCAAAATTTGGAAGCTTACTCTTAGGATTGACCCATTCAATCCAATCACTTGGTTTGGGAGTAGTCAACATGTTGAGAGAGTCAGGAAGATGATCTTCACCTAAGAATCTCTTCTTGCTACTGGGGGCTCCCACAGCATCAAAGACCCTGGGATTCTTGGTTGTCCAACTATCAAGAATATCTTGAACCTTTTTGAGTTCGTCTTGAAGAGCCTGATTTCTTTTAACTAGTTCAGTGTTTTGAATTTGCAAAGTGACAGCCTCAAGCTTAGCTTGTTTTAAAAAAAGCAGTTCATCCTTACACTTGTTTAATTCAAAACTTAGGTTGTTGTTTTTTGAAAAAAAGATTAAGTCTTTGCTCCTCTACGAACTTAAGGTCAACATTAAGATAATTCATGTAAGACTGCCAATCAGAGTCATCATCCATAGAAAGTAGAATATTTACCTTCTTCATTGTGATATTGACCCATTCTCCATTCCTGGCATGATTCTTTCCAACAGCTAGCTTCTCCTCTTCTGAGAGGGCCATCAGTGCACTGACATGCACCATTTCATCATCTGATGACACTGGCTCTTCATCCCAGTCGAAGGTCTTAGCAACCAGGCCTTTGTTTTTACCCTGCACAGATTGAACACTTTTTATTGTTTCTGAGGGACTGGCCTCGAGCAATGCAAGCTTAGCTTTGACTTTCTTATACTTAGCTTCAAAATCAATAGTTTTGTTTTGATCAAATTTGTTTTGAAAGTTTTGATGAGACTGATACATTTTTGGTTGAAATTTGCTAAAGCCTGATGGCTGATTTGACCCTGATGGTTTATAAGAGGGTTCTGAAATTGTTTTAGAAAAATAGTCTTTTGCAAAATGACCCTTTTTACGACACTTAAAGCATTCAGTGTCCTCATTCGCTTTAGCATTTGAAAAACTTTTGTTTCTTTTTATAAACCTTCAAGAGTTAGCAAGAAGTGCCCTTTCCTGAAATTCAGTGTTCAGGTCATTTAGGTACTCCTCACTTGATCTCTCATCAGGCTCATCATCAGAATTTTCCTGAAAATCTTGAACAACATTGTTAGAATAGAAATTAGTTGATATTGGTGATGAGGTGGTGGTCAGGGACTTCTTGACTTCCTGAGACTTCTTTAAGTCAGGGTATCGTCTGTTGATGAGGTTTTCCTCATAGACGAATTTCCCATAAATTTCAGGAAGCTCAAGATTTTGGATATGATTAGCATTCCTAAGTCCCTGAGAGAAATTCAACCACTTCTCAGGGAGACTGTTGACAAAACCAACATTGATTTCATGTTTGGACAACTTAACACTATCATTTGACAGTTCATTTAAAAGAGTTTTGTACCTGGTGTAAGTTTGAGAGAGAGTTTCTGAGTCCTTAGCCCTGAAGGTGTTATACTCAAGTTTCAGGTCCATTATCCTGTTTTCTTTGGTATCAGATGGTCCTTCATGACTATGAACTAGGTCATCCCAGGTTTGCTTAGCTGTACTACAGCTTATAACAGACTCCATAATATCGTCAGGAAGACAAGATATTATGATACTTTTGAGTCTTTGGTCCTGCTTGACCACTCTCCTTTCATCCTGGGTCCACTGAGCTTCAGGTTTGGGCAACCCTTCAGCAGTCTCTGGGACAAATGGACCTTCATTTATACACTTGATATAATAAGGTTCCTTCCTAATCAAATAGCAAAGCATTCGCTTTTTCCATTTGTTGAATTTGCCAACTTCAAGTCTAGGGGCAACAGCTGAATAAGCTCCACCCTTTTTATCGACTAGTTGGGGTACATCAATTTCAGCCATTTAGGATCCTAATTTAAAAACTTTTAGAGCGGCCTTAAAAAACGAGTTTTATAATTAGCCTTGCTCTGATACCACTTGTTGTTCCCCGTTCACTATCGTTTAAAACAGTTTAAGAATCAAAAACAAGTTAATAGTGAACAATGACTGAAATTAACACAAGTAAAACACACTTATAAATTTTCAACATCATATTCTTATTAGAAATAAATCAACAAAGAATATGTTACCCAAGTACTTACGGAATAGTACTTGGGATTGAAATAACAAAGTTTGGTGACTCTTCTCTAAGCTTAGGCTAAGTCTGAGCACAACCCTTAGAGCTCACTAAGCTATCTCAGGAACTAAGTTGTACTTGGAAGAGTGAAAAGATGGCTTGCGTGTGTGTGTTTTTACAATTAACAAGCGTAACCTTTTCACTCAATCTCTTATGCTATTTATACATGTATGATTTTCGACTCTTTTCTAAGTGACAAACTGACATCATTCAGAAGACAAAATGCTGATGTATTTTGTCTATGTTTACAAAGACTATTCTAGGTAACAGACAAGACTACTTTCCTAAGTTCAGTGATGACACTGAGCCTGATCTTTTGCCATTCAGGGAAAGTTGACTTTGGTTGATAAGGACATTGTCTTATCTGATTCAAACTTATCTCGCCTTGTCCCGCTCTTTCTTCAGTCTTTACATCCTTCAGTCTTCTACTTCAGTTTGTCTTCAGTGTAAGTAGTTAGAGAGGAGTCTTGGGGATTCAGTGAGTTATTTTCATCACTCACTGAATCCATTATCTTCTTCTTGACTCAGTCTTCACCCTTTAAGTTTCGCCTTACTGAGTGGAGAGACTTCTTCTACGCCTCGTACTGAGTATCCCGAAGATGACTCACTGAGAGGCTATGCACTCAGTGACCTGTTTAGTGTTTAACGGACTAAACACTTGGGCTATTTTCTATTCAAATCCTAGATTAAGGGGTTTGGGTATTTACTGAACCCAACACGTATACTACAACTTAGTTGAGGATTAAACAACACAAAACCATTAGAAGTTTGACTTTGTTAAGTCAAACTTCTAAAACATATCAAATTATCAATAAACTCCAAAACAAATATTGAGTAATGGTTTTGCAATTTTGACTTTACAAAGTCAAATATTTGAGTAATGGTTTGGCAATTTTGACTTTACATAGTCAAAATGCAAATACTACCTACAAAATAGCCGTTCACCATTTTCAAGTATTGACTAACTAAAGTAAACTGGAAATGCAATTTTACTTGCTACAATCAAATTGAAATGGTAAATGAAAGTTTGACTTTCGAATGTCAAACTTGCATCACCTACAATACGCACAAACAACAACATATGAACAAGCTAATTTTAAGCAAACCATATAAACAAATACTGTACCAAAATACCAAAACTATTTTGCAACATTAATTTTCATAGGGTATTCAACCCATACATAAACTACAACCACTCAAAGAAATCTACCACGGCTGTGGGGGAAGCTCAGTGGAGTTTCAACAGCTTCCTAGCTAACTCCCAGTTGTTCTTGATATTTTCATTCCCATCATGACTCCTATCGCTGACCCTGATATTGATTGTCTTTAGCGACCGGGAACACGCAAGTATAAACTTTATTAAAGTTAATTCATGCTCTGTTCTAGGAAAATATCGAAACACCACAGTCTGTAGCTGGCCATGGCTGAATGTGTTTCTGTCTACAACATTGAAAAAAATTTCCAAAGCTAGAACACTAAACGTGTTTGCAGCCTGAAAAATCAAATAGTGTTGAGAGATACACAAACATGGCAATTTAGGAATGTTTATTTGCTACATATGCATTACTCCAAAACACTTACTCTGATATCCAGCATTTTCAAATTTGGACATCCACGAATCATTTCAATGATGAACGATAACATAACAATATTCCCAAAATCGACATGGGACAGCTTAAGGTTTATCAGGGATACAAAGGGCACATTCATCCTAGAATTAGCTTCTGGTATCAACTACAACAAGTTTTAAAGATTAAATGTCATTAATGTTACACATTTCTTTAACATTGTAAAATCATAAGTGTAAAGCTCAAATTGTTCTTACCGTGCAATCATCAAAATCCAATGTAAGGGTCTCAAGATTTTGAAGTCTTGTCAGGTGAAAGATATCGAATGTTGTGATTTTCGTCACAACATTATAATGACCGAAAATCAAATCTAACTTCCTCAAATTCCTAACTTTTGCAATATCCCATAGTCTCATCTCGTTTGTACTAGGACAATCCATTTTAAGATACTCAAGTGAGGGACAACCAGCAATAAAGTCCCAAACTATACCGCTTAGAAAATTGACATGAATCAATTCTAAGCTTAGTAGATTTGGAAAGCCATGAAAATATTCCAAACTAGCCATACGACAAACATGAAGTACCAGATGTTTCAACTCACTACGAGAGTAAAGTTGGGTTGGGAACGTAACTAGGTCACCATACCTGTTTGTAATAATCAGCTCCTCAATTCCATGCTCAGCCAAAAACAAGAGCCACTCACGAATCTCTTCATAATGAAAGTTGTCTATTCCAAGCATTGATCTTGGCTCTAGAGCGAAGACAAACTTTCTTAATAGACCCATAAGCCGATTTAAAAATCTAGTAACAAGCCTCCCATCAAACTCATATGTTAAATAATAAAAGAAATCCTCATCAACAATGACATCGGTGAGCAAAGTCCACTTAGACCTCTAGTTTCGCGCTAAACTAGAGGTTCTCACCGCTTCTAACAAAGGCAACCGATTCAAAATTTTAGTGATCACTACATCTGGCATGTTGCTAATACGATCGATCGACATGGTTTTGTTGGAAGTTGGGTTGGTCTTTTGAGTTATGGAAATGACGATTTAGATTCAGATTTCGATTTTGTTGGGAATAATCCGTTGCCACGGATAGTAGTGGTTTACACTGCTTGGTTTAACACTAGCAGTGGAAACGTATTCCCATTGCAAGTTCTTCATTACCACTGCTATCAGTTTATGATAAGGTTAAACGCATCTTGATAAGTATAGAATAGATTTTGTGTATATTCTATTATGTTAGCTTTATACTTATCTTGTAAAGGACTCCTTGTTGTATAAAAGGATATCCTAGGTCATTGTTTTAGGTACACGTATCATATTGCAATATTACCTACGAAAGCTTCAAGGTGTAACCCTAGTGATAAGTTAAGATCACTCGTATTATTCATTAATAATATTGGAGCTTGAGTTTTGTGTTAACTTGTGTGTTTATTCTCATACATCATATAATTCATCTTCTAAGTGTTACTTAAGTAAATTTCGCTTGCTTAATAATATTATACAAAATATCATTGACACAAGGAGAGTGTCCTAGATCCATCAAGTGGTATCAGAGCGCAAGATTTTGATATTTTGTTTTAGAAGATCCAAAGAATTAGCTTGACTCACTCACTCAAGACAATGGAGATGGAAAACAACTAATCAAACTCTTCTTCTACACCCAGACTCCCTAAGCTTAAGCTTAATGAGTTTGAGATGTGGAGGATACTGATTGAACAATACTTCCTTATACAGGACTATGCTCTATGGGAGATTATTCAACTTGGTGATTCTTTCAAGTCTGTGACCACTACTTCCAAAGTAGGTGACACAGATGTTGTGAAAGTTTCTGTGCCTGAATCAAATGCTGAAAAAGCTCAAAAGAAGAATGATCTTAAAGCTAGAAGTCTGTTGCTAATGACTCTTCCTAGAGACCAGATTATTGCATTCAGTAAATTCAAGACTGCTAAAGAACTGTTTGAAGAGATTTGCTCAGTGTTTGGTGGTAATGATACAACAAAGAAGACTCAGAAGACATTGTTAAAGCAAAGTTATGAAAACTTCTCTGCTTCAAGCAATGACTCACTTGATAGCATTTTTACAAAACTTTAGAAGATTGTTACACAGCTAACTGTGTTTGGCATTGAGGTAGAAAAGGAAGACCTCAATTTGAAGTTTCTAAGAAGTTTGCCTTCAGAATTTCAAACCAATGTTACTGTCTGGGAAAACAAAACAGACATTGAAACAATGAAGCTCAATGATCTTTACAACAACTTCAAACTTATTGAGCAAAGGTTGAAGAAGGCAGGGAAACTTGGTACAAGCTCTAGTAGCTTGGCATTGTTGTCAAATTCTGTTGACAGTGATGATTCTGAAGATGAAAGTGATGATGATATTGCCACTGTAGGTTCTAAAGTTTCCACTGGTAATGTTAATGTTACCACTGCAGGTTCCGAAAAGAAGGTTGCTAGTATTGGAGATCCTACCTTTTATGCTTTTATCTCCACACAAGTTGATGGCTCTGTCTTAACTCATGAAGACATAGAGCAAATTGATGAAGATGACTTGGAGGAGATGGATATAAAATGGCAGATAGCTCTTCTTAGCATGAGGGCTAAGAAATTCTACAAGAAGACTGGCAAGCCTATCCACATAAATGGTGATGATACTGCAGGTCTTGATAAGAAGAAAGTGGAGTTCTTTAACTGCCACAAGTTTGGACATTTTGCTAGAGAATGTAGAAGACCAAAAACCAAGGACAACAGGTCTACATGGTACAACCAAAAGAAGGGACCAACTGTGGAAGAACCAAAGGCAATGTTGGCTATTGATGGTGTGAGCTATGATTGGAGTTTCATGGCTAATGAACAAGAAGAAGAACATTCAGATGCTGCTCTTGTTGCTACTGAATTTGCTCTCATGGCTTTCTCTGATTCTGAGGTACAAAACTTTGATAGTTGTTCTAAAACATGTAGGGCTGCTAAAGAAGTTGAAAGACTTAATAATTTGCACTCTAATGAAAGGCAAGAATTATATACTGCTAATTATACAGTGGCTAATCTTAGGAGAGCTATGGCAGTATTAGAAAAACAAATAGAGCACTATCAGGCAAATGAGTCAAATTATAATGATGATATGATTCTTCTTAGGAGAGAGGTAGAACATACAACTTGTAAAACCCCCAAATTTGGCACATCGGAAGCATTCGGGTCGTGGGGTGCTACTAATTGGTATCACAACACAAAGTATAGAACAACGGTTTATATTAAGAAAATTCATAAACAAATGTATCAAGTTTACATTATTCAAAAATAGTGCGGAAATACAGGCCCATAATAATAATAATAAAGTGGTCCCAAAATATGCCAAGTATCCTATGACCATGCCATGCCATGCCAAACGCCTCCAAAGTAAGATGTCACGATAACCTGAAAATACACGCTAAAAATGTCAACACGAGGTTGGTGAGTTCATAGGTTTGAAATAAAGTAGTAAATCGGTTTGCTGTGCAATGATAAGTAAGTAGGACATATGCATAAGTAATAGTGTTAAGCAAGTAGTAAAATGAAATGAAATCCACATCATGTAATCCACATCATGTAATCCACATTATGAAATCCGACCACCACGTGGTCCCGTGCACAATAGGAATCCATTCAGTTATTATCGCAAACCAGCTGGAGCTAAACTGTAGGATGACTGAAATCAAACTGTAGGATGACTGAAATCATAGGTATCTAAACAGTCACAAAGACTGTAGGGATCATAGTAACCATAGTCATGAACCAAACACCACATTACTCAAACGCACAATTAATTGCACATATATGTCCCAAAATGAAATAATATGAATTTAGCACAGCGAAAGAAATAAATTTATTGTAATGATAATTGAGAAATGGAATAAGTTGTTTAGCGAAGCATATAAAGTTTTCAAGAATCAAGTCATTTGCAGATATTGGAATTTAGTAAACAAGCATGTATTCTCCCCCAAAAGTATTTTCAAAACAAGTAAAGTAGGGGTCATGAACTCAGCTCGATATGAAGTAACGTAAGAAATCACAACTGACACGACTAGCATCAAGAGCTAATCACAACGGTAATCAGGAGACATGCACAACGGTACAACCTAATACATATACGGTTATCTCAAAATGCGTCTAGAACAATAATAAGTCTACAAGGGACAACGAGTCATAGTTTTCATGGATTACTCTCATTCAGTACTTATAAAAGTTTAGTATTACGTTTCGTGTGGTAGCAAGAAAACAAGGACTCGACATGTAACTCACGCTAAAGATAATTCACACTAAAGCATAATGTATATCCCAATACATTATAAGGAGTGGTCGAGAAATATGACCAAGACTCAAGAACATGCGCTAAAGCAATAAAACATATAAAGGAAATTAAACAAGTATGGGTCAATTAGCAACTAAATAATAGGTAAGCAACTGCTAGAGTTTCTGACATTTATCCGGTAATCCCAGATAGTTGTTAAAACGATATCTTTAGAAATGAAAAGCACATTTGTTAAAAGGTTTATGATGTTAAAAACCTAGTAATTAAGAAAGTTTATTTATTACATTTCACCAATTTGATACCAATTTATGAAAGTCTTATACAAATTTTACAAGTTTTAATTATTTAATTATCGTTACCATACGTGTATTTATTAGATTGGTTTTATTGAATATTTTTTTGTCCGTTCCGCATCTAAAATATTAAACTTATTTCGTGTCCAATAAATAAATCACACCGTCTCAAGTCCCAAAATGTCCAATAAGTCAAAAGTCCAATATCGTATATCTGATAACGATCGGAATAACCAAGTCCTACCAATAAATTTTTCTATTGTCTATCGTCCCATAAATGATATACGTCCGTTAATTTCTTTATAATACAACAACCGATCACATATTTTAATATAATCCAATTAAGGAAAACCAAACGCTCCCAAATATTAGATGTACTCGAGGTCAATAAGCATAATTCAGACTCGCCCTGTATGGGTCGTGACTCTAATGCAACACAAACAAACACATCACAGTCTAGAAAACTAGTTTCATTTGAACCGAGAGTAGACCACAACATGTGGCATTCACGATTAACAAGTCTTAAAAACTAATGCACCCTAAATAATTTGAAACATAAACTGGAAAAGTAAGCCTACCAACGCACCCTATAAGAGTTGTTGAGCCGAGACTCAAACTGTGACCAATACGGTTCACGACCCGAGGATAAACTAGGTTTTATACTCGACCTGACATCATATTATACAAACAACGACCACAATCATTATAACATATTAACCAATCTGAATCAAAATGGTTCTAACTGATCTTAGGCGTGTCCCAAAACGGACAGCGAGAAACAAGGACAGCAGATGACAATGGGTCACATGGCCCGACTCGACCAAAGAACAAAAGAGGCATAACAGACCCGTACAAGATAAGTTCTACAACACTCTTTAATCGATTATTTACCACACGAGAACCATTAAAACGTTTTTAAACCAAGTTTTTAATCCACAAAAACTATTGAATCGGTTTGTATATGGTTCAAATCGAAACAAATAATAAGAGTATAAGCTTTTCGTCATACCATGGCTCAAGAAAGAGAAGGATGAAAGATGAGACGATGTAAATGCGATGAGACGCGACCCACAATCACGAGCACAGTCAAACCCAGAATCAAAACACCCAAAGATATGATCTAAGCCTTGATAAGAGCGGCGGCAGTGGTTGTGAAGGTGGAGATGGTGATGGTATGTTGCGGGATGGCGGCGGCGATGTGATGGTGGTGGGGTACGGCTGAGCAGCAGTGGCCGACATGGCCGGAGCTATGGTCGGAAAAGATGAAGGTGGCGGTTGTGGGAAGAGAGCAGGAGACAGAGATTATCTTTGGTTTAGGTTTTTGGTATAAGTGAGTTATATCTCAAAGAAAATAATAAACTCTTCTTTTATAAAAAAAAATATTGTTATAACACAAGTGACAAGTGAATGGGAGCTAAGGGGCGGCTTTGTAACTTCTTTCCAGGGACCAATGATGTAATTTGCCAATCTATTGAAATAAAATGGTTCGGGTTTCATTCGGACAAGTAAACGCGAGATAGAAAATACAAAACTTACGCCATTGCGTTTAAAATAATTTTTTTCTGGTAAAATTGAGTATTCACACGAATAATTTTCTCGTACTTAACTAAATTAAATAACCAAATGGTTTTAGTATTTTTGACATTTTACAACAAAGTTCTTGTTTTTAAGCTTAAATTGGCTCGAGAAAGTCCAAAATGAACATACATAGTAATCTATATGAGTTAGTATTAAAATAGGCTCTTGAAAATTACTGGGTGCTACAGTCTAACCTCCTTAAAAGGAATCGCGTCCTCGCGATTCAACTCATGACATTCGATAGCGTAGTGTCTCAGAGGAGGTGACGATACAGACAACTAATAGGGGAATCTGATCATATGAAACTAATAGGGTAATTTGTAAAATGACAAGACCGCGTCGAGACTTGGTAGATGGTTACCTATATTTTTAAGCAGGGGTGTAAGATTCATTCATAAAGTTTGGTTTAGTTACAAAAGAAAATATTAGTTATTCAGTTTATGAGGTTGTTGCATAAAGTACTTCCCAAAGGAGTAAATAGTTTATAAAAGGGTTTATATAACAGTTTAGAGTAGTAGGAAAATTATTTAATTGTTTATAAAATAGCACTACGGTCAAAAATTTTGATTTCATGACTGATTAGTAGAACATTTTGAAGGATGAAAAATATTCTGTGAGAAAGTCTTAATTTCCAAAAAGATTTCAACAACCAACCGATATCAAATCAAATTCCAATTACGAGTGAACGTCGACGAGTACAAATGGTTACGCTAAAAGCATACATGCCGATAGGGTGCAAGGTATATCATCAAAAGAGCAGTATTGATGTTACAACATCCGTCGAAGATACGGCTTGAGGTAAAGGCGTCGGTAACAAATAAACAAAACAGGGCTACGGGGATAAGTGATTTCAAATTCTCAACGAGACCCAAAGTCGCAGAATCTAACAATCCAAAATCAAACTTATCCAAGATCGATTTCCAAACACTCCAATAAACTCAAATGACTTCACGCAGCCCGAATATAAACTGGTGAAAAATCAGGTCTAGCTCGACCCCTTGCAAAACGAGATTAAACGGTTCCAACGATTCCAAAGGTAATCTGAAGTCATATCATGACCAGACGGTGACGAAAAGCATTCCATACAAGAGGAAGAATATCGTGATAAACAAGAATTGTGATGCCAGTCTGTCGTGTGTGAAGGGTAAATTTTTTATAAAGTTCAATGCTCGAATACACACACCAAAAGCTTTACCCTTTTCTGAAATCAAACCAAAAGCCAACCGGACATAATACTATTATAACTACCCCAAGTATTGCAAAATTCACCTCTGAGTCAGACATAGGTGATCAGGCTATGTCCCACTGTCCCTGGCTGAATATAGGTGATCAGACTATATTCACCCGAGGTTCAATGAATTTTGAAATACTTGACTTAGTTATGCTAGCATCATGTCCTTCACTTCCCAAAATCCGTTTTCAAAGAACTAAAACAAGTGTCCAAACTCAATGTCAAAAGATGTGATTGTGTATAGAAAGTGGTGTAACGCTATGATAAGTGCGTTATGTAGTCACAAGTATTTCGAAGATACTCCAAGTAAATAGCAAAGATAAGTTGGCATAAGTCATCAAATAGTAAGACGTACATTTCATTAAATGTAACAGAAACAATTTGCAAGTGAGGCATCAGCTTGGCAGGCAGGCACGTGTCGGTGATAGGGTTAAGTTTTCGTAAAAATAGTTATAGTCTAGGTTTTGAAAATTACCCAGTTCCCTATAACCTTGGCTCTGATACCAACTGTAACACCCCCAAATTTGGCACATCGGAAGCATTCGTGTCGTGGGGTGCTACTAATTGGTATCACAACACAAAGTATAGAACAACGGTTTATATTTAGAAATTTATAAACAAATGTATCAAGTTTACATTATTCAAAAAGTAGTGCGGAAATACAGGCCCATAATAATAATAATAATAATAAAGCAGTCCCAAAATATGCCAAGTATCCTATGACCATGCCATGCCATGCCAAACGCCTCCAAAATAAGATGTCACGATAACCTGAAAATACACGCTAAAAATGTCAACACAAGGTTGGTGAGTTCATAGGTTTGAAATAAAGTAGTAAATCGGTTTGCTGTGCAATGATAAGTAAGTAGGACATATGCATAAGTAATAGTGTTGAGCAAGTAGTAAAATGAAATGAAATCCATATCATGTAATCCACATCATGTAATCCACATTATGAAATCCGACCACCACGTGGTCCCGTGCACAATAGGAATCCATTCAGTTATTATCGCAAACCAGCTGGAGCTAAACTGTAGGATGACTGAAATCATAGGTATCCAAACAGTCACAAAGACTGTAGGGATCATAGTAACCATAGTCATGAACCAAACACCACATTACTCAAACGCACAATTAAATGCACATATATGTCCCAAAATGAAATAATATGAATTTAGCACAGCGAAAGAAATAAATTTATTGGAATGATAATTGAGAAATGGAATAAGTTGTTTAGCAAAGCATATAAAGTTTTCAAGAATCAAGTCATTTGCAGATATTGGAATTTAGTAAACAAGCATGTATTCTCCCCCAAAAGTGTTTTCAAAACAAGTAAAGTAGGGGTCATGAACTCACCTCGATATGAAGTAACGTAAGAAATCACAACTGACACGACTGGCATCAAGAGCTAATCACAACGGTAATCAGGAGACATGCACAATGGTACAACCTAATACGTATACGGTTATCTCAAAATGCGTCTAGAACAATAATAAGTCTACAAGGGACAACGAGTCATAGTTTTCGTGGATTACTCTCATTCAGTACTTATAAAAAGTTTAGTATTACGTTTCGTGTGGTAGCAAGAAAACAAGGACTCGACATGTAACTCACGCTAAAGATAATTCACACTAAAGCATAATGTATATACCAATACATTATAAGGAGTGGTCAAGAAATATTGACCAAGACTCAAGAACATGCGCTAAAGCAATAAAACATATAAAGGAAATTAAACAAGTATGGGTCAATTAGCAACTAAATAATAGGTAAGCAACTGCTAGAGTTTCTGACATTTATCCGGTAATCCCAGATAGTTGTTAAAACGATATCTTTAGAAATAAAAAGCACATTTGTTAAAATGTTTATGATGTTAATAACCTAGTAATTAAGAAAGTTTATTTATTACATTTCACCAATTTGATACCAATTTATGAAAATCTTATAAAAATTTTACAAGTTTTAATTATTTAATTATCGTTACCATACGTGTATTTGTTAGATTGGTTTTATTGAATATTTTTATGTCCGTTCCGCATCTAAAATATTAAACTTATTTCGTGTCCAATAAAAAAATCACACCGTCTCAAGTCCCAAAATTTCCAATAAGTCAAAAGTCCAATATCGTATATCTGATAACGATCGGAATAACCAAGTCCTACCAATAAATTTGTCTATCGTCCCATAAATGATATACGTCCGTTAATTTCTTTATAATACAACAACCGATCACATATTTTAATATACTCCAATTAAGGAAAACCAAATGCTCCCAAATATTAGATGGGCTCGAGGTCAATAAGCACAATTCAGACTCGCCCTGTATGGGTCGTGACTCTAATGCAACACAAACAAACACATCACACTCTAGAAAACTAGTTTCATTTGAACCGAGAGTAGACCACAACATGTGACATTCACGATTAACAAGTCTTAAAAACTAATGCACCCTAAATAATTTGAAACATAAACTGGAAAAGTAAGCCTACCAACGCACCCTATAAGAGTTGTTGAGCCGAGACTCAAACTGTGACCAATACGGTTCACGACCCGAGGATAAACCAGGTTTTATACTTGACCTGACATCATATTATACAAACAACGACCACAATCATTATAACATATTAACCAATCTGAATCAAAACGGTTCTAACTGATCCTAGGCGTGTCCCAAAACGGACAGCGAGAAACAAGGACAGCAGATGACAATGGGTCACATGGCCCGACTCGACCAAAGAACAAAACAGGCGTAACAGACCCGTACAAGATAAGTTCCACAACACTCTTTAATCGATTATTTACCACACGAGAACCATTAAAACGTTTTTAAACCAAGTTTTTAATCCACAAAAACTATTGAATCGGTTTGTATATGGTTCAAATCGAAACAAATAATAAGAGTATAAGCTTTTCGTCATACCATGGCTCAAGAAAGAGAAGGATGAAAGATGAGACGATGTAAATGCGACGAGACGCGACCCACAATCACGAGCACAGTCAAACCCAGAATCAAAACACCCAAAGATATGATCTAAGCCTTGATAAGAGCGGCGGCAGTGGTTGTGAAGGTGGAGATGGTGATGGTATGTGGTGGGATGGCGGCGGCTATGTGATGGTGGTGGGGTACGGCTGAGCAGCAGTGGCCAACGTGGCCGGAGCTATGGTCGGAAAAGATGAAGGTGGCGGTTGTGGGAAGAGAGCAGGAGACAGAGATTATCTTTGGTTTAGGTTTTTGGTATAAGTGAGTTATATCTCAAGGAAAATAATAAACTCTTCTTTTATAAAAAAAAATATTGTTATAACACAAGTGACAAGTGAATGGGAGCTAAGGGGCGGCTTTGTAACTTCTTTCCAGGGACCAATGATGTAATTTGCCAATCTATTGAAATAAAATGGTTCGGGTTTCATTCGGACAAGTAAACGCGAGATAGAAAATACAAAACTTACGCCATTGCGTTTAAAACAATTTTTTTCAGGTAAAATTGAGTATTCACACGAATAATTTTCTCGTACTTAACTAAATTAAATAACCAAATGGTTTTAGTAGCTTTCACATTTTACAACAAAGTTCTTGTTTTTAAGCTTAAATTGGCTCGAGAAAGTCCAAAATGAACACACATAGTAATCTATATGAGTTAGTATTAAAATAGGCTCTTGAAAATTACTGGGTGCTACAGTCTAACCTCCTTAAAAGGAATCGCGTCCTCGCGATTCAACTCATGACATTCGATAGCGTAGTGTCTCAGAGGAGGTGACGATACAGACAACTAATAGGGGAATCTGATCATATGAAACTAATAGGGTAATTTGTAAAATGACAAGACCGCGTCGAGACTTGGTAGATGGTTACCTATATTTTTAAGCAGGGGTGTAAGATTCATTCATAAAGTTTGGTTTAGTTACAAAAGAAAATATTAGTTATTCAGTTTATGAGGTTGTTGCATAAAGTACTTCCCAAAGGAGTAAATAGTTTATAAAAGGGTTTATATAACAGTTTAGAGTAGTAGGAAAATTATTTAATTGTTTATAAAATAGCACTACGGTCAAAAATTTTGATTTCATGACTGATTAGTAGAACATTTTGAAGGATGAAAAATATTCTGTGAGAAAGTCTTAATTTCCAAAAAGATTTCAACAACCAACCGATATCAAATCAAATTCCAATTACGAGTGAACGTCGACGAGTACAAATGGTTACGCTAAAAGCATACATGCCGATAGGGTGCAAGGTATATCATCAAAAGAGCAGTATTGATGTTACAACATCCGTCGAAGATACGGCTTGAGGTAAAGGCGTCGGTAACAAATAAACAAAACAGGGCTACGGGGATAAGTGATTTCAAATTCTCAACGAGACCCAAAGTCGCAGAATCTAACAATCCAAAATCAAACTTATCCAAGATCGATTTCCAAACACTCCAATAAACTCAAATGACTTCACGCAGCCCGAATATAAACTGGTGAAAAATCAGGTCTAGCTCGACCCCTTGCAAAACGAGATTAAACGGTTCCAACGATTCCAAAGGTAATCTGAAGTCATATCATGACCAGACGGTGACGAAAAGCATTCCATACAAGAGGAAGAATATCGTGATAAACAAGAATTGTGATGCCAGTCTGTCGTGTGTGAAGGGTAAATTTTTTATAAAGTTCAATGCTCGAATACACACACCAAAAGCTTTACCCTTTTCTGAAATCAAACCAAAAGCCAACCGGACATAATACTATTATAACTACCCCAAGTATTGCAAAATTCACCTCTGAGTCAGACATAGGTGATCAGGCTATGTCCCACTGTCCCTGGCTGAATATAGGTGATCAGACTATATTCACCCGAGGTTCAATGAATTTTGAAATACTTGACTTAGTTATGCTAGCATCATGTCCTTCACTTCCCAAAATCCGTTTTCAAAGAACTAAAACAAGTGTCCAAACTCAATGTCAAAAGATGTGATTGTGTATAGAAAGTGGTGTAACGCTATGATAAGTGCGTTATGTAGTCACAAGTATTTCGAAGATACTCCAAGTAAATAGCAAAGATAAGTTGGCATAAGTCATCAAATAGTAAGACGTACATTTCATTAAATGTAACAGAAACAATTTGCAAGTGAGGCATCAGCTTGGCAGGCAGGCACGTGTCGGTGATAGGGTTAAGTTTTCGTAAAAATAGTTATAGTCTAGGTTTTGAAAATTACCCAGTTCCCTATAACCTTGGCTCTGATACCAACTGTAACACCCCCAAATTTGGCACATCGGAAGCATTCGTGTCGTGGGGTGCTACTAATTGGTATCACAACACAAAGTATAGAACAACGGTTTATATTTAGAAATTTATAAACAAATGTATCAAGTTTACATTATTCAAAAAGTAGTGCGGAAATACAGGCCCATAATAATAATAATAATAATAAAGCAGTCCCAAAATATGCCAAGTATCCTATGACCATGCCATGCCATGCCAAACGCCTCCAAAATAAGATGTCACGATAACCTGAAAATACACGCTAAAAATGTCAACACAAGGTTGGTGAGTTCATAGGTTTGAAATAAAGTAGTAAATCGGTTTGCTGTGCAATGATAAGTAAGTAGGACATATGCATAAGTAATAGTGTTGAGCAAGTAGTAAAATGAAATGAAATCCATATCATGTAATCCACATCATGTAATCCACATTATGAAATCCGACCACCACGTGGTCCCGTGCACAATAGGAATCCATTCAGTTATTATCGCAAACCAGCTGGAGCTAAACTGTAGGATGACTGAAATCATAGGTATCCAAACAGTCACAAAGACTGTAGGGATCATAGTAACCATAGTCATGAACCAAACACCACATTACTCAAACGCACAATTAAATGCACATATATGTCCCAAAATGAAATAATATGAATTTAGCACAGCGAAAGAAATAAATTTATTGGAATGATAATTGAGAAATGGAATAAGTTGTTTAGCAAAGCATATAAAGTTTTCAAGAATCAAGTCATTTGCAGATATTGGAATTTAGTAAACAAGCATGTATTCTCCCCCAAAAGTGTTTTCAAAACAAGTAAAGTAGGGGTCATGAACTCACCTCGATATGAAGTAACGTAAGAAATCACAACTGACACGACTGGCATCAAGAGCTAATCACAACGGTAATCAGGAGACATGCACAATGGTACAACCTAATACGTATACGGTTATCTCAAAATGCGTCTAGAACAATAATAAGTCTACAAGGGACAACGAGTCATAGTTTTCGTGGATTACTCTCATTCAGTACTTATAAAAAGTTTAGTATTACGTTTCGTGTGGTAGCAAGAAAACAAGGACTCGACATGTAACTCACGCTAAAGATAATTCACACTAAAGCATAATGTATATACCAATACATTATAAGGAGTGGTCAAGAAATATTGACCAAGACTCAAGAACATGCGCTAAAGCAATAAAACATATAAAGGAAATTAAACAAGTATGGGTCAATTAGCAACTAAATAATAGGTAAGCAACTGCTAGAGTTTCTGACATTTATCCGGTAATCCCAGATAGTTGTTAAAACGATATCTTTAGAAATAAAAAGCACATTTGTTAAAATGTTTATGATGTTAATAACCTAGTAATTAAGAAAGTTTATTTATTACATTTCACCAATTTGATACCAATTTATGAAAATCTTATAAAAATTTTACAAGTTTTAATTATTTAATTATCGTTACCATACGTGTATTTGTTAGATTGGTTTTATTGAATATTTTTATGTCCGTTCCGCATCTAAAATATTAAACTTATTTCGTGTCCAATAAAAAAAATCACACCGTCTCAAGTCCCAAAATTTCCAATAAGTCAAAAGTCCAATATCGTATATCTGATAACGATCGGAATAACCAAGTCCTACCAATAAATTTGTCTATCGTCCCATAAATGATATACGTCCGTTAATTTCTTTATAATACAACAACCGATCACATATTTTAATATACTCCAATTAAGGAAAACCAAATGCTCCCAAATATTAGATGGGCTCGAGGTCAATAAGCACAATTCAGACTCGCCCTGTATGGGTCGTGACTCTAATGCAACACAAACAAACACATCACACTCTAGAAAACTAGTTTCATTTGAACCGAGAGTAGACCACAACATGTGACATTCACGATTAACAAGTCTTAAAAACTAATGCACCCTAAATAATTTGAAACATAAACTGGAAAAGTAAGCCTACCAACGCACCCTATAAGAGTTGTTGAGCCGAGACTCAAACTGTGACCAATACGGTTCACGACCCGAGGATAAACCAGGTTTTATACTTGACCTGACATCATATTATACAAACAACGACCACAATCATTATAACATATTAACCAATCTGAATCAAAACGGTTCTAACTGATCCTAGGCGTGTCCCAAAACGGACAGCGAGAAACAAGGACAGCAGATGACAATGGGTCACATGGCCCGACTCGACCAAAGAACAAAACAGGCGTAACAGACCCGTACAAGATAAGTTCCACAACACTCTTTAATCGATTATTTACCACACGAGAACCATTAAAACGTTTTTAAACCAAGTTTTTAATCCACAAAAACTATTGAATCGGTTTGTATATGGTTCAAATCGAAACAAATAATAAGAGTATAAGCTTTTCGTCATACCATGGCTCAAGAAAGAGAAGGATGAAAGATGAGACGATGTAAATGCGACGAGACGCGACCCACAATCACGAGCACAGTCAAACCCAGAATCAAAACACCCAAAGATATGATCTAAGCCTTGATAAGAGCGGCGGCAGTGGTTGTGAAGGTGGAGATGGTGATGGTATGTGGTGGGATGGCGGCGGCTATGTGATGGTGGTGGGGTACGGCTGAGCAGCAGTGGCCAACGTGGCCGGAGCTATGGTCGGAAAAGATGAAGGTGGCGGTTGTGGGAAGAGAGCAGGAGACAGAGATTATCTTTGGTTTAGGTTTTTGGTATAAGTGAGTTATATCTCAAGGAAAATAATAAACTCTTCTTTTATAAAAAAAAATATTGTTATAACACAAGTGACAAGTGAATGGGAGCTAAGGGGCGGCTTTGTAACTTCTTTCCAGGGACCAATGATGTAATTTGCCAATCTATTGAAATAAAATGGTTCGGGTTTCATTCGGACAAGTAAACGCGAGATAGAAAATACAAAACTTACGCCATTGCGTTTAAAACAATTTTTTTCAGGTAAAATTGAGTATTCACACGAATAATTTTCTCGTACTTAACTAAATTAAATAACCAAATGGTTTTAGTAGCTTTCACATTTTACAACAAAGTTCTTGTTTTTAAGCTTAAATTGGCTCGAGAAAGTCCAAAATGAACACACATAGTAATCTATATGAGTTAGTATTAAAATAGGCTCTTGAAAATTACTGGGTGCTACACAACTGCTGTGAATGAAGCATACCAAAAGGAGCTTGAAAAACTCCAAAAGAAAATTGAAAACGTCAATTTAACTATAGACACATGTTATCATCAGTCTAAGTCAATTGATAAAATTTGGAATGCTCAAGTAATTAATAAAGCTAAGTCTGTTATGGGTTATAATACAGTGCCACCACCACTAAGAGGTGTTCCATCACCTCCAGGTGTAGATTTAGCTCATACAGGTTTAGATGACTTTAAGGAACTTGAAAGAGAATATGGTCCTTTAAAGGACACAGTGGTGAAGAGTGAGGAAGAGAGTAAGCTTAATAATGATGTTTTTTAGAGTGTTAGTGACTCATCAGTTGTTGATGAGGATGTTAAAAAGAATGTAGAGACTACTATCCTAAAAGTTGTTAATACTGTTACAGAGGAACCCAGGAAACCAGTTAATAAACCTAGACCAACTGTAAGGTATGCTGAGATGTATAGGAATAAGCCTACAACTCCTAGGGGTAACCAGAGGAGTTGGAATCATGTTAAATCTCAACAACTAGGTAGTGATTTTGTTTTGAACAATAAGGCATGCTATATCTATGGTAGTTTTGATCATTTACATGCTTATTGTGACTATCATGTTGGGAGAAGGGAAGTATATGGGTATAAAAGGGTGGAGTCTAACAAGTATCAACATAATGTACACCCTAATTTCCATTGCAAAATGGTCCCAAGAGCAGTTCAACTTAGAAGTGGCCTCAAAACACTTGCCACTGCAAAAACTGTTAACACTGCTCACCCTAAGTCACCGGTTAAAAGTGCAAACACCAAAACAAGTTTTAATAAATCTGCACAAACAGGAAAAAGAACCTTTCAAGCTAAAAAGGTTTATAATAACCAACAGTGGGTACCTAAAAAGAAACCAGCAGTTACCACTGCTCATTCAAAAGTTACCACTGCAAGGGTTTTTAATAAGAAAAGGGGAGACATGGGCAATGTTGTGAAGGCCTCAGCACGTTGGGAATGGAAACCTAAAGGAAATACCTCTACAACCAATCCTAATGGTGTATCAATGAACTTTGATAGATTTAACTATATTGATACACGAGGCAGATCCAAGTCAATCATGGCTTGGGTTCCCAAAAGAAACTAACACTTTACTCATATGTGCAGGAACATCCAAGGAGAAAAAGGTCAGATCAAGGATATACAGATAGTGGGTGTTCAAGGCACATGACTGGCAACAAGTCCTATCTTTCTGATTTTGAGCATTATGATGGATAGTATGTCAGCTTTGGAGGTGGAGTAAATGGAAAAGTTGCTGGTAAAGGTGTTATTAAAACAGGTAACTTGGACTTTGAACCTATGTATTATGTAAAGGAGCTTAAGTACAATTTATTTAGTGTGTCACAAATGTGTGACAAGATGAACAATGTTCTTTTTACCAAAGATATGTGCTTTGTTCTCTCTAAGGATTTTAAGATGCCTGATGAAAGTCAGATTCTTCTTAAAGTTCCTAGAAAAGGCAATCTCTATAGCTTTGATATGAACAACATTGTAGCTAAAGATGATTATGCTTGCTTGCTTGCAAAGGCCACAGTGGATGAATCCATGTTATGGCATAGAAGACTTGGTCATGTTAACTTCAAAACGATTAACAAGATTTTCAAAGATGGTTTAGTGAGAGGTCTACCTCAGAAAAGATTTGAAAATGATCAAACCTGTGTTGCTTGTCTTAAAGGCAAACAACACAGAGCTTCTTACAGATCAAAGTTGGTTAACTCTATTGCTCACCCACTTCAAATGTTACATATGGACTTATTTGGTCCTACATCTGTGAGCAGCTTGAATCTTAAGAAATATTGTCTTGTGGTGACTGATGATTTTAGCAGATTTACATTGGTTTTCTTTCTTGGAACTAAGGATGAAACAACAGGCATACTCAAAATATTTATCACAGAAGTTGAAAATCAATATGATATGAAAGTTAAAATCATTAGGTGTGATAATGGAACCAAATTCAAGAATAGAGTTATGGATGAGTTTTGCAGAGATAAATGTATTAAAAGAGAATTTAGTGTGGCTAGAACTCCTCAACAAAATGGTGTTGCTGAGAGGAGAAACAGGACACTGATAGAAGCTGCTAGAACTATGTTGGCCGATTCTAAATTGCCAATTACTTTTTGGGCTGAAGCAGTTAATACTGCATGTTATGTGCAAAACAGGGTTTTAGTGGTAATGACAATGAACAAGACACCTTATGAATTGTTTAGGGGAAGACCACCTACCCTCGACTTCATGCGACCATTTGGGTGTCATGTATCTATTCTCAATACCATAGATTATCTTGGCAAGTTTGATGAAAGGCTGATGAAGGGTATTTTGTTGGGTATTCCATGGTTAGTAAAGCTTTCAGAGTATTCAACTTAAGAACCCAAAAGATAGAAGAAAATCTGCATGTTGAGCTCCTGGAAAATAAAGTCAATGTCAAAGGAACTGGTCCAGAAAGACTGTTTGATCTTGATACTCTAGCAAATACTATGAATTATGTGCCTGTTTCTACAAGAACATCTTCTTTTGATTTTGCAGGTTCAGAAGAGTTTCTTGATGATGATGAACCAAGCAAAGAGGATGCAGATGATCAAGAGGAATTTAGTCTACCTCTTTGGGACTATGCAGATAATAATGATTTACTGAAAACTGGAGTTGTGCATCCTTCTAGTGATTTGGAAAAAGAAGGAAATAGTAATTTGAATGATGATAATTTTGAAAGCAGTGACAATTCAGATTCCACTGTTCGGCAAAGTGTTTCTACTGCAACACCAGATGTGGGAATCACCACTCCAGTTACTATGGAAGCTCAAGCCAATGATGTTGAAATTTCTAATATGCCAAGAGAGATTGCAGTTCCTCAGACTCCCCACACTTCTATTCATAAATCACATCCTCTTGAAAATGTGATTGGGGATGTTTATTCACCTGTGAAGACTAGAAGACAAACAAAGTTTCCTGATGTTCATGGATTCATAAGTAAAATATATGAATCTAAAATACATGAAGGCAAGAATGAATGTCTATTTATGTGTTTTCTGTCACAAATGGAGCCAAAGAATGTTTACAAGGCACTTGAAGATGACAGTTGGGTGGAAGCAATGCAAGAAGAGTTGCTTCAATTTAATCTTCAAAAGGTATGGGTGCTTTGTGATTTGCCTTCTAGCAAGAAGGTAATAGGTACTAAATGGGTGTTCAGACACAAGAAAGATGAAAGGGGAATTGTTATCAGAAACAAAGCTAGGCTTGTGGCTCAGGGATATACTCAAGAGGAGGGTATTGACTATGAAGAAGTGTTTGCCCCTGTTGCAAGGATTGAAGCAATTAGGTTGTTCTTAGCCTATGCATCTTTTATGGGCTTTAAAGTCTATCAAATGGATGTAAAAAGTGCTTTTCTATATGGGCAGATAGATGAAGAAGTTTATGTCTCACAACCTCCAGGCTTTGAAGACCGTGAATATCCTAACAAAGTCTACAGGGTTGTTAAAGCTTTGTATGGCTTGCATCAAGCACCAAGGAAATGGTATGAAACCTTAACTACTTATCTTCTTGCAAATGGGTTTCATAGAGGCAGAGTGGATCAAACTTTATTCATCAAGAAAGACAAGAATGACATCTTGCTTGTCCAAGTATATGTTGATGATATCATTTTTGGGTCTACAAAGACAGAGATGTGCAAAGATTTTGAGAAACTGATGAAAGAAGAATTTCAGATGAGTTCTATGGGAGAACTCACATTCTTTTTGGGACTTCAAGTATTACAAAAGCCAGATGGTATTTTCATTAATCAAGATAAATATTTGACTGAGATACTAAGGAAGTTTAAGTTTACTGATGCAAAGTCATCTAGCACTCCTGCAGACAAGACTAAACATCTACTTCTTAAGGAAAATAGTGGTGAAGCTGTTGATGTGCAGATGTATAGGTCTATGATTGGCTCTTTGATGTATCTTACATCATCTAGACCAGATATTATGTTTGCTGTGTGTGCCTGTGCAAGGTTTCAAGTTACTCCCAAGTTCTCTCACTTGACTGCTGTGAAGAAGATTTTCAGATATCTTAAAGCATATCCTACTCTGGGATTGTGGTACTCCAGAGATTATCCTTTAGATCTGGCTACTTACTCAGATAGTGACTATGCTGGAGCTAGCTTGGATAGAAAATCTACAACTGGTGGATGTCAATTTCTTGGTAACAGGTTAGTGTCATGGCAGTGGAAGAAACAAACAATTGTGGCTAATTCTTCAAATGAAGCAGAGTATATTGCTGCTGCAAGTTGCTGTGCTCAAGTACTATGGCTTCAAAATCAACTCTTGGACTATATGTACAATTTCATGAATACCATCATACATATTGACAATAGCAGTACCATTTGCATAATCAAGAATCCTGTTCAACACACAAAGACCAAACATATTGAAATTAGACACCATTTCATTCGAGATTGCTATGAAAAGGGACTAATTCAAGTTGTCAAAATTCCTACTGATGACAACTATGGTGATTTATTAACAAAAGGTCTTGATGTGGGAAGATTTCAGTACTTGGTAACAAGTCTTGGAATGCTTAATCCATAAATGTTTTTTGGTGTTGAGGGGAGGCTGTAGGGTAATGCAGTTGTTGTATGAGTTTGTATATTATGTTTTGATGAGAAGTTGGAGTTACAAGGTGTATATCTGAGATACACATCAAATGGTTATTGATTCACCATGTCTAATACACATAAGAATCAACTAGTCCAGAGCAAACGGCTACTAGTAAAGACTTGACAAATCCGTTTATGGTTGATAGTTTACCAAAAACTATATGGTTATCAACTCACCATATTCTTTATGATTAAGAGTTGGCTAGTCCATAGCAAACGGCTCATGGTAAAGACATATCAAATCCGTTGATAGCTGATAGTTTGCTAAAAACTATAATGGGAGCAATATTGTTTTCTAATGATTTTATCTTCCACTGCTATTTGAAATTTTTGTGAAAAATTACCACTGCTAGTTCACAGTTTCCACTAACAGTGTTATTTTACCACTGTTGTTCTAGCCGTTACAACTGATTATGTCAGTAATTTATTTTTCACTAGCCGTTGAAAGTAACCACTGATAGTCATATATATAGGGTTAATATTTTAAGTAAATTATCTTATTTCTATATTATAACTACTTTCTAAAGATAATTTTACTTGCGCATCAATTCTAAACCCTAACCCTATATATCTTTTTCTCTCAATTGGCTAGTCATTACTTCAATTCTTACTGACATAATCATATTTTTCATCAAAAGTTTCTATGGCTTCTTTGAAATTTGCAGGATAGCACAACCTTGTGGCCTACTTACAAAAGAATTACGAGAAGAGTGGCCCTGTTTTTCATGAGATTGTGGACTTTCTTCATACCACTCATATAAGGTATGCTTTACTTTTAAAACCCACAATTTATATCTCTCAAATCAATCAGTTTTGGACTTTTGCTCAGTCCATAACACTTGTGAATAGAGATACACATGAAACAGTGGATGCTCTCAGAGCCACTGTAGATGGGGTAACTATTGATGTTACTGAGGCATCCCTGAGGAGAGTACTTCACTTGGATGATCTCAATGGTCTCATCACATTACCTATGTCTGACATTCATGATACTTTATCATCCATGGGGTATGATACTACTGACAAAAAGGCTACTTTCAAAAAGAGTGGTTTTTGTCCCCACTGGAGATTTTTGATTCATACTTTGTTACATTGCCTTAGTCCTAAGAAAACATCTTATGAGCAATTTTGTTCAACCATGGCTTATCCTTTGGTTTGTCTAGTCACTGATAAGATTTTCAACTGGTCCAACTATATTTTTACCAGTATGAAAGGCAATGTACAAAGTAAAACCAAATTTTTAATGTATCCCAGGTTTGTGCAAGTTGTGCTTAATGAATTTCAACTGCAACCTCACACTACTGTTTATCAAATCAGTTGCCTAAAGCCTAATGTTTTTCAAAATTTGAATAAAGATGGCAATATGATTTTTACACCTCTCCTACCCCTAATGCTTGCTAAAATTTCATCTGAACAAACTACACCTATAATTGATGTACCCAACATTGATTATACACCACTAGTTTCAAGAACCTATGAGAGAAGGTCAAAACAGTCAACTCTTCTCATGATAACACAACAAGTTTCTGCACCTTTTGGTCTAGGAACAAGAAGTGGTGCTTCTAGACTACCACCTAGTCCTACTATGGAGGAATCTGGACAAATGCCCCATGATTCACCTCTCCCAATAGGTAACACTGTTGGAAGTGCTGAGGGCAGTGGAAACCAAATGGAATTGATGGTTTTGTGTACCAAATTAGCAAAGCAGGTTGAGTTTCTACAAAAAGACTTGGCTACTGTTAAGAAGAAGCATGCCAAGGATGTTCAACTATTAAAGACAGAGATTCAGACCTTAAAGGAAGAGATGCAGAGGTTGAAAAAGCACAGGTAGACTGAAAAGATGGTGATTTCATCTTCATCCTCACCTTCTAATGGTTATTCAGCTGATCAAGATTTGGGAAATTCCTCCAAACAGGGGAGGAAAACAGGTTCTGACACTGAGGGGAGGAAAATTGATTTTGAAGATGAAGGAGATACAAGTAAAGGAGCAAAAGAAGCTGAAACTCATAGAGAGCAACTTGAAGATCAGGACATTTTCCAAACTGCAACTGATTTTACCACTGATTTTATTGCCACTACAGAGCCAAATATTGCCACTGCAAGTGAAGAATTTGATAAATTGAAGACAAACAAAGGTAAAGCAGTTATGGAAGATGTACAGCAATCTGAAGGTAAGATTTCAAAGAAAAGACGAGTTTAGATTGATCATGATAGAGAATTTGCTAAGAAGATAGCAGAAGATCAAATTGCTAAGAAAGTTGCTGAGAAGAAAAGATTGAAAGAAATGGAAGTTCTAAGCTTTTTGGAAGCTAAAAGATTGGATAGAATGGAAGATACTGAAGATTCAATTTCCACTGTTCAACCTATAATTATGAAAGAAAAAGCTCCAGAGTTTAGCTATGTTCCTACTGAAGAAGATATTTAGTTTTTGGTAGCTAATAATCCAGAAATCAAGAAAAAGGCAATTGACCTTGTTGCTAATGCATCCTTAACTGAGGAACAAAGAACTGCTCAGTTAAAGGATTTTATTATAATGAAGAACAATCAAGCACTTGAAGATGTGATTAATTCATTCAAAAAGGGTCAGAAGAAACCAAGAAAACCAACCAAGGCTCAAATACTTGCATACATGTTAGTAACTGGAAAATGCATCAATTTAAAGGAACGTCTGATGATCAAATTAAAAAGGCTTACTACAGAACTGTGAAACAAGATAAATCTTTTATTCCAATGGGTTCTGAAGAAGAAGAAAGAGATATTCCTAGATTGAAGAGAAAGGCTAAAGTAAGTGATTCTCAAACTATTAAGAAGACTAAGGTTGATGAAGATCATACAAAGTCTACTGAGAAGGAGATTTGTAGGATATTGGATTTCACATACACATCAAACCATAACACAAAGTGGGCGTATAAAGGTGAGTTCTAGAGAGAGAAAGTTAGAGGTTTAGGGAACTTTAGTGAGAGAAAGAAAATTCTTATTATGAGCTCCAACTCTCTACCTTGGAAGGTAGAGAGTATTTATAGTCTTACAATAAAACGCCACACAACGGGCTGTGGATCAGGCATACAGTGGGTAAAGACCCGTCCGTCCTCCACGGTGTTACTAAACTAAATACTACTTAGCTTAAAAGAACGACGACTACGAGCTTTCTAACGATTACATATACTTGAGGTGACCAACTCTTTAATACCTGGAATTTCTAATTCCTAACAATCTCCCCCTAAGGGAGGTCACCTCAAACATATCATAAAATTACATTGAGTACAAGCAGATATTACATTAACAATTGTTCTTGCATTCTTGGTGTAGTACTTTGCTATGAAGCTCGTAGTCATTGATTCTTCTCATTGCATGTTTGGTTAATCCAAGTGGAGGTCTTTTACTGATCCGCGTGATAATAGTTTTAAGCCAGCTTTTGAGATCATCAGCTAACAAAATCTCTGAGACATCCATTGTGGTGTTGGTATTATGTGATATTGTGACTTTCGGGCTGAAATGCTCACATTCAGGATCATGATATCTTCTCATCAGAGTAGCGGAAGCTTTCGTTGATTCATGATATTGGCAGCAGCATAGCAGAAGCCTGAAGTGAGAATATCAGAGTCATTGATGCACTAATCATGATTTCTTAAGAGATGAATGTGTAGAGTGAGCATGCGGCTATGGATTGACCGCTTCATTCTGATCAGCTGCAAACGTCGGGTGTACCTGCATACAACAGTTAGCAATAAAGTGCACGAAAGTGTCTTTAATCACTTTCGTTGAATTGAGGTACACGGCCCACGGTTCCCCGTTGATCAGTACAAGTACTGCCTGTGATCAGGTAAGATTCCGAAGAATTTCCTTGACAGGGTTTCGCAGCTGCTCTAGCTGTTCTCAAACCGGAACGTCTCAAAGAAGACAACACGGAGTGAGTGAACCAGCGAATTTGAGTCCACTGATTGATGAAAAGATATTTGAAAAACAATCGTGTATTGCCCAATAGAAATTGTTTTTGCAATACAACGAAGGTTTTATTGAAAATCAATTATCAATCATAAAAACACCTTTGGATTTGAGAAACTAGTACACGGTCGACGTGCTAGAGAAAAGAGTTTTTAAGTATGAAGACCGGTTTTTCAAAGTTATCCGTCAATCCATAACCTGAACCTAGATTGATTCAAAAGATTGAATCGCCCCATTGTTTCTGTTCAGTTGTCACATGGTTGATCTATTTGATAGATCTCACATGCCACCCACCAGGAGCTTGTTTGATGTTGGCTCCAGAGGGCTTTCCATCTTCATTGTGAGTATGTTAGCATATCACTCAGATGTTCTGGCAATACCACAAGGATAATGCGTAGGACTCAAGATAAAATCTCTCTTTCCACATTATGTGGAACAGAGAGTCTTCAATGAAAGTGTCCTAAGGAGATTTAATGATGATCTTGTGGCTCTAGACTCAATTTGTGCATATTTGGTTCCTGTGCCGGAGACTAGGGAGAGGGTCTCCTTCTTCAATATCAACAATCTCTAAGAGAAAGTTGATAGATTATGTAGGTTCCCCGTGAGAATGAAACAAGCCCTTATAAGAGGAACTTGAGTGGTTTGGGAAGTTAAAGTGCAGTGCGTCACTGGGTCCATGACGTCTTGTCTTCAATACCGATGTTACCATCAGTAGCATATGAATTGAACCCGGTTTCTGCCCTAAGGTTGAATAATTGGAGGGCTATTTGTTTTCACCCTTTTCTCATTCAATTCTTTTTAATTCTTTAACCCATTCAGTGCTTACCGAGACTTCATAGCTAGAACCTTGTTGGGTTTATTCCAGTACTAGCTCAGTCTCAGTCAGCACTCTTCCCATTTCTCATTTTTCTCCTTTTTTCTCAATATACCTAAGGACTTCTACACTAACTAGTGGATTGTCCCTGGGAAGATCCCTCTGGTTCTGGCGGATCATGGGAACAAATACCTAACCTTATCATCCTAATATCACCATACATAAAGTAAAGTTGGTCGATCTATTTGGTATTGTTCATCTGCCATTGAAACCAATTGAAAACCATTTGAAAATCAATCCAAATACTTATGATATATTATCAAAGCATTTTGTACCTGAATTGTTTTTGATATTTTTAGAACAAGAGCTCCCCCTCAACATGTGCATCAAGTGATTGAAATCGTTTTGCACACGGAGGCAAGAGAAAGAGTTAACTTCTTTGAATTCTATTTTCTAAAAGATATCAATCATCACTTCCCTAATCAAAACAAGTAGATAAAGCATTTTCGGAAAGGATGAGGTTTTCACAATTTTGCTCCCCCTCAATATGTGCATCAAGGTTTGAAAAGATTTTTTTGCACATACAAGAGGGAACATGCACATTGATACAAATTGATCACGTTTAGGATCTTTGTGGTTTAAGATAAATGCTCCCCCTCAACATGTGCATGGAAAATTTGAAATCGTTTGGCACATGTGGGAAGGAGAGCATGTACATCCTTATAAAAACCATTTACCGAATTATCAGTTTAAATCAAATTTAAATCACAAATTCTCCCCCGATCACAATTATCAAATCATTTGAGATTTGTGATCTCTTGTAGATTTAAATTGATTTTGAAAGCTTTTAAGGAGAATTGTGACTTGATTATGAAAGCGTTTTAACTGATAAGGATCGGGTTTTAAGACTTTAAAACTCCATTGATTAAACATGCATGAATATCTTTTGAAAACAATTGAATGACAAATAACTTTTTAATTTAATTGAAATCATTCTCCCCCTCAAACAATGACATAGGTTGTTGTTTGAGAGATAGATATTTTGACAAATAAGTCCAGATGATTATCAAAAATAGAGTTCGAGTTATTTTTCAAAAATAGTTAGTTTTCAGCAGATAAATGTTTAAAGAATCAGAGCATGGAATTTTGAAAACATGATAAATTGTGGCTCTGTTCTTTCTTTGAAAAGCGGGTTACTGCCTGAAATGACAATAAACCATTTATTCTCTTTCTCTCAAATTTTTTTTTTGTTTTTTTGTTTTTTTTGTTTTTTTTTAAAAGTTCGAACAATATCTAAAGTCCCGTGTCATTCTTTGAATGACAGCACAAAGACCGTAGATATTATCGAATCGAGAAAGACATGAAAAATGTTTTTTTTTTTTTTTTTTTTTTTTTTTTTTTGAAGGTTTTATAATTTTGTATTTTGTTTTTCGAATAGATATATACAAGAGATATATGAAGGAAACCTTTTACTCCTCGTCTTCCTCCTGAAGAATTTTGAGTGTTTCTGGTTGAAGGCTTTTCAAGCCAAGTCGTGGAAGAATAAACTCAAAACGTTCTCTTGGAAGAGCTTTGGTGAAGATGTCTGCTAACTGGTATTCAGACCTCACAAAATATAGTTCCACCACTCCTTTTTCCACTTGTTCCTTGATGAAATGATGACGAATGTCGATATGCTTAGCTCTTGAGTGTTGAACGTTATTGCATGAAAGAGCAATAGCACTTTTATTATCAAAGTACAGAGGGATTTTGTTGAATACAAAGCCATAGTCAGTTAATTGAGATCTCATCCAAAGGATTTGAGCACAACAAGATGACATGGCTATGTATTCTGCCTCTGTAGAGGAAATAGAAGTACTCATTTGCTTCTTTGAAGACTAGCTCACAAGCTTATCACCCAAAAACTGAGCACCTCCAGACATACTTCGACGAGTATCTTGACATCCTGCATTATCAGCATCTGCATAGGCTGTTAGTGACATACCGGTGTCCTTCGGGTACCAAAGTCCCATATTGATGGTTCCTTGGAGATACTGAAAGACCCGTTTAACCGCTTCAAGGTGCTTTTTAGTGGGCTTAGCCTGGTATCTAGCACACATGTAAACAGCGAACAAGATGTCTGGTCTACTAGTAGTGAGGTACATCAGGGATCCAATCATACTACAATATTTTGTTTGGTCAATCTTGATCCCTGAGTGGTCCTCATCTAGTTTGGTTCGATCAATCATGGGAGTGTCAACAGGGTCACTTGAATCAAATCCAAATTTCTTTAAGATCTCAGTTGCATATTTAGATTGATTTATGAAAATGCCTCCGGGACTTTGTGAAATTTGTAATCCCAAGAAAAATGACATTTGTCCCATCATTGACATTTGAAATTTTGAACTCATTTCATTTGAAAAACGGTCACACTCATTGGGGTCAGTTGAGGTAAAGATGATATCATCAACATAAATTTGAACATAAATTAAATGTTTGCCTGACTTCCTGGTGAACAATGTTGGATCAACTGCTCCTTTGCTAAATCCAGTAGATAGAAGAAACTTTGACAGTGTATCATACCATGCCCTTGGAGCTTGCTTTAAACCGTAAAGAGCCTTCTTCAAATGATAAACGTGGGTAGGATGCTCTTGATTCACAAATCCTTTAGGTTGGCTGACGTAGACGACCTCTTTAAGATCTCCGTTCATAAATGCCGTCTTAACATCCATCTGATAGACTACCATGTTCTTACTAGCAGCATTAGCCAAAAAGATTCTGATTGCCTCGATTCGAGCAACAGGAGCAAAAGATTCTTCAAAGTCAATACCCTCCTCTTGACGGTATCCTTTAGTAACTAATCGAGCCTTGTTCTTCAACACATCACCATGCTCTTCAAGTTTCACTTTGAAGATCCATTTTAGAGAAATAATCATAGCACAATCTGGAGCAGGTACTAACTCCCATACATCAAGTCGATCAAACTCATGAATGTCTTCTTGCTTGGCATTGAACCATCTATCTTCATTCATGGCGGTTTGAACATCTTTTGGTTCGATCTTAGAGAGTACGGAGTTGAAGAAGCACCATAAGGCATCGGTTGCAAGTTGTTTCCGTGTGGATACTGGACGAGAGGGATTTCCAATGATGTTGTCTAACGGATGATCGTGAGTCCATTTTCTGAGGTGTTCATGTGGTGGTTGTTGAGGGACTGAAGTAGCAGTGTCGATGTCTCCTGAGGAAGATGGTTCTGATGAAGATTCAGGAGCAAATATGTTTTCAAATGGGGCATCTTCAGGAGTAGCAAAGGGATTAACTTCATCATTGATGCCAGAAACAGTTCCATGATGTACATTTGAAGAATGATGATTTGTTGATGAGACTGAAGGATCAGCAGCAGGCGCTTCTTGACTTAATGATATTGAGACTGAAGGATTGACTTCATTCACAGGAATATGAGCAGCCTCTGTTGTAGAAATCGACACCTCATTAGTACTTGGTTCATAAAGTTCATTAAACATAGGATCAAACAATTTCTTTAAATCATCTTCAGATGGAGGTACATATGGAGTTGCTGGAGAAGAGTTAGGTACAAGGGATGAACCAATGGGACTGCTTTGAAGTGAGGGTCCTGAGCTGGATTGTCCAGGAGCCATTTGACCGGTCAACTCATCAAACATGACGTGAATTGTTTCCATGATATTTCGGGTTCTCTTGTTGTATATTCAGTATCCTTTTCTGTTTGATGCATAACCTACAAATACTCCAATGTCTACTTTAGCTCTAAGTTTGCCTAAATCTTGGCCCTCATTAGTTGGATAACACAATACACCGAACATACGAAGGAATGAAAGATTAGGTTTTCTGTTTTGGATAAGTTCATATGGAGTTTTTCTATGAGCAGTGTGAATCAGGGATCGATTATGGGTGTAGCATGCAGTGGCGATGGCTTCACCCCAGAGAAACATTGGAACTTTTGAGTAAATCAGCATAGTCCTTACGGCTTCCACAAGAGTTCGATTTCGTCTTTCAACTACACTGTTCTGTTGAGGAGTACGAGGAACACTTCTTTGATGACTGATTCCAATACTTTCATAAAACTCACTAAGTTGTTTGTTAACAAACTCAGTTCCATTGTCTGTTCGGATGATTCTGACCATTTTGTTAAGACGAACCTGCAGCTGTTTTATGAGTTTGATGATGATATCTGGAGTTTCATCCTTTGTCTTTAAGAACTTTACCCAGGTGAATCTAGAGAAATCATCAACCACAACTAACACATATTTCTTCCCAAAGATATTCTGCACTATCATGGGTCCACATAAGTCCATGTGAATTGTATGAAGAGCTTCTGTGACAGAGTTAGTAGGTTTGGGTTTATGGGCGTACTTCATGCTTTTACCCAATTGGCATGCTGAATAAAGATGATCCTTTTCATACTTAAGTCTAGGTAAACCTACAACTAAATCCTTTCTGGAGAGATCATTGATGGTGCCGAAGTTCAAGTGATTGAGACGACGATGCCATAACCATGACTTTGTTTTTGAAGCCTTTGACAATAAGTAAATTGGAGAAGACTTCATCATATCTTCGATAGAGATGATGTATAGATTTGAACCACATGAACCTCTCAAAATTTCCTTACCATCAAGTTCTCTAAAGAAACAAGTATGTTTTCTGAAGGCTACTTCTAGATCAGAATCGCAGAATTGACCAACAGAGAATAGGTTATGACCAAGACCTTCTACATAATATACTCTGGAGATAACACTTTTGCCAACAACATAATCTCCATAACCCATAATTACACCAAAATGATCATTCCCGAATCTAACTATCCCGATGAATTTGCTCACAAAGTTCATGAGCAGCGACCGGTCGCCAGTCATATGCTTGGAACAGCCTGAGTCCAGGTACCACAGAACAATTTGAATGATCTGCAGTTGAACACAGACAAGAATGGATAACTGGATAATTGGGATCCCCATGCAAGAATGGGTTCCATTTGGTTAGTAACAATAGTTGGAACACCCACATCAGAAATAGAAGCATTCATATTACAAATTGAATCAATGGATTTATTATGAATAGATGTAGTACTAGTGTCCATATTTGCCCTATTTAAAGTATGTTCACTTCTTAAGGGAATAGTTCTACCAGTAGGCATCCATTTTCTAGTGGGCATTGTCTGATTAACCTTATGGCCAACAGGTATCCATTGATAACCTATCTTACTAAATGTTCTTCCTTTAGGCTTCCACTGTTTTCTAACTTTCTTTCGCCTTTGCCTTTTTGCCTTCTTCGCATGATATTTTTCATTAACAGAGTTAATTGGGGATTTGACAGCATTAGACAAGACATTCACACCACATTCATGATAAGAAACAGAATTCAAGTAGACATCATTACAAGGTTTGCAAATAGTATCAGAATTCGAATTAATTACAGTACGCCTATGGCTAATACTAGAATCAACACAATTCGTTTTATTCGGCTCAAACTTAAGGATCCTAGGTTGGTCTTCTACTCTCTTCCAATGCACATTCTTAGCTTGTGAGGTCCTGTCATTCCTTGTATTGTCTTGAGACTCTGACCTGCTTGCTTTAATGTCACTGATTACTCCTGTAGAAGGAATGGGAACATTAGTTGGTTTTGCTACTCTTTGCTTCTCCTGTTTAGATGTGCTGGGATCTATATACATGCAGGCACACTAAGGTTCACTTTCTTAATACTAGAAGTGCTGGGATTTGTAATTCTAGAAGGCACACAAGAGTTCGCTTTCTTAGCTTTAACAGATCTGGAATCTGAACTGCTTGAAGGCACACTAAGGTTCACATTCAAACCATCGGGCATCGAATGGATATTATACTTGGCACTAGGCATCGAACACGGAATCAAAGGATTAACTCTCTCACCTAAGGACTTAGGGCATATTGTGATTAAACATTCTAGAATTTCTTGAGATCGTTTGGCATATAAACATGCATGCCCAATTGCATTGTCAAGTGGTTTCTCTAACTTATCTTCTTCAACAATCTCACTGAGACATTCTAGACAATCCTTAAGGGATAAGAAATATGTTTGAATAGCAAGTTTGTTATTCCTGAGATGAGGGGGGACATATTTCACAGACAAAGCATATTTATTACTAGAGTGAACCTTTGATACACCATTCTCCCCATTGGTCATTGGCATTTTCCCTTTTACCTGACTCTTCAGATTCTCAATTTCCTTTTGCAATGAAGCTATTTGTTCGTTATTTTTGTTACGAGTGACCTTTATTGATTCAAATAACTCATTGAAATGACATTTAATCTTTTCATTTTCTTCTAGAAAACTTTTGTTTTCCTTTTGTAATGCATTTACTAAGTTTTGAAGATGAAACGTTTGAGAATTCTGAGAATCTAAGGAGGAGGCATTTGGGAGCCTGTCATATTGTTCTTTTGACCCTTTAATTGAGAGATTTGGGCTTTCAACTTTCTGATCGTGTTGCAATGAGCTTGAATCTGTTCATCACGTTTGTTAATTTGAAAAACTGCATCAAACTCTGGAGCATCTGAGGATGTCTTGATATTTGAAGTTTTGACATTTTCTTTAAGATGTTGATATTTTAGTTGTAAATTAAAATGCTCAGCCTCTAGTTTAGAAAAATGTTTAACCAAATTGTCGTGATCATCCAGTTCAATTTTCTCATTTAGTTTAGAATTAGTCTTTTCAAGCTCAATGACACGATCATGGGAGACTTTCAGGGCAACAAATAATTCATGAAATTAGGAAACATTAAGAGAACAATTTGTAGCAGTGAAAAACACATCTTGAGCAACACATTCAGTAATAAGAGTCTCATTTAATGTATGTAAGTTCTTTCTCTCAATCTCATTATATTTTAGTGCACGCTCATAGTCACTAACCTCAACAATCATACCATCAAACTCCTTTTCCATTTCTTTAATGTCTAAGTTCATTCCTTTTTTAAGACATTCAAACTGATCTTTTAGTTGTTTAAAGAAAGGCATGACTTCATTTAAATAACATTCATTTGTTTGCTCAAAACCCTTTTCCCCTTCTGTTATCCCAGTGGGTGTGATCCTTTTCTTACACGTTTTCTCAAAATCGACAAATAGTTGAAAAATCACATATTGACTGATTAAGGTCTTGCTCTTAGTGGCAATAGTCCTAGGAACTAAATGCATTGGTGTATTAGGAGGATACACAGTCGCTCTAGGCATTTTCCTAAGGGGAGGGTTGGTTTCAACAATATTTTCAGCTTTCTGCTTATCTAAGTCCATTTTCCAGACACTTGTTCGGGAGTTAACAAAGTATGAGGCTTAAACTTGTTTAGGGCAATCCAATTCTCCTTTTTTTAATCATGGGGTGTGTTAGGTCACTAGTTTTACAAACACAAGCTTATAAGAAAGATAGAGAGGCGATTGAACAAGATCTAACACACACACAAACAATAATAATACGGTTATGTGTAGAGTGAGTGAAAGAGGAAAAACTTGAACAACCAACCTTCAAATGAAGGTTTACAAGAGTATTTATAGGAGGAAAGCTAGGGCAACACTCCTAGTTTCCATCCTTTCCTTAATGGACTAAGGCATAGGCTCATGGGCCTTCTACACAAGCCTAAGGCTAATAACAAACATAAAGGCCATAATAAGCTAACTATTACATATTAATTACAAACACTTGATTATGGTTTAGGAGTGATTCCAACAATCTCCCCCTCAAGTGTTGGTGATGAACGGTGAAGGCGTTGATGTAATAGTAGCTTTGACGTCTTCTGACATTCTTCTTTCTTGTGAGAAGAATTGTCTTGATTCGAACAATCTCCCCAGTGTAGAGAGATAGTTTTCTTTGAACGGTTATGCTTTGACGTCATCATTAACTTTGTTCTTTGATTATTGTTCTTTGTGGTGAAAGTGATTGTATGTTGTTGTCTGCATCAAGTCTGCCTCAGGTCTGCTTCGCTGCTCCAGTGTCTCCACGTCATTCTTCAACATGCTCACACGCTCTTTGACGTTGGAATTCAATACTGATGAAGTTCTTTAAGTCTTTAGCTTTGTAGATTCTTTGGTTTGACGAAGAATCATTTTGACTGTTGTGTTGCATCTGAATAGAACTTTCGTTAGTGATGATGTTGGCGTGAGCATGAGAAGAATCTGCACGATCATCCTGCTCCGGAGCTTCCATAAGAAGAAAACATTTCAAACGGTTAGTAATAAGCGGATTCCGGCACTTACAAGTTTGAACTTCGAGAGTGTTAACAGCATAGTGTGAAAACCCAACTCTAATTCTTACAAAGGCCGTTCCTGAACTGGAGTCCCACAAGTGAGATAACGCGATGTACCGAAGTACATCTACAGTTCAGATGAGTCGCTGAGGTACACCGAAGCATCACCTCACGACTGTAGACCGTTTGAGACACACTCCGCGTAATCCACGGGGAGTTACCGAAGTGACCTGCTGTCAGGGCTATTTGATGTTGACCTTGGCAGGAGTTTCCATTCAATCACTGAGGATCACAGATGTGAACCTCTCATAAATGTTCTCGACAGATTGCTAAGATCTGTGAAGGACTCGATATGAACCACTGATAATCTTATTTGTTGATCAACAAGTGATGAGATGTCCAGTGTACCTAAGAGATCTTTTGATGAATCTCGTGGCTCTAGACTCAATAGTGCATTTTGGTTTTCCTGAGCGGAGACTAGGGAGAGGGTCTCCTTCTTCAATACCAGCGATCTCTAAGAGAAAGCCAATAGTTTACGTAGGGTTCCCAGTGAGAATGAAACAAGCTTCTGTTGAGAGAAACTTGAGTGGCTAAGAAGGTTTAGTGCATGCATCACTGGGTCCATGATGACTTTTAATCTTCAATACCGGTGTCATTAAGTGACAACCAGTAGCATATGAATTGAACCCGGTGTCTGCCCTAAGTTGAATAATCTGGAGGGCTATTTCTTTTCACCCTTTTCTTTGCATTTCTTTTTGATTCTTCAACTCCTTCTTTCTCCGATTCTTATTTTCTCCTTTTTATAATCGTACCTAAGGACTTCTAAGTACTAACTTTTTGTGATGTCCTTGGGTAGATCCCTCCGGCTCTGGCGGATCATAGAACGGTTATTCCTAACCTTAGTCACCTTATAACTCCATGACTAACCTATGTTGCCATTAAAACCACTGTTTGTGAAAAAATCTCTCAAAGGGTTTGTTAATGAAAATCATGTTTGAACCACTGTGAGAGATAGGATTTTGCATAAATACTCCCCCTCCACATGTGCTTAAAGGTTTTAATGGTTTAGATGCACAGTGAGGAAAGAGCGCGCACATTTTGAATTGATTCACTGGAGATAGACAATCCCCCGCGAGACACGGTTACGTTGCATAGTTAAAGAGTTACATTGTCAGCATTTAGGTGACAACTAGCTCTAATAACTACCTTGAAGGTGTAGACAAGCCTCGAAAGGTTGTCATACCCGTCAGAGTTCATGTCTACCAAGAGTGTCTCGAATGGTACTTTCTACTTGGACAATTCCTTTGCGAGACACGTTTACATTACTAGCGAACTAGCTTGAAATTATTACCCGTCCAGGACAAGTCTTTTCGAATTACTAACAGTTTAGTACCGTCAATTTTTTGGTTATGTCTGAAGTACACAGTTTCATTTGCATTTTGCACAACATATTTCTTATCACAAAATTTTCTCCCCCTAAAAAATGGCATATAAAATGTTATTTTTGAAATGTTGACAATAAATATGACCATTTCGAGTGTTGCGGGAAGATGACCACTATGAACAATTTGTGAACAAAGTTTTAATTCAAATACTCCCCCTCAACAATTGATATAAACGGTTGAGGTTTTGAAAATCATATGGGGAAGTACTTGTTCTTTTGAGCAAAACCTTGAAAAGTGAAAGGTTTGATAGGTTTTACTCAAAAGTAAGAAGCTTTTGCTCCTTTTATAAGGATTGTGGCACTGAAGCATACCACAGGGTCCTTTCTTTACAATTACGGGTTGTACACTATTATGTGTGCACAAGCCATTAGACATAATATATCATGCATCCAAATATATAGTGAAAAGAAACAATTCAAGGAGTACCAGGAAGTGCAGTGATGTTCCCAGGAGTGCGCACAGGGCGTTGAAAGCCGGTTATGTTGATCCTTCTCACATTCCTCTGATCCTGAGAATTCCATCGCTTAGGGTTCCCAATGTTTTCACGTATATCCTTTAATCGATAAGCTAATCCATCCCTAACCATCTTCAGAGTATGATCTCCAAATTTGTGAAGCTCATTACACGCCATCAAGCAGTTGCGATGAAGTTCACTGCGATAAACGACACCAAACGGTTTGCTGATGAGCGTTAATTGTGATAGCTGGTTGATGTCGGGAAGATCAATCTGTGGTGGAGTGAGGTTGACACGTGTCTGATATGATTCAACTGCGAGCTGGAGATCTTCAACACGTTCTTTTATGACTATGCGTCTGATGAAGATGAGCAGTGACTTGATGAATTCTCGTTGTATTTCTGTTGAAAATTATCTCATGCGACCCTTTACTTTGGCAAGGTACATGTCTTCAATATCGTTGAGAGACAAATTCTCAAAGTCAGCTTCACATAATGCATAATCCCTTTCATCCTGTCGTTTGACCACAATCTTCTTGAGAAAGGTGTAGTCCCATTTGGATGAAAGACCAACATGTTGGATGGCAAAGATGTCTTTAGTACTAAACACTGCATGTTGTGACTTCTGAACCTGACAGCTTCTGTAGTAGATTCGTCGGCGTTCTGGCTAGTGATGAATCCCATACAATGCATCGCGGTCGTATGCTTCCACTGTGTTGGAGAACAAGTGATTGGTACGTTCCTCAATGGCAATGCAGTTTGAGTAGATAGCTGCAGGGAATGGAAGTGTCAAGGATGTAGCATATTTCCTTGAACCATCGCCACCATGGAGAAGAAATTCCAGATCTTTGTTGAAGAAATATCTGAAGGGAATCCGTGGTTCATCTGGTTGGCCAATGGTCGGTAGAGGTTTGGTCCAATCGGTGTAGTATGGAGGGTTGTCCCTTTTTGTGAAGTCAATGTTTGCTTCCGGGTTGAGCCAATCCATGTTGTTAGACATGGCTCTAGCAATGTTCTCAAGGTGATATTCAACCTCGATGGCACTTTCGGAGGTGTCTTTTGGAAGTTGAAACGCTTCATTCTTGATTTGCCTCAACTCAGATTTCGTCATTTTCTTCACATGGAACTTTTCTTGCAAGATTTTTGCATGCTCCAATGTAGAACCTTCGACCAGATCTTGACCTTCATCAGGGTAGGGAGTTTGATTGACAAGTGTAGAGAACCATGCAAAGTCTTCGGTTTTATCGTCATCTAGCCATGATACGACGTCAGTAGTAGGCGTCTTCTTCATCTTCTTTTTCGAAGGCCTAGATGATGATTCTTGTTTCTGTACTTGTTTGGGAGAGTTGGGTTGTTGTTGGGGCTCAAGGACCTCTTCATCGTCACCACCCGTATACTCAAAGTGATCACCGGTTTTCTGAGTCAGGGGTGATAACTCGGAATCGTCCTGAGGTTTTTCAGTTGAAGAACGAGGAGGGGACCTTTGTTGAACAGGAGTCCTTTGAGGAGGAGGTGGCATCGAAGAAGATTCACCAGACTGCTTCTGACGTTTAGGTGCAGGGTCTTTATCCTTATCCTTATCTTCATCGTCTCTGAGACGTTTCAGCTTTTCTGCTTCAAATCTACAAGCTTCTTGAAGTTGGTAATCAAGCAATGCTTGATACAATTTTGCTTCTTCAGAGTTGAACATCGCAAATCGTGGCGACATTTGTGTCACAAGCTTGGCTACCAATTCATTATTCGAGAACACGACCGGATCGGTCGGATTGATTGTGACGGTTAAGGGTGTTCATCGAATAGTTTGCTTGGCGATCTGCATCAGATTTGGATAAAGTTGTCTGGTGAACAACTCCTTTGTGACCTTAGGAACGTAATCCAGAAGGTACTTTTTCGTGTAGCCTTCGATCATTTCGTTCAGTTCCTCCTGACGGTGTTGTTTCATGAATTCCTGAACAAACTTCATTTCCTCTTGCATCTTTTCGTTCTCGTCATACAGATGCTGTATGTGATCAGCAAAGAAATTCAGCTTCTTGTTGAGCACGTCTTTCTTTCTGACTTGTTTGACAGCTTTGGTAATCCGTTCATGAGCTTGAGAAATCCAAGATCGAGGTGGTTTCTTCACAGATTTGGATGTTGATTTTGTTGATTTCTTTGATGGTGGTGGTGAGGAGTGAGATGATGAGTCTGATGAGGAGGAGACATGAGGGGAATTGGGGTCCTTTGGAGGTGCAGAAGTATCCTCCTTGGAACGAGTTGGACTGTTGAGAAGAAAGTCATCGTAATCCTCTTCGTCATCTTGTCCAGATTTAACCTTTGCCTCCGTTTGATCCTTAGCTTCTTCATCAGTTTTCGCTTTCTCAGTTTTATCCTTTTCTGGTTCCTCAATGCTAAGGTCAGTAGACTCCTTCACAAGCGTTTGTTTTTGCACAAGAGTGGTGGCACCAGATCCCTTATCGGGTCGATTAACCGCATCAGGACCTGGTGAAGAGTGGACAGCACCACTTGATCCTCCGGGGCCACCCATTTGTTCTTGTTCAAATTCCTTAGCCTTTTGAAGGTGTCTGACGAATTTAAACTTCTTCCTGTATGATTGATCCAGTAGCTCTTCTTCTTCTTCAGAGCTTTCATCATAGGGCACCAATGTAGGAGTCTTCCCTTTTCCTTTATCAGCTTGAGGACTTGGAGGTTTTGGTACTAATGGAGTGTCATCCTTTGCAGTTTCAGAGTAAGTAATCTCTTTATCTGATTCAGTACCTTCAGAGCTTTCATCCAAAAGCTTTCTTTGTGGTTCGGTTTTGGGGATTGGGATGGGAATAGCTTCCTTAGATGGAACAATCCTCTTTGACGGAGGGTTCCTCTTGGGGAACTTCCTTTGACTCTCAATGCTTAATGCACTTCCAGCACTGCCTTTTCTGGTTCTCCGAGTAGGTGTCCCAGAAGCCTTTTCATCAAGATGGCCAACTTTTCCTTCTTTTACGGCTACCCGATACCTTTTGTACGTTTCCAGCTTTTTGATTTCCTTTGAAAGAAGGTGATCGGGCAACTCAACACCCTGTTTCTTCGTTGACGATTCTTTGATTCTGACAGATAGTATGGGTTCAGTCAAGATGTCATGATTATCTGGGTCATTGAGTCTCATGGGGATATCAGGATGAAGTCCAAGAGCTCTCTGTATCAACAGTTTGGTGTATCTGACATATTGAATTTTAGAGCCAAGCTTCTTATGAGACAACATCATATCTTCCCATAGCAGTGCTTCAATTATGATGTCCTTCTTGTTGATCAACGACCAGAAAATTTGCAGTTCCATGAGCTTGGGATGCTCATAGCCACTGTCACGACCAGAGACTGATTTGGTGATGATCATATAGAGTGTCCTCCATGGTTGAGGAATATTCTTCAGCTCCACGTGAGAGTGCTTAGAAATGATTCCTTTAGCTTCATCATAACCAATATCTATCAAGAATTGCAGGACAGTCTCTTCAGTAGGGGTAGCAAAGAAGTCGGTTGGAGCGATGTCAGGAATGATGAGAACAGCTCGTAAGTCATCAAGAGTGATAGTGACTTGTTTGTGATTAAGAGTCAAATTCATAGCATTTTGACCAGTGATCCTCTGCATAGAATCCCAGAATTGTTGAATGTAGACCTCTGGAACTGTGGCAGAGTGTGAGAGCATGTTCTGGTAGGGATGATTCCTGAGAATATCCACTGCAATGAGACAAGAAGATTCTGAGCATGTGAGGGTGTCAAAGTCAACCCTAAGGTTGTTCTTTCCAAGCTTTCTTGGATAGCCATTTGGAAAGATATCAATAATTGTAAGAACTTCTGATGCATCCACATTCATTTGTTCAGCCATGTCGTGATCTAAAATAACATTAGCCAAAAGAACCAACATATCGAAAGACATAATGTTAGTCAACAGAAGGTTTTATTGTCTAGTTACTGAATGTACAGTGATAATGATTGTTACGAGTCCTAAGTCACTTGTTTGTCCAATAGTCTAATGACGTCGTGAAATGTTTCATGAGTTAGTTAACTTTAAGTTTTAAAGTTTATGTTATCACTTATTGTTCACAACATATCAAACGATTAAGTTTATTAGTGACATTATTGGATTCGTGACGTTATGATTAGTTTATTTACAAGTTTGTACACGTAACAATTCATTATGAAGGTCAATCCAGGGTTAAGCGTAGTTTTGGAAAAGTTAAGCGTAAACAGTAATGACATATGCGTAGACGAAAGCTTACGCGTAGGATCCTAACTTACGCGTAAGAAAAGGTACGCGTAGGAAAAGGGGACCTTACACGTAGAGCTTACGTGTAGGCGTATAAGAACCTTACGCGTAAGGTTTACTTGTAAGAGTAGACCTTATGCGTAGTGGTCACTGTTTACGCATATAGTTATGCGTAGGATTATTCTTACGCATAACTTGACTACGCGTAGGGTAATCCTTATGCGTAGACTTGCAAATGACCTTGATTCTGAATATTTAAGCGCAGCAAAGCCTGAAATAAGTTCATCAAATCATCAAAATTAACACAAACATTCATTATATCAACAAAACATGGCAAGAACACTTGTTAAACAGTTAAGCGTAGAAAGTCATACGCGTAGGTCAAAACCCTAAGGGTTAAGATTTACGCGTATCATTTCTAGCCATAGGATTTGCACAAAACTTTTTTTGGTAGTTCAAGAGTGTTGTTAGAGTCTTTAGACCAAGTATTAACATCTAGTTCATGATGAATCAAAAATACCCAAACTATAGAACTTTAAACCCTAATTCCAAATTGTTAATAATTTAGAGTTTCTGGGTGGTTATTGAGCAGGGATATCATCAATTCAACATCACAAGAACATAACCCAACAATCTTTTTGACCAAAACACTTCACATTTGAAAATACCCAAAACCACGCATAAACCCTAATTTTCAAAAAATCCTTAGTACGTGTTTCTGGGTGGGTTTTGATGGTTAAAATGGTATCCTTGATGTATAAGAAACATTTTGACACTATCCATATAACCAATAACACACACACAATGATTATGTGTTCATACGCTTATGCGTAGAACACATAATCACGCGTAACACACTTTTTAGCCGTTGGATCTGTATTACATTCAAAACCTTAGCTTAAAAACATGTTAAGATCATTAAAACACTTACTAAATGATGATCAAAACAACGGATTTCTTGGTTCAATCTTAGGCGTAGGATGAATATGGTTGAGTGTATTAAATGTGAAGTAAAAAGTAGGTGGGAGGTGTTTTTATTAAAAGTAACTTTAACATTTTGACAGTTTTAGTCCCTCCACCTTTTTCTTTTTCAAACAAAGCTATTTAACTTCCATTTTGGTTACCAAACAAAGTTTTTAGGAAAGAAACTTTGACGACACTCCCCCTTGACTCTAGAAAATAATGAAATGTTATTAATTTTAGTCCGAGGAGTGTCATTTTACCAGAAAATTTACCACCATTTGTTAAAAGAAACAACCGAGATATGATAACATGCAAGTACACAGATGTTTTGAAACAGTTAAAGTTTTGATTTCTCCCCCTCAACACTTGATCGGAAGAATACCGAATTTTGAAAGATTAAGGTGTTGACGGAAGAAATGTACTTGCCATGTTGAAAGAAAAATAGATTAGAAGAATATTTTTGATTTTATCAGGTTTTATATTTTTGTATTTTGTTTTTGAAAAAAATTTATGTACAAAAGAGAGTTTTGGTGTTTGACAGGTTTTTAAGACTGTTTTAGGAGGTCATCCAATTCCTCTTGAGTCAAACACCTCATACCAATTCGGTGGATCAGCTCATTAAACCTAGCGGGAGGCAAGGCTTTGGTGAGAAGATCTGCCAATTGGTATTCAGTACCCACAAAGTATAATTCAACGGTACCCTGATCCACGTGATCCTTGATGAAATGATAGCGAAGATCGATGTGCTTTGATTTCGAGTGCTGAACTAAGTTGCACGAGATCGCAATGGCACTCCGATTGTCGCAGTACATCGGGATTCTGTCGAATGTGTAACCATAGTCTTTGAGTTGTGTTCTCATCCAAATGACTTGAGCACAACACGCCAACATGGCTACATATTCTGCTTCAGTTGATGACAGCGATGTACAATCCTGTTTCTTTGATTGCCAAGACACTAGTTTGTCACCAAGAAATTGTAAAGCTCCTGAAATACTTTTCCTTGAGTCTAAGCATCATGCGTGGTCAGCGTCTGAAAAAGCGATTAGTTCAAAACCAGAATCCTTCAGATACCAGATCCCCAAGTTAATGGTTCCCTTGATGTATCGGAGGATTCTTTTAGCCTCAGAGAGGTGGGTTTCAGTTGTTCACGACTGATAACGGGAGCATAGATAAACGGCAAAGACAATATCAGGTCTGCTAGCTGTTAGATACATGAGAGACCCAATAATACTTTGGTATTTGGTAGGGTCAACTAATTTCCCATGTAAATCAGCATCTAGCTTCTTGGTATGAGCCATTGGTGTGGCATAAGTGTCACAGGTTGTCATTACAAATTTGTTTAACAGTTCAAGGGCATATTTGGACTGACTCAAGAAAATACCATGGGGTGATTGATGAACTTGCAGTCCTAGAAAGAACGTGAGTTTACCCATCATGGACATTTCAAAATTTTTCTTCATTAGTTTTGCAAAAGCGGTTGAAAACTTTTTATGTGTCGACCCAAAAATGATATCATCCACGTAAATTTGAACAATTAAGATATGTGCCCCGTGATATTGTATAAAAAGAGTTGGGTCAACCGAACCTTTGGTGAAATTATTAGCAATGAGGAAAGATGATAGCTTATCGTACCATGCCCGAGGGGCTTGTTAGAGACCATAAAGAGCTTTGTTCAGTCTGTAGACATGGTTCGGGCACTCTGGATCAATGAATCCTTTAGGTAGGCTGACATAAACCGTTTCTTTCAGTTGTCCGTTGAGAAACGCAGTTTTGACATCCATTTGAAAGACCGTCATGTTCATATGAGCCACGAATGCGAGAAACATCTGAACAGCCTCAAGATGAGCAACCGGAGCAAAAGATTCTTCAAAGTCTATTCCCTCTTCCTGACGATAACCCTTAGCAACTAGACGTGACTTGTTTCGGATGACGTTCCCTTCAGCATCTAATTTGTTTTTCCAAATCCATTTGAGACCAATGACGTAGACCCCTGTTGGTCTTTCAACCAGTTCCCATACTTCAAGACGTTTGAATTGGTTGAGTTCTTCTTGCATGGATTCAATCCAGTTGTCTTTTGTCATTGCGTCTTTAATGTTTTTAGGCTCAGATTGGCAGACAGTGAGTGCATAAATGCAATGCTCACCATCTGTGTGAAGACGTTGTCTCGTAACGACTGGTTGATTCGGGTTGCCAATAATGTTAGCCAGAGGATGGTCTTTTGTCCATCGGTGTGTAGAGGGTTGATGTTGGTATACATTGTGCAGATTCTGAGGATTCAAATGGTTTGTTGAAGATTCTGCGACATCTGGTGCAGCAGTCTCATTAGCAAACGGGTTGAAGAACGCATTTGGATCAAAATCTGCAGGTGGGGGTACTTCATTCAGAATATCATCAGCCGATTCATCATTGTTGGAAGCGGTTTGTTCAACTGTTGTGTTGGAGTCAACTGGTGTAGGTGCATCTGTAACAGTAGTTGTTGTAGCAGGTGTATCAGGTATAGGAATATTATCAGGTTGTGCAGCGGAAACAGCGGATACACCTGGAGCACGTTCATCAATATCGTCACTGAACAGCAGAGCAAATAACCTTTCCATTTGTTGACGAGTTAGCTGGGGGCTTTGTTCAGCTGATGATGGGGGTTGAGGGAAGTTTAAATGGTTGTGACCGAGTTCTAAGCTGTTATACTCAGAAGCCATTTCCGTGAGTTCATCAAAATGAGCATGAATCGTTTCCATCACCTGTTTTGTACGACGATTCCAGATTTGGTAACCTTTAGAATTCTCACAATATCCAATAAAGACTAAAATATCAGCTTTGGCTTTGAGCTTTCCAAAATCATCACGATCATTATTCGGATAACAAAGGGATCCAAATACATGAAAGTGTTTGAGATTCGGTTTATGATTGTGGACAAGCTCGAAAGGTGTTTTGTTGTGGCGTTTTGTGATCATAGAACGGTTTTGAGTATAGCATGCAGTAGATACAGCTTCTGCCCATAAGTAATCTGGAACTTTAGCATTGATTAACATTGTTCTTGCTGCTTCCACTAACGTTTGGTTTCGTCTTTCAATAACTCCGTTTTGTTCTGGTGTACGTGCAATAGATGTTTGATGCTGAATTCCCACTTTCTCATAGAATTCACGAAGGGTTTGGTTAACAAATTCAGTTCCTTTGTCTGTTCTGATTAGCCTGACGGTGTTGCGGAGCTGAACCTGTATTTTTGTGAGAAAGGTGATGATCATCTTTGGAGCTTGGTCTTTGTTTCGAAGAAAATAGACCCAAGTCCATCGTGAGTAGTCATCAATAATTACTAAGATGTAGTGTTTGCCATTGATTGTTTTCACGCACATCGGGCCACACAAATCCATGTGAAGAAGATGAAGCACATGCTGAGAGATGTGTTCCACCTTTGAAGGAAAATGAGCATGAGTGCTTTTTCCTTGTTCACAAGCTGAGCAAAGGTGATCTTTTGAATACCGGAATCGTAGGAGACCTTCAACTAGTTTGTGTCGAGCAAGGTTGGTGATGGTTTGAAAGTTTAAATGTGAGAGACGATGGTGCCATAGCCAGGATTTTGTTGATGTTGCCTTTGAAAGTAAGCAGATAGGAGATGAAGCAACCATGTCTTGCATAGAGATAGTGTAGAGACTAGAATTACGCGAGCCAGACATGAGGTCATTTCCTTGTAGATCACGAATGAAACAAGTTTTCTCCCTGAAAGCAACCTCCAAATCTCCATCACAAAACTGACCTACTGAAAACAGGTTATGACCAAGGCCTTCCACATAGTAAACCCTGCTAATTTCGATGTTCCCATTGACATAATCTCCGTAGCCATGATAGCTGCGAAGTGATCATTCCCGAACCTGACAGTGCCAATGAACTTTGCAATAAAGTTTGATAACAGTTTAAGATTGCCTGTCATGTGTCGGGAACATCCGCTATCAACAATCCAGAGAATGATCTGTATCACCTGCATTACACACAGACGACACAGATGGAATAGAAGTAGATGTGGAACCCGAAATGTTAGAGGGTTCCGAAGCAGGTATATTAGACATGCACACATTAATGATTTTAGGCATCCATTTAAATCCTAGTGTGTTATATACCCATTTCTGCCATCTATAACTACTCTTTGCTTTAGGCTTAGTGAATGCACTAGGTGGTACTACATTCTTAGGAGGTGAAACTGGAGCTACAGGGACAGCAATGCTTATCTTAGAATCTAAAGAAGGCGGTCTACCTAGCACAGACTGAGAATGATTAGAGGGCCTAGAGGTATTCCGATTCTTAGGATTCCGTAAACGAGAGATTATAGCTTTAGCAACACATTTGTCATGACAATCAGAATTCATACTTTTACGACAAATAACACAAGGTGCATCAGACTGAGTATCAAAAGTGCTTAAAGGTTTAGCATTCGTTACATCACTATTTCTATTACATTTGCCAGACGCAACAGCTATAGTGGAAGTAACGTGAGTCTTATTCATGGTCCTATGGTGTTCATCTACTTTAGCATTCTTTATTGATCTTTTCTTAGGTCGCAACTTCCTATTCTTCGATTGAGTGCTCCAAGGCTGTGAAGTGCGGATGTTTGGAAAAGACGCAACCATTCCTGTTTCAATAGAAGGAAGCACGTTAGCAACTTGTGATTTGGCAGTAGGGATTCTAAATGCACGATTACTAAGTGTTACGGGTGCTAATCTCTTAATGATGGTTGGCGGAAGTTGTTCATACTTTCCTAACATTTCTCTTAACTTAGAGATAGTGTGAATCAAATCTTGATTTTCAGAACGAATGTTCCCAGCAAAATTCATGACATCTCTAGTGTAAGCAAGATAGTGATCAAGTTCGTTGGATGCTTCATGACGGTCTTATTGAGTAAATCAAATATGACACCATACTCCTGTTTAACTTTTACAAGTTCTTGTTCATATTTTGTGATTTGACTTTTCAAAGACACGTTTTGATCATCCAGTTGCTCAATTTTAGGATCAAAAGATTTTGTTTGCAACTGAGCGATTTTCTGTTGAAACCGAAGTTGTTGATTGTGAATATCTTTTTCACACCAATTAAGACGACATTTTGCGTAGGAAAGTTCGGTAAGTAATCGGTCATTTTCAGCTTTTAAAGACTCGATTTGAAGCATCTTATCATTATTCTCAACAGTTACCACAGAGTCAACATTATCAGCAGAGATATAATCAGATGCATGTGACAAAGAATAGAGTAACACAACATTATGGATATCAGCACAGATAACATCTTCCAAGAGTCAATCAACATCTTTTCTCAACATTTTCTTTTCTCGTTTAGTATTAGAAATAGATGTTTCAGTTTTCTCGAAAACGACCTTCATTACTCCAAGTTCCTTATGAAAATCCTTTTCCCAAGCTAATGCACAACTTTTCAAATTTTTAACATTAGGTAAAAGATTTTTCTGAAAGATATCTCTTTGTTCTCGCGCTAAAGGTGATTGAAAGTGTTGAACTTTGATTTTAGAATGATGTTCTATCTCATGTTCTAAAATTTTGAGGTCAGCCATGAAAATATCAAAATATCAAAGAATTTTGCGATTTTCAGGTTTTGAGTTTACTTCACTGATTGAAGGTAAAGGACCATAAATTTGTGCATAGTCTGGTTGGGGATTAACATTAGAAGACTCAGATGTTTTGATGATAACCCTTGGTGTGTTAGTAGACTCCGTTAGTGTGACGAAAGTGACCAATTTTGAATAATTAAAAGGTTTGTTGTAAACAACTGTTTTTAATTTTGATCGACTCTCGTCTTCTGCATCTAATTCCTCTTGACGATGATATTCAACAACACTCATAAAAATATCATTAATTTTATATTCTGCACTGGAAACTTCAGGATTTGGTTTGAATGTTTTTAGTGAAAGCTTTGGTTTGTAATCAGCTAGATTTTGTCCATATCCTTTCGGATTGGGTTTTAACATAAACTTTTCAATAGCTGTTACTGATTCACCATGTTTGTAAACAACAGTTTTAAACTCTTTGATTTTGTTTTGCAAGCCGATAATTTCTTCAAGAAGGTCATCTACTCGATTCGTTGAATGCTTTTTGTATGCTGAGAACTGTTTTTGACAATTTAACAACTCAGCCTTAGCTTTTTGATTTTCCAAGGTGAGAGCGTTAATTTGCTTTCTATGTTCATGTTTCAGTTGTTCTATTTCAGACAACAAAGCATTCTTTGAAGCGGCTAGATCACGCATCTGTCTCTCTAAATATTTTTCGTTTTGATGAGATTTAGCAAAAGCGGCTTCAAAACCTTTTTCACGGTTTTCTTGAGTTTTGAAAAAGTTGAGTTGCATTTGTAAGCATTCAAAATCCTTGGTTAACAGTGCATTTTTGCTTTTTAAGTCCTTGTTTAATGCATAACATTCCTCCATTTTGATTTTATGGTCTTGAATTAATCGAGCAAAATCTGGATGAGGCAACAGTTCATCTTGTTCAACGTGAGTCACAACATGATCATGCTTTAGATCCTCAAGTACAACCACAGAGTCAATTTGATTATCAAAGGAAACCATAAGGTCATCTTGATCGTCAAATGTAACTACAGGGTTAACTTGAAAATCGTCAGAATAAGATGTAGATGACTCATTTTGAACAGTCTGATCCGTGCCGGATTCAGATATTGGCGGAGATATTAGTTCATATATGATGATGGTTTGTTCGGGTACCTGAGACAAGCCATCAGTATCATACACTGGGCCTGTTTCACTCATGTGTAACTCTTGCATATTAGCCATCAACATAACAGCTGCATTGGCCTGCAAGTCCTCCATATCATCATCTGAGTCTGCATCTGCCATAAAGCTCTGTTCTTTGTTCGTGAGAGAACCACCAGCTTCATCCTTAAGAGCCAAAAGAAGAGCCTCTTTGAAGTAAGCACTGCCCTTAGTCCTTGGCTTTGGGCATGCATTAGCCAGATGTCCCTTCTCATTGCAGTTGTAACATCGAAGACCATTCAACCCATTCTGAGCATTTCCCTGTTCTACCACTTGAGCTATGTTGTTATTCCTACCCATAGCATTAAACCCTTGACCACCTCCCATTTGACGACCATAACCACGATTCTGAACTTCAACTCGTCCATTGTTCACAATAGCCTGATTTCGTGTATTGGATGAGGAACGAATACGATTGTTGGATTTGTTTGTATAACGGCTAAAAGCATTAGCAATCATAACAAACCCCTGTTGCAATGCTTCGAACGGATCGGATTCCTCATTAGTTTGACTATGAAGTACTTGATCATTGTTGTTGTTGTAAGGAACCAATTGATTTTGTTGAGGTTGTTGTGATTGATCATTTGGTGTTACTGAGGCAGTTGGTTGAGTTGCTTGTTGAGGAGGATAACTTTGTTGAGCATATAAGGCAAGTTGTTGATTTTCCGGATGTGTAGGTTGAGCAATTTAAGCACGGAGAATCCTTTCCCGATCAACTTCCTTTTCATGAGGCTTCAAATAATCATACAACAATCCATATGTAGAATGATGCATATTCTTCGCTTGACGGAGAAAGATGACATACTTCTCCCATTCAGGACCAAGACTACTCAGGAACTTAGTATTCACTGCAATTTTTGGCATGATGATGTTGTGTTTGTCCAAATCATTGATGATGTCTGAAAAACAATGATGATAAGACTCTAGTGTCTCTCCAGGTTCAATCATGAAGTGTTCATAAGCCAAGTAAATTTTGGATTCCAAATCCTCCTGATTGAGTACCGATCCTTCCATAAGAAGATGAATATGGTCCCACATTTCCTTTGCAGTCTTTTGAGCATCAACACTTTGAAGAATTGGGTTAGGTAATCCTAAAAGGATATATTGCATTGCAAGCTCATCAGCTTCATAGTGTAGAAGTTCTGTTGGATTTAGATCTGCAACAGTAGCAATGTTGGTTTGTTCATCTCTTGGTGGAATAGCAGTAGGATCTCCGGGTACAATGACAGTAGGCATCTCAAATGGTCCTTCCAAGATAACCTTCTTTAAGAACTTTCCATGTGGCTTCTTCAGATCACAAAACCTAAAGAACCTTATCACCCATTGATCGTAGTTTCCTGGAGTGAGCATTGGAGGTCTATCAAGTGATCCAGCTTCATGAATTGATTGTTGGCTGCTTAAAGCTTCACACATCTTTGCAAACCAAGTGGGTTCCTTCATAGTGTTCCTTGATGGATGTTGATTGTAATCATTTGTGTAGGGTTGAACTTGAAGACTTGGCGGTGGTTGAACCATTTGTGGTGGGGGAATAGCACCAAGTTGTGGAGTATGTTGTTGATTAAATTGTTGTTGATAAATAGCTTGTTGTTGATTCCATTGTTGATGTTGTGGACTTAGTTGTTGTTGTCGTTGAGGATAAGTGTAAGGGAAATAGTTAGAGTATGGTGGTTGAGACATGTTGAAAACTTGTGTTGGTAAAAATGGATCTTTGTAGTCAAATGAACCTTTGTTGATGAAGTGTCCTTAGGCTTAGAAAAGACAAGAACCAAGTAGCACTTATGCGTAAAAACACCAAAGTTACGCGTAACAATAAGTAGTTACGCGTAGGATTTAGCTTACGCGTAAGTAGGAAAAAGCTCTAAAGTTAGGCGTAGACAAAAGTTAGGCGTAGAAAGTTAGGCGTAGGATTTTCTTATGCGTAAGACTAGGCTTAGGCGTAGGAAAAATCTTAGGCGTAGGATTTCTACGCGTAAGCTTATGCTTATGCGTAATTTTAGGGTTTTTGCCCAAATGATCTTTTACACTATCACAGTGCAAGAGATATCCAAAGTCGACGTATTTTCAGACTTATCCAAGTAAGAAAACACGGAATAAACCACAAAAATGAAGATCAAACCAAGGAAGCACTTACGCGTAGTTTTAGGGTTTTACTACGCATAGAAATGCTCAAAATTTTGATTCTGTCCAAAAGTGTTTCTAAACCCGTTTTTGTGTAATAAAATAGCTTCAATAACACCAAAATACACAAAAGTGTGAAACTTGATGAACCAAAGCCTCTAAAACAGTTAAGCGTAGAATGAAACCCTCGTTAAAAACCAAGCTTAAAAACGTATATCCACGCGTAAAGGTTGAAACTTTTTGCCAAAAACAGTTATTTTAACACCTCAAAACATTGAAAGTACAAGAATCTTGGATTAAAAAGTGTAAAAAATGTGTTTTTAAACAAACCAAAGTATCACTCGTTAGGTTTACGCGTAGGACCAAAACCCACTTCAAAAACAAAACGATTCACCCAACTAGTAGGCGATTGATACCACTATTAGGTTACTAGTTTTACAAACACAAGCTTATAAGAAAGGGATAAGGCGATTGAACAAGATCCAAACACACACACACAATAAAGTAAGACCGGTTACGCGTAGAGTATGTGATGAGAGAATAACTTGAACAACCAACCTTCAAATGAAGGTTTACAAGAGTATTTATAGGAGGAAAGCTAGGGCAACACTCCTAGTTTCCATCCTTTCTTTAATGGGCTTGGGCCTAAGCTCATGGGCCTTCTACATAAGCTTAAGGCTAAAAACAAACATAAAGGCCATAATAAGCTAACTATTACATATTAATTACAAACACTTGATTATGGTTTAGGAGTGATTCCAATAGGGTGTGATGATTACTTTCTTTTCTTTACATTTTGGATCATCAAGTTTCTTGTTCATCTTTTCCCTAGTGACTTTATCTGATTTCTTATCTTCCTCTGAGCATTCAACGCAACTAGGTTTCTGTCTGGGTTTAAGGATTCATTACCATCATAAATTACCTTATGTGCAATTCTAGCCTTTTTAATGACCTCAGGATTAGGTTCCTCAACAAGGGGAATGCTATGCTTATCGCTTAAGACTCTATGCTTAGTGATTAAGTGAGCAGTCTGAATGGTATTTCCTTGTACATACAACTTATTTTCAAGCTTGTTTTTCAAGGTTTTTAGATTAAAAAAATCATTCAAAAGTTTTGATTCCTTAGCACTGAATTCTTGTTTAAGCATTTTAACATTTTCTTGAAGTTCTTGCTTTTGCTTAGCAGTTTTAGAAAGCTTTTCTTGTAAGGAGTTTAACTCTTGTTTTAATACTTCTTCTCTAAACCTACTTTTTCTAATAGTTGTACGCATTTGGTCATCCATCTCCTGCTCACGGGTGGTCAACTCAAACTTTGCACGTTGTTCATAAATAGCAACACGTTCTTTATAGGCATTAAGTTCAGAAATTACAGAATCATCATGGGCACATGCAGTGAATTCATCAAAAACATAATCGTTATTGACTGCAGAAGATGCATCACTTGGTACAATCTCACTTTCACTTTGAATCACATATTGATCATATGGGACAACATTGATATTACCCATATTTTCAATATCTGATTCAATAAACACAGTTGATTGTACTTCGTTATGTATCTTTTGCTCATCAACTTCATCGTATAATTTTAATACCTCATAGATGAGTTTGTCTTTGGATGGACGAGCTTGTGGTGATGAAGAGACTTTAGGAGAGACCATTGGAGAAATGCTAGCCATGAAGATGGTTTGTGCAGTGGGTTCTTCATCAACATCAGAGTCGTATGCATCACAATCAGCTACTTGAAAGGCATTCTGATGATTATGCCCTATTTCCTGAATTGGTTGCTCATCCACATCTGCATCATATGTCTTAGCATTACCCTCAGCCAAGAACAACAATTCCTCTTCATCCAAAGCTGCACCATTATCCTGAGCTTGCACAAGCAACATCTTATCCCTGAAGTACTCAGCATTCTGAGGGCGTTTTGGTGATGTGCAGTTCCTTGCAATGTGTCCCTCACCTCCACAATTGTAACATTTGATTGGCTTTGCTTGACCTTGATTTCCATTCCTTCCTCTGTTCTGATTTGCAACATAACCTCTACTAGCTCCACCTCTTGCTTGTTCGTACTGTCTTTCTTGAACTGGCTGCACCATAACCTTCCCATCTCTGACAGTGGCTTGATTATGTGGATTGGAAGCAGTTCTGAGATTGTTGTTGGTGTGTGGAAGAGAGTTCATGTTTTGACTAATCAGAAGAGCTAGCTGATTAATGAAATTTCCCACGTGTGCATCAGCATCAGCTTGTTTGAACATAGGATCAGGAATGAGTTTGTGATTACCATTACCCATGGGTATGACTTGTAAGGCTTTGGTTGTGATTCCGATGTTTGAGTAGAAGGCAGTTGAGTCATTTGAAGAGCTTGTCTCTCCCTAGTTGGTTTTGAACTGATTAAGAATCCTTTTTTCAAACATAGCATGTCTCTCATTCTGAAGGAGGAAGGCATAGAGTTGCTCATAGTTTGTATTCTTCAATCCTTTAGTGAGCTTCACAAAAGTGACAAACTTGTGCCATTCGGGATTCATGTTGTTCACAAATTTTGAGTTCAGCTTAATGTTAGGCATAGTCATTCTGATGTTCCTCATATCATTAACAAGCTTGTGGAATCTCACATAGTACTCATAAACACTCTCATCTGGTTTCATCTTGAAGTGTTCAAATTCATCATAGAGTTGTGATTCTCTGTCTTCCATAGTTAATTCAGAACCTGAGAGAAGCATCTTGACATTATCCCATACTGCCTTTGCTTCGGTGTTGTGATTGATCAGCTTGTAGATATCTTTTGGAAGACCTTGAAGTACGATGTTAGAAGCCCTGATATCAGCATCGAATCTCTTTTTCTCCTTATCATCGAGCTCATCATATGTCTTTGGTCTGTCAATTCCATAGATCATTGTTCCATCTTCAGCTGTATCAATTAAGTCTCTAGTCGTCTCAACCCGATATGGTCCTTCATCAATGGATTTGAGAATGTTGACTCCATTTTCCTTTCCAAGACAGTACAATCTGATTCGTTGAGCCCAAGAGTCGTAGTCTGTTCTGTCAAGAATGGGTGGACGAGTATCTGAACCAGCTGCTTGAACATCCTCGGCAACAGTGGAGATGATTGCAGGAACGTTGGTAGACATGATGACAAATTAAACGGGATTTTATAACTCTATGATTAAACCGGGAAATAGATTCTTTCACGGGATTTTACTGAATCAAGAGAAAACCGTATTTAAAGGAAATCACTCAAGTCGCTAGGAGAACTGTGAACCAAGTCGCTAAGTGCTAAGTCGCTAAAGTTCCAAGTTGTTATATAACAACTCGCTACAATCCAAGTCGCTAACAAAATTTTGGCAGCAATTCGCTAAGCACCAAGTCATTAAATATTCAAGTCGCTAAATAGCAACTCGCTAGGTACCAACTCCCTAACACCAAGTCGCTAACAATATAAAGTACAAGTCGCTAACTTAAACCAAGTCGCTACTCGTAGTGGGGAATCCACTAACTGTACTTTTTGTCGGCTTGTCTCAATAGACAAGTCGCTAGCTCAACTTGCTAAGGCGTTAAACAACAACTCGCTACCAAATTGTAAAGCAAGTCGCTACCAAGAAAACTTTTCCGTGGCTCAAGGCGCTAGCATGAAAAACACATAAACACCACTTTTCAATCCAAAAACAACCCAACCACTATGATTCAAACCTTCTAAATCAAAACCTAAACACTTGAGATGATTCTAAACACAAAAGTACTACCAAAATCCAAACTTTAACACTAGAAATCAACCAAATGATGTAAAAACCACTAAACTTTTTCAAACTCAAAAACCACCTAAAAACCACTAGAAATCCAAAGATATGTAAGATATGATCTAACCATGGCTCTTGATACCAATTGTAGGATATTGGATTTCACATACACATCAAACCATAACACAAAGTGGGCGTATAAAGGTGAGTTCTAAAGAGAGAAAGTTAGAGGTTTAGGGAACTTTAGTGAGAGAAAGAAAATTCTTATTATGAGCTCCAACTCTCTACCTTGGAAGGTAGAGAGTATTTATAGTCTTACAATAAAACGCCACACAACGGGCTGTGGATCAGGCATACAGTGGGTAAAGACTCGTCCGTCCTCCACGGTGTTACTAAACTAAATACTACTTAGCTTAAAAGAACGACGACTACGAGCTTTCTAACGATTACATATACTTGAGGTGACCGACTCTTTAATACCTGGAATTTCTAATTCCTAACAAGATTCCTACTGAGAAGTTCACTGAAGATCAAATGACTGAAATGATTGTGATTAAAGACAGAGATTGTTATCCAGAATCACTGCAAATTCGACATCCTATCATTGATTGGGAAGTTTACACTGCTAGCAATCTTGCTTCCACATGGAAGATTACAAGGCTGGGAGGAGAAACTTCATCTTTCATGACATTTGATGATCTTATTAAAGCTTTTGACAGAGATGACCTTAATACACTATGGAAATTAGTTCAAGAAAGGTTTAATGCTCAAGATCTCAAAGATGCAAACGAGATGCAGTTATGGGTAAATCTTAGAAGGCTTTTTGAACCAAATGCTGATGATGACTACTGGAAAACTTTGTTCACATGTTTTGGTACTAAATGGTTTTACTATAATTCATGTGAAGTTCATCATGTCTCTACAGCTAATGGAGAAGACTTTTTCATGCTTGCTGAGAAAGAATATCCACTTAGAGCTGGAGCTCTTACAGTAATGTTAAGCTTACACATAAGAGTCAATGAAGACAATGAGAAGGTCAGAGCATTGTTACAAAGGCTTCAAGATCAGTGTTCAAGAGCTATACAAAAGTTAAGAGAAAAGAAGTGAAGTGTTTGATTGAATTCCCCAGATCCTTGAAGTTAATGCATATTGGAGAAACTTATTGATTTGTAGAGAAATCATAAGTTTAGGGGAGGATTGTTGGGAATAATCCATTACCACGGATAGTAGTGGTTTACACTTGCTTGGTTTAACACTAGCAGTGGAAACGTATTCCCACTGCAAGTTCTTCATTACCACTGCTATCGGTTTATGATAAGGTTAAACGCATCTTGATAAGTATAGAATAGATTTTGTGTATATTCTATTATGTTAGCTTTATACTTATCTTGTAAAGGTCCTTGTTGTATAAAAGGAGATCCTAGGTCATTGTCTTAGGTACACGTATCATATTGCAATATTACCTACGAAAGCTTCAAGGTGTAATCCTAGTGATAAGTTAAGATCACTCGTATTATTCATTAATAATATTGGAGCTTGAGTTTTGTGTTAACTTGTGTGTTTATTCTCATACATCATATAATTCGTCTTCTAACTGTTACTTAAGTAAATTCCGCTTGCTTAATAATATTATACAAAATATCATTGACACAAGGAGAGTGTACGTCCTAGATCCATCAGATTTTCAGTTTATCGTTTCTGTATAATGGTGTATTATGATTGGTAAAGTTGTTTGTTGGGTGGGTGTATTGGTTCGCGCGAAATTAAATGCAAGCGTATCAAGGAAGAAACGGCTAGTAGGCATACTCACAATTGGTCCCTGGTTTGAAGGTTGGGTCAAAATTGTGAATGGTCTATTATACCCTCGAAGGAAATCCAGAAAATTATAGTTGACTATGCCAATCCTGGTCAAGGGACGAGTTTGGCATTTAAAGGCCAAGGTTTGGACCTCCGGCGATGATAACTCCCAGCTTTGTCCCATCGCGAAGCGTATGACCAAGTTTAGGGACCAACGGTGTATTTTAGTCTAAAATATATTTAAAAAAATATAAGTTCTCTCTCCTAGATCTACCCCAAATCCAAATCCTAATCCAACCCAACTACAAACCTTAAGTGTTAGTTTATCCTTAAATAAGCAGTAGCATTGCAGATCATACAAAACTGCGTATTTAACCTCAAAATATCAGATAATCAAAATATGTTTATCATCGGTACCTCCAAGTCCACTATCAACCAACAACTCTCGTCTTTAATGCAGGATCTTTTTTCCCACCCGTTACTGATTTTACAGTTTCATCTGCATCATTCATCCCCTCATCACTTTCAGCATATGAAGACTTAGCTTCAGTTTCTGCTACTGTAGTTTCTGCTTCTGTGTCACCCTGATGCAAAAAGAGAGCAATTAATAAATACCAAAGCCATGTCACGTTCTTTTACAAAAAATAAAGGGTGTCTAACAAAACTTTTACCATTGCTACTAAAGAAAGTATAGATGAATCTAACAAAGACAAGTCATCTGGACTAATATAGCATGAGCAATTTAGATGAAGAAGTTGCAATAAAGGCGCCTTCCATTCTACAATTACATTAAACTTCATAATTAGGGTGCGTTTTGTTTGAGGGGGTAGGGTTAGGATTTTGGAATGATGCCAAAAATTGTTGTTTGGTATGTTTGTGTGGGTCTCACAAGTGGGGATACGTATTTGTCCATATGCTATATCCATCCAGCTTGTTTACTTTTTGTTGTATTGGTGGGTCCATATTTTAAATCAACCAATCTTATTTGATTTTATTTTCATTTTTACAATAATAATATTTTTAAATTTATAAAATATACTCATCTATAACATATTATTTTATTATATTTTTCTCTCTACTCACTTGGTTTAAACCTATATTCAAATCCTAATCTAAATCTTAATCTTAATCTAAATCTTAATCCAAATCTAAATCTTAAACTCATCTACAAACCAAGCGGGCCTTTAATAACATTTTTAAATTTAGGAATAAACAATATAACATCTGATTAAGATTTATTACAATGGCCCGTTTGGTTTTTAGATAGGTTTACAATCAAGATTTGGATTTGGTTTAGGATTTGAATTTAAATTTGACATAAGAGAGAGAAAATATATTATAAAATTAATAAATTATTATTTTATAAAGATTTGAAATAAAATATATTGATTTAAAAAAAATGGTAAATAGAAAGATAGACTTTTTCATAGAACCCATCAATTTTTTAAGATTTGAAATAGTGGTGTTTATTGAATCTGGCACCCAATCTCAAAATCAAAAACTTGAACCAAACATTTGTTTTTTATCCATGGGTCCTTCAACCTAATCTAACCCCCCAAAACAAACGCACCCTAAAATCAACTCTTTTAGCACCGCTTGGAGTTCACGGTGGATGGCCAATTTTACTAATTGTGTGTCATCAACAACACATAAAATACACGCAAGCACCTAGTACAAGGAAAACAATTTAGCAAAAGACAAGATATTTCAGTTTTATTCTCACTCAAATCAATTCCATGACTACGACAGAGAGCTTAAAGAAGGTTGCTCTAACTTACCATACTACAAAATCTATGTCCATCTATCTTATGACGTGATCCTTCATTCCTTTTATAATTTTCTTTCTCTTTTGAAAATATATATGTATATATATATAGCATAGACATTAACAACTCATACTTATCAACATGAAATATAAAAGAATAGGAAACACTTTCGCTAGCCTAGGCACTGCCATGCCTGATGCAAAGAATCCCAATTTTGGACCTATCTTTTGTATGGATCATCTGCATAAGAAGTGCGCTCGATACATGTTGAATAACGTCTGCTGTAGAGATCTATCCATACACTTAGTTTTAGAAACATGACTAATGAAACAAAAGGAAATAACGAAAATAAAATTAAATACCTTATCAACAATTGTAAAGTACTCCACAAGTGTCTTGTCTAAGACGGATTGGTCGACTATCCCTTTTTCGAAAATGGCCATGAAGAGGACACGTAAACTCTGCCACTTGTTTAAAAAGGATTAAAACAATAAAATACGAACCAAATTTCAAACTTTTACCAAGTTAGGTAACGAACTTTTTTATTACACCATCTAGGTAACCAAACTTGTTGTTTGTTTTGTGATAAAATTAGAATGATTACCGGATAAATTTTCACGTCATTAATTGCATTTATATGTATTTTCCATGCAGACTAATTATATCTAAATGAAATGATTATCTAGCCTTGTCTTTTCCCTCACAAAAATATAACAAAATACCAATTTTTACCAACATACTTCACAAAATACCCAATTTTTATTAAAAAAAATAATAATAAAAAATAAAATAAAATAAAATCCCAAATACCTACAAAATCCGTAAGTTTGCGAATTTTTTTAAACCTTGCGAATTTATGGAAATTGCTCCCTTTTCCTTTGGTTTTCACACTTAGCTCAAAATATTAAAGTTGTAGATCTCTCTTTCCAGTCAAGTAGCTTTTTTGAATCACGCAAAAATAAGCTAGTATGAGGAAGTTATGGCCAAAATACCACATCAACTAAACGAGAAAAAGTTGTTGTGGTATTTTGGCTATAACTTTCTCATACGAATACCTTTTTGGGTGATTCAAAAGGCATTAAACGAGAAAATAGAGATCTACAACTTTTATTTTATAAGTTAAGCGTTAAAACCGAAGGAAAATGGATTAATTTGCAAAAACTCGCAAGGTTTGACTCTGCGAGGTCAAACCTTGTATTTTTTTTAAACTTGCGAATTTTTGAAAATTGCTCCCTTTTTCTTCGGTTTTCACGCTTAACTCAAAATATAAAAGTTGTAGATCGCTCTTTTCTCATCAAGTGACTTTTTGAATCACGCAAAAAGAAGTTCATATGCGAAAGTTAGGACCAACATAACTCAACGACTAAACGAGAAAAATTTGTGTTATTTTGACCATAACTTTCTCATACAAACTCCTTTTTAGGTGATTCAAAAAGCCACTAAACGAGAAAAGGGATATCTACAACTGTTAGATATTGGATTTCTTAAACACATAACACATCAATAATATGGGTCGAGTTGTATAGAGTTTAGAGAGAGAAAGTGGGAGCCTTTCTAGAGAGAGAAAGTAAAAGAAAACATAGAAGGTTAGATTAAGAGAAATGAAAGGTCCAACCCTCTACCTTGGGAGGTAGAGGGTATTTATAGTTACAAACTAAACGTCCTCCTTCGGACTGTGGATCAGGCATACAGTGGGTAAAGACCCGTCCTTCCTCCGCGGTGTTACACTAAACTAAATAACTAACTAAATAACAAGTAAATAACGTAATGTCTACGAGCTAACTTATGCTAGATTATATATAGGGTGACCGACACTTCACTATGGAATTTCTAATTCCTAACAATCTCCCTCTAAGGGAGGTCACCCCATGAAATACATTTTGCACCCTAGCATTCTATCTTTGTCTTTGTTCTTGAGCTCGTAGACTTCAATTCTTCAATTCCGCAATCTTTGTGCTTGTGTAGTGATTCTTTAAAGTCCGCATAGTTTTGTACTTTGAGTGGAGGTCTTTGAACTGATCCACATCTTTGATGATCTTTGAGCTTTCTTTGAGATCATCAGCCACAGTAAATCTCTGGATCACCCTTTATTGTGTTGCCATCATGTGAAGTTGTGACTTTTGGACCGACATGTTCACAATTTTGAATCATGACATCTTTCCATCAGAGTAGCAGAAGCCTTACTGGTTCATGATATTTGCAGCAGTGTAGCAGAAGCATAGTATAAAAATATCAGAACCAGGTTATGTAGATATGCACCAGTCATGATTTCTTCAATTAAGTGTGGTTGCTATGAACATGCGGCTTTGGATTGACTCCTCAATTCTGATCAGCTGCAATCGTCGGGGTGTACCTGCATACGACAGTTAGCAATAAAGCGCACAAAAGTGTCTTTGATCACTTTCGTTGAATTGAGGTACACGGCCCACGGTTCCTCGTTGATCAGTACAAGTACTGCTTGTGATCAGGTAGGATTCCTAAGAATCTCCTTGACAGGGTTTCGCAGCTGTTCTAGCTGTTCTCAAACCGGAACGTCTCAAAGAAGACAACACGGAGTGAGTGAACCAGCAAATTGAGATTCACTGATTGATGAAAAATGATTTGAAAAAAATCTCATATTGCTTGAAGAAAGAGTTTTGCAATACGACGAAGGTTTTATGAGAAAGATCAATTTTCAATCAAAATACTTTTTGTATTAGAGAATGAGTACACATTCGACGTGCTAGCGAAAAGAAGAGATTCGCACATCAAACGGTTTTTCTAAAAGTATTTTTCAATCAGAGATACTTTTTGAATTTGAAATGAATAGACATTCGACGTGCTAGAGAAAAGAAGGTTTGCACATCGAATGGTTTTTCCAAAAGTATTCGTCAATTCCATTCCTGGACCAAGGTTGATTCAAGAATGAATCTCCCCATCGTTTCTATCCAGTTGTCACAAGCTTGATCTTACGAGAAGATCTCACATGTCACCCACCAAGAGCTTGTTTGATGTTGGCTCTAGAACGATTTCCATCTTCATCGTGAATATTTTTACATATCACTCGGATGTTCTGGCAATACCACAAGGATAATGCGTAGGACTCTTAATATATACTTACTTTCCACATTGTGTGAAAAGGCAAGTCTTCAAGAATTGTGTCCTAATGAGATATTGTGGATGATCTCTTGGCTCTAGACTCAATAGTGCACATTTGGTTCCTATGTCGGAGACTAGGGAGCGGGTCTCCTTCTTCAATATCAACAATCTCTAAGAGAAAGTCGATAGATTATGTAGGTTCCCCGTGAGAATGAAACAAGCCCTTTTAAGAGGAACTTGAGTAGTTTGGGAAGTTTAGTGCAGTGCGTCACTGGGTCCATGACGTCTTGTCTTCAATACCGGCGTTACCTTAGTAACAACCAGTAGCATATGAATTGAACCCGGTTTCTGCCCTAAGGTTGAATTATTGGAGGGCTATTTCTTTTCACCCTTTTCACATTCAATTCTTTTTCATTCTTCAACCCCTTCAGTGGTTACCGAGACTTCATAACTAGAACCTTGTTGGGTTTATTCCAGTACTATCTCTGTCTCAGTCCGGACTCTTCCCATATCTCACTTTTCTCCTTTTTTCAATATACCTAAGGACTCTACACTATCTAGTGGATTGTCCCTGGGTAGATCCCTCTGGTTCTGGCAGATCGTGGGAACAAATACCTAACCTAACCATCCTTATAACACCCTGCATAAGGAAAATTGGTCGGTCTTTTGGTACAATTCATTCTTCCTTAAAACCAATTGAAAAATCATTTGGAAAAACAATCAAGGTACTTGTGATATGAGATCAAAGCATTTTATACCTTAATAGTTTTGATCATTTAGAAAACCTCCCCCTCAACATGTGCATATGATTTAGAAATTGTTTAGCACATGGAGGCAAGAGGACTTTGAAATATTTTCTTTGATCACAATTTTCATAGAAAAAAGCCATTTGATTTTCTTGGTAAATTCTCCCCCTCAATATGTGGATAGGATATTTAAAATACTTTTATCACATAGAGGCAAGAGTTAATTTGAAGCACATCCACAATCACAAGAGCCATTAAGAAACCATTTGAAAACTCAATCAAGGTACTTTATGTTAAAACATAAAAGCATTTGCACCTCGATAGTTTCCTTTCTTTTAAAAATGCTCCCCCTCAATATATGCTTCGAGATTCGAAAGCGTTTAGCACATATGAGAGAGCAGTCTGCACAACTGAATCAAAACGATCAACTTTTATCAAATTTCATTATTAAATCACAAATTCTCCCCCGATCAAAAATATCAAACCCTTTGAGATTTTGGATCCCAAGTGATTTAATAAGGTTTATAAAACATGGGAGAAAATGTGCCTGATTTAAAAACTCATCTAGTTTTTTTTGGATAAATGCTCCCCCTCAACATGTGCATTATGTATATTGAAATCGTTTGGCACATGGAGGCAAGAGTGCCTTTGAACGACTAAAACCAAATCCATTAAAACAGATTTGAGATTTAAATCATGATCTCTCACCCGATCAAAGATTTCAAACTATTTTGAGATTTGTGATCCCAAAAGATTTAAATAATTTAGAAAATTTTGGGGAAAGACGTGGCAAGATTTGATTTTGAAAAATGACAGATAAGGACCATTTTAAGACATTAAAGATTGTTAGTGTCAGGTTTGATTGTTTTAAGAGATCTTTTAGTAAAATAAAACAATTTCACAATCAAACAAGAACAGAAAAAATTTCATTTTGACAGATCTTTGAGTTTTAAAGAAAATCATACCATAACATAACATTAAATCTTTAGATCACCACAGTTTAACGTACAAAGCGAAACTTTTGTGAAGAAATATCATTTGAAAATATTTTATTTTAAATCACTCTCCCCCTCAATCCATGACAGAAGTCAATAATTGAGTGACTTGGGTTTTGATAAAAAGAAGTTCGGTGATTTTCAAAATTTAGTTCAATTTATTTTCAAAACAATATTTTTCCATTTTCAAAACAATTTAATCAAATTATTCAAAATTGTTTAAAAATGGGATCCTGCACAAAGATAAGTTAGGTGGTTGAGAAGCTTCTGTTGTTGTTGCTGTAGGGTTTGGAAGAAAAACCGTCTGCTGATGCAGTGAGACTTCTTCTTATGTTGCATTTTGAATGCCAACTGAGGTCAAATTAAGCTCCGTTTCTTCAACCACTTAGAAGAAAACTATCTGCTGATGCAGTGATACCTCTTACGTTGCATTTATGCCAACTCTCCATAGAAGTCCAATTAAGCTCCGTTTCTTCATTTGTCGACTCAAGAAATCGTTACCCTTTCCTTTCGGCATCCAATCATATTCATCTATGGGATTCGGATCGGGAACATTCTTATAACCAATATACCTGCATACGTTAGTGAACACACATACAGATATATGGTGGTCGACAACACCCAAACAGTAATCGACTAATAAAAGTCAATTCAACAAATCAATCAGTTCATATAAGGTATGGGAATTATGTGTTCATCAAACTCTAATCATCTAAACCTAACAATCATATCCTAGAAACCTAGTCCTTAAACATAGGGAATTATCATTTTTAATTAAGCACGTAGGATAATTAAGAAAGCCCGTTAGATGATATAGATTTGAAAACATTATCCCCCTCAATCAATGACTCAATTTATAAAAGATTTTAAAAGTGCTGAAGTCATTGATTGAGTTTCCAAATTTTATAAAAACTCTGAATATGATTGATTTTAAGCAACTCATTTTCCACCAGTTTTTGAAAACACAACAAATATTTTTCTGAAGAATTTTAGACGGAAAAACATTTGTGTAGGAACAGCAGTCTTTATGACGACATGCTTTCCTTGTTTTGTTTTAGGATAAGTGCCCGAAATATTTGAAAAATTGGTTTAGCGCAACACTTTCCTTTCATGAAGAACGGGTTGCTATCAGAAATAATAGCAAGCCATAGTTTTAGCACGGGTTACAGTCTGAAATAACTGCAAGCCATCATTTGAAGCACGGGTTACAGTCTGGAATAACTGTAAGCCATCTGATTTGTGACATGTTTTGAAAAAGAATATTTACACCTCCTGCTCGAACTTCATCTAAAGTCCCGTGCCATTATTGAATGACATTTCTAAGACCGTAGATGTTATCGATACCAGAAGACATGTCTTGAGAAAAACATATTTTTGGACTTTTTCAAATTTTTCTGATTTTTATGGGTTTTTGTTGATTTTATATTTTTCTATTTTCTTTTTCTTGGTTTTATATTTTTCTAGTTTGTTTTGCTGGTTTTATATTTTTGTATTTTGTTTTTTGAATAAATATATACAAGGATAGAATAGATGATATAGCTAAGAGGATGATGATACGAGTACCAAGATAAGAATATCGAGCAGCCTCGTTGTAGAAGATAGAAGTCATCATCTCTTAAACATTCACCACCAAAGCTTTCGAGGCTCCTGAATTGAGAGAAATTGAACCATCTGAAAGTGAGACTCTGGAAGCTTCCCCCCAAACCGAAAATCCTTTGGATGAGCAGATTCAAAGCTCTATTTCAAGCTTTCCTTAGCCAGGTGCACAGAGAAGCACACCATTATCATAAATCCCGCTGCTCCTTTTAAGATCGATAATCGAGATTCTCCATTCGGGGTTATATCATCCAATAGAACATCAGCAACGTTTCATCCCACACATAAATAATCTTCTCAAATTTCTTTTCCCATGAGGTCTGAAGCAATCCATTCCAAAAAGGTGTCAAGAGAACAATTCCCCCAAGTAGTTGAATTGAAGCAGTCAGTTTCTTTGTATAATGCTCAAGAACTCTCCCGAACACATATCATGAGGGGAATGAAAACACCTTCCCATGTTCACATTTTTCTTCCCGGATGATGGTGTATGAAGCTCAAGAACCAGAAGTACACCAATACCCAAGAGCTCTCCCGAATACACATTATGAGGGGAATGAAAACACCTCCCCATGTTCACATTTTTCTTCCCTGATGATAGTGTACGAAGCTCAAGTATCCGAAGTATACCAATACCCAAGGAAGGAATAACTGATAACATTGAAGAAGCAGGCCAAGTCACTGATTATCTCTGCAGATGACAATCTCTGCGGATGTCAACTCCGGAATAAGTGATTATATCTCTGAATCACTGATTAAGCACTCAAGTGAAACAGCTAAGCATCCCCAATGTACACACTCTATCTCCCCTGATCATTGCGATACCATCGAAATCACCACACACTAGTGTACCTCTTTTATCTTCAGAAACTTTTTCTAACATCACTTCCCCCACGTAGTTGAAATACTAATACTAAATGCCTTGATGAGTAAAACCTTGAGTTTCTCTGCGGTCATGACATTTGTTTTCCCGGGATATCTTCAATCACTTAGAAGAATTAAGTTCATCAAGTTTACTCGTCATGAGTCAAACCTTGAGTTTCTCTGCGGTAATAACATTTGTCTTCCCGGGGTATCTTCAATTACTTAGAAGTATTAAGTTCATCAAGTTTACTCGCGTTTAGGTGCTTGTCTCCTTACGCCTTGCTGGTTTAGATGATTCAGAATCAGCAACATAGTATAAGCCCAAATACTTGAAATCTTTATGAGAATAACACTTGAACTCTTGTGAGAATCAACTTGCTGAAGACTCTCTCTGACTATTTTTATCAACCCTTATGTAGACCATTTGAAGTGACCACTGATGAAGAAAAACCCGATATACCATACTTGAAACTGAAGTCAACTTCCCCACATTTGTATCTTAAGCTTGCACCTAATGATGGAAGAACGGTGTCGAGAATTTATGCTTCAAGCAAATCTCTAAGTACTCACTACTCAAGCAAAGTATGAGACATTAACACCTCTTGCGATTATCCACACCATCAAATGCGTATGCCACTGAGTAAAACAAAGTAACTCCTAATAGTGATAGTTAACCAGGTCTTCAACCATCCACCTTGACAGCTGGTAACTAGATAAACCAAGTCTTCAACTCAAATTTTTAAGCCCGAGCAAGTTATCAAATAAGAACACTCCTTTGTGAAAGTCAACTTCAATCTCAAATAAGTGATAAATGATTAACTCCGAAGTAATCAACTTGTGTCAAATGTCCAACACGTGAATAAATGTACAACCGGATGTACATTGACCCACTTAATGAACAGGAACAAACGATTCCTCAACATCAATTCCATCTTCCTAAAGATATACATATAGAGACTGATCTGGAAGATTCACCAATAATGTCTTCAAGCGGATGAGGTAGTCATTTTCCTAAATGTTCATGTGGTTGATTTACAGAGTGCACAATTATCCGTGAAGATTTGGTAAAGGAATACCAAAGAGTGGATCATTTTTCAATAGTGCAACTGCAATATTACAATAGTCAATATCAATGTCTCGAGGAGTCACTGCTACAGAATATGAGCAAGTCTAATTGGGGATTGAATCTGACTTATAACACTCTCCCAATTAGTGCTCTCCCCTAAACCGACAATCTGTTTGATAAATGCCCAGATTAAGAAGAAGTCTTTAGATCGTTAAATGCAACACGTCTTTAGTCTTCTAACATGTAGCAGAAAATGTAGAACATACTGTAGACTCGACCTTCTTCAAGATTGTGCAGTTAGGGAATAGATAGTTAACATCTTCAACTCACACCAAAAAGCATCCCACCAAAAAGCATCCCCATTAACTTACATCTTGCAAATCCCCTTAACTAAAAATCCCTCCCAATCAAACAAGAACAGAAAGATGTTCATCAAGGAAATCAGCAATCAGGCCGCAACGAACACACAAGATGGTAACACCAAACTACCAATCACATCAAACAAGAACATAGAGAATGTTCGGAATCATCATGTTGATGTATATGTGAAGCATTAACCGGAAGCACTTTGTCGATAAACTCATCAATCCGAGTGAAGATGTCAACCAACGGCTCTTAGAAGAAACATCATGTAAAGATGATCCGATAAGAAGAAGCTCGGTTCTTACATGAGTTACGAGCCGTATGACCATTTATATTCTCAAATATCAATCAACAATGCAAAAAATTCACACATCTTCTCCCTTTCAAGAATTACATACGGAGATGCCATTCTTGACTAAATAAGTGAAATCATCCAAATGTATTCCATTCACACTTCTCCCCCGCAAAATTAGCACAGGATGTCGCCATCATCATTATAAAAGAGCAAGTGGAATAAGATAACAATTAACAGAATCCCGGTTCACTTGATGACTGAAGTGCATGGAAAAAGTATGAAGCATGTTGATGAGAATGGTCATAAATGAGAAGATTTCTCTTCTTCAGAAGATAAAGCGCACTGAAGCATACACTTTTCTTTTCTTTGAGGAACGAGGCTTGAACTGTAGTATTCAAACGTCATAAGAAGATTTCTCTTCTTTCAAAGAAAAAGCGCACTGAGACGTACACTTTTCTTTTCTTTAGAGTACGAGGCCTGAACTGATGTGAACAGATGTCGTAGCCGATTGAATATCAATGTTGAGTAACTTGAACCCGTGAGTTATGCGATATCAATCCTTTTGTTATCCATACTTTAAGCCAGTCCATGTATTGAAGGATCGAAGTATTTGTAACTGAGTAAGGACTACCTGCACTAATATTACAAACTTGATTGCATATATTATGGTTAGTGACATCAGTATCCAAACCCTTTGGGGTTTCACGGTCTACATTGAGAATGCCATTGGTAAACATCTTTCCTGTAGGTATCCACCTAAGTCCAGCATCCTTAAAAATTCTACCAGATGGTATCTACTTATGGCTAGGTCTAGGATTGTTAGGCTTCTTATGCATAGTGAGAGACTTATCCTTATTCCTAGTTTCCAAAGATTTAGCAGTTGGTAACCATCTAGGTGAGGCTTTTGGTTTCATTTGCTTCATATGCACTGTGGATGACTTAGTGTAAATCCTAGACTTAACAGGTTGTACCATTGCATGAGCATTTACTTTCTTCAGGGATTTTGTGAAACATTTATCATGATTAGCATTAAAGATACATTTTAGACACTTTGAGCAAACAGCTTGTTTGGATTCAGAAATAGATCTAGATTTCTTAGAGTGATCTGCTATGGGAATAGCTTTAATCGAAACGCAACTACTCTTATATGTACGCCAATCCCTAGTCTTTTGATTAGTGTTCCTAGGTAATGGTTTAGAACTACTAGCAGTGCCTTGAAATCTTGAAGAATTCATCATCCTAGGTCTTGCACCTAAAATTCCGTCTTTACGATTTTGTGCCTTCTTTCTAGCCATTTCAAGATAAGAGTTCTTATACAAGTCAATCATATCAATTTTCCTAGGCAAGTGAGGTGAAGTGACTGGTTCTGTCAAAACTTGTTTCGCATCAACTTGGGAGGCAAACCGCATTTTTGAAAATTTTGGTCGTTCAGATCTAAACGCATTCGGTTGTCTAATAACTGGTTTCCCCAAGTTTGATGGTTTTGAAAACATAGTGTTCATACTATTCCCTGTTGTTTTTCTGAGCTCATTTTTTAAAGCAACAATGGTGAAACTCTTTTCCTGAAGTTGAGCTTTGAGATCATCAATTTTAGCTATCAAAGAGTTTGTTTGTTCCATTGATGTAGTTCTAGCTTCTTTGATAGAGTCACTTACTTCTATGTGATGCTTTCTCAAAGACTCATTTTCCTTTAGTAATTTGGCCACACAAACTGCTAATTCATCATTTCTCATTTGAATATCATCAATAGCATTAATATCAGAATTACTTGTAACCAAATTACTTTTCACATGCATATCAGAAATATGTTTCTTCAAATTGTTGATGGTTGTGTCTTTGTCTTGAAGCTGAGCTTTCAAAGTGTTCATTTCAAAAAGTTCACGGAATTCAGGAAGTTCTGGATTTTTACATGGTTTGTTAATTTGGAAACTTTCTTCTTTACTTTGTATCGCAATTTCAAGTGAAATGCAATGTTTTTCAAGATTTGAGAGTTTGTTTGAAAGTTCATCAAAAGCCTTTTTATCAACCATATCATTTGTTTTGAAATTATTAGACTCAGCCTCAACCAAGGAACAGTTATCAGAATCATGTTCAGCATTGAGATCAGTTTGTTTAGGTACATTAGCAGATGCACTATGTTGAAAAGATAAGGGTACCTCATCACATGAAACCTGTTCATTTATCGGTCTGATATCTGCATCCACATCATATGTAACAAGAGTCACTGAACTACTGGCTATTTCAAGCTTATCTGCCTCTGAGCCTATGTATTCAGTACCAACTGATCCATCATCTGATGCTTTACCCATCTCAACACTACAATCTCTTGATTGCACTTGACATTCATTCACCAAACATTCATTCACCTCTCTGATTACTGTATCCACATCTTGTCTGACATGAGTTACTGAATAATTTGTTGCATCATTCTTTGTTGTCTCTGTTATTCTGCATTCAGCAACATCTGATCTTTCAACTGATACATTACCCAACTCATCACAACAATCTCTTAACTGCACCAGACACACATCCACTTTTTCATCTTTCTGAGTAACTTCCTCAATATACTTCTCCACATTATGCATGATATGAATAAGTGTCTCAATGAACATGCTAATTTCCATTCTAGTGTGTCTCTTGAAAGATATTTCAGTCAAGTCTTGATCATAATCTGATGAATGGCTGAAATTGTTTGTGGATCACATGAAGTGCAGCACTGGAACAATCCTTTTGAACCTTTTCTTTATCAAGTTGTTGTTCTAATTGTTCTAAGTTCAATAGTAATGTTCCTGTTAAAGTGGATAAATCTTGACGGAAAAGGGCAATGCATGTTTGTTCCATAGTTGTAGATTTGAGTAACATGAGGTGTGAATGAAGTTGTCGATAAGGTTCAATGCAACTTTCCTTACCTTTTGCAAGAGCATTCTTTAACCTTGGCTGGTGCATTTCTCTCTCTTTAGATTCTAAACACGGAGATTTCACATCCTCCTTGATTGATTCCATCATTTTTAACCGTTCAATGTAGCATACATTATCATTGTTGTCCACAGCATCATACAGTTTAAGTACTTCCGAAATGACTGGGTCAGTAGTGTAAGACATGATGTTGTAATATACACGGGATTTTACAAGTCTATGATTTAAACCGAGAAATAGATTCTTTCGCGGGATTTTACTAAAATCAAGACCAAACCGTTAAGCAATGACCAATGGAACGTGTTAAGATGACTGATGGATTGTCACAATGATATACAATTGTGTGTTAGGACTTATGATTGTTTGTAGGATTAGCAGAGATGTTGTTTGGTCGAGATTTGGGTAGGTTGATGCACGATTTTACGAAGAATTTTAGGTCCAAAAACTTAAAAAGCTCAATAACTTCCTTTTTGACGCGATTTGGGCCTCAAAAAATTTGTTTCACGGCTTTGCAGTGAAACCGCAACATATTCAGCCTGTTCCGCTCGTTTTGACTGGTATTTTGCTGAAAACGGAGTTACGGTTCAAAAGTTATGGCCGTTTGAAGTTTTGCCGTAAAAAGTCAACTTTTGGTCAAACCGCTTCAATTAACTCGCATCCAGGGCAACTCGCTTAAACGACAACTCGCTTAAGGCACAACTCGCATAAGATGACAACTTGTAACACCCCCAAAAATGGTTTGCAGTGGAAGAAAAAGTTTTTGGGATGCTACTCAGTTGGATCATAACACAAGTGAAAAATAATAGCTTTTTCGTAAAAGATTTCATTTATTGAAGTAAAATAGAGTTTACAAAGTTTGAATTGTTGTGGAAAATGGTCCATTAATAAAATATGGTCCCCATAAGTAAATCAGAGTCATCTATGACCATGCCACGCCAATGCCCAAGCGCCTCCAGAGTTAGCTATCGCCTTTTCATCCTGAAAATACATACTAAAAAGTCAACACAATGGTTGAGTGAATTCATAGGTTTAGTAAATAAGCAGTTGATCACAAGATTTTCATGTTTAAAAGAAGCCATGGGCTACGTTGTTATACGCCCATAAAAGATAGTAGATATTATTGCACTAAACTCATGACACCAAACTAACTACATACACCTAATTACTGGTGTAAGTAAATAAAATTGCCCCTCTGAGATGTAATAGCCAATTACATAGAGATACCAAATATAGTGCGCCCCGATTATTTCCGATAACCGAGTCGGGGTCGTCAATTCCCATAGTACTATCCACGATATTTGCGTTCACTCGCAAGTGATTAATGGTTCATGATGTAGGGACTTTTGGCAAACAACTTAGGCAGAGTCATAATATCAAGTGAACAGCAAACAGTTTTCAAGCAATTGTGATCATAAAAGCAGTAGTAGCATGTATTCTCCCCCAAGAAGTTTATAAAACAGTTAAAAGAGTAAAAGTGGGGCTATGAACTCACGTAATAGTGTAATCAGTTTTAAGTTCGAAAAGAGTTTTGCATGTTTCTCACCCCATAGTTATATAAAACAAGTAATAAGAGTAAAAGTGGGGATATAAACTCACCTTAGCAGTTTGATGAATAAATCACAAAAAGATCATGTGTGATATAGCATTGGCTCCTACCCGGAACCTAAGAATGAGGTGGCAAGTCTCAGAATAATGAGAAACGTTTGGTTTACGACTAAAATGATAGAGCTTTGAATATATAATTCAATAGAGTGGTATGAGCGTAGATTTATAAATATGACGATGTTGTCAAAAGTTTAGTTTGTTTACTTTAAGATGTGTCGATAATTTATAACGGTTTCATATATCTATATACTTATAAAGATATATAGGTTTAATTAGATATCGACGAAATAAGTCTCATTATAACTTTAGGTCTCATTATAAGTTTATAAGTTTTCTAAACATTTTTCTAAAATTACACTTTTTACCCTCAAGTTATAAAATATACGAGTTTGGCCCTTATATTTTGGAAAAAGGGCAATTTGTACCCAAAAATATCTCATGCTTAAAGTTTCCAGAATTGTCGCTTTTAGTCCCTCGTGAAAACTGTTTTTGCAAGATATTTTCAGAAGTTGGATTTTACAACTTTAGAACCAAGTTTCACATTAGTTAAATAGTTATTTGAAATTGAGGGGTTAAATTTGTCAATAGGTGATAGTTGCAAAATAAAAAGGGAGGAAAAATGTGCCATAAGAGGGTCATGGACCTTTCGTCTAAAACCACACGCGCTAACCAACTGAGCTAGTGCTACTATATGTTTCATTTCATACACGTTATGCTATTTAAAGTGAAACTTCTGCATTATAATTTTTAGTATACATGCTACTGATTTTGAGTCGTGGTACACGCATGGTTTGCTTTTAGTTGTTGTTTCCCTTTCTTCCCAAGGAGCCATAGTTTATATTTCATATTAATCCTTAGCATGAGTCTTATATAGCTAATCGTGTCATGGTTTCAAGTGATACGAAACAAGTTTAACTTAGACAAACTTGACTCATAATCAAATGAACATGGTACGTAAGTTTTGTTTCAAGCTATGATGCTACGTCATAGATTAAGAGTTTTTAGCAAGGTTTTGATATGTTTTTCATTTTTACGAGACACTATATAAAATGAGATAAGTACGATTGGTAATCTACAATTATCATTACGAGTCGAAATAGGTTGAAGTACTTACGAGGATGTGAGGGGTGTGAGAACTCGAACAAGAAGTGAGACACCAAGATAACTAAACCGAATGCAACCCAAGTCTTTACCACAAATGACCAAACAAATTCCCTAGTTTGCTAACAACCCGAGTGCTTCTCCTCCTTTCTTCTTACTCGACAGTCACCAAAGAGAAAGAAATAAAATGATGTGAAGTGTTTGTGTTTGTGTTGTGAGAGAAATGTTCAAGGGTAGTGTCTTATATAGACAAGGTGTTGCATGAAGTTGGTTTGACTAGAATAAGCATGCCATGAAACTAGGAAAAGTGATGTGGCCATATCTTGCTTTTTCAGTCGAATGGTGAAGATGAGTTGGGGTCAAGTATGGCTTCTTCATTATTTTTATCTCCTAGCTCTAGGCTTATTAGTCATGTGCTTCTTTGAATGAGTCCATGTTTGTGGAGTGTGGCTAAACGTGGGATATGAGTTTCAAGCGTGCAATGGTTTGTCAAATCACTATAAACACATTATCTAGTGGTTAATGAAGTCAAAACTGGTCAAATGGTCCTAGGGTGAGTATAATATTGTTTTAGGTTGGCTAAGTGAAGGATTTGTCCCCCTTTTTTTTTACCTCCATACGCAAAGCATGAGACCATTATGTTTCAAGTTTTAGTTTGGTTGGTCTTGGCTAGTTTTGATTTTGTTTCATGTCCGGTTACAAAAGCCAGAAACACAAAACATATTTACCTCAATTTCTAATACATGTTTATGGGCTAGGGGTTGTGAATCGAGGCCCAAGGCAAGAATATGGGTGTTGGGCTTGGCTTGATCTTGGATCGGGTAAACAAATGAGGCCCGATAAATGTTTAAGGCTCGTGGGTTTGATTTGATCCGAATATGTATGAGATAGGCCCATTAACGAGTCGGGTTGAGTCACGAGGTGGTATAAAGTCCAATGAGTTCCGAGGCCCAATAGAAAATTGTCGGGTTTGATCGTCTCGGTGTTTAAGTTTAGTGTTGGTAAGCAAGTGAGCTATTTAAGGTGATACGTGAGTTACGTCTCGTAGTGGTTGACGAATAAAGTTCGTAGATGCAATAATATATATATATATATATATATATATATATATATATATATATATATATATATATATATATATATATATATATAACTCGTAAAAAGGGTTAATTAAACTTTCAAATTAAATTACTTTGTCTTTAACGATAATTAATGACTTGAAAATTTACGGGTTGTTATAGTACCTACCCCTTATGGGAACCTCGTCCTCGAGGTTAAGTTTGTGTTAGTCGCTTATGTGACAAGAGAAATTTTTGATTTTTTTTTTTTTTTTTTTTTTTTTTAGTCTTATTCGCAAGCGTGAGGTGGATAAATTTATTCGAATAAAAGAATATTTCAAGAGGCACAATTTCCTTGGGATGAAAAATTGGGTAAGAGATTTGTATCCTCGAAAGGATCCTATAAAACCAATTTTTATACGTGATGCAAATAAAACAATTTCGCAAAGGTCGACGATTGATGTTTTCTAGCATAAGAAGTTTTTATAAGGTTTAACCAGACAATTTTTTTTTTTACTCATTAGCATAAATATTTTTAGAAAAATTATCACCATGCGTTTCATTGTTGACACAATTTTTATTTAAAGAAAAGTCATCGAAGGTGAAAACGTCATAGAAGAAGATGTGGTTGGGTACGTATGTTTCAATAAGTTTTTAAACGTTTATGGGAAGGATTCAGTTGTTGGTTATGCTTCTCAAATTTGAATGGTATATATAAAAATACAGAGTCTTCAAGATTTTAATAGAGAACTTGATGTATGTAAAGAAAGTTGCGAAATTTCAGTTTTTGAGATGCAAACTTGTTAAATAATGTTTTAAGCGACAACATGGAATCGGTTCCAAGTTGGAAGTTTTTATGTGAATTCAAAAGTTGTTTCTCAAAATAATTTCAAATACCTTAGCTTTTGTAGATGATGAATTAGTTTTTGCTTATTAGTATTTCTCATTATTGTTTTCAAAACAAAACGCTTATCTTTACTCCGAAAATTTGGTTTATTTTCAAAAGAAAATATCGGTTATCCTTTAAAGTTTTTCAAAAGGAGTAAATAGTTTGTAAGAAAATTGCAGTAAAGTTCATGAAAATGTTTGTAAGACCACTTTATTGAGTAAGTAGAAAATATTTTTGTCATGATAAATCGTAGTTTGTGGTTCGGTATTAAAGCATCAACTTGGTAAGGTGATTTTTAAAACAGCTTATAAGGTAATAGAAAAACGATTTATTTATTGTTTATAGAGTAGTAGTGAAATCGAAGTTAACTTTGTGATATTTTGGTAAGACAACGATTCAGATTATAAAATAACTCGTGAAATGATTTGAAAAATAGTTTATGAGGAAACAATTTAATGTTTGTCAAATAGTAGAAGATTTTGTAGTTCAACTAATAGGGTGGTAGTAAAATATTTAGTATGGTAAAGGCAAAATAGTTTGTGAGGTAAGAGTACTAAGTTTTATGGTTTCAAATCAGACAGTGGCTAAAAACAGCTCATTAAAAGGGAAAAATAGTTTATAAGACCGTAATATAACTTGTAGGAAAAATTTGTAATATACTTTACAAATTGATATCGTAATTGTTTGTTGTTTCATAAAATAGTAGTAAGGTAATTAATCGGTTTATTACTCTTATAGAAAATAGTTAGCAAAGCATTAATAAGGTCATCGTTTATGAAGTATGAGTAAGGTTGTAAATTTTTGGTTTAATGGCACAGTAGTAAGGCTTTTTATAAAATGACCATGAAATAGTCTGTAGAATAGTTGAAAGTAGTTTGCGTTAGACAACGACAAAGTTTATTATCTCATAAGAGGGAAGGTAGGACAAATAGTTGGTATTTCAAAGGAATGAGTGAAAAGTTAGGAATCCGTTCCCAGAAAAGTAACTTGAGTTGCAAGTTGACTCTTGGTATGTTTTTATATCTTTTAGTCGTTCGTTTATTATTTATGTTTAGCGAGGGGTTCCCTTTTTAGAAGTTGAGGTGTGTTGTTCCTAGAACGGCTAGGGATGTAATCCGGTTCATCGATTTGGTACGAGTTTTAGGATAGAGATGACATTGTTACAATATTGGATGATGAGACAACTTCGATCTCAACGTATGAGAGAATAATAATAGGATGGGGTTATGAAGACGTGGGTTGCAATGTTCTAGTAATAGAGGTTTAATGAAGACGATAAGTCGATGGGACGGGAAGATAGAAGACATGGTATTGTAGCAACCAAAGAAGATATAACCTAGACCTATAGTAATGTCGTGTGGTAATTAAAATTTAGTTCGTCGAGCGTAATGTGTTAAGCAAGTCTAAATGGTACTTATAATTATTAACTCGCATCATGCAATGTTTTTGCTGGTTATGTATTATTTGCTCAGCAAATCTCATACATAACGTAGGCACGGCGGGCGCGAAGTGGTGGCGTAAAGTGGTCCATTTCAACATGGATCACTGTGATGTCCTTGCGCAAAGTGGTAGTGTGCATCATCTGCCATGCAAATCTCCATGCACGTTGCTAGTAAGATGTAGACGAGGAGGCGTAAGGTAGTGGTGTAAAATGGTCAGTTAAGAGAGGTAGTAATGAGAAAGGCGTTCCACTTAGGAGAAAAGTATCGTAGTGAGAAAATGTTGTGACGTGTGTGATGTGTAGGGATAAGCCTTTATAACTCTTATGATGAAAACACATGAAAATTTTTCCATTTTTAGAAGTCAATGAGGAGGTCAAGTGGACATACTATTATAACTACTTTCAGTATTGCAACATTCACCTCTGAGTCAGACATAGGTGATCAGGCTATGTCTCACTGTCCCTGGCTGAATATAGGTGATCAGGCTATATTCACCCGAGGTTCAATGAATCTTGCAATGCTTAGCTTAGTTATACCAGTAACATGTCCTAATGTCTTTAAAGTTTGTTATGCAAGACTGAATAAACATTTCATTTATATGGGGGAGAAGGCATAGCGCAGTATTATATAATCATACATATAAGTAAGGCAATCATAGCTAATAGTGAGACTAAGTTCTCAGTAATAAAACACATATCTTATCAAAGATGACTTCAACGAGTCATAAGTGAGGCAATCAGCTTGGCAGGCAGGCATGTGTTCGTCATAGGGTTAAGTTTTTGAAAAAGTGGTTATAGTCTAGGTTTTGAAAATTTCCTAGTTCTCTATAACCAAGGCTCTGATACCAATCTGTAACACCCCCAAAAATGGTTTGCAGCGGAAGAACAAGTTTTTGGGATGCTACTCAGTTGGATCATAACACAAGTGAAAAATAATAGCTTTTTCGTAAAAGATTTCATTTATTGAAGTAAAATAGAGTTTACAAAGTTTGAATTGTTGTGGAAAATGGTTCATTAATAAAATATGGTCCCCATAAGTAAATCAGAGTCATCTATGACCATGCCACGCCAATGCCCAAGAGCCTCCAGAGTTAGCTATCGCCTTTTCATCCTGAAAATACATGCTAAAAAGTCAACACAATGGTTGAGTGAATTCATAGGTTTAGTAAATAAGCAGTTGATCACAAGATTTTCAAGTTTAAAAGAAGCCATGGGCTACGTTGTTATACGCCCATAAAAGATAGTTGATATTATTGCACTAAGCTCATGACACCAAACTAACTGCATACACCTAATTACTGGTGTAAGTAAATAAAATTGCCCCTCTAAGATGTAATAGCCAATTACATAGATATACCAAATATAGTGCGCCCTGGTTATTTCCGATAACCGAGTCGGGGTCGTCAATTCCTATAGTACTATCCACGATATTTGCGTTCACTCGCAAGTGATTAATGGTTCATGATGTAGGGGACTTTTGGCAAACAACTTAGGCAGAGTCATAATATCAAGTGAACAGCAAACAGTTTTCAAGCAATTGTGATCATAAAAGCAGTAGTAGCATGTATTCTCCCCCAAGAAGTTTATAAAACAGTTAAAAGAGTAAAAGTGGGGCTATGAACTCACGTAATAGTGTAATCAGTTTTAAGTTCGAAAAGAGTTTTGCATGTTTCTCACCCCATAGTTATATAAAACAAGTAATAAGAGTAAAAGTGGGGATATAAACTCACCTTAGCAGTTTGATGAATAAATCACAAAAAGATCATGTGTGATATAGCATTGGCTCCTACCCGGAACCTAAGAATGAGGTGGCAAGTCTCAGAATAATGAGAAACGTTTGGTTTACGACTAAAATGATAGAGCTTTGAATATATAATTCAATAGAGTGGTATGAGCGTAGATTTATAAATATGACGGTGTTGTCAAAAGTTTAGTTTGTTTACTTTAAGATGTGTCGATAATTTATAACGGTTTCATATATCTATATACTTATAAAGATATATAGGTTTAATTAGATATCGACGAAATAAGTCTCATTATAACTTTAGGTCTCATTATAAGTTTATAAGTTTTCTAAACATTTTTCTAAAATTACACTTTTTACCCTCAAGTTATAAAATATACGAGTTTGGCCCTTATATTTTGGAAAAAGGGCAATTTGTACCCAAAAATATCTCATGCTTAAAGTTTCCAGAATTGTCGCTTTTAGTCCCTCGTGAAAACTGTTTTTGCAAGATATTTTCAGAAGTTGGATTTTACATCTTTAGAACCAAGTTTCACATTAGTTAAATAGTTATTTGAAATTGAGGGGTTAAATTTGTCAATAGGTGATAGTTGCAAAATAAAAAGGGAGGAAAAATGTGCCATAAGAGGGTCATGGACCTTTCGTCTAAAACCACACGCGCTAACCAACTGAGCTAGTGCTACTATATGTTTCATTTCATACACGTTATGCTATTTAAAGTGAAACTTCTGCATTATAATTTTTAGTATACATGCTACTGATTTTGAGTCGTGGTACATGCATGGTTTGCTTTTAGTTGTTGTTTCCCTTTCTTCCCAAGGAGCCATAGTTTATATTTCATATTAATCCTTAGCACGAGTCTTATATAGCTAATCGTGTCATGGTTTCAAGTGATACGAAACAAGTTTAACTTAGAAAAACTTGACTCATAATCAAATGAACATGGTACGTAAGTTTTGTTTCAAGCTATGATGCTACGTCATAGATTAAGAGTTTTTAGCAAGGTTTCGATATGTTTTTCATTTTTACGAGACACTATATAAAATGAGCTAAGTACGATTGGTAATCTACAATTATCATTACGAGTCGAAATAGGTTGAAGTACTTACGAGGATGTGAGGGGTATGAGAACTCGAACAGGAAGTGAGACACCAAGATAACTAAACCGAATGCAACCCAAGTCTTTACCACAAATGACCAAACAAATTCCCTAGTTTGCTAACAACCCGAGTGCTTCTCCTCCTTTCTTCTTACTCGACAGTCACCAAAGAGAAAGAAATAAAATGATGTGAAGTGTTTGTGTGTGTGTTGTGAGAGAAATGTTCAAGGGTAGTGTCTTATATAGACAAGGTGTAGCATGAAGTTGGTTTGACTAAAATAAGCATGCCATGAAACTAGGAAAAGTAGTGTGGCCTTATCTTGCTTTTTCAGTCGAATGGTGAAGATGAGTTGGGGTCAAGTATGGCTTCTCCATTATTTTTATCTCCTAGCTCTAGGCTTATTAGTCATGTGCTTCTTTGAATGAGTCCATGTTTGTGGAGTGTGGCTAAACGTGGGATATGAGTTCCAAGCGTGCAATGGTTTGTCAAATCACTATAAACACATTATCTAGTGGTTAATGAAGTCAAAACTGGTCAAATGGTCCTAGGGTGAGTATAATATTGTTTTAGGTTGGCTAAGTGAAGGATTTGTCTCCCTTTTTTTTTACCTCCATACACAAAGCATGAGACCATTTTGTTTAAAGTTTTAGTTTGGTTGGTCTTGGCTAGTTTTGATTTCGTTTCATGTCCGGTTACAAAAGCCAGAAACACAAAACATATTTACCTCAATTTCTAATACATGTTTATGGGCTAGGGGTTGTGAATCGAGGCCCAAGGCAAGAATATGGGTGTTGGGCTTGGCTTGATCTTGGATAGGGTAAACAAATGAGGCCCGATAAATGTTTAAGGCTCGTGGGTTTGATTAGATCCGAATATGTATGAGATAGGCCCATTAACGAGTCGGGTTGAGTCACGAGGTGGTATAAAGTCCAATGAGTTCCGAGGCCCAATAGAAAAGAGTCGGGTTTGATCGTCTCGGTGTTTAAGTTTAGTGTTGGTAAGCAAGTGAGCTATTTAAGGTGATACGTGAGTTACGTCTCGTAGTGGTTGACGAATAAAGTTCGTAGATGCAATAAAATATATATATATATATATATATATATATATATATATATATATATATATATATATATATATATATATATATATATATATATATAACTCGTAAAAAGGGTTAATTAAACTTTCAAATTAAATTACTTTGTCTTTAACGATAATTAATGACTTAAAAATTTACGGGTTGTTATACAACTCGCTTAAGGAATCAACTCGCTAAATATCCAAGTCGCATTAGCATCAACTCGCAACACTATCAACACGCTTAATGGAACAAGTCGCTAAATAGCCAACTCGCTTTAGTATCAACTCGCAAGACACACAACTCGCTTAGAACCCAAGTCGCATGAAAATCAACTCACTAAATAGCCAAGTCGCATATACTAACTCGCATACAGAAACAAAGCAACTCGCTTTGAAGAAAAACAAGTCCGAGACACAACTCGCTTCGTACAAACTTCAAAAATAACCACTTTATCAATCAAAAACAACCAAACCACAATGATTTAAGCCTTCCAATTCAAAACATAAACACATATGATGATCCTAAACACAAAAGTACAAGCAAAATTCAAACTTTAACACTAGAATTTGTCCAAATGAATCAAACTCTCCTAAACCCTTAATACCCCAAAAACCTTATGAAATCCACCAAAACAAAAAGCATGAAAGATGAGTGATCAAACCATGGCTCTTGATACCAATTGTTAGATATTGGATTTCATAAACACATAACACATCAATAATATGGGTCGAGTTGTATAGAGTTTAGAGAGAGAAAGTGGGAGCCTTTCTAGAGAGAGAAAGTAAAAGAAAACAAAAAAGGTTAGATTAAGAGAAATGAAATGTCCAACCCTCTACCTTGGGAGGTAGAGGGTATTTATAGTTACAAACTAAACGTCCTCCTTCGGACTGTGGATCAGGCATACAGTGGGTAAAGACCCGTCCTTCCTCCACGGTGTTACACTAAACTAAATAACTAACTAAATAACAAGTAAATAACGTAATGTCTACGAGCTAACTTATGCTAGATTATATATGGGGTGACCGACACTTCACTATGGAATTTCTAATTCCTAACAACAACTTTCATGTTTTGAGCTAAGCGTAAATGGAGAAATTTTCAAAAAAATGAAAGGTTTAACTATGCGAGGTCAAACCTTACGATTTTTTGATAAAAATTGGGTGTTTTGTAAAGTATGTTGGTAAAATGAATATTCTTATCCATATCCAAAATATAAAGCATTATTATTGGATTAAATTGATGATCTTAAATACCCACATCACCAATACAATCATCTTTAAAACCAAACGTGCACAAAGACAAATAAACACAAACATACACTCCTTTAGACGATCAAAATCGCACACCAACAACCATAGTTTGACAATGAAGACAGTTGCGACGAAGGTGGTGATGGTGCTTGTTTCACATCTATGTTCTTAAATACTTTTGTGTTTGAAATTTCTTTTTCAAGGTAGAATAGTTTAAGGGTTGAAGAAGATAATGATGATAATGGGTTATATGTACAAGATTAAAAGGTGTAAATTTTGTTGTTGTTAATGATGTTGTTTCATAGAGATTTAAGAATTTTGTGTTGATTTTCTTGTTGTTTTTTATGATTTCGGTAAAGAGGTATTTGTGTTTGTGTGGAAGTGTGTGTTTTTTAATAGTTTTGGGGATATGAGATGAATATAGAAAGAATATGATGAGGTTTATTAAAAAGCTAGAAAAATGTTAAGTCTATTAAATAGAAACCTACTTTCATGAATTTACTAAGTTATTAAACCAACTTATTTTATTACCAATCTAGTAATTGAAACCGGATGAGATATAAACATTTAGTAAATATGACCAGCTGAGTTTACATGTATATGTGTGTATATATATATATATATATATATATATATATATATATGTGTGTGTGTGTGTGTGTGTGTGTGTGCGCGCGCGCGCGCGCGCGCGTGTGTGTATTTTTTTTCATATGGATTTTCCAACCTGGTTTATTAGTTTTACGCGTTTTTAATTATTTGACCAAAGACTTAAATAAATATAACCCTTAGTCATGTCATCTTCCCCAAATCAATACCTAACAAATTTAAGCCCAATATTTGAGTCATTTACACACAAAAAAGGTTAATCAACCACACAAACAAAACCACTCTCATTTTCTATCTCACCCTTTGTCTCTCCTCAACCAAACCTGCCACCACCACCGTCTCCACTTTCTGCGAACCAGCGCCTCCACCCCATATCGAAGTACTATAGTCGGATCCTCCCTCGTGGTGTGTTTTTGTTTGGATCTAGAAAATCGTCATCTTATATGGGGTGTTTGGATCACTTTTTGTAAGCCATTAGTATAGTGATGGTGGAGAGATGGTGTTGGGAAGATGGAGTTGGGTAGATTTGTTTGTATTTGTAAATATTGTCGAAATGTTGTTTTGAATCGGAGATGGTGGTGGCTAGTTAGGAGGATTCGTGATTTTTATTTGGGTGCATTTCGTATGGACAGATTTCAGGTTTTTGGATATCTTTATAGCACAGACTACAGATTGTATATACATGTAATAAGTGATATTAGGCTACACACACTAAGGACTACGAGCAACCTTCATTTTACCCACCACATCAACTTTCTCTTTCCGAGGACCTACACGCGAGTTTTTGCCACATTAAGGGCTACCTTTTTTTTCAAATTTTCTTAACAAAAAAATTAAATTTCGTTAATAATTAAAACATTACATAACAGAATTAAATTTCATTATGAATAAAATTCAAATTTTCAGTAAATTCAAGTTACTTATTAGTTATAGAGTAAATTGCATTTTTGGTCCCTAAGGTTTGCTCAAATTGCAGGTTTGGTGCCTAGGGCTTCGAAAGTGTAATGGTTGTCCCCATTTTGAAGTTTTTGCCACATGTTTGGTCCCTGATCAACATCAAATGACTGAACTCGCCTTCTACTTTTTCTATTTTCTTTTTAGTTTTCTTACATAAATGGTCCCTGTGTTGTGCCAGGTTTTACAAATTTAGTCCCGATTTTTTTTATTTAACTTTAGTATTATTATTTTAATTCAAATAAATATTCAAAGATATTCCAAAAATATTCATCCGTTTTCATACGTTTTAATACCTTTTCATCCGTTTTTATACGTTTTCGTCCATTTTTATACGTTTTCGTCCGTTTTCATACGTTTTTCTTACGTTTTCATACATTTTTATTCGTTTTATATGTTTTCATATGCTTTTATTTTTTTTCGTTCGTTTTTATACGTTTTCATCCGTTATTATATGTTTTTGTCTATTTTTATACATTTTCGTTCGTTTTTATACATGGGCAATCCTTTTAAGAACAATTCTCAAACTATAATCATAACCAAACAAAAGAAAATTTGTCAATGTTACCGAAGGCTTAAAAAAATACAGAAACCTAAACATTTGAAACAAAAATGAAACGACACATGAGCAATCTAAAAAAACTTAGGTCTTTCTTTTCGACTTACAATAATCCTCCATGTGATCTTGTGCGATTATTATATGAAGCAATAAGCAAACTAAGAATTATTGAATAAGTCATCTTCCTATCATGAAAAGACTAACTCAACACCCTGCTTAACTTTTTCAAAAACCAAAAACAAATCAGTTTCAAGGTGCAAGCGTCTACACTTGCCAAAAGCAGTGTCAAGGTGTGTATACAACTTTTCCACACGTAATTCAGTTTATTAACAATATAAATAAAAAAGATAAGTAATCCGCTTGGTTGACATCAAGACCTTTCAAAATCAACTTGAATTTCCCCCTATAAAAAAACCACTCCCCAAGATAAAACGACAACACCTGAAAAACCAAACCATTTTTCATTGCATCATAATCCCTTAAGCTATATGAATAAGCTAATCCAAACGCATTAAAAAAAAACGTGTTCATAAATAATACAATAATAAAACAACTAATTTCACAAATCAAAAATACAATATACCTTGAAGAATCTCTCTTGGAGTGTTGAAGCCCAAACAAATACTCTTCGAGGAGCTGTTCCCACCTCTCCACACTTCTTCAAACTATCAATCAACATCCCACATTGAAATCAATCAGTGAATACAACAAAATGATACACTTGCATAAAAATTATAATCCTTCAAAAAACATAGAATACCATGTAAGGTTAATAAACTTACAAAGGTTTAATGATAACCTTGTGAAACTTTTGGGATTTGCTTGTGTAAAATGAATGTCACGTTCCGGAGATATCAAATGGCGAAGGTAGTAGAATTTGGTTTGTTCTTGGGCCAACTATCAAGAGTTATTGGACTATGTCTTGCCAGGAAGCCCACGTGAATATTTTAATAGTCCCTAGCTAATGATATATACATATATGGTTCGCATTCATATAGTTCATCCATTGATTATGGATATTAATTGAAAGCTAATAGAGTGGCTGCTATTTTAGGGTTTTAGAGGATCATTACCCTCTCATACCATGTAAGACCTTAAGTTTACATTGAAACCCGTAGATCGATAAATGTGTTTTACAAGAACTTGGACAATCAAGAGAAGAAAAGATTATCGAAAGCTTCAATGTATTATCAATGGTGGATTTGTTACAAGTTTGTTACAATGAGAGTGAAAGAGAATTAAGAGAAAAGTGTATATCACAAAAGCTACTAATGAAATGATTTTTACAAGTATTTAAAGGAGGCATTTAGGCGGGAGAGTTGGTTAAGCCAAAGAAGAACTTATCACGTGCACCTCACGTGTGTACATGCACACCTGCGCCTCACGTGCCATTTGGCTTATCCAACTTCCCAGCTTATTCAATCCACTATTTATAATAGTAAAACCCTAATACCCTAAACCCACTAAGATAAGTTTGGTAACAGTTGAAGCATAATGTACAAATTATCTCACTTAAACTGTATGATGTTGTTTGATTTGACTGGTATTAATTACTTTGGCAACTTGTCATGTGGCTATCGAGCCAGTTGAAGCTTTATGGCATTACAAGTTTTTGTGGGTTCATTTGAGAATTGACATTTTTTCAAGAAGACTTGTTCACCCCAACATACGGTAGGTGATAATAAGCCTTTGATTCCGTTCTAGAGATTAGATTAAAAAAAATGAGACGCTTGAAGAAAATGATTTTAATGGAAGAAGCAACCATACTTGTTCTTCTAGCTTTTTCACTCCACAGGCAAAAAATATACACAGCCGAAATTGACATCATCTCAGACTCAAGCTTCTTGACAGAAAACGACACGCTGGTAGCTCCTGCTTGAACATTTGAACTGGGATTCTTCAAGCCAGGTAGCTCGGATAACACTTACGTTGGTATTTGGTACAAGAAAATTTCTGTTAAAACAGTGGTTTGGGTTGCCAACAGAGACTACCCCCTCACCAATGTATCATCAAGCATGTCGTTAATGTTTGAAAGTGTGGGAAATCTTGTTCTCAAGAACTACACCAATCAAGTAGTGTGGTCATCCAACTCAACATCATCAGGAAATGCAACTGCACAGCTTTATGACTCTGGAAATCTAGTCATCGCGGATGGAAACAGCATGAAGATTCTGTGGGAGAGTTTTGAGTATCCAACGGATACTTATCTACCTGGCATGAAGCTTGGCAAAAATTACTTAACAGGCGCCGAATGGCACATAACATCATGGAAGAGTATTCATGATCCAGATATAGGGGAATTCACCTTGAGCGTTGACACACGTGGTTATCCTCACTTAGTATTAAGAGATGGTTTGGAGGTCAAGACTCGGGCCGGATCATGGAATGGTGAACGGTTTAGTGGGTCACCCATGACTTCCATCAACACGTACTTTCCATACAATATGGTTATTAATGAAAAAGAGGCGGCTGTTTATTTTAATCTGGTAAACAATTCTGCCTTACCAAAGTTCACCTTGACTTCTTCTGGGATTCTAGAACTTTCAGTGTGGCAAGAAGATAAGAAAATATGGGCGGATATTATGACAGTACCAAGAGATATTTGTGACACGTACAAAATCTGTGGCCCTTATGGAAGCTGCAACACTGAAGACGAGCAGAAATGTTCGTGCTTAGATGAGGCAAAATTTGAGCCGATAAACAAAAGGGGTTGGGTAACAGGAGATTGGACAGGTGGTTGTGTGAGGAGAATACCATTGGATTGAAAAAATGGAACAGATGGGTTTATCAAGTATTCTAATGTGAAATTGCCAGATACACAGACTTCGTGGTTTAACAATACAATGTCTTTAACGGAATGTAAAGCAATATGCCTACAGAACTGCACTTGTATGGCATATTCAAATACCGATATCAGAGGCGAAGGAAGTGGTTGCTTGCTTTGGTTCAACGACCTAGTAGATATCAGGGCATCCTCGAGGGGTGGTCAAGATATATTCGTGAGAATGGCTTCCTCTGAATTAGGTAACTACTTGAATACGTTATGCTTTGTTCATGTTTGTTTTAAAAAATAAAAAATAAATAAAGACTATGTACATCTACTATCATGTAATCTTTCTGGTTACTTTCATGGTTGTTATGAGTCTGTAAGTTGATTAACGATGTTGTTTTTGACTTTTTGTGTTAAGATCATGCACGTGCTCCATCGGTTTTCAAAAAGGACGGAGGAACAAAAATCAAAATCATCTTGATTGGAGTCTTTTTGGCGGTTTTTGTGATAAGTTTGAGCACATGGTTGTGGTATGCTTGGAGAAAAAGACATCTTTCACCACAAACTGAGGAAGGTAAGATATTTGTAGAGTTTTAGCGATAAGTATGTTAAATGGTTCAGAATATAAGTCACAATTCTGTGAGCAGGTTCAACCAGTTTGATGGGTTTTGTATTAATAACGCACAGGGGGGTCACTAAATGTAGGTGAAAGAGGGAGAGAAGCCATGGAGCTACCATTGTTTAGCTTTTCTAGAGTAGCTAAAGCTACTGCTAATTTTTCACTCGATAATAAACTTGGAGAGGGCGGATTTGGACCGGTCTAAGGTGAATGAAGAATCTTATTTATTTGAATTCAGTTTGCTCAGTATAGCGTCACATTATGATTCGTCCATTTGACTATAATTGTTAGAGCAACATTCTAATTCATTATAGATAACAAAATTATGAAGTGAAAATGTTTAAGCGTGCCATTGATACAAAAAAATATGAATGATAGATACCTTTGAATTTTGTATAGTTGATGTATACCTTTGAAATAAGTGTCTACTTCTAACCTTCAAACAATAAAAACATTTCTCAAAAAAAAGATAATTGTAGACAGTTGCTAGTCCATGACTGCAACAAGAATAGCAAATCCCGCAGGAGCGAGACTTGTCTACAAAAACCATGTACAGCGTTAAATGTTGAGTACATGGAATAAGGTCATATCGAATTAATGATTAAGAAAAAACAAAACTTTGACTTGCAAATTATAGCATAAACATGTTGTTTACAAACTTAAACTACCATCTTCTTATGGCATAAAGTTCAGACTAATTCTGTCAAGCAACTAAAACCGCAATACACTCCTAGTTCTGGACTCATCTCGCTCGGCTGTTTAGCCTGATTTTTTTGGTTGATTATGCTCAAGTAACTTGGGTACACCTTCTTTCAGTAAAGGCTGCAATTCTTTCTTTGCTAACTTAAGCACCTTAGGATCCGTGGTTTCCAAGTAGGCGCATACTACCTTGACACTGTAACAGTTTTGCACTAAAACTCAGTTTACATATTATGGCTCTCCTTTGAGATGAAGACATGGTAGGTTTGGGTAACGGGTCAACAATTAGTGTGGGTCAGATTGAAATGAAAGTAAACATATTTCTTTGAATAACAAACTTAAAACATGGTTACTTTTTCATTCACCACAAATCTTTTTGACTTTTTTTCAATTATAACTCGGCCATTACGATACATTAGAAAGAGAGAAAAATATAAAGGCTCTAAGAAAAATAAATAGGAAAAAAGCCAAAAATACTCTATGTACTTCTCGTAAAAACTCATTATGCTTTCTCAACTTTTTTTATTGTCATTATACTTAACGTTGTTTCCATTTTCGACTCATTATGCTTAATTACTTCTTTATGTATAATGACAATAAAAAAAGTTGAGAAAGCATAATGAGTTTTCACGAGAAGTACATAGAGTATAATGGACTGACACTTTATTGATTATAACTAAAGTTTGATCAGTTTATGTGTGGTATTGCGAGTAATCCACATTTTGTCTTATACATGTTTTACAATGGCATCGTCATGTTCTGTTTTAGCTTCTAGGATTCCCAGCTCCTGATGGCGATACGACACCTTGTGCTTGATGGCGATACGGTTAAGTTACCTGTGACCTTGGGCCCATGTCTTACACTTCCCTTTGAAAGCTTTCTCCCATAAAGTAGATGCAAAGGAAGGTGATTCTAGTATCAATTTTCTTATTGTCCTGCTTGCATGGAAGTTCTCTAGAAGATGTTCCTCTTCTTCCTCTTGTGATTTAGGGGTCGCTACGACAGATGCTATAGCTTCATGCAAAGAAGCCAACTTTTCATCCAAATGTGGGCTGTCTGCACCCCCTGAGGCAACCTACATTCATAACACGTTAAAACAATGAGACTTCTGTGGGTAAAAAATGAAAGTGAATCAACGGCAAAATGAACATTTACACAATTACATGTAAAATTAAAGAAAAATTGTTAAATTAAAGTTAGGTGTAAATTAGCAAATACAATTTTTACTATAAACATATGATAGTTATTTGTTGATATTATTACCTCAAACAAGACCTCTCTTCCATGACTTGATCTAAGCAATTCCTCTACACTATCCGCACATGCATCAATGAGTACTACAAAATCTATCTTTTAGACCCCCTCATTTAGACCCTTAGACCAGTCAACAGTATCAACACCTGTCTATATGTCGAAAACAAATAAAGACCTGTGTTTATTTATTTGCACCGGCCCAAAATATACTAACCACCGGTCCAAAATATTACTAACAACCGGTCCATAACTCCATATGGTATCCAACAAGAAAAGTTTTTGTGAAGAGTGCAACTAGGGTTATTAGAATTGAGGTAAGAATTGCTTCTATTTTACATGTAAATATTGGTTTATATATTCTTATTTTATGGTTAATTTCATTTATTTATTTTTGTTATGAATACATATATAACCGATAAAATCGAACAAATTAGGCAACAAAAATTAGGTCAAAACTTATCAAACTAACATATTGTAATAGTATTAAAATCGAGCAAAATTAGGGTAAAATTAGGTCAAAACTCAATAAATTAGGTCAAAATTAGGGTAAAATAATACTCAGAGTTTAAACAGAAGAAGACTGTGGTGGGCGGCGGCGGCGGACGACAGTCGGCGGATGGCGGACGGCAGGAGGCGGACGAATGGCGAATATGGAACAGTGAAATCACATTTGAGAGGGAACACTGAAAGTGTGTGTATTTTATAAGGTTTTTTTTTTTTTTTTTTTTTTTTTTTTTTAAGTGAAGTTTTAATCGTAAAACAAGATTTTGAATAAAAGAAGTTTGTTAAAAAAAAAGTGAAGTTTGAAAATCTTTGTAGATTTTAATAAGTTTTAAAAAGCTTTTGGATAATTTTGTTGTTAATAATAAATGGGATTAGGAATATATATATGAAAGTTCGATGTATATTGTATCATTTAACACTTGTTTTATTAACATGTAATGGTGGAGCCAGAAATTTAGGTTTTTAGTTGACCCGGTCGAGTCAACGGTTCACCGGGTTACAAGTTCAATGGGTTGAACCGTCGGGTCAAACCGGTATTATGAAAAATGAAAAAATTATCAAATTTTTAAGATTTCATAAAGAAAAACATATAAAACTGCTGGGTCAAACCGATATTATATTCTTCTAGATTTTTTTTATAGTTCTAGCCAAATACGAGGAATGTAACAATTAGCAAATTTAGAGAAAATAAAAAACGGTCTTACATTATTAGATTATAACTAGTACTCCTAACCTGATTTGAATGAATAAATTTGTATTAATGGCGTTTACTTACTAAAAGTTTGTTTCTTGGACCATGAAATGGGTTGAGGCTAACTTGAAACATGAGTTGTGGGCACACACAATAAAAACATAAAAACTAAAAGAATTTACACCGAAAAGTGTAATCTCGAAAATGATTAAGTTGAAACACGAGTCGACATAGTTTAACATACCATATATGTGCATCATAAATTTTAATATTTCTGTCGGAAATCCGTCAGAAATATTTTTTTATTTCCGACGGATTTCCGACGGAAATTTTAAAAATAAAAAATCGTTAGAAATTAAAAACATTTTCAACGGATTAGCGACGAATAAATATAGTTGTCGGAACGGCATCGGAAATTCGACGGTAGGTTATGTGAATTACTGACGGATTTCCGACAACAATCGAATCTCTTGGAATTCCGTCGGAAGTTACTCGGAAAAGCACACTTGTCGCTGTTTCGTCGGAATATGGTCAGTAAATTAGCGACGGAAAGGTAGCCGTCGGAAAATCTGTCGCTGAAAGTCCAATTTCTAGTAGTGTTCAAGCTAGCTTATATTATGCTTTAATGTGCCAATTACATAGTGAATTTCATGATTTGGGGCTAATTAGTTTTGTATGGTTTAAAGTACCTTATCTTCATTAAATGGTTGATTTTATAGTTAGAGTGTTAGATGTGTTTATCTATGTGTAATCTGGTGGCTTAAAAATGCCCAAAACTTGCTTACTAGACTTATAATAAGTACTTTCTTGTTTTATGTTTCCTTATCAGGGTATAAACACGTGTTCTCAAAATAGTTATTTACAAATAGGTATCCTCAAAATAGTTATTCTCAGAGTATATAAGTCTTTGTAGATGTACATGAATCCGGATATGTTATGACATTATATAAATAGAAGTATAGAACTACTGATTACTAATTTAGGTGTTTTATGCAGAAAAGGAAGCTTAGCAAGAAAAATATGCCATTTGGCTACCAAACTCATAATGGGTATGCTTGAGTAGTTGATTTATATGGTGTACATGTTGCCCTAGGCTCATAATCTGTGCTTGGCAATGATTGGCGTTCTATATTTTACTTTCGACTTCTAATGGTCCTTTATCCGCTTTAAATGTGACAGATTATAAATGAAACATATGTAGCTAGAAGAAGCTTAGCAAGTGAAAGTTTCTAGCTTAGCATGTAAATGGAACATATGGGGAGATAAAAGAAGGTTCGGTTGCATACGATAGAGACAAAAAAATCATGGTAAATACTAAACATGTTACTAGCTTTTATTGGTGACTTGAGTTGTACTATTAATAAAACAATGCCATTATTAATTATGCATTTTTTGTTTCATTGCATGTTTCATCTGAAGTGATTTTGGGTTCATCACGTACAAGACAGTAGAGGCTGCTAAGAAGGCTATTGATACCCCACAAAAGATGTTTGGGTAAGTAAAGTGCTAGTGATAATAGCTACAACTTATATATTGGTTCATTTTGGGAAGAGTCATACAACTTTAAACTGAGTATAGGCGTAAAATCTTGATTGTTAATTTGACAATTTCTATTCTCATTTTGTATGAAGAACCCATTACCCATAAAAAGAGATTTTGATGTTTAAGTAGTATAAAAGTGGAAAATCGGCCGGGAAAGGGGTAAAACGTGTAGTTCTTTTAATGGGGCTCAAAATGGGTGGACTGATCTATAATCAATTTATTCTAAAATATATGAATAATGTGGCTGAATACATAGGGTAAAAACGTCACCAGTAAAGCTTGCTGATAACCAGAATAACAGAGGGATGCTGGCACAACAAATAAAATACCTGGAGGAATGGTTCATGTGCAGATAGCTGGATATGCACAGCCTAGAAAGACTCATCCGAGCCTTGGTTACACCTACGCTCCTCAGCCCGTTTCAACCTATCCTGGTGCGGTTGCGTACCCAAACCACCCACCGGTTGCACCAGTTATAACTCCTCCACATCTGGTCCAACCCCAGATTACATACCCTCAGTACATTATAAAGAAGGAAAAGTACGGGCCTTCTCAACCTCCAACAGCTACAGGATTAGGTGGTTTTCCTTACTATTTAGCAAAACAATGAATAGCCATCGGTAATTCCTCATCACTCACAACTGATGTGAACACTCTTGTGTGCTTGAGTAGTTGAGTTTATATGGTGTCCATGTTGTCATAGGCTCTTAATCTGTGCTTGGCAATGATTGGCGTCCTATATTTTACTTTCGACTTCTAATGGTCATTTATCCACTTAAACTTGACAGATTATAAATGATATATTCTTGATTGGATTAGACTTCTAATAGTCACTTTCTATTTCTTCTACTTATTAGTTTAAACTTCCAATGGTCATTATTTACAGTTTATTGATTACTGTTGTGACTGTGATTGTGCAGCGTGTTTGAAAGTTTGCAGCTTAGCAAGTGAAAGTGTGACAGGTGGTGTTTGGAGATGCTGATAGTTATTGTTTGGCATGTTGGTTGAGTGGGCTGCTGCAATATGTGGTCGCATTGTCCTTGTTTCTTTGTGCGTGGTTTGTAACTCTCATGTATGTATCTTGTTTGATTTGTAATTCTTTAACGATACTAAGTTTTTTGTATTTGCCTATTCTCGAGCGTAAATATAGGATTGAATAAGCAATCCTGAACAACCTTTTATACGTAGTTTCAATAAGCAATCCAAACAACCCTTTTTATAAGCATTTTCAGATAGAGAAATGCTTATAGAGCGGGTTGTAGGAGATTGCTTATTGAATCTCATATAGACCGGTTAGAATGATACCAACTGGGCTTAATATGCTCTTTTAAATAGGGGCGTCAACCGGTCTATATAACTTTTATCAACCGGTCTTAATAATACTCTTTTAGACCGGTGCTTCAACCGATCTATATGACTTTTATCTTTTTAGACCGGTTCTCATAGCCGGTCTAAAAGGCTTTTATGTAGTAGAGGTACTCTATAAAGATAAGCAGATGTAAACATTATAATTACTCGTATAGTCATATAACAAGTGGGACACTAGAAGATAGTTTTTGGATGTGTTTTGTTCGCCTAAAATTGTAGAAATTAAGTTATCAAACGTTTGAGCATCTTGAAAATTAACTTTAGAAAAAATTAATCAAATAAAATGACAAAATAAAATATCACTTGGTAAAAAAGACGACATTTTGAAAAATGGGAGTGGGTAAATATTAAGGGCCCGTTCGGTATGAGGGTATGAATTGGGATTTGACTTGTAAAGACATTTATAATTTGTTTGGTTGCTTCTTTTGAAATAAAGAATGTAATTAAAAATCAAAAAATGATAGCTATTTTTGTAACTTTCAAATGGGTATGATATTTTTGTGGGCCATCTTAATTTCTGTCTCTCTATAGATGTGGACTCATTATATTTTTCACTTTCTTTTTTACTATTTTATCATCCAAAATAATTATTTTATTTAAAATTTATTATAAAATATAGACTAAAATACACCGTTGGTCCCTAAACTTGGTCATACGCTTCTCGATGGTATCATCGCCGGAGGTCCAAACCTTGGCCTTTAAATGCCAAACTCGTCCCTTGACAAGGATTGGCATAGTCAACTTCAATTTTCTGGATTTCCTTCGAGTGTATAATAGACCATTCACATTTTTGACCCAACATAGTTAAAATATAACCCAACCTTCAACCATATTTGTATCGGCAACGACCAACATTGAACCCTAAAATACAATCAACACACATTCTACCCAAAGCAAAAAAAAATAATAATGGCACAAAACGATAAGGGGAAGGCTTTGTTGAGTTCGTTTTGGAAAGCAGACTGCCCAAATGAAAAGGGTTTGGGTGTTAAGTAGGAGAAGGATGAGGCTTACATCGTGTTATCAAAGGTTAACGATTTGGGAGAAAGGATTACAAATCTTGAAATTTTGTTTAAATATCTTAAGGAAAGGAAGGAAAAGAAGGTAAAAGGATGATAGGGAGAGTTGTGGGTCTAGCTTAGTGTATGTTTAGATGATAGTAAACATTTGTAGTTCTTGAGAACATGAAATCAATGAATAACAAATTGGGTTCTTATTTAAGTAATTGTGTTTGGTTGTGCATTGTATCTATAATACCCTAAGTTTTTAAGTCACAAAGTTAGCAATGAGAAATCCTACTCTAACTTGAGCTACCTTAATTCAAGATTTTGAACACATGAAACATGATCAAGAATTGAATTAGAACCTTATAATTAGAACTTAAAATTTTATTTGATAGGAAATCGGTTAAGTGTAATTTAAAATGACATAAATCACTTGTTCTTAAATATTTATATAGGCCGAAAGTTATTTATTTTTTTTTTACACAACATGGATATTAAAATGTGTTCAAATAAAACTGAATATGAAATGGTCCTTGGTCAAGCCTAAAAACTCGGCACAAACTCCCTACCTCCCTTTTATTTTGGCGTATCACTCATCCATTTGAACCTATCATTTTCTCTTTTGAAAAACCTAAAACTAACACACACACAAAACAACTTTAATTTGGCTGGGATAAATTCTTGGTGAGGTAAGGGTTTTTAAAGGCATCAAGTGGTTAAAAGGTGTGGTATTATATTCGAGGTTGGTGAAGTCGTTGGACAGGTTCAAGAGAGGTGGTTGTTTTGTGAATTATGTAAACCCATTTCGGTATTTCTTCTTCTCCTCACTCGTGCTCTTTTCAACTTGTACATAAGCATGTTCACATGAATAAAACTAGTAACAGGTCCATCGTGATACATGTCAAAAAGTATGAATGAAATAGCTAGGATGCACATTCAAATCAACTAAAGAACTCTCACATGGAATCATAAGCTCATGCGTTTGTATATAGGTCAAACTAGTATATTGTTGTACTTCTAATTGAGTCATAAATATTACATGTAAAAATACCTAAAGAAGCCTTTACATGATCTATAATAACCGGACATTAGCATGTTGTGAATTTGAATCAAAATGGAGATAGATTGCATGCATGAATCTGTGAAGCTAAAGACATATATCTACACGAGTGTTTATAAAAAAAAAGAAAGGAAACAATTTATAGTAATGTATCTATACATGGTTAAAGGGGCATTTTCGAGGGTGTTCGCGGGATTTATGGGTACGTTTTACGGCTTGTTGCAAGTGTTTCAGGAAAATAGAGTCGGGGGTTAATCATTATACGTGTTTATCTAGCTGTGTCGGTAAGCCGTTTGAACCGCGAACTAGTGCAATGGTCTAGCGAAATCATGTATGAAACAAGTATCATTGGAAAGGAAATTCAAGTACTGTACGAATGGTCATATGGTTTCATGAGTAAATATTTAATATTTTCATTTTCAACCCTCATCTTTAAGAATTAGTCGCATGCAAACCTTGAACTATTATGAATTGACACTTTACACCTTAGACTATAATAGTAATATTATAGAATTTTTAATGTTTAGTTATTTGTCACAATAAACCCTAAACTTTGAGAAGTTACACTTTAAACCTTAAGTTTGGAATTTTTATATTTTAAACCTTAAACCATGATAATCATTTTTATTAGACCTTTATTTTATTTAAGTTGCATTTGCAGATCTAAACTTTATATTTCGAACAATTTACAAATTTGAAAACCTTTTTAAACTGGGAAAATATTTAACGTGATAAACTTAATAATTAGAAGCTGCGAATCGAAAAATTTTCTAATCGCAGAAACTTACTAATTACGAAAAACCTGCTAAATATGGAAAGTTTCTAAAAATGGAAGGAAATCCTAAATTTGAAATACGAATAACTATGAACCTTAAAACTATGAAATGGCGTTCTAAAACTTAAGCGATCATTATTCGTGTAGATCCGCGGAAGAAGGAGTAGTCTTGGTTACTAGTGTATTCGGGTGATTTGCTTTACGGTTGAGGTACAGATATTCTATCCCTTTTCAGTAGGGGTTTCTCATGACTTTCTGGTCCTTCGACTTTATTTCGCTTATGATATTTCATTGCTATGATCCCTTTTGCTATTGATCCTCTGTTATTGAACCTTTGATATCGATCCCTTTGTTATTGACCATTGCTATACCATTGCTATTGAATAATTGCCTTGCTATTGACCCTTCCGTCATTGAACCACTATTATTGAACTTCCGTTATTAAACCCATTGCTACTGAACCTTTGCTACTGAATTGCTGCTATTGAATATGTGCTATTGAATCTGTGCTATTGAATCTTTGATATTGAACTATTGCTATGAACCTCTGAATTGTGAACCATTGATATTGAACCTTTAATTGTGAAGACTTATATATTGCTACACTTTGAACCTTTGTTTGACCCTTCAGATTGATACCCGAGCCATTAACTAGGCATGGGGGTTCCATGTCCGTGTCATTGATGCACCAATGGCATGACTTTAGTGTGGTTGAGTGATGTTCCACACCGTCCCCATTTTGTATTGATTATGCGCGCTTCAGATATATTGTATGGCCACTATTGTTTTGCAGGGGGCGTATGGATGCATCCTAGATTTGTATTGTATTGATATTGATATATTGTTTTGGTGATGTGGTGCGTGTGTGCAATACACCCCCTCACATTTTGGGAGCTAGCTACTCCACTGGTTACTGAGGTCTCCCCTCCTATTTGGTTTGGTATTCCGAGGTCACCCCTCCGAATACAATGGTTACTATTGGATACTTGGCTGCTATTGCCACTATTGATATTGGTTTGTTTTGTTGGCTCGGGATAGATTTCTGACTACCCTTACACTTTTGATATACCTATATTGTACCTTCTGGATTCCCCACTGCACCATATTCTGAATTGCCTGTCCTTTACCCAATACCCTTATATGACTCACTCTACTACCAAGATATATATGTTCCATTGCTTTGATCTATTACACTCTCATTCCGTTACTTCAGACTATCGTTCCATTCACGTACCGGGTTATTATGTGTTTATTTGATTTGTTTATGCTATTTATGTATTATGTGACTACTGATTATCCTGCTATGATGTGATTTATATGCGGTTATCTGAGTTACCTGTTTTCATCTGATGATATGTGATCTCACTATTATATGAACCTCTGAATTGTCTGGTGACCATGCCAATGTGTAATCGATAGTTCTGTCTGTTTATCATGTATACTTCGTTCAGTTAATCTCGTGGACTATGACTATCCGTTGTATCCTTATCTGCTTGTTGTTGACCTGCCATGTTTACATTTATGTCTATGCTACAGTTTGATTGGGTAAATGGTTCAACTTGTGGCGTATGGCTTGTTAATTTGTTGTCCTGCTATGTCTTTGATTCATTCAATTATATCGTATGTTGTATTCCTACTTGTTACGTGTAACTGCCATGTGTTGACTACTGTTGGTATTTCTGTTGATTATGATGTTGTTTATGTTTTCAAATAAGTGCTTTTGACATGTGTGTTTGCCATGTTCACTTGCTAATTAATTGCTTCCGCTTGCCTTAGATTTCTCTTTGACTTGTATGGCTTATGATTTCCTGAATTGATTGTATGCTGTATATGTTGTGTGGATATGACGTCTGCTATGCTTGCTTATGTTTCAGTACTTGTATGCCTGGTTTGTATGTGCTTGTATGCTTGTCTTGATGCTTTGCTTTGCTTCGTTCTCCTTGTTATATGTGCTTTGGGTATCTGTATAATTGTGTTCTGCAGGATTCTCATTGACTCATTGTTCTCATTTCGCTATGACTTTGTTATCCGTTTCTTTTGTTTCATTTTGCATTTCAGATTTTCTTTAGCTTTCATTTTGTTATATCTGTCCACTGAGCTTTTTAAGCTCAACCGCATTTCTTTTCCTGCGGCAGGTTTTTAGGTTTGAAGATGGGCTTTGTTTGGGCTGAGAGTTGGATCATTTGAGTGGACTAACCATAGATACCTTTCTGTTGGACTTATTTTGGCGGGCTTTTGTTTTGAGATTTCATTTTATCTTAGACATTTTGGGTTTTGTAATTTTCCTTGTAAATCATTGTTTAAATGACTTGATACTTCACTTTTAAGGTTTCTGTTTGTAAATATTTTAATTGTATGTTCTGATATGACACCAGAATGTGACACTTCTACCCTTGTCGGGTTGGGGTGTTACAATTATGGTATCAGAGCCCAGGTTTCGTCTTGTTGACCTTAGGATTGACCTGTGAGGACTGGGTAGACATTAGGCTTCCGTCTGTTATGATCTTTTTCGATTCCTTTTGATTGTCATTCAGATTTGACTTCGATATTCTTTTGTCTTCACTAATTTGGCCTCCTTCTTTTCGCATCGAATTTTGCTATTTTAATTTTGCACATCCGTTTGTCGATCGTTGGATGGAGACTAACCGTGGAGCCGAAGATGATGGTGCCAAACCTGTGTTGCTGCAATAGTCTCTGAGCTGGAGAGGTTCGTGAAGCAGAAGCCACACCCGACTGCCGTGCTGCTGGAGGCATCAGGATGCTGCTGAAGGAAGCTGGACGGACCAACCAAAGACACAAGAGACGGAGACAAGATTCAACCGGTGGCTGAGAAGGTTCATCTACTTCATATGATTTGGGCGCGACTGGTGTTACTCCTATTCGTTTGTCATGCATTTTGAGGCGGGTTGATATCCTGTTAAGTGATTCTGATCGGTATTGTTTTTCTTGATTTGTTCGGAACTCGGTTTGAATCATGAAGCTTTATCGTTTGGTATTTTGTTAATATCTCAGCTTTTCTTTTGGATCGTCAGTAATGAGTCATGAGGAACCGTTTTATGCAAGTTGGTGGCATCCTTTCATTGTGATATAGTAAGTTGTTTGATGCAGTTTATGTTGTGCATATGAATCTGGTCTACTTTGGTATGTTACTTGTTACTTGTTATTTGTATGTGATATGTTTTGTGTGACATTGGCTATGTGGTTTGTCATGACCCGGGACAGAATATGGTGACAATAAGGGCTTGTTATGTGATGCAAGTATTATAACGCCTGATCAACGTGATAATACCGAGATCATATAATTGGAACTTATTGGAATCATACGACGTTTTGGGAAATGCCAGGGGGTTGGTACGTGAATGGACTAAGACTTATAACCGTTATTTGTCACTCCTCATGTTCATTTGAAATTCTGTGAGATTCTCATCGACATATGTTACGTATACGTTTTGTACGTTTTGGAAACCGAAATCGTTATGATCTGTGTGAGACTATGGATTGCTACGTCTTCCTTGAACTAGTACGTCTCCTTTTACTTCTGCGACTTCAATTTCGAGGACGAAATTTTTCTTTTAAGAGGGGAAGAATTATAATACCCTAAGTTTTTAAGTCACAAAGTTAGCAATGAGAAATCCTACTCTAACTTGAGCTACCTTAATTCAAGATTTTGAACACATGAAACATGATCAAGAATTGAATTAGAACCTTATAATTAGAACTTAAAATTTTATTTGATAGGAAATCGGTTAAGTGTAATTTAAAATGACATAAATCACTTGTTCTTAAATATTTATATAGGCCGAAAGTTATTTTTTTTTTTTTACACAACATGGATATTAAAATGTGTTCAAATAAAACTGAATATGAAATGGTCCTTGGTCAAGCCTAAAAACTCGGCACAAACTCCCTACCTCCCTTTTATTTTGGCGTATCACTCATCCATTTGAACCTATCATTTTCTCTTTTGAAAAACCTAAAACTAACACACACACAAAACAACTGTAATTTGGCTGGGATAAATTCTTGGTGAGGTAAGGGTTTTTAAAGGCATCAAGTGGTTAAAAGGTGTGGTATTATATTCGAGGTTGGTGAAGTCGTTGGACAGGTTCAAGAGAGGTGGTTGTTTTGTGAATTATGTAAACCCATTTCGGTATTTCTTCTTCTCCTCACTCGTGTTCTTTTCAACTTGTACATAAGCATGTTCACATGAATAAAACTAGTAACAGGTCCATCGTGATACATGTCAAAAAGTATGAATGAAATAGCTAGGATGCACATTCAAATCAAATAAAGAACTCTCACATGGAATCATAAGCTCATGCGTTTGTATATATGTCAAACTAGTATATTGTTGTACTTCTAATTGAGTCATAAATATTACATGTAAAAATACCTAAAGAAGCCTTTACATGATCTATAATAACCGGACATTAGCATGTTGTGAATTTGAATCAAAATGGAGATAGATTGCATGCATGAATCTGTGAAGCTAAAGACATATATCTACACGAGTGTTTATAAAAAAAAAAAAGAAAGGAAACAATTTATAGTAATGTATCTATACATGGTTAAAGGGGCATTTTCGAGGGTGTTCGCGGGATTTATGGGTACGTTTTACGGCTTGTTGCAAGTGTTTCGGGAAAATAGGGTCGGGGGTTAATCATTATACGTGTTTATCTAGCTGTGTCGGTAAGCCGTTTGAACCGCGAACTAGTGCAATGGTCTAGCGAAATCATGTATGAAACAAGTATCATTGGAAAGGAAATTCAAGTACTGTACGAATGGTCATATGGTTTCATGAGTAAATATTTAATATTTTCATTTTCAACCCTCATCTTTAAGAATTAGTCGCATGCAAACCTTGAACTATTATGAATTGACACTTTACACCTTAGACTATAATAGTAATATTATAGAATTTTTAATGTTTAGTTATTTGTCACAATAAACCCTAAACTTTGAGAAGTTACACTTTAAACCTTAAGTTTGGAATTTTTATATTTTAAACCTTAAACCATGATAATCATTTTTATTAGACCTTTATTTTATTTAAGTTGCATTTGCAGATCTAAACTTTATATTTCGGACAATTTACAAATTTGAAAACCTTTTTAAATTGGGAAAATATTTAACGTGATAAACTTAATAATTAGAAGTTGCGAATCGGAAAATTTTCTAATCGCAGAAACTTACTAATTACGAAAAACCTGCTAAATATGGAAAGTTTCTAAAAATGGAAGGAAATCCTAAATTTGAAATACGAATAACTATGAACCTTAAAACTATGAAATGGCGTTCTAAAACTTAAGCGATCATTATTCGTGTAGATCCGCGGAAGAAGGAGTAGTCTTGGTTACTAGTGTATTCGGGTGATTTGCTTTACGGTTGAGGTACAGATATTCTATCCCTTTTCAGTAGGGGTTTCTCATGACTTTCTGGTCCTTCGACTTTATTTCGCTTATGATATTTCATTGCTATGATCCCTTTTGCTATTGATCCTCTGTTATTGAACCTTTGATATCGATCCCTTTGTTATTGACCATTGCTATACCATTGCTATTGAATATTTGCCTTGCTATTGACCCTTCCGTCATTGAACCACTATTATTGAACTTCCGTTATTAAACCCATTGCTACTGAACCTTTGCTACTGAATTGCTGCTATTGAATATGTGCTATTCAATCTGTGCTATTGAATCTTTGATATTGAACTATTGCTATGAACCTCTGAATTGGGAACCATTGATATTGAACCTTTAATTGTGAAGACGTATATATTGCTACACTTTGAACCTTTGTTTGACCCTTCAGATTGATACCCGAGCCATTAACTAGGCATGGGGGTTCCATGTCCGTGTCATTGATGCACCAATGGCATGACTTTAGTGTGGTTGAGTGATGTTCCACACCGTCCCCATTTTGTATTGATTATGCGCGCTTCAGATATATTGTATGGCCACTATTGTTTTGCAGGGGGCGTATGGATGCATCCTAGATTTGTATTGTATTGATATTGATATATTGTTTTGGTGATGTGGTGCGTGTGTGCAATACACCCCCTCACATTTTGAGAGCTAGCTACTCCACTGGTTACTGAGGTCTCCCCTCCTATTTGGTTTGGTATTCCGAGGTCACCCCTCCGAATACAATGGTTACTATTGGATACTTGGCTGCTATTGCCACTATTGATATTGGTTTGTTTTGTTGGCTCGGGATAGATTTCTGACAACCCTTACACTTTTGATATACCTATATTGTACCTTTTGGATTCCCCACTGCACCATATTCTGAATTGCCTGTCCTTTACCCAATACCCTTATATGACTCACTCTACTACCAAGATATATATGTTCCATTGCTTTGATCTATTACACTCTCATTCCGTTACTTCAGACTATCGTTCCATTCACGTACCGGGTTATTATGTGTTTATTTGATTTGTTTATGCTATTTATGTATTATGTGACTCCTGATTATCTTGCTATGATGTGATTTATATGCGGTTATCTGAGTTACCTGTTTTCATCTGAAGATATGTGATCTCACTATTATATGAACCTCTGAATTGTCTGGTGACCATGCCAATGTGTAATCGATAGTTCTCTCTGTTTATCATGTATACTTCGTTCAGTTAATCTCGTGGACTATGACTATCCGTTGTATCCTTATCTGCTTGTTGTTGACCTGCCATGTTTACATTTATGTCTATGCTACAGTTTGATTGGGTAAATGGTTCAACTTGTGGCGTATGGCTTGTTAATTTGTTGTCCTGCTATGTCTTTGATTCATTCAATTATATCGTATGTTGTATTCCTACTTGTTACGTGTAACTGCCATGTGTTGACTACTGTTGGTATTTCTGTTGATTATGATGCTGTTTATGTTTTCAAATAAGTGCTTTTGACATGTGTGTTTGCCATGTTCACTTGCTAATTAATTGCTTCCGCTTGCCTTAGATTTCTCTTTGACTTGTATGGCTTATGATTTCCTGAATTGATTGTATGCTGTATATGTTGTGTGGATATGACGTCTGCTATGCTTGCTTATGTTTCAGTACTTGTATGCCTGGTTTGTATGTGCTTGTATGCTTGTCTTGATGCTTTGCTTTGCTTCGTTCTCCTTGTTATATGTGCTTTGGGTATCTGTATAATTGTGTTCTGCAGGATTCTCATTGACTCATTGTTCTCATTTCGCTGTGACTTTGTTATCCGTTTCTTTTGTTTCATTTTGCATTTCAGATTTTCTTTAGCTTTCATTTTGTTATATCTATCCACTGAGCTTTTTAAGCTCAGCCGCATTTCTTTTCCTGCGGCAGGTTTTTAGGTTTGAAGATGGGCTTTGTTTGGGCTGAGAGTTGGATCATTTGAGTGGACTAACCATAGATACCTTTCTGTTGGACTTATTTTGGCGGGCTTTTGTTTTGAGATTTCATTTTATCTTAGACATTTTGGGTTTTGTAATTTTCCTTGTAAATCATTGTTTAAATGACTTGATACTTCACTTTTAAGGTTTCCGTTTGTAAATATTTTAATTGTATGTTCTGATATGACACCAGAATGTGACACTTCTACCCTTGTCGGGTTGGGGTGTTACAGTATCTGCTTGAAATCATTTTGCATTTCTTAATAGGTTTGACTTACCCAAGTCGTACCACAATAGTAAGTTACAATTTGTTGCCTTTCATAAATTTGTTTGACTTTGATAAGTCAAAATTCAAGATGTTCCAATACACCATTGTCAATACATTATTGTTTACTACTAAAGCGTTTGCATTTTCAGCACATATTTTTAAACCACTGCGTTTGATTTTGCTGATACGGGGGTGTTTGGTTTTGCTGTAACAACTTTTGCTAATAAAAGGGGTTGTTTCGTTTAACTGATACAAGGGGATGTTTAGTGATACATTATGATTTAGTGCTAAAGTATTTGCATTTTCAACACATATTTTTAAACCATTGCCTTTGCTTTTGCTGATACAAGGGGGTGTTTGGTTTTGCTGATTCAAGTTTTGCTGATAAAAGGGGCTGTTTGGTTTTCCTGATACAAGGGGATGTTTGGTTTTGCTGATACTAATTAGACTAAAATACACCCAATATCACAATACAAGAACAAATTAAATACATAAAACTTAGATGATATTTTATCATTAATATAGTCTGTTAAAGATCATAAACAACTACATCAAATCAAGACCAACAACTAAACAAAAGATCTAATTTACATACCCTTTTTACCAACCTATATTTCCAAAACTAGCACCCAAAAGACCGCCTTTATCTACCCCCATAAAAAACTCAAAATTCAGGCATTATGTTCAGCAATTTTCTTAACAAAATCTTCGTTGAAACGAATAGCTTCATCAGTTTGAACAACAATCTGTATGATTTGAACAAGTTGGTGTGTGTGCCTCAACTGGATTTTCATCAGCGCATCCACACAGTCAAGCGCAATTCCCCGAGGTCCCAGAGCTTCATTCTCTTCGATCAGCTCCCTACGCTTCTGATAACATCAAATAGTCCTGATTTTCTAAGCGTTAATTTCCCCCTTTATCATCATATTTTGAGTATAATACTCATGAAAACATCCTTATTCCTTATTATTTCATTTCAGGACCTATTCAATGTAAGGAAGCTGCAATTGGATGTTTTTAAGCCCTATTGATAAGATTGTCTCTTAACTACGGCGTAACCAAGTGATGAAGTTACGACATAACTAAAGATTGTGAAGGCTACGGCGTAACCAAGTGATGAAGTTACGACATAACTAAAGATAATGAAGGCTACAGCATAACCCTCATCTCAGGTTACGCCGTAACAACTGAAAAGCACCAAATTAACAAAGACTACGGCGTAACCCTCAGCTCAGGCTACGCTGTAATGAAAATGTACACATGATTTACGAAAGCAACGGCGTAACCCCAGCTAAAGTTACGCCGTAGCCATGGATAAGCATAAAAGATTGAAGAGGTTACGACGTAACTACCTAATAAGGTTACGCCGTAACTAGATTCGAAGCCTATAAATAGTCGAAGGTTTCACCAGTTTTAATCATCTCTCCTTTCCCAAACCTTCTAGGGTTTGGGGAGATCCAAACACAGAAGAAGAAGCATGGCTTAGGAGCGCTGAATAACGAAGTCCTTGTCTACGATTTCTATTGTATTCGAGTTTGAATTCTCTTTATATTTTTCTAGGACTTATACTATGAATTCATATCATTAATTGAAGTTCGCATTTATGTTATTGTTATTCTCTTTAATTCTTTATAGACATTTACTAGTATTTTCATAGATCGCTAGCATTGGTAGTATTATAAGCTTGGTAGTATTTAAAGGGCTGGGAGATATGACCAACTGACCCCAGTCTGATAGTTTGTGAAGTATGGGAGGAATTGGCCATAGTACAACCACTCTTCGTGTGCAAACTGACCAAATGATCACCTATCAAGTGGAGGTATTTAAGAGGTTAGGGGGAATCTAAGTTCCTAACGGCCGGGTTCCCACCGTCTATATCTAGTAGATTTGGTGCTTAATGACTGCTATTAGGTTGCCGAATGATCCCGGGTGACCTGTTCATCTTGGTGAGGAATCTAAGAACCATAGGCCATGACGAATTGACCAAAGGAGTCTGGTGATAATTAACCAGTATATTGAACCTTGATATCGAGAATCAATTCATATTTGTATTCTTCGTTAAGCTTCGTTTATTTAACTCTTTACCCTAAATTTTTGGTGTCTGTGTGAGTAGAATAATAGCATATCATTGAAATATAACAATCTTGTCATACCAATATATTATCAATATCATTTCTAATCATCTTAGTTCTTTCAAGGTCACAGCTCTCTTGGGACGATACTCGGATTTACCTAAGGCTTTACTACATCTGATCGGGTTCTCTGCCCGTTAGTATGTGTCTATCCTAAGTTATCTAAGTTTTATAAATATTAAAAGCAGGATGAAATAGCACATCAGCGTTTTGGTGCCGCTGCCGGGGAGCAGTTAATGGAAGATCTAAGGTATATCATATTTACCTCATTAAGAGATTTGAGCACTTCCATAAGGTACGTTTCTTAATCTCTCATATTGCAATAGTACAAATTTATTCTCCGATGCTATTAGTTACGGCGTAATTTCTTTTAAGAGTTACGACGTAACCATATTTTAATTAAAAAAATGATTATTTAGTTACGACGTAACTTCTTTTTAGAATAACGACGTAACCACTATACATTTCTAAACATTAAATCTTTAATTAAAAATTAAATTATTAAATATTTAGTTACTGCGTAATCCATATTTGGATTACAACGTAACCCCTTCACAACATTTAATATTCTAAAAATATTAGTTACGACGTAACTCTTTAATCAATTACGTCGTAACCTCCTGGCGGTATAAAACCTTATACGGATTAAAAACTAGGTTTTTCACAAAATCTTTTCACCCCCTACCAAAACAGTAATTTTTTCTATCAAAAATTTTCCATCAAGATTTCTTCATCTCATCATTCACCATGGCTGGTAAGATCCCTTGATGGCGAATCTTGATTGACTGACACTAGGAACCGATTCGGATTCCATTCAGTTCGGTTTCGGAAAAATTTCCGCCGGGGCCTAAAATCAAAAGCGCAGGTTGAGCCCGGCATGTTCCCCGCTGGACCGAGTGTTCGCCCACTTCCCAGTACTACTCTTTTTGATTTGTTTATTTCGATTATTCAATTAGGGTTTATATTTTAATATTTTGGGAATCTTGCTGATTTAATTATATTATTGCTATTGGTTTGATTAATGGATGATTATGATGATTTCCCCATGTTATTTTGATTCGTGTCCTTTCACTATGGGTCGATTAGGATGTTTTGACTTAATTTAGAATGATTCTAGGTCAAACACAAACCTAGTGGCTTAGGCGCGGTCCCTCAGCACTAATAGGTTAAAAATCTATAAAAACTTTTTACCACTTGAAAAAAAATTGATGGTTCCGGCGTAATCTATTGCTTTAATTGTCATTCTGAGGTGCTGAGTTTCTGGGGAAAGTTACGGCGTAACTGGGGGTAAGTTACGCCGTAACTGCTGAAATCTGTAATTATGGCGTAACAATTCCGTTAAGTTGCGCCGTAACTTAAGGAATTATCTAATTACGGCGTAACTATAATAGTGGTTACGTCGTAGCTTTACATTAGTAAGGTCTGCACTTACTGTTATCTGTCTTATTTACAGGAGCAAACAGCCCCACCAATTGGTTTAGGTTTCTAGCATACGATGATGCTGGAATTAGGCAATTGCGCCTTAATGAGTTCGAGAAAATGAGGAGGAAATATATTAGTCAACCGGAAGCACTTGATTTTGATGCGTTTGATAGTTTGGCAAATGGGAAAGCTAGTAGGAAGTTGAGGAAATTCTGCAAGATTAAGTTCACATGTACAGCAGGGGAGTTTACATGCAATGTGTGGTTAAGGCTTTTTAGGATCACGGAGCCGGTCATTCAGGAATATGTCCGAGAGTTCCTTGCTAGTATTGAGTTTCGTACAGAGATTGATGATGATGAGGCGGAGTCTTTGTTTTTCCAACTTGGAGGTGTTGGAAGAAGTTTGACTCTAAGGTAATTTACTGTAAGAATGGGTTTGTATACTGAAGAAGAAATGGAGTCTGAAGCTTTTGTAGGTTTTACAACACTTGTTGGAGGAGAAGGGATGAAACTCAAGACACTATAGCCTATTTCAACCAGATTGCTATCATGGATGGTTACGATTCTAAGCAGCCACCATCCTACAAAATGGTGAGGAGCCCCATTCATCGATTGGTGCACCGCCTCCTTGCTTGCTCTATTAGAGCGAGGCACTCTGCCAAGGAAAAAATGACTATGGATGACTTATACCTCATGGAAGGCATGGAAGGGGGAACAACATCGATGTCCCCTACTATTTGGCGAGGTTTATGAGCAGTGGTGCTAAGGGGTTTACAGGTAGAAGCCCAATGTAGGGGGCTCATTTCATTGGGAGATTTGCTAGGAGTTATGATCTGATGACCGATGCAGATTTGGCTCAGGTGACCCGTGGTAGGGAGACTAGCTTGATTGGATTGAGTAAGCTAGTTGAGTTCGGGATTTGCACCCAGGACATGTATGGAGTGATTCAGCTAGCTAGGGTCTCCCCGAGGAGAGAAGTCGGGGAAGGTAGTGGTGCTGGTGGAGAAGCCGAAGAGGATGTAGAGGAGCAGGTGCCCAGGGGACGAAGAAGGGCACACGTAAATGTGGGGTGTGGAAAACTAGAAGGGGGGTTGAATAGTTTTACCAATTAAAACTTTCTTTTAATCTATTTAGATAGACTTATGTCAATCTATTTGGATGTTGATAAACAAGCATGTAAAGGTAAGTAATGAAAAGATAAGAGTAAGAAGCACAAAACCACAACGCAAGTATTTATAGTGGTTCGGCTACAAGGTCACCTTCCTTGCCCTACTCCACTCCTCGAGTTACCTACTCGAGAGTTCGTAATCACTACACCAATCTCCTTATGGCGGAGAAGCCTTCACAACGTCGCCTACTCTTTTTCTGGTACTAGGCTAACCACCGGGTTCTTTCACTCCAAGGTGAACCACACCTACACAACGTCGCCTACCCTTTATAAGGTACTAGGCTAAGTACCTAGTTCTTTCACTCCAAGGTGAACTACACCTTCACAACGTCGCCTACCCTTTATTAGGTACTAGGCTAAGCACCTAGTTCCATTGCAATGGAGGAACTACTACCACACTACACCAACGACTAATCCCAATGGAGATCTACTCCTTTACAACATCATCAAGGATATCAATATCCTTGGATCTAATATTAGTCTATCTTATACATCGAAACATACCAAATCGAATGTACATCTAAGGCACCTTTCACTAATGCCTTTGACTAGATCTACAAGACACCTTTCACTAATGTCTTGTGTCTTCACTTCTAAGCACCTTTCACTAATGCTTCTTTGTCTTGACTTCTAAGCACCTTTCACGAATGCTTCTTTGTCTTGACTTCTAAGCACCTACCACAAGTGCTTTATCCTATAGACGATAGTTACCCTTCACTAATATCTTCGTTTTGACTCTTGAGACATCTTTCACTAATGTCTACAACACTACACTTCTTTGAAGAAAGAAAGGAATCATCAACAAGAAGACTTCAGTAGCCTTAATGATGAGGAAGCATGGCAACTCATGGACTTGAGCTTGCTTGACTTCAAAGGTGGTGATCTTGCCTTTAAGATGAACCGAAAAGATCACACAAAAACAAAACTACAAACATAGATCTCTTGGATCTAAGGTTAGTGAGATTTAACTCAGGGGGGAAAGTGTGTTAGAAAAGGGATTGAAAGGGGGTGAGAAATAATGAAGAAATGGCTCACTATTTATAGAGGAAAAATCCTACTGTTCCCCGGATCCTACGCATCCCTACCATAAGGGATCCGGCTAGCACAAAGCTAGGGATCCGTGGTACGCTCCTCTTTGCCCATGGGTATTTTTGGTTATGAGTCATGGGTTATGGTTTGATCCATGGTTTTCTTTCTAGATACAATGTATCTTAAGGATACAATGAACTTGGTTAAGTGGTATAAATAAAACCATGGGTTATAGGTCAAAACCATTAGCTAGTTTTTACTTATTTAGTATACACTTGTTTTTACCCATTTTAGTATATACTTGTTTTTACCCATTTTAGTGTATACATGTTTTTACCAATTTATGTTACCCAATATACTACATACTAGTTATGTGTATATTTTATCCAAATATGTAAACACTAGTTGTTGTACATATGTATCATAAAAACACTTATACTTGTTTTAGTGTTTTATGTGAAAATGTGAATATGTTAGAAACTATTAGTTCAAACCATTTACGTATTTTATTTGTTTCGTTAATATGATTTTACGTTTGTTATCGACAAAACATTAGAAGATCGTAAAATATAAATAAACGTTTTACGGCTTATTTGTATTAACAATCTATCCCTTTTTGTTGATGACAAAACATAAAATTATTTTAAGAAAAAGCTAAAATTCGTAAAAGTTTGAATTTGTAGTTTTTACTTTCTTCTCCCCCTTTTTGTCGAAAAAAAAAGTGTTTGAAGGAAGGCAACACATTGTTTTAAAGAAAAACATGTGAAAGAAAAAGTAAAAAGACATAGAGAGCAAATAACGGGAAAGGATCTCGTCTTTACTCCCCCTTGACGAGTCCATCCCTAAGTAAGGGCGTCAAGAAAGTAATACTAATCTAGTTTGTTTGCAAATAAGTTTGCAAAAGATATCGTCTACGAGACGAATGTGCTCCCCCTTGATGATTGCAATTTTTGCAAAGGGATGTCACGAAATGTAAACCTAGTATTGCAAGTAATTTGCAATGTATTGCTTTGACATAAAGCTCCCCTAGCTTTAGGGTGTCAAAGTCTTCATATGTAAATTGAATAACTACAAAACAAAGGTTAGAAATCAAGTATAATTCACAATTTCCTGCAAATGTGATTCATGTTAGTAGAAAGAAAGCTTTCTGTCTCACGGATCCCGCGGTTCCCTCCTAGTAGAGATCCGTCTAGGAAATTCTGAGGGATCCGTTTTAGCTGTTGAATTTCAGCAAAGGTGATATAACAAGTAATGTTATCACAAAAATGAAATATGAATACAAGGTAATCATATTCTCAGAAAAATAACAAGTAGCATGTAATTTCCATTTAATAAAACTAGAGTTATGATATACATGACTCTAAAAACTAAGAAATAAGAAAATACATTACTAGAGATTTCTAAACCAACTATCGCTTGATGCTAGGACACCACTAAAAATCTTCTAGCTCAAGTTTTGTTTAGGTTTGATCTCATCAAAATGTTCGAGGAGATGATAGAACATGAAACGTTGGTCTTCTCGTACTTCATGTATCAAAATTTCAACATGTTAACAATGATGGCAATCTTTGTCATGGCTAGGTAGTGGTGGTGGAAGAAATGAGATGGCTTGATGCGAAGGATCAAGTGAAGCGGCTTGCGGAGCTTCAAACGATGGAGGAATTTGTGGAGGTGCATTTGAGAATGACTCAACCAAGAATGATGGTGGTGGTAGAGAAGTGTCAACATCCATATGGTCGGTTGGTTGACTTTGATGATTTCTCATAATCCAAATGGGATTATATGATGGAAACGGCGAAAAGGAAGCCGGAGCAAGTGTTGACTTAACACCTTGATTTTGAACCATTATTCCTCCTAATGAGGAGAATGTTGTCGGCGGAAGCGGATGAGATGGCCTAGGAGGCAAGTTGTAACGCCCCGACCCCACAAGGGTAAAGGAATCACAAGTAATGGTGTCATATCAAGCAAACATATAAACCAAAAGAAATCTTTAACATAAATATGGAAATAATCCAAGTCAAAAGACTTCAATACATAGGTCCCAGCGGAAAAATAAACTCCAAATGAAATGTCTAAAGCATAAGTCTAAATGGCATCATAATAACAAAGCTAAATCTCTAAGGTAAGTCCACTCAGCACTCATCCCAAAGCAATACCCAGCTCCAATGCTTAGATACCTGCCGCGGAAGAAAAGAAAAGTGCGGCTGAGCTTCAAAAGCCCAGTGAACAGATATACAAGCAAAACGAATACGAAACAAGAACGAATACAAAATAAAGTGAAAGAAAACAGTGAAGTCATATTCATTTCAAAAGATAATTCAGAAATATCAGAATAAGTTTTATAGCTTAACTACCTCGAAGCCCAGAACATATGCCATATCAGAAACATATCATAATCACATAAGGCAACATATTTGTAGGGGAGACCTACCAGAGTTATGAAGGACGTGCATGCACGCAGCATCAATCATCAGATAACATATAACAAATAACAGATAATATATGGCATATAACAGATCTAGGATGCATCCATACGCCCCACAGACAGATATTCATAATATAATTCAAATTGAGCTCATACAGATAACAGATAAGGGACGTGGCAGAACATCACTCTACTGCCCTAGAGTCATGTCAGAAGTGCATTTGCTGACACGGACATGGAACCCCCATGACTAGTTATATTTGGCTCGGGTGTCAACTATCAGAAATCAAATAAGAATGTCATAACTGACATAGATCATATTTAACAAATGTTTAATCATATTTTCAAAATCAAAGTCTTCATATCATATAGTTCAAAATCAAATGGTTTATGATTCAAAAATCAAAGTTCAGATAAGCAACAGCTCAAATAAACACATTAGGGTTCATAGCAAAGGTTTAGGAAATCCTAATATGAAAACGAAAAGAAAACTTCATACGAAACCTTTACTGAAAAGGTCAGAATATCCGTACCTTATTCGAAAGCAAAAGATCAAAAGTCGAAACAGGGAAGCAAAGAATTACTCCTTCTTCACAGAACCTATATACATTAATGTCGTATATATTATTAATGATTCCAAAATCATCACAATGATCCTTTTAGTATTTTAGGGTTTCCATATTTAATTTAGACTTAAATGTTTTAATATTAATATCGTAAATTAGGGTTTCATACGTCTTTTATTAACATTTAGGGTTTTCATTCTTTAATGTCTCATTAATGTATATGTACTTACATGTTAAGTCTTTTAATGACTAATTACTTAACCTAACACGTCACATAATACTCTTTCCTTTTTATGTTTCAACGTACATGTTTATGATTTTATGTGACATATATTTTACTCATTATTCGTATTAACTACGCATTTACTCTATTAAGGTTTAGCATAACTTATTAAATTAGCATATCAAAACTAGGGTTTATGTTAACATAACCTTTACTTAATTAATGCATCTTCAAATCTCATATACATGTTTCGGTTATTAGGGTTTCCGCATATTAGGGTTTATACACATGTTTTAACTCATCTAAATACTTCACATATTCAAGTTATTTAGCTTATACACCTCATTCGAAAACTAAACATGATTCGGTCCTAAACTCATATGGTTCGGCCATCATTAAAACGTCACAAACATAACTCGATTCAATATCACATCTTAAGCTACATGTCTCTTATTATTTACTAGGTTAAATGAGTTAGGGTTTCTCTTTGTTTGGTTTTATACCTCTCGGCCACAAAAGAAAAACAAGAAAAACACGACGAAACAAAATATAACTTGACATAGACATGCAAGGTACGTTAAAGGAAAACAAATAAGCGATATACCTTCACTTGATAGAGCAAAATCGACACCAAAGGTGTTTGTGTGAGTCTCGGCCGAGCAAAGGAAGAAAAGAAAAAGAGAGAGCAAAATAACTAGGGTTCCAAACTTATGATTATGTATGGTATATATATTGGTAGTATTTGAGTTAAACTAGGAAAGTAATTGGGTTTGGGTTTGGGTCCAACCGGTCACACATCTTACACCACCAAAGGGGCTTCGGCCCTTGGCTCACGAACACAAACCAAACGCGACCCAAAACATTTACGAAACATAAATCTTCGTCGTACCAAATCAATTACGTAATATATTTTAGTTAGGGTTTTTAAGTATTCGCAAGTTAATCTTTTAATCTCTTTAAGTGTTATAAATATATTTTACGTATTTTATAATTTTTTAGTTCCAAGGGTATTTTAGTCTTTATTCGGATTTTAAATTTTTAGGTTTTACAATTCTTCCCCTCTAAAGAAAAATTTTCGTCCTCGAAAATTGAATGAAACGAAATGAAAAAGAAAACGAAAACGAAATGAGAACATACCAAACTATTCAAAGAAATGAGGGTAACTAGCACGCATCGACTCCTCGGTTTCCCAAGTAGCCTCACGTTCAGGATGATTTTTCCACAGAATCTTAACGAATGGAATAACTTTATTCCTCATAACTCTTTCTTGTCTTTCCAGAATAGCTTCTGGTTCTTCAGATAAAGACATATCAGATTGAATTTGATCAAACGGATAAGAAGCAACGTGTAACGGATGATAGTTGTATCCCCTAAGGAGTGATACATGAAAAACGTCATGAACATGCGATAACTGAGGCGGAAGTGCTAAACGATACGAAACTTCTCCTATCCGTTCTAGAATCTCAAACGGTCCAATAAATCGAGGACTAAGCTTGCCCTTGATTCCAAAACGTTTCACACCTCTAAACGGCGAAACTTTCAAAAACACACGATCTCCAACCCGAAATTCTAAATCACGACGATGCTTATCAGCATAACTTTTCTGACGAGACCTAGCTTCCTTCAATTTCTCTCTAGCCACAGCTACTTTCTCATTAGTGATCTCGATCATTTCCGGTCCTTCAATCAAACGCTCACCTACTTCATCCCAACAAATAGGTGCTCTACATTTCCTTCCATAAAGAAGTTCAAACGGCGCCGCCTTAATGCTAGCATGCCAACTATTGTTATAAGCAAACTCTACTAAACACAAGTATTCGTCCCAACTGCCAGTCCATTCTAAAGCACAAGCCCTTAGCATATCCTCTAAGGTCTGTATAGTCCTCTCTGACTGACCATCTGTTTGATGATGAAATGCCGTACTAAAGTTAAGTCGAGTACCCCAAGCCTTCTGCAAACCCTTCCAGAAACGAGAAGTAAAACGCGGATCTCTATCAGACACAATAGATGTCGGAGTACCATGAAGTCTAACGATCTCTTGCTGAAAAATCTCCGCCAATTTACCAATACCATAATCCTTCCTGATTGGCAAGAAATGAGCAGATTTGGTTAGTCGATCAACAACCACCCAAATCGCATCATGCTTCTTCCTAGTAAGAGGTAATCCAGTCACAAAATCCATAGATATCTTATCCCACTTCCATGTTGGAATCTCCAATGGCTGTAACAAACCACTAGCCCTCTGATGTTCAATCTTAACCTGCTGACAAATCATACACTTCGACACAAACGTCGCCACATCTTGCTTCATGCCGTTCCACCAAAAGTACTGCTTCAAATCCCTATACATCTTGGTAGAACCAGGATGAATAGTGAAAGGAGAACTATGAGCTTCGGTCATAACTTTCTCACGAAGTACCTGATCATTGGGAACACAAAGCCTATCCCCATACCATACAATACCGTCATGACCAACCTTAAACTCCGTCTGCTTACCTTCTTCAACATGTTGCGCTACGGCCCACAGTTCGCCGTCATCTTTCTGAGCTTCTTTAATTTGTAGTATAAGGTTCGACTCCACCTTCATACTAGCCCAGTATCCATCAAAACCTCGTACACACAACTCAACATCCAAACTCTCTAAGTCACGCAAAATCCTAGGCTCAATCTTGATACTCGCAAGAATGCCTGATTTCCGGCTAAGTGCGTCAGCAACTACGTTAGCCTTACCTGGATGGTACTGAATGTTGGTGTCATAATCCTTAAGAAGTTCTAACCATCTTCTTTGTCTCATGTTAAGTTCCTTCTGAGTGAAAATATACTTGAGACTCTTATGATCAGTGAATATATCACACGCCTCTCCATACAAGTAATGTCTCCAGATCTTCAACGCAAACACCACCGCAGCTAACTCAAGATCGTGGGTTGGGTAATTCTCCTCATAAGGTTTTAGCTGCCTCGAAGCATAAGCTATTACCTTCCCATGTTGCATCAAAACACAGCCTAATCCCTTCTTAGATGCATCGCTGTAGATTTGAAATCCTCCAGAACCAGTTGGAAGAGTCAAAATAGGAGCCGACACCAATCTCCGTTTCAATTCTTCAAAACTCTTCTCTCGTTCATCCGTCCATACAAACTTTTCACCTTTCCTCATCAGTTGGGTTAAGGGTAGAGCTAAGCGAGAGAAACCTTCAACAAAACGTCTATAGTAACCAGCAAGTCCAAGAAAACTCCTGACCTCAGTCACTGTCGTAGGTCTTGGCCATTTTGTGATAGCCTCAACTTTAGACGGATCCATGGTAATACCATCAGCTGATACGATATGACCAAGGAAAGCAACTTGTCTCAACCAAAATTCGCACTTCGAAAATTTGGCGTACAACTTCTTCTTCCTCAAAATCTCCAAAACTATACAGAGATGTTCTTCATGCTCTTCTTCAGACTTAGAGTAAACCAAAATGTCGTCGATGAAAACAATAACGAACTTGTCGAGAAACTCATGGAAAACACGATTCATCAGGTCCATAAACACAGCAGGCGCATTGGTCAAACCAAAAGGCATAACGAGAAATTCGTAATGACCATATCTGGTACGAAACGCGGTCTTAGGAACATCTTGCTCCTTCACACGTAACTGATGGTAGCCAGACCTCAGGTCAATCTTCGAAAAGAACTTAGCTCCTTGCAGTTGATCAAACAAATCGTCTATACGTGGCAAAGGATAACGGTTACGAATAGTAATACGATTGAGTTCACGATAGTCGATACATAGTCGCATGCTTCCATCCTTCTTCTTCACAAACAAGACAGGTGCACCCCATGGAGAAACACTAGGGCGAATAAATCCACTTTCTATCATCTCTTGCAGTTGTTCCTTCAACTCCTTCAGTTCTACAGGTGCCATACGATACGGAGCCTTCGAAATCGGTTCAGCACCAGGAATTAACTCAATGCTAAACTCAACTTCTCGAGCTGGGGGAAGTCCAGGGAGTTCATCCGGAAAACGTCAGCAAATTCGCAAACAACCGAAAGACTTTCAATGTTAGGACTCTCCAAAGATGTGTCCTTAACAGATGCTAGAAAACCTTGGCACCCATGAGCAATCATGATCCGTGCCTTCATAGCGGAAATGAGCTTAACAGATTTAAGGGGTTGAGAACCATAATAAACGAATTCAGGATGTTTTACGTCTCCAAAGATCACCGTTCTAGCATGGCAGTCGATTGAAGCTCTATGGTAAGCCAACCAATCCATGCCTAGAATGATATCAAAGTCGACCATATTGAGAGGATACAGATTTGCAAAGCGAATACGATCATCAAAACAAAGAGGACACTTAACATATTTATGATCAATGATCACATGATTTTTCATAGGCGTAGAAATCGATAAGTGATTTGTTAACGGTTTGGGCTTCATATTAAGTTTCTTAGCAGATGTGATAGATATAATGGAGTGTGTGGCGCCAGTATCAAATAAAACGAAGACAGCAAAATCATCAATGAAAAGAGTGCCCGTAATGGTACCTGAAGTTCGCTCCGCCTGGTTACGAGTAGTAGCATAGACACGTCCAGTAGTAGTTGGTGGCTTGATGTAGTTTCCAGGGACTGCCGAATTCTTCTTAGGGCAATCCTTAATCTTGTGAGTAGTGGAACCACAACCAAAACATCCACCAGTGGCCTTGAAACACTGCCCTAGATGAGCCTTTCCACAAGTAGTACAAATAGGTGGGGGTGGCAAAACCTCAGCTGTCCTCTGCTGACTAGAATATCCTGAAGCACGACCCTGATTCGTTCCTCTAGCTGACTGATCCCTGTTGTAACGCTGGTTATTGTTACCTTGGTTCTGACGATCACTTCCATTTCTACCAGCATTTCTATTATCTTGACCCCTCGTCTCAGAACGTCCAGTGTCAACATTCCTTCCCGACTGACCCCGCTGATCATAACTCCTATCCACATGACCTCTCGAATCATAACTCCTACCAGAGTTTCCCTTATAGTCATTGCCTTGAGTCCTACCTTGAATCCGATCACCATCGCGATTACGCTTGTTAGAACCCGAAACCTCATGAAAGATCTCAATGTTACGAGCTGCGTCATTGCAGGCCGACACATTCTCATACTCAATATTAAGCAATCGGTCCAACACCCACTTCTTCAATCCCCACTTGAAGTGCTTAGCTTGACGCCTACCATCTCCAGCAATCACTCCAACAAAACTCACCAACCTCATAAACCTACTCATGTACTCATTAGAGGTCTCATGATCAAACTGGTAGATCGCCTGATAATCCCTCTCATACCTTTGCTGCTCAGCATCAGGGAAGTAACGGTTGTAGAAGATAGTCCGAAACTCAGTCCAAGTACAAGTCACAGCAAAAGCATCACCTCCTCTTGCTTGTTTCAATGCTTTACACCAACTCAAAGCATCACCTTCCAATTTGAATGAAGCCAAACGAGTCTTAAACCCGTCTCCACAACCCAGTACTTCAAACAGCTTCTCAATATGAGTGATCCAGTCCTCGGCCTCAGTAGGAGTAGCAGCAGTGCTAAACGAAAGAGGCTTCAGCTTACCGAAACGCTCGAGCCAAGTATGAATACCGACGGGTTGATTTCCTCCACCACTACTCGAAGCACCATTCTGATTACGAATGTTGTTGATCACCTGTTCCATCATCTCAGGTGTAGTCAAACCAGGGAAAAGAGAGTTGAGAGCATTCGCAATCGCAGCATCCATGTTAACAGCATCATCGTCTCCATCCGCGCCACCATTAGTACGAGTTCGAACCATCTAAACGATTAACAAAATGAATAAAGGTGAGATACTAAATGGAAGTACGAAGGAATCCTAAAATCTACCCAAATCCTCACAGGTCAAATCCTAAGCTCTAAAGTCTCGAAACCTAGGCTCCATATGTCACAGGTCCTGACTACAAGTCGTAAACCTAGGCTCTGATACCATAAATTGTAACGCCCCGACCCCACAAGGGTAAAGGAATCACAAGTAATGGTGTCATATCAAGCAAACATATAAACCAAAAGAAATCTTTAACATAAATATGGAAATAATCCAAGTCAAAAGACTTCAATACATAGGTCCCAGCGGAAAAATAAACTCCAAATGAAATGTCTAAAGCATAAGTCTAAATGGCATCATAATAACAAAGCTAAATCTCTAAGGTAAGTCCACTCAGCACTCATCCCAAAGCAATACCCAGCTCCAATGCTTAGATACCTGCCGCGGAAGAAAAGAAAAGTGCGGCTGAGCTTCAAAAGCCCAGTGAACAGATATACAAGCAAAACGAATACGAAACAAGAACGAATACGAAATAAAGTGAAAGAAAACAGTGAAGTCATATTCATTTCAAAAGATAATTCAGAAATATCAGAATAAGTTTTATAGCTTAACTACCTCGAAGCCCAGAACATATGCCATATCAGAAACATATCATAATCACATAAGGCAACATATTTGTAGGGGAGACCTACCAGAGTTATGAAGGACGTGCATGCACGCATCATCAATCATCAGATAACATATAACAAATAACAGATAATATATGGCATATAACAGATCTAGGATGCATCCATACGCCCCACAGACAGATATTCATAATATAATTCAAATTGAGCTCATACAGATAACAGATAAGGGACGTGGCAGAACATCACTCTACTGCCCTAGAGTCATGTCAGAAGTGCATTTGCTGACACGGACATGGAACCCCCATGACTAGTTATATTTGGCTCGGGTGTCAACTATCAGAAATCAAATAAGAATGTCATAACTGACATAGATCATATTTAACAAATGTTTAATCATATTTTCAAAATCAAAGTCTTCATATCATATAGTTCAAAATCAAATGGTTTATGATTCAAAAATCAAAGTTCAGATAAGCAACAGCTCAAATAAACACATTAGGGTTCATAGCAAAGGTTTAGGAAATCCTAATATGAAAACGAAAAGAAAACTTCATACGAAACCTTTACTGAAAAGGTCAGAATATCCGTACCTTATTCGAAAGCAAAAGATCAAAAGTCGAAACAGGGAAGCAAAGAATTACTCCTTCTTCACAGAACCTATATACATTAATGTCGTATATATTATTAATGATTCCAAAATCATCACAATGATCCTTTTAGTATTTTAGGGTTTCCATATTTAATTTAGACTTAAATGTTTTAATATTAATATCGTAAATTAGGGTTTCATACGTCTTTTATTAACATTTAGGGATTTCATTCTTTAATGTCTCATTAATGTATATGTACTTACATGTTAAGTCTTTTAATGACTAATTACTTAACCTAACACGTCACATAATACTCTTTCCTTTTTATGTTTCAACGTACATGTTTATGATTTTATGTGACATATATTTTACTCATTATTCGTATTAACTACGCATTTACTCTATTAAGGTTTAGCATAACTTATTAAATTAGCATATCAAAACTAGGGTTTATGTTAACATAACCTTTACTTAATTAATGCATCTTCAAATCTCATATACATGTTTCGGTTATTAGGGTTTCCGCATATTAGGGTTTATACACATGTTTTAACTCATCTAAATACTTCACATATTCAAGTTATTTAGCTTATACACCTCATTCGAAAACTAAACATGATTCGGTCCTAAACTCATATGGTTCGGCCATCATTAAAACGTCACAAACATAACTCGATTCAATATCACATCTTAAGCTACATGTCTCTTATTATTTACTAGGTTAAATGAGTTAGGGTTTCTCTTTGTTTGGTTTTATACCTCTCGGCCACAAAAGAAAAACAAGAAAAAACACGACGAAACAAAATATAACTTGACATAGACATGCAAGGTACGTTAAAGGAAAAGAAATAAGCGATATACCTTCACTTGATAGAGCAAAATCGACACCAAAGGTGTTTGTGTGAGTCTCGGCCGAGCAAAGGAAGAAAAGAAAAAGAGAGAGCAAAATAACTAGGGTTCCAAACTTATGATTATGTATGGTATATATATTGGTAGTATTTGAGTTAAACTAGGAAAGTAATTGGGTTTGGGTTTGGGTCCAACCGGTCACACATCTCACGCCACCAAAGGGGCTTCGGCCCTTGGCTCACGAACACAAACCAAACGCGACCCAAAACATTTACGAAACATAAATCTTCGTCGTACCAAATCAATTACGTAATATATTTTAGTTAGGGTTTTTAAGTATTCGCAAGTTAATCTTTTAATCTCTTTAAGTGTTATAAATATATTTTACGTATTTTATAATTTTTTAGTTCCAAGGGTATTTTAGTCTTTATTCGGATTTTAAATTTTCAGGTTTTACACAAGTCCTCTAAATTGTAGAGGTGTGGTGATGATAGTGGGGATGTAAATGAAATAGCTCTAGGAACCAATGGTGATGGTTTGGTGGAGATGATATTATTTGGCCTAGGAGGTATGGTGGTGTTTGGCATAGGTAGTTTTGTGGGTACTATCCTTTTAGGAATTGGTTTGATTGGATGATGAATGATTCTATCATTTGTTGGCTTGACCGGAGATGATTCGGTTGAAGAGATTTCGTGTATAACATGATCCTTTTTCATAGGTGGTTCTTTGGTGGATAGGTTACTACTTGGGGTTTTTCTCATGATGAGATGATTTCAAGAGGTTGCAAGAGATGAAAAGTTATGATGAGAATGATGACTATGGAGGTCCTAACATAGTGGTTTTTAAACTAAGAGATTTGGCAAGTGCATTTAAGCGTTAAGCCACTAGAATTTATTGGAATGTGATGATTGACATGCACAAGAGTTAACTTCAGAGGTTGCACTGATCTAGGAACTCATTTAAGATGAGATGGAGTGTTTGAGTTAGGAAGATGAGTTGAAATGATTGTTTTAGCAAGATTTGACATAAACTGTCATCCGGATCCCACGGTTCCTTCCTCAGAGGGATCCGTCTAGGCTAATCCTAGGGATCCGGCTTTCAGCAGTTATGAAAGAGTGGAAATGATGTTTCTAAGATCTAAGACCTTTATCATCTTGAGTGTTTCAGTTCTCCTAAGTGTTTTAAATAAAGGGGTGTTTGAGTACTTGAAGGTAATGAATGATGTAGCTAATGATTGTTATTTATGGAAGGATTTGGAACTTTCAAGAGTACCAATGGATGAGCAAGGATGACACTAAAGATGAGAATGTCAATTTAAGCTAAATGATCCTAGAGATCAGGTTGTGACTTAGAATTGTGTTTTGAAAAATATCCTAAGGGCTTTGAGATGGAAAAAACCAGGATTTGATCAACTTTGATCAATTGTGGAAAACTAGAAGGGGGGTTGAATAGTTTTACCAATTAAAACTTCCTTTTAATCTATTTAGATAGACTTATGTCAATCTATTTGGATGTGTGTGTTGGATGTTGATAAACAAGCATTTAAGGTAAGTAATGAAAAGATAAGAGTAAGAAGCACAAAACCACAACGCAAGTATTTATAGTGGTTCGGCTACAAGGTCACCTTCCTTGCCCTACTCCACTCCTCGAGTCACCTACTCGAGAGTTCGTAATCACTACACCAATCTCCTTATGGCGGAGAAGCCTTCACAACGTCGCCTACTCTTTTTCCGGTACTAGGCTAACCACCGGGTTCTTTCACTCCAAGGTGAACCAAACCTACACAACGTCGCCTACCCTTTATAAGGTACTAGGCTAAGTACCTAGTTCTTTCACTCCAAGGTGAACTACACCTTCACAACGTCGCCTACCCTTTATTAGGTACTAGGCTAAGCACCTAGTTCCATTGCAATGGAGGAACTACTACCACACTAAACCAACGACTAATCCCAAAGGAGATCTACTCCTTTACAACATCATCAAGGATATCAATATCCTTGGATCTAATACTAGTCTATCTTGTACATCGAAACACACCAAATCGAATGTACATCTAAGGCACCTTTCACTAATGCCTTTGACTAGATCTACAAGACACCTTTCACTAATGTCTTGTGTCTTCACTTCTAAGCACCTTTCACTAATGCTTCTTTGTCTTGACTTCTAAGCACCTTTCACGAATGCTTCTTTGTCTTGACTTCTAAGCACCTACCACAAGTGCTTTATCCTATAGACGATAGATACCCTTCACTAATATCTTCGTCTTGACTCTTGAGACATCTTTCACTAATGTCTTCAACACTACACTTCTTTGAAGAAAGAAAGGAATCATCAACAAGAAGACTTCAGTAGCCTTGATGATGATGAAGCATGGCAACTCACGGACTTGAGCTTGCTCGACTTCAAAGGTGGTGATCTTGCCTTTAAGAGGAACCAAAAAGATCACACAAAAACAAAACTACAAACATAGATCTCTTGGATCGAAGGTTAGTGAGATTTAACTCAGGGGGGAAAGTGTGTTAGAAAAAGGATTGAAAGGGGGTGAGAAATAATGAAGAAATGGCTTACTATTTATAGAGGAAAAATCCTACTATTCCCCGGATCCCACGGATCCCTACCACAAGGGATCCAGCTAGCACAAAGCTAGGGATCCGTGGTACGCTCCTCTTTGCCCATGGGTATTTTTGGGTATGGGTCATGGGTCATGGGTCATGGGTTATGGGTTGATCCATGGTTTTCTTTCTAGATACAATGTATCTTAAGGATACAATGAACTTGGTTAAGTGGTATAAATAAAACCATGGGTTATGGGTCAAAACCATTAGCTAGTTTTTACTTATTTAGTATACACTTGTTTTTACCCATTTTAGTATATACTTGTTTTTACCCATTTTAGTGTATACAAGTTTTTACCCGTTTATGTTACCCAATATACTACATACTAGTTATGTGTATATTTTATCCAAATATGTAAACACTAGTTGTTGTACATATGTATCATAAAAACACTTATACTTGTTTTAGTGTTTTATGTGAAAATGTGAATATGTTAGAAACTATTAGTTCAACCCATTTACGTATTTTATTTGTTTCGTTAATATGATTTTACTTTTGTTATCGACAAAACATTAGAAGATCGTAAAATATAAATAAACGTTTTTACGGCTTATTTGTATTAACATGGGGGAAAGGTTGCAGATCATCGACGAAACGATTGAGGGAATGGCTACCTACTTCAACGAGGAAATTGATAGCCTCAAATTGGGTCTATATGGTCTTAGTAAGCAATTTGAGTGTTTTGCAGGTACCATGGATCAAGTGCAGCAGCTCCAGCAGGACTTCTTTCACTGGAGTGCAGATCGAACTAGCCAAATGCTCCAGAGAATGCACATGAGCTACCCTAGATGGCAGGGTCCGGAGTATGTATACCAGCCCGACATCCCCAACGTTGGCGTCCACGGAGGAATGGCATTCATGTAGGTCGAGCCCACTCCTGGTAGCACCATAAGCACCCCGTTCAATCCCACCCAATTTCACTCCATGGATCATGATCTTCCCAGGGACGATTGATTTCCCTATTTGATGAAACAATTTGAAACAATTTGATACTTATGTCTGTAATAACTGAATTATTAGGATATTTGTATGCTTAATTATCGATTGTACCCATAGGGTACAAAATTTTCCATGTATTCTGTGCAGGTTTTCGATTCTGTGATGCAATTACGGCGTAACCTTAGGGTCAGTTACGCCGTAACCTCTACTGCAGTAGGAAAATTTTGAGGCTATACAATAGTTAAGGCGTAGTCCCTGGAAACGATATGCATTAGCCACCCCATGACCCACCTTCAACCTTTAGTGAGACATCTTGGGCAAGCATTCGAGAGGGGAGTTTATTTCTTTCTTAATTATTTTTCATTTCTATTTTATTTTTCCTTTTTCTTCATACAAACGGGACTTTGTACACTTCAAGTGGGTGGATAGGAATAGAAATGAAGTGTATAATTACTTAGCTTACTTGCCCTAATTTTCTAGTTGTTTTCAAAATTTTAAGCTCATTTGAAAATTTTTGTCATATTTTTAACCAATCTAGAATTACATAAAGCCGAGCACACCATTACCCTTATTGCCATTGGTGAGATTTAGCCTTTTCGTTTTCCCCATTTTTACCCAAATCTACCATATATTGAGTGTGCCGATAGTATTGTAAACTATATAACTTGGCTTTTACATCACTTCGAGACCATAGACAAGTAGTGTATCAAGTTCGCTTGGTGCATTTGGAAAAGACGATTTGAAAAAAAGTAAATATTTTAGGATTAAACCTAAATAGCCCATATGTGTTCACTTGCGTGTGGTTATCGATTAGTCGCATTGACTTTTCGACCTCCGTGTCAACCCTTTTTGTTGCACTCACCTTTAGTGCAAGATACCCCTAGTTACACCCCTTTTGAGCCTATCCTTTCATTTTCTAACCCTTATTTTCGTTACACCCTTACACCTTAGCCTACCGTGTAGTCTTACCTTTTTATCTTAAAATCATTGTTCACCCTAGTTTGAGGTTCAAAATAAAGTTTCGAGAGGCGTACCCAATCATTTACATCTTACTAAAGATCGTCAAAGACCCCAAGTTATCTCCTTATGCTTAGTTTAAGTGGGGATATGTATGTGTTAAAATAATAATAATAATAATAATAATAATAATAATAATAATAATAATAATAATAATAATAATAATAATAATAATAATAATAATAATAATAATAATAATAATAATAATAATAATAATAATAATAATAATAAATTATTATTATTTGTGTTACAGTGCGAAAAATTATAAGCACTATATAAAAGAAATTGGCATTGAGAATAATCTTCTCGATCACATTCGAAGGTTGGAAGAATAGTTCAAGAATAATGGTGGATTCCGGTGACATATATTGATCATATGAAGATGAACCTCAAATTAACGGTTTGGCGATGACAACTTGGTTTTAAGATGAGACTATTTGTTTTCTTTTTCTTTTACACCCATTAAAATATCCTATGCCTTACCTTACCCTTTTTGTCATGAAGCGTGTCTAGGTGATGCAGCGAGCAATCCTTGATGTCTTGGCCATGGATTTGGTCATGTATCATTGATTTTGTCCACTTCGTCATGACACGTTAGTAATGACACCACCCAAAAGCATTTGAATCACTATAACCCAACATTGCTTTCTAAAATTGTCTTAACCTTAGCTCTAGTGGTGGAGTTGTGTGTAATTGCCAAGCTTATGATAGAATACTTACTATGTCCGTGCAATTGAGTGATCACCCCGAAATTAACACTTAGATTAGGATGACAGTGAGAGTGTTTTCGTTCCCATTTCGTGAGGTGTTCGGCTCTTATTAATATTCTAGCATGGAAATTTTAACTGCGCATTCATTGAGGATGTATCTTTCGCAGTCTAAATTGGTCTACTTGAGGGCAAGTAGAGTTTAAGTGGGGGGATATTTGATAACATCAAATAGTCCTGATTTTCTAAGCGTTAATTTCCCCTTTTATCATCACATTTTGAGTATATTACTCATGAAAACATCCTTATTCCTTATTATTTCATTTCAGGACCTATTCAATGTAAGGAAGCTGCAATTGGACGTTTTTAAGCCTTATTGATAAGATTGTCTCTTAACTACGGCGTAACCAAGTGATGAAGTTACGACATAACTAAAGATTATGAAGGCTACGGCGTAACCAAGTGATGAGGTTACGATATAACTAAAGATTATGAAGGCTACAGCGTAACCCTCATCTCAGGTTATGCCGTAACAACTGATAAGCACCAAATTAACAAAGACTACGGCATAACCCTAAGCTCAGGCTACGCCGTAATGAAAATGTACACATGATTTACGAAAGCTACAGCGTAACCCCATCTAAAGTTATGCCGTAGCCATGGATAAGCACAAAAGATTGAAGAGGTTACGACGTGACTACCTAATAAGGTTACGCCGTAACTAGATTCGAAGCCTATAAATAGTCGAAGGTTTCACCAGTTTTAATCATCTCTCCTTTCCCAAACCTTCTAGGGTTTCGGGAAGATCAAAACACAAAAGAAGAAGCATGGCTTAGGAGCGCTGAATAACGAAGTCCTCGTCTACGATTTCCATTGTATTCGAGTTTGAATTCTCTTTATATTTTTCTAGGACTTATACTATGAATTCATATCATTAATTGAAGTTTGCATTTATGTTATTGTTATTATCTTTAATTCTTTATAGACATTTACTTGTCTTTTCATAAATCGCTAGCCTTGGTAGTATTATAAGCTTGGTAGTATCTAAAGGGCTGGGAGATATGACCAACTGACCCCAGTCTGATAGATTGCGAAGTATGGGAGGAATTGGCCATAGTACAACCACTCTTCGTGTGCGAACTGACCAAATGATCACCTATCAAGTGGAGGTATTTAAGAGGTTAGGGGGAATCTAAGTTCCTAACGGCCGGGTTCCCACTGTCTAGATCTAGTAGATTTGGTGCTTAATGACTGCTATTAGGTTGCCGAATGATCCCGGGTGACCTGTTCATCTTGGTGAGGAATCTAAGAACCATAAGCCATGACGAATTGACCAAAGGAGTCTGGTGATAATTAACCACTATAGTGTACCTTGATATCGAGAATCAATTCATATTTGTATTCTTCGTTAAGCTTCGTTTATTTAACTCTTTACCCTAAATTTCTGGTGTCTGTGTGACTAGAATAATAGCATATCAATGAATTATAACAATCTTTTCATACCAATATATTATCAATATCATTTCTAATCATCTTAGTTCTTTCAAGGTCACAGCTCTCTTGGGACGATACTCGGATTTACCTAAGGCTTTACTACATCTGATCGGGTTCTCTGCCCGTTAGTATGTGTCTATCCTAAGTTATCTAAGTTTTATAAATATTAAAAGCATGATGAAATAGCACATCAGCTTCATGATTCCTCTCTTCAGATGATCAATGCACTGAAGAACTAGGTTTTTCAAAATCCCTTCTTATGCAGCCTCTTGTTCAAACCACACAGCCATACGATCATTCAAATTTGATGAACCAGCAACCTCCATGAGTTCATTCAAAATGGGGAAATCTTCCATTGGAAATTGTTTGTGTGTGGAAAAAGTGGTAGATGGGTTTATCCATTGGTGTGCACAAGTTAATAGTGTCTCCGGTAAGATACGGTCAAGGGTCTAATAGTGATTTTTTTTCACACTCGGTCCCTGAATTTGTCTTGGTTGCCGTTGTCATACTTAAAACTCCCGCCCAATAATCATTGTAAAATACACAATTGGTCCCTCAAGTTGCCAAGTTACGTATACTACAACTTAGTTGAGGATTAAACAACCCAAAACCATTAGAAGTTTGACTTTGTTAAGTCAAACTTCTAAAACATATCAAATTATCAATAAACTCCAAAACAAATATTGAGTAATGGTTTTGCAATTTTGAATTTACAAAGTCAAATATTTGAGTAATGGTTTTGCAATTTTGACTTTACATGGTCAAAATGCAAATACTACCTACAAAATAGCCATTCACCATTTTCAAGTATTGACTAACTAAAGTAAACTGCATCACCATTTTCAAGTATTGACTAACTAAAGTAAACTGCAAATACTACCTACAAAATAGCAATTTTGACTTTACATAGTTAAAATGAAAGTTTGACTTTCGAATGTCAAACTTGCATCACCTACAATACGCACAAACAACAACATATGAACAAGCTAATTTTAAGCAAACCATATAAACAAATAATGTACCAAAATACCAAAACTATTTTGCAACATTAATTTTCATAGGGTATTCAACCCATACATAAACTACAACAACTCAAAGAAATCTACCACGGCTGTGGGGGAAGCTCGGTGGAGTTTCAACAGCTTCCTAGCCAACTCCCAGTTGTTCTTGATATTTTCATTCCCATCATGACTCCTATCGCTGACCCTGATATTGATTGTCTTTAGCGACCGGGAACACGCAAGTATAAACTTTATTAAAGTTAATTCATGCTCTGTTCTAGGAAAAGATCGAAACACCACAGTCTGTAGCTGGCCATGGCTGAATGTGTTTATGTCTACAACATTGGAAAAAATTTCCAAAGGTAGAACACTAAACGTGTTTGCAGCCTGAAAAATCAAATAGTGTTGAGAGATACACAAACATGGCAATTTAGGAATGTTTATTTGCTACATATGCATTACTCCAAAACACTTACTCTAATATCCAGCATTTTCCAATTTGGACATCCACGAATCATTTCAATGATGAACGATAACATAACAATATTCCCAAAATCGACATGGGACAGCTTAAGGTTAATCAGGGATACAAAGGGCACATTCATCCTAGAATTAGCTTCCGGTATCAACTACAACAAGTTTTAAAGATTAAATGTCATTAATGTTACACATTTCTTTAACATTGTAAAATCATAAGTGTAAAACTCAAATTGTTCTTACCGTGTAATCATCAAAATCCAATGTAAGGGTCTCAAGATTTTGAAGTCTTGTCAGGTGAAAGATATCGGATGTTGTGATTTTCGTCACAACATTATAACGATCGAAACTCAAATCTAACTTCCTCAAATTCCTAACTTTTGCAATATCCCATAGTCTCATCTCGTTTGTACTAGGACGATCCATTTTAAGAGACTCAAGTGAGGGACAACCAGCAATAAAGTCCCAAACTGTACCGCTTAGAAAATTGACATGAATCAATTCTAAGCTCAGTAGATTTGGAAAGCCATGAAAATATTCCAAACTAGCCATACGACAAACATGAAGTACTAGATGTTTCAACTCACTACGAGAGTAAAGTTGGGTTGGGAACGTAACAGGGTCACCATACCAGTTTGTAATAATCAGCTCCTCAATTCCATGCTCAGCCAAAAACAAGAGCCACTCACGAATCTCTTCATAATGAAAGTTGTCTATTCCAAGCATTGATCTTGGCTCTACAGCGAAGACAAACTTTCTTATTAGACCCATTCAGCCGATTTAAAAATCTAGTAACAAGCCTCCCATCAAACTCATATATTAAATAATAAAAGAAATCCTCATCAACAATGACATCGGTGAGCAAAGTCCACTTAGACCTCTAGTTTCGCGCTAAACTAGAGGTTCTCACCACTTCTAACAAAGGCAACCGATTCAAAATGTTAGTGATCACTACATCTGGCATGTTTCTAATACAATCGATCGACATGGTTTTGTTGGAAGTTGGGTTGGTCTTTCGAGTTCTGGAAATGGCGATTTAGATTCGGATTTCGATTTTCAGTTTATCGTTTCTGGATAATGGTGTATTATGATTGGTAAAGTTGTTTGTTGGGTGGGTTTATTGGTTCGCGCGAAATTAAATGCAAGCGTATCAAGGAAGAAACGGCTAGTAGGCATACTCACAATTGGTCCCTGGGTTGAAGGTTGGGTCAAAATTGTGAATGGTCTATTATACCCTCGAAGGAAATCCAGAAAATTATAGTTGACTATGCCAATCCTGGTCAAGGGACGAGTTTGGCATTTAAAAGCCAAGGTTTGGACCTCCGGCGATGATAACGCCCAACTTTGTCCCTTCGCGAAGCGTATGACCAAGTTTAGGGACCAACGGTGTATTTTAGTCTAAAATATATTTTAAAAAATATAAGTTCTCTCTCCTAGATCTACCTCAAATCCAAATCCTAATCCAACCCAACTACGGACCTTAAATGTTAGTTTATCCTTAAATAAGCAGTAGCGTTGCAGATCGTACAAAACTGCGTATTTAACCTCAAAATATCAGATAATCAAAATATGTTTATCATCGGTACCTCCAAGTCCACTCTCAACCAACAACTCTCGTCTTTAATGCGGGATCTTTTTTCCCACCCGTTACTGATTTTACAGTTTCATCGGCATCATTCATCCCCTCATCACTTTCAGCATATGAAGACTTAGCTTCAGTTTCTGCTACTGTAGTTTCTGCTTTTGTGCCACCCTGATGCAAAAAGAGAGCAATTAATAAATACCAAGCCATGTCACGTTCTTTTACAAAACATAAAGGGTGTCTAACAAAACATTTACCATTGCTACTAAAGAAAGTATAGATGAATCTAACAAAGACAAATCATCTGGACTAATATAGCGTGAGCAATTTGGATGAAGAAGTTGCAATAAAGGCGCCTTCCATTCTACAATTACATTAAACTTCATAATTAGGGTGCGTTTTGTTTGAGGGGGTAGGGTTAGGATTTTGGAATGATGCCAAAATCTGTTGTTTGGTATATTTGTGTGGGTCTCACAAGTGGGGATGAGTATTTGTCCATATGCTATACCCATCCAGCTTGTTTACTTTTTGTTATATTGGTGGGTCCATATTTTAAATCAACCATTCTTATTTGATTTTATTTTCATTTTTACAATAATAATATTTTCAATTTTATAAAATATACTCATCTATAACATATTATTTTATTATATTTTTCTCTCTACTCACTTGGTTTAAACATATATTCAAATCTTAATCTAAATCTTAATCCAAATCTAAATCTTAAACTCATCTACAAACCAAACGGACCTTTAATAACATTTTTAAATTTAGGAATAAATAATATAACATCTGATTAAGATTTATTACAATGGCCCGTTTGGTTTTTAGATAGCTTTACAATCAAGATTTGGATTTGGTTTAGGATTTGAATTTTGATTTGAGATAAGAGAGAGAAAATATATTAAAAAATTAATAAATTATTATTTTGTAAAGATTTGAAATAAAATATATTGATTTAAAAAAAGGTAAATAGAAAGATAGACTAAAAGAATTGGTCCCACAATTTTTCATAAAACCCATCAATTTTTTAAGATTCGAAATAGTTGTGTTTATTGAATCTGGCACACAATCTCAAAAGCAAAAACTTGAACCAAACATTTGTTTTTTATCCATGGGTCCTTCAACCTAATCTAACCCCCCAAAAGAAACGCACCCTAAAATCAACTCTTTTAGCACCGCTTGGAGTTCATGGTGGATGGCCAATTTTACTAATTGTGTGTCATCAACAACACATAAAATACACGCAAGCACCTAGTACAAGGAAAATAATTTAGCAAAAGACAAGATATTTCAGTTTTATTCTCACTCAAATCAATTCCATGACTACGACAGAGACCTTAAAGAAGGTTGCTCAAACTTACCATACTACAAAATCTATGTCCATCTATCTTATGACGTGATCCTTCATTCCTTTTATAATTTTCTCTCTCTTGAAAATATATATGTATATATATAGCATAGACATTAACAACTCATACTTATCAACATGAAATATAAAAGAATAGGAAACACTTTCGCAAGCCTAGGCATGGCGCCTAGGCACTGCCATGCCTGATGCAAAGAATCCCAATCTTGGACCCATCTTTTGTATGGATCATCTGCACAAGAAGTGCGCTCGATACATGTTGAATAACGTCTGCTGCAGAGATCTATCCATATACTTGGTTTTAGAAACATGACTAATGAAACAAAAGGAAATAACGAAAATCAAAATTAAATACCTTATCAATAATTGTAAAGTACTCCACAAGTGTCTTGTCTAAGATGGAGTGGTCGACTATCCCTTTTTCGAAAATGGCCATGAAGAGAACACGTAAACTCTGCCACTTGTTTAAAAAGGATTAAAAAAATAAAATACGAACCAACTTTCAAACTTTTACCAAGTTAGGTAACGAACTTTTTTATTACACCATCTATGTAACCAAACTTGTTGTTTGTTTTGTGATAAAATTAGAATGATTACCGGATAAATTTTCACGTCATTAATTGCATTTATATGTATTTTCCATGTAGACTAATTATATCTAAATGAAATGACTATCCAGCCTTGTCTTTTCCCTCACAAAATATAACAAAATACCAATTTTTACCAACATACTTCACAAAATACCCATTTTTTATTAAAAAAAAAAAAAAAACCCAAATACCTACAAAATCCGTAAGTTTGCGAATTTTTTTAAACCTTGCGAATTTAGGGAAATTGCCCCCTTTTCCTTTGGTTTTCACGCTTAGCTCAAAATATTAAAGCTGTAGATCTCTCTTTCCAGTCAAGTAGCTTTTTTGAATCACGCAAAAATAAGCTAGTATAAGGAAGTTATGGCCAAAATATCACATCAACTAAACGAGAAAAAGTTGTGGTATTTTGGCTATAACTTTCTCATACGAATACCTTTTTAGGTGATTCAAAAGGCATTAAACGAGAAAATAGAGATCTACAACTTTTATTTTATGAGTTTAGCGTTAAAATCGAAGGAAAATGGATTAATTTGCAAAAACTCGCAAGGTTTGACTTTGCGAGGACAAACCTTTTATTTTTTTAAAACTTGCGAATTTTTGAAAATTGATCCCCTTTTTCTTCTGTTTTCACGCTTAACTCAAAATATAAAAGTTATAGATCGCTCTTTTCTCATCAAGTGACTTTTTGAATCACACAAAAAGAAGTTCATATGGGAAGTTAGGACCAACATACCTCAACGACTAAACGAGAAAAATTTGTGTTATTTTGACCATAACTTTCTCATACAAACTCCTTTTTAGGTGATTCAAAAAGCCACTAAACGAGAAAAGGAATATCTACAACTTTCATATTTTGAGCTAAGCGTAAATGGAGAAATTTTCAAAAAATTGCAATGTTTAACTATGCGAGGTCAAACCTTACTATTTTTTGATAAAAATTGGGTGTTTTGTAAAGTATGTTGGTAAAATGAATATTATTATCAATATCCAAAATATAAAGCATTATTATTGGAGTAAATTGATAATCTTAAATACCCACATCACCAATACAATCATCTTCAAAACCAAACGTGCACAAAGACAAATAAATACAAACATACACTCCTTTAAACGACCAAAATCACACACCAACAACCATAGTTTGACAATGAAGACAGTTGCGACGAAGGTGGTGATGGTGCTTGTTTTACATCTATGTTCTTGAATACTTTTGTGTTTGAAATTTCTTTTTTAAGGTAGAGTAGTTTAAGGGTCGAAGAAGATAATGATGATAATGGGTTATATGTACAAGTTTAAAAGGTGTAAATTTTGTTGTTGTTAATGATGTTGTTTCATATGGATTTAAGAATTTTGTGTTGATTTTCTTGTTATTTTTGATGATTTCGGTAAAGAGGTATTTATGTTTGTGTGGAAGTGTGTATTTTTGAATAGTTTTGGGGATATGGGATGAATGTAGAAAGAATATGATGAGGTTTATTAAAAATCTAGAAAAATGTTAAGTCTATTAAATGGAAACCTACTTTCACGAATTTACTAAGTTATTAAACCAACTTATTTTATTACCAATCTAAAATAAGATCAAGTATAAAAAACTACTAAAACATTTATAAATAACAATTTTAGCAAAAATACACATAAAAATAATATTTTAATACAAATTAACATTTTAGCAACTAATAACCAAATGATACATGAGTTTGGATTAGTGATACACCTGATACACGTTAGACTAATAAATATTTCAAAATCTCATACACATACAAAAACCTAATACACATTACACTTCTAATCAAAGTGTATCACCTAGGTTTCGTAAATTTTAAAAAGAAGTCTAACGAAACTTTAACAATTTTAGTTTTAGTTAATAAAAAATTTATTTTTGTTGTAAGGAGAGTGTCGCTTGTCAAATTTTAGTTGGATCTCATTTTAACAACTTTAAGTTTGATCTTACTTGATCTAGATTTTATATATATATATATATATATATATATATATATATATATATATATATATATATATATATATATATATATATATATATATATATATATATATATATATATATATATATATATATATAGACAAGCGTTCAAATGAGAAGTCTATTTTTTGTGAGAACTCGAGAAGAGATTTGGACGAAATTTTTAGGGGTCTAAGTGAATTATCTTCATTTGCTTTCACACCCCTAAAGTTTATCCTTGTTTTCTCTCTCTCTCTCCTTTTATCACACGTAAACACACAAAAAAAACACACTCAAACTTAACTAGCAAACGAGATCTTGCTATTAACTTTATATCTGTCATCTTCTTCATCTCCATTGTTTCCGTCACCGCATCTTCATCATCTCCGTCATCGCATCTCCGACACCGCCGTCATCACCGTCATCTCGTTCTTTCTATATCCGGCGTTTATTGCGGTATTGGATCTCTAATTTATATTTTTCTGTTTAAATCTTATTTAGTTTTTAACTGTTTAAAAACTTTTTCTCCGGCGTTGACTATCTCATGAATATGTTAATTGATTTATTTGCTTTATTAGACATCTATTTTTTGCACATGTGAAGATTTTTATTGGTTTATTAGGTTCTGTTTGTTTTACAGTTACTATCTAATGATGTGTTTGTGAAATAATAGTTTTACGGATTAGGTTTTTGATGTTTAGAGATGAATTAAATTGCATAAATCATAGTTTTTAGGTTTAATTTAGGTGCATTTGAATAATGTTGAGATTAGCGATTATTTAAGTTTTTAAAATTTATTTTCACGTGTGAAGAATATCAGTAAGCAATGGAATTTTGAGGTTATTATCGGATTTAAGTTTAGTTTTAGAGTATCTTTGCATGTTAATAATGTTGAGATAAGCGATTATTTAAGTTTTTAGAATTTATCTTCACGAGTGAAGAATATCAGTAAGCAATGTAATTTTGAGGTTATTATCGGATTTAAGTTTAGTTAGAGCATCTTCGCATGTGAATTTAATTTTTTAAAATTTATTTTCACGTGTGAAGAATATCAGTAAGCAATGGAATTTTGAGGTTATTATCGGATTTAAGTTTAGTTTTAGAGTATCTTTGCATGTGAATAATGTTGAGATAAGCGATTATTTAAGTTTTTAGAATTTATCTTCACGAGTGAAGAATATCAGTAAGCAATGTAATTTTGAGGTTATTATCGGATTTAAGTTTAGTTAGAGCATCTTCGCATGTGAATTTAATTTTTTAAAATTTATTTTCACGTGTGAAGAATATCAGTAAGCAATGGAATTTTGAGGTTATTATCGGATTTAAGTTTAGTTTTAGAGTATCTTTGCATGTGAATAATGTTGAGATTAGCGATTATTTAAGTTTTTAGAATTTATCTTCACGAGTGAAGAATATCAGTAAGCAATGTAATTTTGAGGTTATTATCGGATTTAAGTTTAGTTAGAGCATCTTCGCATGTGAATTTAATTTTTTAAAATTTATTTTCACGTGTGAAGAATATCAGTAAGCAATGAAATTTTGAGGTATTATCGAATTTAAGTTTAGTTTTAGAGTATCTTTGCATGTTAATAATGTTGAGATTAGCAATTATTTAAGTTTTTAAAATTTATCTTCACGAGTGAAGAATATCAGTAAGCAATGTAATTTTGAGGTTATTATCGGATTTTAAGTTTAGTTAGAGCATCTTCGCATGTGAATTTAATTTTTTTAAATTTATTTTCACGTGTGAAGAATATCAGTAAGCAATGGAATTTTGAGGTATTATCGGATTTAAGTTAGTAAGCAATGGAATTTTGAGGTATTATCGGATTTAAGTTTAGTTATAGAGTATCTGTGCATGTTAATAATGTTGAGATTAGAAATTATTTAAGTTTTTAAAATTTATCTTCACGAGTGAAGAATATCAGTAAGCAATGTAATTTTGAGGTTATTATCGGATTTTAAGTTTAGTTAGAGTATCTTCGCATGTGAATAATGTTGAGATTAGCGATTATTTAAGTTTCAATGTTTTTATGTCAATGATGTTTGTGTGTTGTTGAAATGTATGAACATCAATTTAGCCAAGATCGCATAGTCCCGTTGAGTATTTTGTTATATTATTACTTTTTTTGTGCATGATGGTGAAGCCTCGTTTTGTTTCACTTTGTCTGTTTTATGAGATCATTGTATTTACAGGCTGAGTTGAATTTAGTGATTTACTGATTCAGATGCCTTATCAGTGGGTTTTGGTCTTGAATTATGAGCTAAGTATTTTTTGTTAGTATCAGTTGAAGCATACATTCTGCAACTTTTATGAACTAAAAAAGTAATAATTTTTTAAACTTATTCCTTATGTGATCATTTTAAAGTTGACAACTTATCTAGTTTTTGTTTTTATTTTTTGAGTTAGTGCTGTTTTTTTGAGATTGTTATAATAAAATAGTAAGCTTCACTGATATGGTTACTTTAAAGTGGTATTATTGTTCCTACAAGTAGGTACATTACTAGAAATCCTTTGTCAATGATTATTTAATTTCCAAATTCTCGTTCAAGTTTTAGGTAATAACGTTTTTGAAAGTCAGTAACTACTATACCAGAAGGAACTATATAGGGCAGTGGCAATAATGTTTTTGAAAGGCAATAACTAATACTAATGGCAGCCGTCACCTACAATTATATATTTAATGCTAATAAGTTTGTGATTGTCAGTAACGTTTTTGAAAGTTTATATAGCTAATGCTAATGGCAGCCATCACCTACGGTTATAAGATAGGACAGTGAATTTCCACTTCTTCTTTTCACTGGTTAGGCAACCTGTTGCAAATAGAGAAACTATCTTTTTTGCAATCGTTGAACTATTGTTAATTATATTCCTTTGATGCATTTATTTGGATTGTGATACAGGCCATAGTTTCAAGGTTACAGTGGTTAATGCAAATCTGGAATTGAAAACTTGGTTGTTCTAGGACACTACATCTTGGTGATCGTGAAGAACCAGTGGGCTGTTCCTTATCTTTTCTAAATAAATCATATGGCTAATGATGGAAAAAGGAAGTGTTCAAGTTGTGGAGAATATGTTAATCATGATTCAAGAAATTGTCCATTAAAAAAGTAAGTATTTTTTGAACTCTAGAATTTAGTTATTTTTGTTTTCTCCTGGGTAAAAGATAAGTTAAATCACATTTAAATGAATTTAATAATATCTGACATAGTATATTTTGTCTATTTATACACATGCGCTAATGCCTTTTTATTTACATTCAGTAATAAACTTGATCCAATGAATTTTTGAAATCAGCAAGAAGAGTATAAATTTGCTTTTTTCTTTTTGATGCAATCATAAATGAATTTGGGGATGAACCCATTGTTAAATATGGATCGTATAGACAAGCAGACAAGTGCATGAAGACCAGGATTCTTAATTGGTTGCGGACAAAAGACTTTTATTGGGATGAGATTAATGGAGCTGATGAGGGAAATGAAGTAGATGGCGAGGAACAGGAAGATGATCAGGTTGAAGAGGTGGAGAATCATTAATTAGTGTATTTTGGTGTATCAGATTCAGATTGAAGATTGTAGAAGGAAGAAGACCCTGGTGGTAGATTAAATATATCTTTTGTTAGACACTAAGTAGTGAGATCTGTTGGACCACTTTAATTGTATGTTTGTTTTTTTATCTATCCTAGAAATGCATACACTAAGTATTGGATCTGTTCGACCACTTTAATTGTGGCATGTGGATGGTACCACTTTGAACAATGTAATGCAGACATGCCTTTTGTTTTACATTATCCTTTGTTTTACATTGCCATTACATACAGAAACATAGATATTCATTACATGCAATATAAACAGTCATTACACACATAGATATTCATTACACACATAGTCTTTGGATGTTAACCCATACAGAAGCAACTAAAGAGACCTTGCATCATGAAACATAAATACCAACAAAAGATACCTTGCATACCACATGCTGAACAACTAGGCAGCATGTTTCTTTCGTTTGCCCTTTTTGTCTGCAACTGGTTCAGAAGGGTTTTTGATTCCAAATTTCTTACCTTTGATGTCATCCCAAGTCTGATTAGCAGCTAGTCCTAGCACTATAATCCTTTTACCTGCACTTGGGCCACTAGCTTCTGACTTTTGACCTTTTTCATCAGTTGACTTTTTTGCTTCAATAAGTAGTGGCTTCTGAACTACATTACAGTAACCAGGAGGATAGTAAGAACTCCAAGACACTAGAGCATTTAGTTCTCCACTTGATTCAGATTCATCAGCAGAATCAGATGAAATGTATATCACATGCTCATCAGGTTTGGAGCTCATTTTTAAGGTGGATTGAAAAGGGTTAATAACTTGTTTTGACTTTCTTAATTCTGTGAATATGAGGTGTGTTATGGTGTGGATATAAATGCCAAACAAACTACCCATTCTATTAATGACTCACCTACAAGTTAAATGTAATTGAATGCTGATTTGGTAATCTACATCTTACTTGCATTGACCCTCACTTTTGACCCATTACATAACACATAACTTACAAAACACAAAAGCCTTATCACAAGATTCACAAAAGCCAACTGCATTTTCATTGATACAAGATTCACTACATGCATTACCCTTGAGATGCTTAAAACACAATCTTAACAACTAGATACATCCATACCAGCAAACCTTAATTAGATACATTAATTAGAGGTAGACGATGAGGTAGACAATTTAGGGTTTGCAACGGTAACAATTTAGGGTTGGTTTGGTTAGTTGATTTTTGCATGTAAGTGTCCTATGGGACTGAGATGATGGATCCACCATCATCCTTTGTACTTCAATGTTTTTGGCGTAATAAATTTACCGGGGTGAATTAACCCTTTTACCAAAAAAAAAGTTTGTTTTAAGTTTGTTTTTTCATAAGTGAAAAGTAATTTTTATATGTTCCAGATTCATGCACCATTGTTGATATTTTTCTAAACAAAAAGCAAAGCCCAAATGTTACTCGTATATCTATAGAAGTAACATTTTTAGCTTAGAAAGAATCATCCATCTGACCCTAAGGCTCGAACAAGTTATATTTAGCCTGCAAAAATGGGAATTTTAACAGCTAAGCTATACAACAGATCCAAACAACATCCATTACTAACAAAGAACAATGACACACAAAAAGCATCATCAGTTTCAGACATCATCATCCTAACCCTAACACTAATGTGGAGATCAATTCGTAGTCCGTACAACACATCAGCATCCATACACCCCAACTGTCTTATAACAACCAACATAAAGATTGTACCTAGGATAAGACTGCATAAAGATTGTGTCAAAATTATCAAATAACAACTTTTGCTGCTTCATAATTTTCTTTCATTTCTTTTTCTGAATGCAATTAGAAGACCTGAAAAATGATGCATTTTCATTAAGAACTAATTTATTGTTTAACTTGTATAAATGAATAGAAAATAATATTTACCTGATCAGGAAATATAGTTTGTAATGCATCTGAAGAATCGATAACCAGATTTTTTCTCGGTCTTCCTCTCTTTTTTTTCTGTACTTCGCTTGTTTCAGAAGCATTCTGTTTTTGTTCTGTATCATCAAACACCAAAGAGAAGATTCATTCAAAGAGAGGATATACTAGTATTTATCCAATCAACATTATCTTTAATAAAAGTTTCTATATTTGAGTATAGAATGAATATACCTGAAGCAACATAATCTTTAGGATTGTTTTCTCTATCTCTTTTCTTTCCCCTACCTCTTTTCTTTCCCCTAGAATTTTTTTTGTCCTCCAGCATTATTACCAGAATTCACCATTTTATCTAAACCACTATCATTTTTTGCTTCAACCAGTGTTTCACTCAAAGCATTCTTATCAATATGAACCGTTTCATCAACATCAATGTTTTCGTCATCGTCATCACTTGACGATTCAGGTTTATTATATAGTTCTATGCCTTTTTTTCTTTTCTTATTGATGATCTGCTCATTTTTTTTTGTTGGTGAAACAACTTCAGGAGTTGGAATATCATTTTGAAACTTGTCAATATTTTCGTCTTGAATAGCATCCCCATCAGAAGAATCAGGACTTTCATTAGGACCAGCAGCAATATCTTCATTCAAACCAGGAGGAACTTTTCCAGCACCAGCAGTAGGCATTTCAAACATACCATCATAAGGCATATCAGCACCAGAGGGAATTTCTGTGCCAGCAGCAACAGGAGCTTTGGCTAAGTTGATCAAAACATCCAAATCAACAATTTTGTTACAACCAACTTCTCGATCAGATGTAATATGTAAAAAAAGGATGTCCTATGCCTATGTTTTTGGACATGAAAAAACAGCACATACACTACTGTTTTTTGTAGGTTTAAAGTATCAACATTAAAAAATTATAGGGCAAATTGGCATCCTAAACACTTGGTAGATTGGAAAAATTCCAAGTTCAGATCCATGTACGAGCATTCTAGTATGTAGTTTGTGTTCAGGAGATTTTCAATGTTTTGAGAAGTGGATTTTCCATCTTTTTGTTTGAAGGGGACTGATGCATATAAATCAAAGTGTATCAGCTGACCTACTCATTGTGTAAGTTTAGAGTTCAACAACATTCTTATTTTAAGCATCTTCACATGTTTGATTAAATCTTATAGATTAGCAACTACTTAATTAAGAATATATCAGAAGTAATAGCATCTTTACCTGTATTGTTTCCCGTAGGATCTTCAACAAACTCGTCATTTGCATTGTTTTCCCCTGTTACATTAAATCATGAGAATATTTTTAACTTTTAATAAAGAAATATATTCGAGTTTTATAAATATTAATAATCATATATATTACTAACCTTTATCATTCATATCATTAAAAAGATATCTAATCATTTAAATTTTTTACATGTGCAAGTATAGATTTTTTCACATGTGCAAGTATAGATTTTTCACATGTGCAAGTATAGATTTTTTTTCAAACAAGGATGTCCCATGCCTAACTTTTGCTAATGTAAAAGAATGAATTGTTACAGAATCAATAATATCAGAATCATATCAGTCAAAGAGAGGCAAGTGTTCTACTTTTTGGTTAAACTTACAGAGTTCAATGGATGTGATAAAAATATATGATGTTTTCTACTTAATTATGTATAAACTTGAAATAGAAGCATCTTTACCTATATCAGTTGTACCAACATTGTTATTTACAGCATCTTCAAAAAATTCATCAATTGGATTCTCTTCCCCGAAATGATCAACATTATTTCCAGTATCTTCACCTGTTTTTATTAAATCATAAGAACATTTACAACTATTAATAGAGAAATACACTCTAGTTTTATAAATATTGAAAACTGTATATATTACTAACCTTTATCATTTATATCATTAGAAAAGATATCATCAAATTTTCTTTTCAAATCATTTATCTTTTGATTCTCTGGAAATTTTCTAATTGATTCATTTAACAACTCATTTAACTTTTCCTTCTCATCAATCAGCATCAAAAGATCTGATTCAATTTTTTCTTCAGCAAGCTGTTTAAGAAAAAACAAGTAAATTAAAATTTATGTTAGCATATAATATTTAATGATTTTTTCACTTGTGAAAAATTATACAAAATTTTAGAGAAAAAAGTACCTTAGATTTTAAGTCACTCCCAATAATATCCTCTTGTTTTGGTAATAAACCAAAACCTCCTTCCTCAAGTTCTATCTTTTCTCGGAACTTCATGAAAATTGATTTCCACTCTGTTATAGCTGGCCTATTTCTAGGAAATGGAAAACGGTCACATCTTGTTGAGTCAAGATATAACAGCTGCATGTTAAATTTTTATGTTAATATTAAATTCATACAAATTATATAAGCAATATATATATATATATATATATATATATATATATATATATATATATATATATATATATATATATATATATATATATATATATATATATATATATATTATACATAATGAATGATTACTTACAGTCATAAAAGTGATCGGACCAACAAAGTAGTTTGAAACTTTGTAATTCCATTTTCGAATGCTTGGTTCTAAACAATCAATTATGAACTTGCTCCAATTTACAGTTTCTGCTTTCTCCAGGATAGCATCATTTATTTTTGTCAAAATAGATAAGCTACATGCTCCTGAAGATTCACACATACCCATCGCGTTCGCAAAGAGCATTAGAAAGTTCATTTTAAATAGGTTGCCAGAATCATTTGTTGAAATTATAACATCCATTATATCATTTGGTCGGATGTTATTTTTTCCATATTTTGATTGAAATTGTTGGAACCACTCTTTGAGGAATGGATCATCTGCATTTCTTTCTTCCAAACACTCTATTGAAATTCCTCCAACAGGTATACCCAAAATTTGATGAACTTTATCTTCAGTAACATCAATAGTACCATTACTTAATGGTAAACTCATTTTTTCAATGTCAAACTTTGAAATAACATAATACCCTAAAGCACCTGGAATTTCATGTATCTTCATACCAATCAAACTTCCAAACCCCATTTCAATCAAACATTTTCTTCTCTCGGCATTTAAAATGTTCATAGTTGAAAAAAGAGCTGTTGATGTCGTCTTTGTTCTAATAGTAACTTTCTTTTTGTTTTTTTGTTTTTTGGTCATTTTTCGCTTGTTTGTTTTTAACTTCTTAGAAGAAGTAGAAGCTTCAGTACTTTCCTTCGTCTTTCTTTCTTTTCTTTTTCTTGTTGCTTCATCATCTTTTACTTTTTGGCTTCTTGTTCTTCTTTTTTCTATAATTTTCTTCTCAACAATTTGGCTTCTTGTTATTCTTTTTGGGTTCTTCATATTTAATTTCTGTTAAGATAAACAAACAATTACATATGTAACTATTAGTTTCATTTATGCATTTAAAAGCTTTAACAAACAGCTAAATCTTTTCACATGTGAAAACTTTAAACTTTTCTACTAAATTATTTGGGTATTTTATCAAATAGTTTGTGTCCTATTCCTAATATTCCAATCAATCATATTAGCACTAGTATTAAACAAAATAAGCAAGCTTACTGAAGTTTCTAATATTCTAATCAATCACATATTCCAATCAATCATCATGTTTTTATACATCTAAGCAATTAAATTAGATTTTGAATTCGGCATTTAAAATGTTTAACAAACAGCTTAAACTTTTCACATGTGAAAACTTTAAAATTTTATAATAAATTAGTGGGGTATTTTATCAAATAGATCGTGCTCTAGTGCTAATATTCCAACAATCATATTTTCACTATTAATAAACAAATTAAGCAAGTTTACCGAACTTTCTAATATTCAAATCAATCACATAATCCAATCAATTACCATATTTTCATAGATATAAGCAATTAAATAAGATTTTGAATTGTACCTTTTATCAATCTACTGATTATAATATGTTTGCTGTTATTGATCGATTATCTAAAATATCCAAGCCGATGATTATTTTTCTGTCTTTAACTGAGATAGATAGGACTTTGTGTGTGAGTTTATCTGTGTTAGGTGTGTCTATTAATTGACTATATTTTAATTGTTTTTTGGATTAAGTTTGGGCCTAAAAAGGCTTTCAACCAATATATATGCCCACAATCCAAGTCCACTATATAATAAGGAGTGTTAGGTGTGTCAAAAACGGGTCAACCCGGCGGACTTGAAGCGTCCGAGGTCAACCCAGTTTTCGATGTGTATTAATAGTTTTCTTTTGAAATATATTTTTTCAACATTTCTTCTTTTAGTTTCAACTTTTCACTTTTTGGTTTTCCTTTTATATAATAAGACGAGAACCCGTGCATAGCAACGAGATTTTATAGTGGCATATAGTTATAATTATATTTTGGTTAAAGGTTTTGAGTAACCAAAATATCACTATAACTATTTATCGCTAAAAATTTTGTTGCTATATACTAGTACTCGTCTAGTTTAATACAATAGATTGATTTAATCCCGTAATACACAATCAATGGGCCTAACATATTATCGACTAACACCTTGTTTAAGTAAAAAAATTAGAGAAAATTAACTGGTTAACCAATCTCGGTTGATGTCTTGAGCCAGTCGGGCCGGGTCTAATATAATAAAGTTGCATTAATATAACAAAACATTAATCATATGCCTTAACAAATAGTTAATAATTACAGTCGACTCTTTACATTCATAGCTTCAAAAATATCAACCATATGCCTTAAAAAAATATCAACCATAAGCATTAGTAAATAAATTACAGCGAGTCTTTCTAGCATTCATAGCTTCAAAAATATCAACCATATGCCTTAACAAAACATCAGCCATAAGCATTAGCAAATTGTTAGAGTAATTACAGTCGTGTCTTTCTAGCATTCATAGCTTGAAAACTATTTGCTGATCTCATAGTTGATTTACTAATACTAACTGGTACTATATGCTTTCCATTACAGAGCCGAAATGGTCTCCATCTTTAAGGTGGTCGTTGGCACCAGATTGTTATAGTGCAAGTCTACCCCTAGTTGCAACAGGGTATTTCTTTAAAATTCAAGGGAGACCATAACAAGCCTCGCCTAAACTTTAATTTTACAAGGTTAATTTCAAGTTTCTAGATAAATCTCTGCTTTTCAAAGCTTGTGGATTGATACTGATTTTTAATGAACCTAACCGATTGCTCAGCAGTAGTTAAGTCATTACCAACAACCATTTTTCCAATCTCCAACTTGTGCTTAAGCATCCTTTCCATAAGCTTGACCGTCAACGGATATGGCACATCCACAAACATATATAGCACTTCTCCAGTCAATATGTGAACGTTGGAGAAGGCATATAACCTCCAACTCCTCACTAGCCAAAACTGTTGGTTGGACCAAACTAAGTAAGCAACTCCACCTTCAAGGGAGTCCATCAATACTTTTAAATCATTCCAAAGCTTGAGACCAACCCCTATAGCAGTGCAAGTTGAATAATGATTATCCACCATTCGATACAGAAAGTTCAAGTCTAACCTATTCACCATATGCAAAATTTCCTTAAGAAAGGTAAAGTACTTGGTGAAACCATCAGCCCTTATTATTGCATTGATTTCTCCCAGAGGTGTAAACACAATTTTCCATGCAGCAATATTATTCGTAAGAAGAGGGGGATCGTCATCAGATTCACTCTCAGAATCAAATTTAAGAAAAACTTGATCATCCAAGTCCTCAATTGGCTTAGGAGTACGCTTCTTAGCCACAGACTTCCTTCGCGTCCTGGAAGATATACGTGAATAAATAGCTGGAGTACAAACAAAAGGTATCGGAACTTTAGCTGTCTCCACAGAAGGAACATCAGGAATGGAGGGTTTGTCACCAGAACAAGCAGATGGTTCTTCTTGTGAAGGAACAGTAACAAACTTCTCAGAAGAAAAGGTAGCATCTGCAGTATGTTTACTAGACCCATCCCGTTGAGAAGAATCAGCAGCAAAAGATTGACAAATATTAGAAGTCTTAAGCCTTTTTGAAGAAGGTTCATCTAACAGAGTTTTAGAGCTGGCCAAACTCTTCCTACAGTTTAAGATCTGAGCATTCTCAAGTGCCCGTCGAAGTCTCTCATATTTTTCCCTTAGCTTTTCATCAGGTAAGCGCTTGATTTGATTCATGCTCAAGCCAGAGCCAGAGAGAAAGCAACTCTGATTTTTCACAAAATGTCGCATATATTCTCTTTGCTGAGCTTGAGTCATTGGCCTGCTTCTTCTTTTTTATTAAGTCAATCATCCTAACAGCATAGTCGTCGTCTGTCACGTCATCCCCTAATAGTTCCTGTTTTAGAGAAGAGTTTGTTGCAACATTATCCAAAATATCAGCCCAGTAAGCGTCACTATACATCATAGATTGAGCATCCAATTCTTTTTTTCTCTGTGTGGTTAGGGTGCTAGCCTTTTGTGCCTCTTTCTCAGCTGATATCCTCCTTGCTAATTTTTCATGTTCCTCAGCTTGAAATTTTCTTGCAAATTCTTCATTTTTCTCAGTACTAGTATCAACCGAAGGAACTTTATCACCCTCTCCAAGTTTTTCATTTTCAAATTTTTTAAAGAAACTGTCTTTATCAGAGGAAGTCTCATGATCCAGCGTAGATGCTTTCCCTTTGTTAATGAGGCTTGGAGAATCACTTTTGTCTGCAGCAGGAATTTCAACTCCAGCCGAAGAAAGACCAGCAGAAGCAACAGCAGCAGAATTATTGGCAGAAGGAACAGAAGTGTCATTAGTAGTAGTATCAGTCAAAGGAACTGTATCATCCTCTCGAAGTTTTTCTTTTTCTAAATTTTTGAACAAATTTTCTTGATCAGAAGAAGTGTTATTATCCAGCATACGTGCTTTATCTTTGTTAATGAGGCCAGAAAAATTATTTGTGTCTGCATCAGGAATAATAGGTATATTTGAATTAGTCACAATATATTGTGGCAATACTAATGGACGGAATGAAAATATACTTAGTTATTAATGATTTAAGATATCAAATCATTTAAATTTTCACATGTGCAAGTATAGATTTTTTTCACATGTGCAAGTATAGATTTTTTTCAAAAAAGGATGTCCCATCCCTAATTTTTGTACATGTAAAATAACAAATTTTCACAGAATCAATAATATCATAATTATATAAGTCAAAGTGAGGCAAGTGATCCACTCGTTTGTTAAACTTACAGAGTTCAATGGACCTGATAAAAATATATGAGGTTTCTACTTAATTATTTATTTATTTGAAGTATCAGCATCTTTACCTATATCAGTTGCACCAACATTGTTATTTTCAACAAACTCATCATTTTCATTCTCTCCTCCGAAATGATCATCATTATTTCCAGCATCTTCACCTGTTTTCATTAAATCATTAGAACATTTATAACTTTTAATAAAGAAATATACTCTAGTTTTATAAATATTGAAAACTGTATATGTTACTAAACTTTATCATTCATATCATTAAAAAAGATATTTAATCATTTTTAAAATTTTCACATGTGCAAGTATAAATTTTTTTCACATGTGCAAGTATAAATTTTTTTCACATGTGCAAGTATAAATTTTTTTCAAAAAAGGATGTTCCATCACTATTTTTTGCACATGTAAAATAACAAATTTTCTCAAAATAAATAATATAAGAATCATATCAGTCAAAGTGAGGAAAGTGATCCACTCGTTGGTTAAACTTACAGAGTTCAATGGACCTGATAAAAATATTTGAGCTTTCTACTTAATTATGTATTTATTTGTAGTAGCAAAATCTTTTACCTATATGTGTTTCAACAGCATTGTTATTTACAGCATCTTCAACAAACTCATCATTTTCATTCTCTCCTCCGAAATGATCATCATTATTTTCAGCATCTTCACCTGTTTTCATTAAATTATGAGAACATTTACAACTTTTAATAGAGAAAAGGATATCCCATCCGTATTTTTTTTTTCAAAGAAGGTATACCTGTACCAACCGAACAAAGACCAGCAGAAGCAACACCAGCAGAAGTACTACCGGAAGCAACACCAGCGGAAGCAACACAACTAGCAGCAGCAACGGAGGTCTGAGCAACAAAAACTTGAGAACTGAACCTCTCAAAAGCTGAGACATATGGTAACCTCTTTAGACGTCTCAAAGTTCTGCGTCTGCTATAGGACATATAAGATGTGTCTGAAACTAGAATATCATCATTAAGCTCAGCTTCCTGGAAAGTAGAATTAAGCTCCTCTGTTTGTTCAGGCTCTGCATCCTTTGTATTGGAATCTTGTTAAACACAAAGACTTTGATAGATCTTAAGCACTCGGAGATCGTTAGTGTTGCCTATGTAATCACAAGCAAACTAATAGAAGATCTCTACAACTCGTATTTTATAGCGGAAAGTAAATACAAGTTATAATAACTAAGAACTCTTTGATCCTCTATGGATCTTTTGATTATCGAAACTCTATGTTTCGGATGTTTTACAAGACTTGAAAGACTTAAGAAAAAACTTCTCTATTACATACTCTTATGGTTCCTTTTATAGGCAAGAAAACCATCTAATCACTCACGAGCATTTTTTTAACGTATGCTCCTAATACAAACACAAAGAACGCATGCATCTAGATAAGCATGCAACTAATCATATTGTTTTACTCATCATTTTGTTTATTCTGATTAAGCTCTATATTATACGGTGCCAACCTATACATACGGCGCTAACTTTTCCTACATACGGCCTACATACTGTGCTCATCTCTCCTACGTGGATTAGCACTGTCAGCAGAATCACGATCTGCATTATCACTTCAGCTGAAGTATAACTTCAGCAGAATCCATTCCTTCTTCGGCAGAAACTTTTCGGCCATTACTTCAGCAGATCCAGTAGTAACTTCAGCAGTTCCAGTAGTTTACTGTAATTCCCAACAATCCTCCCCTAAACTGGAATTTGACAAGGTTAAGTTCCAGTTTCCTTGATAGATCGTTAATGCTGTTGAGGATTGTACCATCTTATGAGAAAAGTTCCAAACAATAGCCTCCCCATTCCGTAAACTTTTCTGATCTAGGAAGGTCCAGTTTCTTGAGCACAATAACTTCTCATTAAGAGGATGGCATTCGAACATTAGCAACAAGATTCAGAAGCAGAACATCTCTATGATGACTGAACTGTTATATGCCAGATCTTTGCAGCAACATATGACATCATGTACATCAAAACATATAAGTTTCATACTATTCTCATCACTTCCAGGTGTGTTAACTCCTGTGAGAGGTGAATCATTGAAAATAATGGGTTTGATGTCTCTTTACCAATAGCCATTACTACTGGAGTAGCCATATGTTTGAGTTCGAAAACCATGGTACATTGATAACCATCTGATTTATTGGCAAACCAGCAACCATATAAACGGATTTGACTTGTCTTTACCTGTAGCCGTTTGCTCAGGACTAGTCAATTCTTAGCATTGGTGAATTGAGCACCAAATATGGATTCAGTTGCCTTTACCACATGCCATATACATGTGGGCTAGCCAATTCTTGGATTCCAAAAAGGAATAGACCATGGTGAATTGATGACCATACAACCCTCAGCAATGAAGCATGGGTGGTTGCATACCCTATGATTTTGAGCAAACCATTACAGCTATCAACAGATTTGTTGTGTCTTTACCAAAGCTGTACCCTTTGGACTAGTCAACTCTTTGACATACATAAGGTACATCAGGTGAGTTAAAAACCATCAGAGTGGTACAACAAACAAACCTGCATAAAAGTTAGTTTTTTTTTTTTTTTTTTTTTTTTTTTTTTAACTAAAAACAAATTATAAAAACTGAAAGTACTTAATAATAAGTTGAAAAAGAAAATTAAAAAGCTAATTTATATTAAATAAACGCTATCACTATTTTTAAAATGATGTTTTTGTGATTTTTCTTTTTATGAAACTATTTTACTTCTTAAAAAATAAGACAGAAATAGACAAATAACATAAATAATGCAAACTAAAAGTAACAAAACAAGGTAGTGTAGAGAGTACCAAGTGCCATGATTAGGATGAGGATGAGGCCTATTGCTGTTGTAGAAGTTGAGTCTTGATCAAGCCCACAACTGTTGAAGCAGACAGTCTTTCATTGCCCACTGGATCTGGAGGAATCTCTAATTTCTGACTAAGCATCCGTTCCATAAGTCTCTTGGGCAATGGATACTGTCTTTCAGCAAGCATACATACAGTGATCCCACTCTTAGTCTCAAGCACATGTACACGAGGGAGAGGATAGAATCTCCAGGACGCAACCTTCCACCGATGTGAGTTTTCCCAAATGGAATGTGCCTTGCTATTGGGAATATGAGAGTTTAACAGGACTTGAAGATCTCCTGGTAAGAACATCCCAGAACCTTGTGGTTCCTTGTTGCAGTAATGGGAGGTAACTCGAGTGTACAGAGAAATCAAGTCTGCCCTGTCTACCAAGTGTAGAATTTCCTTCAGAAAGGTGAATTCCATTGAAGGGGAGTTCCTTCGATGAATGACATTCATCTCATCATCCTTCAGTTTCCAATCTTCCAACGCATTTTGATCTTCGTCAGGAAAATCAGCAGCAGATCCCTCTATAATGAAAGTTGAGTTATCTGCTTCAAGATCCAGGGGAGATCTTTTGGCCATTCTCTTCTTCCTCCTACCAGGCTTATAGATTTCCCCAGAGGGAGCATTTTCATCTTGAACATTTGTGGTAGGACTTGAAGAGGTAGAGGGAGACTTAGTTGGATCACGAAGTGCATTCATCCTGTGGAGCATCTTTATTGCCCTTTTTGTTTTTATTTCTGCGAGATCAGCTTCCTTAACTTTAGAATCTTCCAGTGTGACAACAGGTGCCACTGATGAAGTGGGAGCTGATACATCAGGTGCTTCAGGAGAATTAGAAGATGGTTCAGTAGATTGACCCTTGTTAGTAGAGGAAGCAACTTCAGAAGTTGCTTCAGCAGGAATGACTGGAGAAGTCACCTTGGGTGGAGCATCATCTGACTTAAGTCTTTTGGCTTCTTGAGCAGCTTCATTCTCAACAATCCTTTTCAAGTTGGTAGAATGTGTTGAAGATGATGATCTGTCCCTCATGATTTGGTTATATTTGCGAAACAGGACATGATCAGGAAAAGCCTTGACTTGTTTCATTGTTAAGCCAGAGTTGTACATTGAGCATTGGTTCTTTACCACCATTCTCATTTCTGCTTTAGAAGGAGGTTTGTCTTTGTTCTTCTGAGCTTTGATGGCTTTCCTTTGTGCAATAGCTTCTTGCTTCCTTTGTCTTCCCTGAGCCATCATTCGCTCCACATAAGTGTCACTTAGGAAATCTCCACCTAGTATACTTTGAGCAAGAGAAGGTCTTGAAATGACTTGCTGAGTTAGAACATCCCAGTGTTCAGCAGGCATCTGAACCCGCATTGCATCTAGTTCTCTTCTTCTCTTAGGAGTTAACTTTGAAAAATCCTCTGTTTCAAGTTGATGAGCCAATACTTCACTTTCCTTTGACTTTTCAAACTCAGCCAATCTACTTGCTTGACCTAGTCTTTCCTCCTCACTCACCAGGTCAGGACCAAGCTCATCTTCAGTTATGACATTTTTCCCTTTGTCATCAGGCTTCTTAACACACTCATCTTCAGATAAATCAACAACAGGGACCTCAGTTGCAATACCCAGGTCATCATGATCAGAAGAAACATCATCCATTCGCACATCAGCAGATGTAGTCTTATCAGCACTAGGTTCCTTAGAAGCTTCAGAAGAAATCTTATGTAAATAAGATCTCTTTCTTCTTGTGTAGAGAACAGGTTCCTTCTTCTTTGAGGAAGTAGCAGCTAATGATGAAGGATCATTGAGAGAAACATCTGCCAACAAGTCCAGAGACCCAAACTGAGGTACTTCTTGTTCTTCATCAGAAGAAACCACAAGCTTCCTTTTGGAGCCCCCTTTGAGTTTGTCCTCTAACTTCTTGACTTGATTCTGTAGATCTTCAATCTTACTTCCAAGAGAAGACTTGGTCTCTGCAAGCTCCTTTTTCAGACTAGTAACCTCAGCAGCATACCTGTTGACCAGAGCATAGACAGATGAGAGTGTAATAGGTTCCTCAGCTCCACCAGCAGATTGCTCTATGGTCAGGGGAACTTCATTGGACCTTTCAGTAGAATCATGGTCATGCTCAAAGTGAGGAAGATCTTCATTGAGAGGATCCCTAATAGGACTTGGTGTGGGTAGTCTATATAGATCGGACTCATCATGAGTAGCTAGTGTGGGTGGAGGACTGGGACATGGTGGCTGGACTGGAGCAACATGAGTTGCTTCAACAGTTGATGAGGGGCCCTCATCAATGTTAACTAATGGATTACCATCAGTAGCAACAGGTGAGGAAGGAGGATTATGAGCCACATTCTCCTCATCAGCAGCCTCATTACCTTGGGGCAACATGGCTGCTAGCAAAGGATGATGTTCCCCCTGAAAGTGGGTTCTCATTGTAGCATACAATTTAGCAGTTAAAGTACCTATGGGATAGAAAGATTGGGCTTGGGTAGTGGTGTCTAAAATCATTTGTAGAAACCTTGGGTACATTAAAAATTTTCCCTTTTTCTTTTGGATATTTTCAACCAAGTTTTCAAAAATATACTTAGAAAAATTGAAAGTTACCCCTTGGGAAAGACACACAATACCATAGCCCAGTTGTGTAGAGAACTGGTCCCATCCTCCAGTCTTGTTGCTCATGCATTGAAGCAGTGTGTAAACCAGGAACCTCCACTTTGGGCAAAGTTCCTTCTTCAGCCACATATCAGTTCTGGTTCCTCGATAGCCAATTTCTCTTAGCCCAGTAAGCACATCTTCCTGATTATAGTAAAATACTCCATCAGCATCTTCCAAGTGAAGCTTCCTCCTAATTAGGTCCTCTGTTACTATGTACTCTGTTTCATCAATCACAGCCCTAATCTCTGTCTCACTCCTCTTCTCAGCAGATTCCCAAAATTGAGTAACCAGAGATTCATATATCTCATTAGGAGAATGAGTTAGAGCATAACAAAGCTTGGACCTTTTCAGGAATTCTACCATTGGTTCGTACAATTCATATCCCTTGCCATTTCCCAGAAATTCAACTTTGTTGCGATCATGTTTAAATTCAAGAGCCATGAGGGATAAGAATGTTTAGGGTTATGATTCTTGGAATGGAGAGTGTTTGTGAATGCAGGATGAGAGGGAATTGGTTTGTTCTGAAGAGAGTGATGGTGGATTGATAGTTTTTGCCCAAATTATAGTCAAAGAAAAATGGACCGTTTGGTTGACCATTGCTGACGTGTAGTGCATCTTTGACCCAACCCAAATTAACACTTCAGTAGGAACACATGATCAGTCTGCTGAAGTTATAACTTCAGCAGAATGCATCAAAGATAAGAATATCTTCGGTAAGTTTCTAGAATTATTGTGCCAACCACTCGCATTAAACTCATTGAACCTCGAACCCGTCTATAAAATGATCCCAATGTTACTCATCTCTTCATCAAGATCCCCAAATATTTACCACAAACCCTAGATGCAAAAATAACCCCAATCAACAAAATTGTACCATGAATACCAAACCTGAGATCATAGATCTCACAACCTCATCTTCATCATCTTCTTCATCATCATCAAGTGGTGAATCAAACCCATGGCTATATTACTTTCCTCAACCCTATTCTCGACCAAATAAATCACCCTTTCTCCCTTCTTCAGAAGATGATAGTGTAGTGAATCCAAGTGAATCTGCTGATGATTCTGATGACTCCTATAAGGAGGGAACATCATACTCCCAACCTCCAGCACCTCGGTCTCAACAAAGACCTCATGCCAGGAATCCGCCACTCCCCAAAGATAGAGAGGTGGTTCTTGGTCTCACTGCACCATCTTTTGGTGCATCAACACACATCGTATAATAGAAGGGCTTAGAGAGGGTGGATCGATTGAATTTTGGTTGAAATGCATAGATGAAGCACATAGGAGACTTTATTTTTCTCCATCATCATGCGTGGTCATCGTCATCATCAACGTTTGCATCAATCCATCCTCTCCATTTTGGTCCTTAGCATCTTCGTCGTGCTGGTCATGCATATCCAACCATCTAGTTAGACGGAATGGATGGTTATTCAAGACCTACAAAAGCAAAGCCAGCATCTAATGCATATCCAACATTCACTTAGATTTCGGAATGAAAGATATGTACTAGATTAGGATTAGCTTAAATGTACAGCTCGTATCTTGAAGATGCATAGTAGTAGGTTGACTTTATGTAAGCTGTAAGCTGTAAACTGTTTCTTGAATGAATGAATGAACAATTTGACTTTAATTTCTTTTCTTCAGTATTATTACTTCAGTGGAATCAAATTGTTTGCTTCAGTACTTTTGATTTCAGAAGAAACAAGTAACACTCTTTTAGCTATATTGACCATGTACTAATGAACCACACTTGATGAATTTGATCTTGATCATGGGATATACAAACTGCAATCCAGATAAGGAACATACAAAATGCAGTACAGACAACTGCAAAACAGACATAAAAACACACACGAACAACATAAAAACAAACAAACTAGAGAAATATTAGAAGTTAGTGTTAGTAGACAAATAATATACAAAAAATATGCAGAGTTTGTACAAATCCTCCCCTGAGGCATATGCCTCCCCTGAGGCCTATGCCTCCCCTTAAATGATGCAGTCAAGGGTTTAACATTCCAATATTGACCACGAGGTGTTGAAACCTTGGTCCATCAAAAGATTTTGTTAATAAGTCTGCCACATTATCATCAGTATGGATTTTAGCCACTTTTATCAAATGTTTTTCATAAGCATCTCTTATAAAGTGGTGCCTGATTTCAATGTGTTTTGTCCGACTGTGAAAAACTAGATTTTTGACTATGCAGATGGTACTTTGATTATCTATATGAATTGTAGTGTTCATGAAGTTGTACCCATAGTCCAGCAATTGGTTTTGAATCCAAAGGACCTGTCCACAGCAATTTGCAGCAGCCACATACTCTGCTTCAGTAGTTGAGGCAGCCACAATGGTTTGTTTCTTGCATTGCCAAGAAATCAACCTCTTGCCAAGAAATTGGCAGCCCCCAGTTGTGGATCTTCTATCCAGATTTGCACCAGCATAATCACTGTCACTATATGCTTCCAACTTGAAAGGAGATTCTTTTGGGTACCAAAGGCCTAAAAGAGGTTGGCCTTTGAGGTACTTAAAGATCTTCTTGACAGCATTGAGATGGGAAGTAAGTGGAGTGACTTGATGTCGAGAACAAACGCTCACAGCAAATGTAATATCAGGTCTCGAAGCTGTTAGATACATCAATGAACCAATCATGGACCTGTACAGATGAACATTCACAGGTAGATCTGGTTCATTATTTGCTTTAGCCTTTGGAGCTTCATAAGGTGTTGTGGCAGTCCTAACACCTTCCATACCAAACTTCTTCAAAATGTCCCTCACATATTTATCTTGACAGATAAAAATGCCATCTTGTTTCTGCTGAACTTGGAGACCCAAAAAGAAAGTAAGCTCTCCCATAGCACTCATTTGAAATTCACCCTTCATTAGTTCCTCAAGTTCCCTGCACCAAGCTTCGTTTGTGGAACCAAAAATAATGTCGTCCACATAAACTTGCACCAGAATGATGTCTGAGTAATTCTTCTTGAGGAACAGAGTTTTATCAATAGCACCTCTCCTGTAACCATGCTTCAGCAGAAATGATGAAAGCCTAGCATACCACGCCCTCGGTGCCTAATGTAAGCCATATAGAGCTTTAACAACCTTGTAAACATGATTTGGGTGATCTGGGTCTTCAAATCCCTTGGGTTGAGAGACATAAACCTCCTCTTCAATCTCACCATACAGAAAAGCACCTTTAACATCCATCTAATATACCATGAAGCCCATGTAGGAAGCATAAGCCAGGAAAATTCGAATGGCTTCAACTCTGGCAACAGGTGCAAACACTTCATCATAATCAATCCCCTTCTCTTGTCTGAAACCTTGAGCCACTAATCTTGCTTTGTTTTTTATCACAACACCCCGAGCATCTCTCTTATTCTTCAAAATCCACTTTGTCCCAATGGCATATTTGCCATCAGGGAGTGGAACCAAGATCCAAACCTGCTGATTGTGAAATTGTTGCATCTCTTCTTGCATTGCTTCTAGCCAGCTTGAATCGTTAAGAGCTTGAGAGATACTTGTTGGTTCCACTTGAGAAAGAAAACAAGCAAACAGACAATGCTTGAAGTCTGTGTGATTGTCTCTTTGCTGGTTGGAGACATAAGAGAGAAAAGCAATCTGTCCAAACTGAGGACTGGTGATAGCCCTTCGAGTTCTAACAGGTGCCAGAAGATCACCTATAATGTTGGATTGAGGATGAGCAATATTGATCCTCTAAGTAGTAGTGGGGTTAACTTCAATGGATGAATCAAGATTAGTGATGGTTGGTTCAAATTCAGCATCATAAGAGGGTGAGGTGAAGATGCCAGCTTTGGGTTGATGATTTCCAAGATCTGAAGGTTTTGGAAAGCGTGTATAGGGTTCACCAAAGTCTGAAGACACTTGAGAAGGAACATGAGAAGAAACAGCATAGCCTTCAGTGGATTTGTGGAGGGTAGGTGTGACAGAATCAACTTCAGCAGAAACATGGTTTCCACCGACTCCTTCATTAGCAACCTCTCCATTCAGTTTCTCTGCTTCAAGCTTAGCTGCAAATTCTTGAGTCTGAAGCCTGGCAAGGTCCTCAGCATAATGTGATTCATCTTCATCACTTGTATCAGCAATATCCTTGGAGGTGGTACCTGCAATATTGTTAGGGGAGAAAGAAGGCACAAGTATAGGTTGCTCATCATCTTCAAACTCATTTTCAGAATCATCATCTAAGGAAACTGCATTGTTAGTGGGAGACTCTTGAGGACCTGCATTTTGGTTAGCCAAATGTCTGGTGTAACCCAAATAATCAGTTAAGTAGTCAAGGTCAAAGGACCACGTATGACCCTGTCCTTGAACATTAGGCTTATCTTCCAAAAATCTCAGGTTCAACGTCTCCTCTATCTTCTTGGCTTGCAAATTGTACACCCTGTATGCCTTACTATGAGCTGAATAACCCACAATATAGCCATCATCAGCCTTTTCATCAAACTTTCCCAATGGATCACTGGTGTTCAGAATGGTCACTTGACACCCAAAAGGTTTTAGGTAGTGAATGACAGGAACCTTCCCAAAGAGAAGTTCATATGGTGTTTTGAGTTGTGGTCTAGTAATGGAGACCCTGTTTAGCACATAGCACGCTGTGCCAACAGCTTCAGTCCAGAACATAGTGGGCAGTTTAGAGTCTGCAAGCATTGATCTTGCAGCCTCTATTAAGGTCCTATTCTTTCTTTCAGCCACCCCATTTTGTTGTGGGGTTCTTGGATTACTATAGTCCCTTTTTATGCCTTTTGACCCACAGAGTTCTATAAGAACAGCATTTTTGAACTCTGTCCCATTATCACACCGAATTCCCTTAACCTTTTTGTTCAGCTGGTTTTCAACAAGGGTGATGAATTCAGTCAGCACTTGAGAAGTTTCATCTTTGGTTCTGAGAAAGAAAACCCAACAAAATCTGCTATAGCCATCAGTGATAACCAAACAGAAGTACTTATGATCAATGCTTCTGACTTGAGTTGGACCAAACAGATCCATGTGGAGCAACTGAAGAGGTTCAGAAATGATGCTCATAGCATTGATAGCTTTGTAAGAGGCTCTGTGTTGTTTTCCTTTGTTGCATGCAACACAATTATGATCATTGGTGAATACTTTGGTGGGAAGACCTTCAACAAGACCCATTTTAGAGAGTTTGTTAATGGTCTTGAAATTTACATGAGCCATCCTCCTATGCCATTTAGTAGATTCATCAAGAGATGCTTTAGCCACCAAACACGTGAGGTCACCACCAGGTTGAACTTCATTAAGGTTGAATGTGTATAAATTGTGAGTTCGAGGAACCTTCAGCAGAATTGAAGTTTCTTCTGGGAGTTTGAAGTCTTTAGACAGCACAAGACATTCATTCTCAGTGAAGAGAACTTTGTTCTTAGTGTCACAGATTTGTGAAACAGAGAACAAGTTGAAATGCTGAAGTTCCTTAACAAAGTACACAATTTCAAAATCCAGATGATGTGTCTTTATGGTGCCTTTTCCTGTGATACTCCCATCACTTCCTCCAAAAGTCACATTGCCTCCTCCTCTTATAGGAACAAAATTGTGCATCATATCCCTGTTCCCAGACATGCTTCTGGAACAACCACTATCAACAATACCAATATTCTTATGCTTAAGGGGATGATCCTACAAACAACAATAAAATATATACATACTGTTAGTATTCAATGGAGGTTCAAGTCATTACTGACTTGAACCTGCCTTGTGGATCACAGGTGAGGGACATGAAGATCTAGAGGATCCACCATTGTTCTTGGTCCTCCATTGATGATTGGGTCCCTTGATAGTCCAAGAACAACCTGCTGAGGGCTTCACAGCAGTACTTCCATATCCCATCCCAGCATACATAGAGTCAACATATGTAGGCCAATAACCATGTTTAAAGTATGGGCTAGTTGGTTGCACATGAGGTCTGGTAACTGAACCTCTCCAATGAGAGTCAGTATTATCAGCTTGTGGGACATAAGGTGGAATATTATCAACATTGGTCCACATAGATTTATGTTTCTGGTGAGTAGCACATGCACCCAATCTTTGCTCATAAAAATCATAATCCTTAATTAAATGAAATTTACTTCCACATACAAAACATGTCTTCTTCTTGGAAGATTTATTCAAATAGGGAGATGTTTGATTACATGCAGAAGTACTTAAAACAGAAACATTCAAGGAATTGTTTTTAACAGACTGATTATTCAAAGATTTAAAAGACAAGTCTTCAGAAGAAACTGTCTTGGAAGTTGATTCCTCAGCAGCTTCCTTAGAAGGCTTGTAAGTAGACTGGGGTGCAGGCTTGGGAGTAGGTTTAGGTGAGGGCTTGGGAAGGTCAGACTTCTCATTTGAATCACAACTTTCATAGGAAGTAGACCCTTGATCCGATGAATTGTCACTGTCAGAGCAAGAGACAAAGTCATTAGATGAGGTATCAGGGTCTGGCAAGTCTTTTGACTTTTTGCCATATAGACGATGTGATCCATCAAAGTCAACAGTGATGGATAGGTCTGTGGGCATAAATTCACCTCTAATAGGCCCAGGGACAGCATGCATATTACCCTCTTTTACAAAGTTAGCTAACCCTGCTGGTGTGGATTTACGACCATCATACCTAGCTTCTACTCCTACATATTTTTGAAAGCCTAATCCTAAGCCAGAGGTTACTGATTGACTGTTATAGAGTTCTCTAGCCAGATTATCACCTGAAATTAACCATTGTTTATTCCTAGCTATTTCCTCAGCTACTTTTTCTTTAAGCTCTAGGTTCTCAGACACGGCTTCATCCTTTGCTTTCTCAGACAGTTTTAAGTAATTATTAGCAACTTCTAGATCAAACTGTAACACCTTTATCTTTTCTTCATAAGCTATTTGATTCTTTTGAAACCATACTTTTTGTCTTTCTACTGTTTTTAATGCTAGTTTATGAGCTTCATTTTCTACATAGCATTCATCAAACTTAGGTTTCATAGCATCATACTCTTCTTTAAGTTCGTTGTATCTTAGACTACAACCAAATATACAGTTGTGTACCTGAGATAGTCCCATCAAGGCAAATTGATCATGCCTTTCATCCGAAGTACACCTTGCTACCAATCCAAGCTTATCAGTATCATGGGCTTCCTCATTCACAGGTTCATGTGCAGTCCAGTTGACCTGTTCATCCATGGTGAGAAGAGCTGCTGAAGCTCCAGCTTCCTGCTGTTTCTACTGATAGGAAATGTAGTTAGCTCCATCTCCACCCTTCCTGTCTTTGCATTCCCTTGAGAAATGCCCCATCTGGTGGCAAGTGAAACACTTGACTTTCCTCCTGTCAAAGTGGGCTGGTTCCTTCCCCTTGAAAGCAAACTTCCTTCCAGACTTCTCTTCAAACCTTTTGATGTCCACTGACAGCAATGCCACCTGCATTTTCAGTTTCATCTCCTCCATTTCAAGTGGGTCCAATTGATCAAAGTCTTCATATACAAGATACTGCTGAGTATCATAATCAGCAACAAAAGAATGAAGAGCATCCTCCATCACACTACTAGACTTAGTTTGAGAACATGGTGGAGTGGGACAAGTGTTATGTGGTGGAGTGGGAGCACAAGATGATGATGAAAAGTAGTTGGAACTCGGAGATGATGGAAAGTAGTTGGAACTAGGAGCTTGTACCATCATGTTGGAGTGAGATGTCCCAACAAAAGCTGCATGGCCAGAAGTAGATGTACGGTATGGAGTTCTGACATCAGGTTCAAGAGCTCTGAGTCTGTTGTATAGCTCATCAAAGGTGAGCATGTCCAACCCACCTTTAGCCTTGAGGGCTATACTTACATGTAACCATGATGGAGGCAGGGATCGAAGGAACTTTGAGTTGTAGTCATCATTATCAGGTTTTGCATTCAGCTGGTTTAGCTGACTCAAAATCCTATGGAACCTGTCGTATCCCTTGTGGATACCTTCTTCTTCGGAGATATTGAAGTCTTGAAATTGTTGTCTCAGCATGGACTTTCTCATTCTTTTCGATTCTTCATTTCCACCAAACCTTGCTTTGAGAGCCATCCATATGTCCTTTGCATCATCAATATGGTGAAAATCACACAGGTGATCTTCAGGAATGGCTTGAAGCAGAATAGTTTTTACTTTGTGCTCTCTCTGCATGGCCAGTACTTCTTCAGCAGTTTTGGGAGGAGCCATGATAAACTTCCCATCCCTGTCTGGAATCATTTTCTTTAAACTGTTTCCTTTCTTCACCACCTCCCACATATTCCAATCAATATTGGAAATCCAGTTTTCCATCTTCATAGTCCAAAGATCATATTCTTCCCTTTTCAAATAAGGAAATTTACCATTACTGTTTGAAAGACTAAGCTGTTGCATGGAAGTGGTGTTGGTGTTGTTTGTGTTGGTGACTTCAGTTTCATTATCGGATCCAGGCATGGTGAGTGTATGTTTGGTTGTATGAGGGTATGAATGGTTCTTAGTATCGTAGAGACTTTCCTGAGGCTCTGATACCACTTGTTAAACACAAAGACTTTGATAGATCTTAAGCACTCGGAGATCGTTAGTGTTGCCTATGTAATCACAAGCAAACTAATAGAAGATCTCTACAACTCGTATTTTATAGCGGAAAGTAAATACAAGTTATAATAACTAAGAACTCTTTGATCCTCTATGGATCTTTTGATTATCGAAACTCTATGTTTCGGATGTTTTACAAGACTTGAAAGACTTAAGAAAAAACTTCTCTATTACATACTCTTATGGTTCCTTTTATAGGCAAGAAAACCATCTAATCACTCACGAGCATTTTTTTAACGTATGCTCCTAATACAAACACAAAGAACGCATGCATCTAGACAAGCATGCAACTAATCATATTGTTTTACTCATCATTTTGTTTATTCTGATTAAGCTCTATATTATACGGCGCCAACCTATACATACGGCGCTAACTTTTCCTACATACGGCCTACATACTGTGCTCATCTCTCCTACGTGGATTAGCACTGTCAGCAGAATCACGATCTGCATTATCACTTCAGCTGAAGTATAACTTCAGCAGAATCCATTCCTTCTTCGGCAGAAACTTTTTGGCCATTACTTCAGCAGATCCAGTAGTAACTTCAGCAGTTCCAGTAGTTTACCGTAATTCCCAACACATCTGCTAGGGAGACACTTGCCAATTCGTGGAGAGCATCCATGTCAATATCATCCTTTGGTGCTTCATTTTCATCCTCCGAGTCAGAAAGCACAGCATATCTCTTACGCTTCTTAAGTTGTACCTCCAAATTATTGACTCTAGCAATCAAATTAAGAATTGCAGTACCAAGTTTTTTTCTGGTGTCCCTGAGTTTTGACTCTAAAGTATCAACCTTTTGCATGCACCTTTTAAGTAAAGAGGACATAGACGTGAGAGTATCAAAATCCTCAGCTCCACCAGTATAATTACCCGGTGAGTGTGGAGCGTCATTGGATCTTGAAGGAGAAGCATTATAATTACGACCTGAAAATGTATCATCTTCAAAAGGCTACCTAGTTGGACTAAGAGTGGGTTGCCTTGTAGAGGTGCATGGGTAAGCATGGGTGGTGGTATGACTGGGAGGAGATGTTGGATTAGCAGCAGCACCATCGTCTGAAGTAGGATCAGCAGTCTCAAACGTAGAAGGTGGTATATTATTATTATTTGCATTTGCTTCACCAGTACCATCTATGCCAGGTGTGGGATATGGTACATTACCTCCAGCATTAACAGCTGCACCAGCACCATCATTACCTGGTGTGGGTGGTGGTATATTACTAACAGCATCAACAGTTTCATCAAGACCATCATTGCCAGGTGTGTGAAGTGGTATGTTATCACCAGCAGCAACAACTGGACCATTACCATTATTGCCATTAGTCAACATAGCTGGCAACAGGGGCTTATGGATCCCATCAAAATTAGTCTTCATGGTGGCAAATAATTTGGAAGTAAGCCTAACTATGGCCATGGGTTTTGTATCAATGGTCTGAATACCTAATATCATTTGGAGAAACCTAGGGTACATGAGAAATTTAGTTTTAGTATTAGCCGCTATGTTCCCAACCATCTCCCTAAAAATATATCGAGAAAAGTTGTAGGTCCTCCCATCAGATAGGCAAATAATACCAGAGGCAAGAGAGCTTGAAAATTGATCCCAACCTCCTGACTTGGGACTGAGGCACTAAAGTAGGGTGTGAATAAGAAATTTCCATTGTGGAGAAAATCGGTTCTTGTAAAAGGTAAATGCGCCATCAGTTGGATAACCAAGGGTTGCCATACCCTCAACAATTTGGGTTTGTGTAAAATCAAACAATCCCTCCCCATCATTCAAATGAAGATGAGTCCGAACAGATGATTCAGAAATCACACATTCACTACCATCAATGGTTGCTACAATTTCTTGGGGCCTACCCTCAACATTTCTTATAGAGGCCGTAGTCCAGAATTGCCTGACTAACGAGTCATAGAAATTGGCAGGGCAATGAGTCAAAGCATACCTGAGTGAAGAACGGTTTAAAAAGTCAAGGATTTGATGATAATCCTCACTTCCTTTTGATTTATCCAGATAGGCCACCTTGTTATGGTCTCCCTTGAATTTTAAAGTCGCCATTGAATATAATTACCAGCAGATTGATGACAGAAGAAAGAGAGGGGGTATGTTAATTGAATCGTCAAATAGGAAATTTGGGGTTTTGAATAGTTACGCTATTTTGTAGATTAATTGCCAATTATATCACATAAATAGATTATTTGACCAATTTAAATGATTTAATCCCAAAAATTACCCTTTTTCCTTGTAATTTAAAAATTACTCCAAAATTACCCTGCAAATATTAATAAAAACGTTTTATGCGGAAAAAAGTATAATAATCAAAATATATGAAATGACCGTTATGCCTTTAACTAAAAACAAAACAAAACGGCAAATAACGGTGTTGACCAACAGATTACGGTCAAAAGGACTCAATCGGCCTCAAAAATCCAAGTTTTGGACTCACGGCGACTAAAATCCCAACTTTGAGGCCCCTGACCTGCGATACTTTTGGACAAGTTTAAGGACCAACGGTGTATTTTTATCCTTTATAAGCTTATAAGCAAGGGACACATCGTATTCATTTGGGATTATAACTTAATAACAATCATCTCATTTCTTTTCACCACTTTTTTATGCTTGATTTTCATTGAAGTGCGGTGAATTCACGGGTCAAATTATCTTACATATACTATTAATCACAGCCTCTTTTTTTTTTGGAAAAAAGGGACCATCCCCGGCAAAAATATAAAACACAAGAAAATTACAAATAACTTATATGGACATACCCATATAAGAAGAATCCAAATGACATTCCCAAAACATGCTTCGGGAACATCACGAGAAAATATAAAACTCTACAATAACTAGCTTTATTACAAATCAAAATGCAACTAACAAAATAAAGCCACCAAACCATAGCTATAGTCTTCCACATCCTATCCGAGCACATCACCATGAAGTATAAAATGGAGCAATTTGCCAAGTGAGATTGCCTCCTTAAAAAAAACCTTTCCGAGTAAAACCCAATGGGAAAAACCACGGATAAGGAAAAAAGAGTACAACTCTCTCTTAGGACTCGCATAATAATACCATTAGCCTTCAAATCATCAAACACATAATGAACTAAAACCTTAGTAGACATCATTACCCAATCAGACCCATGCCATATCAGATGATTCCTCTTCCACGTACAAAAACCTCTAACAGCACCAACCTCAAAAGAGAACCAAATATACCAATAACTCCAAATCAGCACAAAACAATTTATAATGAACCTAAGAGATGCCATATAACAAGTAGCAAGCCCATCAAGAAAACGACCCACGACCAGCTCCAAACACTCCATAAACATCATAATATCCAACATACTATAGTCCAAACACCCCTTATGCAACAGTAAGTAACAGACATCAGTAAAAAACCCAGAAAATAGCTTCAAAATTATCCACCATACACCATTTAAAACAAATACCATAATTCTCCCAGATCAATACACACACCATAGCATAATAACCATCCCATACAAACCTCCAAGACATCCAGATAGCATCAGCGACCTTATAACCTCTATTACAATTCACCACCTTAAAATTCCACACACTAGACTCCATATCAAAAAATTCAATCCAAGCCCAATCAAAGAACTTGAGGACAAACAAAGACCAGTCTTTCCAAAATAGAATCAGCATTTAACAATTTGAATCCCTCCCCATATTACCATGCATCACATGAAAATTCCAAATCTTAGCAGCTTCCAAAGATTTCTTAGACCTCTTAATCTTCAAACTTAAAAGCCTAAGTCTAACAAGATCTCTTATACAATTAGAAATATCATCAAAACTTCTAGAGCTTCTTTGAAATAATCGATTATTCCTTTCAATCCATAAACAATACACAGTTGCTCCAATAACTAACCTTTGAACGATACTCCAAATAGACTTACTCGCAAGCCTAGGGGAGATATACTCAATAACAGAAAAAAGGTTATCAGGAACAATTTCCAACTTCATAAGATCCTTAAAATAATTCCACACTCTTAAAGAAAAATCACACCCAAAGAAAAGGTGATCATGATCATCCTTAATAGTGTTTCAAAGAGGGCATAACAGAACATCAACCTTATTCCACAAAGCTATCTTATCTTGGGTATTTAATCTTTTATTTATGGCAAGCCATAATACGAACGCATGTCTAGGGATGTTTTGGCTAAACCACACAATTTTATACCACGGAACAGAAGGCAAAGGATCAGATAAATCAGACCAGACAACTTTGACAGAGAAAGAACATACCTTATCATTCCTGTCCTTCCAAAGAGCTTTATCTAGCTTCTCACGAAAAATTAATGGAGGGGGAAGATGAAATAAGAATAAGAACTTAGACGTCCAACATTCAGGCCATATCCACTCACCATGACTAACAACATCAGCAATTTTGCAAGAAAGAGAAAGACCAGCTTCAAAGATATCCCTCTTAGAGATGAATTGACACAAGGGGCCTAAAAAAGACCAATTATCAAACCACACAAAAGTACTCCATCCATCCCCAATACTAATAACAATATGATTCCTTATCACATCTCTATACATCAAAATCTTTTTCCAGCTCCAGCTAACATCATTTAATATAGGAATGTCCCAAAAATTCTTTTCAACAGATCTTCTATCGACCAGTCTATAAGACTTCACCCATTTCACCCACAACGAATCTTTATTAGAAACAATATTCCAAATATGTTTAGTCATCAAAGCCACATTCCACAAATGAATAGATTTGATACCTAAACCCCCTGTTCTTCCAACCTACAAACATCAATCCATTTCATCTTTGCCTTACCCCTAAGGGAATCACCTTGAGACCATAAGAACGCCCTCATAAGTTTTTCAATCTCATAAGCAACAAACTTAGGAAGAAGAAAGACAGAGGCCCAATAAACCTGAATAGAACTAACAACAGACTTTATCAGTTGAAGCCTGCCAGCAAAGGACAAAGACTTATTCTTCCAGTTTTGCAATTTAAGCTTCACTTTATCAATAAGGGGAGCACAATGTTGCTTGCAGAGGCGTGAAGAGATAAGAGGAACACCAAGATATTTATTCGGAATGGAACCAACAGAAAAAGGCATGATTTCCAAAATAGAAGACTTAACACGGTCAGGGAAATTGCCAAAGAAGAGCAAACTTTTCTCCATACTCGGCTTAAGACCAGAAATTCTACTAAATTCTTCCAAAGCCACAGCCTCTTTTTATGTACACATTTTTTAAACTTATTAGATGTTCGAGGAATGGACATGGCTAATCACTTGATTAATATTCACCGCACACATTTGCTCTTTAAGACCATCAAATTTGAAGACGACGATGCATGAACGTTTATTATTTTAATAATTACAAACCCAATTGTTTATCGAATCATTGACTTATTACTTATTTTTCCCTTCATAAAACAATGAAATCTATTTGCGACCGTTGTTGTTTGTTAATTTACTTACGCATGTAACTCCTTATTTTGTAAAAATTCTCGTGATTCCACGGATCTATAAGCTAGTTGTCCTTATACACTACAAAGAGAATTTAATAGATTAACAAGAAAATAAACCATAACACTCTTTATATACCCACAATAGAACATTTATTATTCTTGTAAATTACAATATAGATCAAGAGATAAACAAGAAGATATAACTTGAGAGTTCCCTAAATGACATTTATTATTACAATTATTATTCTTGTAAATTACAATAGACATCAAGATATAAACAAGAAAAATAACTTGAGAATTCCCTACCTAATTTTGTTTTGAGCAATTTCATGCTAATAACGTGTGATGAAATTATTTTGCTTGTTAGTCTAAATTCCATAGTTGTCAATTATATTCAAAACGTTATTCAAAACTACATCCCAACACATGTAGTTTAACTAAAATTTTTAATTGTCTTTTTTTAGATTTTTTAAAAATTATAAAATTAGTAGAGTTTCATTATTTGCACAAGCTCCTAAGGGAAGAAAATCTTACAAAAAATAAATAATCGTTTAAAAAAACATCAATATATCCTATTTTTGCACTTCTAGTATAAAAAATATGCTAGTAAGATCAATAATTCAATCCTTGCTCATAATTTTCACATGTGAAGATATAATTACAAAACTTAAATAATCGTCTATTAAACATCAATATCTCTTATTTTTGCACTGCTAGTATAAAAAATATGCTAGTAAGACCAATGAGTCAATCCTTGCTCATAATTTTCACATGTGAAAATATACTTACAAAACTTAAATAATCGTCTACTAAACATCAATATATGATATTTTTGCACTTCTATTATAAAAAATATGCTAGTAAGACCAATGATTCAATCTTTGCTCATAATTTTCACATGTGAAGATATACTTACAAAACTTAAGTAATCGTCTATTAAATATCAATATCTCTTATTTTTGCACTTCTAGTATAAAAAATATGCTAGTAAGATCAAAGCTTTATTACTTGCTCATAATTTTCACATGTGAAGATATTTTTACAAAAAATAAATAATCGTCTTAAAAACATCAATATATCCTATTTTTGCACTTCTAGTATAAAAATATGCTAGTAAGACCAATGATTCAATCCTTGCTCATAATTTTAAACATGAATTATCTACTTGTTGGTGATGTTTGTAAGTGTAAAATGATTGAAGAGATTCATAAGCTAATCTAAAAGTATCCACCCTCAATTCCTGAGGAAGCATTCCAAGGTATAAAGATGAATGAGAAACTGCAATTGTGATAAACTAGAATAAAGTATATAATAAAGTTATAAGAGTGTATGTGATGAATGAAAAATTGGAATGGTTGTATGAGAATTTAAATGTGAGAAAAACATAAGAAAATGAGGTTTACTGGTCACCAGATAAGAAAAAGATAAAGATTCTCTGATGTGCATTGAAAATTGAAATGTATGGTTACTGCTCACCACTGTAGCAGTTTAGTTCAAGGATTAGGGTTTTGTGAGTGTTTATAAATAGCAGCTTAGGTTTTCTAGGTTTTACATCTACCATTAGCCGCTCATTTCACAATTTACCACTGCTGATAAGCCATGTCCCATACTCCAAACTTGAATGAGCTCAAGCAACAGTCCGGATCTAATGAGATCCAAAAATGTTTCAAGTTTTTTTCCACGCAACAAATGACTGAACTAGAAGGCCTTATTCAAAAGCTTGAACAGGATTGCAACAATTTGCATATGAAGATCGAGAAGGAAGAGGAATATGTGCTGGAGCTTGAAACTTTTGGTACATCTCACGATCTTGCTAATGACATCATTGATTGCATCTATGACACTCTACAAAAGGAGCGCGAGATGCTTGACAACTTGGAAAATGTATGGGAGAGGCTAGGGAGAGTATGGAAGAGAAGCAGAGGCACATCAATGTCATGGATTTTAATGATGATGACAGTGATTAGATGTCGAATCGGTTTTTATGCTTTTGGGTTTGGAAAAAGCTGGGCATGTTCATGTAGTTGTTATCTAGAATAAAGTCTGCGTTTGGTAGGTTTGCTGGTGTAGGTTGTGTATCAAGTATGTAATTGTAGTTGTTGGATGTTAGTGTTTATGTACTTTCAGTCTTTCTACGTGTAGTATGTTAATATAAGTGTTGGTTTTTATGTATGCTTAAATTGTTATTGTGGTTATTTGTTTTCTTTGAATCTTGTGTGTTAGACTAAATGTTAAATTTTTGTTGTGGTTATTCGTTTTGTTTGAATCTTGTTTGAAACTAAATGTACTCCGCGAATTAATTGATTAAGGTATGGCTGTTTTTCATGTGTTTATTATTCAGTTACTGATTTAGGTGTACTTGAGCTGTTAGATAAATCTAGTCAGCTTGAGGTTTTGTCTTTTAAGAGGGTATTTAACTATCTTGACACCGAATTTCTGTTTATTAAACTTAGGAGTGTTTTTAATGAACGATTATTCATACCGTTGATTAACGGTTCTAAGAATTTGAAAAGTTTGGAGTTCATTTGCTGTGGTCGAAAGTGGGATAGGACGTTGGAGATGATTCGAGATGATAACTGCTTAGTTGAGGTTCATTTGGAAAATGTTAATGCGACTGGTGTCAGTGTTTCGTTGTTATCTAAATGTCATGATTTAAATGCTTTTATGTGTTGTTGCGATGCACAAATATTGGATTGATTAGTGTTTCTGAGAATTGTAAGAGGTTAAAGAAGCTTTGTGTTGCTCATTGGGAACCATAGTATGAAGGCTTGATTGCTGTTGGTTGTTAATGAACTAAAATTTTGAACTAATTTTCATATTTTCTTTTAAGCATCGACACATATCATTAGTAAGAATGCTTATGGTTCTAACTTACTTACCTTGTTACTAGAAATAGTATGTAAATTCAGTATCAAAATGGTTTAAAGTGTGAAAAACAGAACTGTAAAAACATACTGTAGATATTATCAATTTAGTACTAGTGATCTTGTTGACCTGGTTTTGACCCAGATAAGATCCGAGTCCATAAATAGACAATATGAAGACCAATTTTCTAACAAAATAAAGTTGGTAGGTAACCAAATTGTAAGCTACATATTCAATATCATTAATAACTCTCAGATATGTTAATTAAAACAACTCAGCTAAAATAGATGAAAGTCGATACTTTGACTCAAAAAGTCAAATGGGTTAAATTTTGATAAGATCAACCCATTATTTACATTGTTAAGTTAACATTTAGTTTCCTTTCTTCTTTTCTGTGTTTTTGGTCCTCTTTTTTCTGTAGTTGCATGCTCCATTGCCACTGCATAAACATAATAAAAGTAAGAACATTAGAAACAAAACATTTGTAAAGTTGCTGTAACAAAAAAAAAATTAGCATTTGATGATTAGGTACAAACTTTTTGAAGTAAATGTAATTTGTTGAAAACTTTTTCAAGTAAATGGTTAGGTACAAACTGTTTTCAATTGTCTTCATAAATAGTAACTCTTGTGAATATCTGCAAGTGGAAAAAGCAAATCTAGTGACAATTTTTGGCTGGTTTTTAAAGTGGCTGAACAAATAGTAAATTACTTTGGCTATTTTCTGTTGTTTGATATTGAATGACAGTAAATGATCAATGCTTTTTTTAAAAGACAGAATGATAAGGACAAAAATTCTAAATGTGGAATGTAACCACTAATAATACCATGTGATATCAGACAAATAGTGGAGGGTCTGTGCATCATGTGAAACATTCAATTATGAGAACAGGATCACTTATGTTAAAAAGAAGGTTGTCTTTACTAAGAAAACATAAATTCCCATGTTAATTTTTTGACAAACCAACTGCTTAGTTGTCTAAAATAACTAAGAAAACACAATGCTAAGAAACTATCCTAATTTTTTGACATGTTAGATACCTATTGTCTATCTCCTGTTAACATTTTGCTGGTTATATTAACACTAAGTTTCCTGCTGTTAGTTTTGTTTCAAACTGGTTATATCTCCTGTTAATATAAACCTGGTTATATTAACACTAAGGATGAGTTTCATTGAAGAGTTGAAGAGTGTTGGGAACATGTATGCTCAGAAAACAGTAGAGTATCTAAGGGTTATCCAAGCTAGAGATGACCAAAAGGTCTTTCAGATGCGCATCCTGGCGCGTGAATTGGAGCTCAATGCTCGTGACAATGACATTTTTGTTCAAAAACTTAGGGGTTTGATGGATTTCTGAGTGTGTGGTTTCTGTTTGTTTGTTGTGTTTGTAATTATGCATGTGCGTAGTTCTATGATCAATGTTATTTCTATTATTTGTGTGAAAGCCATCAAACATGATTGTTAAATATTTCATTCAATAAAACTGCCTTGTTAGTCTGTAAGACTAACCTTTCTGTTTTCTTGCATCTTCATGATCATCTTTGTAACAAATTCCGTCTTTGCAACAAACACATATCTTTTTGTTTGGTTTCTCATTGTGATATGTATCGGTGGTGTTTCTAGTTATCCACAAACAAAGAGTCAGTATTCAAACTTGCAAATGCTATCTTTTTTAAAGTAATAAAAGCTTATAAAAACATTAATGCAATGAAAATAAAACAGCTTACCTACAAACAAATACACCGAGACCTAAAAAAAATTAATAAATAAAATATTCAAACTGTAACACTGTTAAAGCCATAGGTGAATTGAAAATCATCTACTCAGCCTGTCTTTATATTTCTAGTTCTCGGCGTCTGACTATGATGCCTAGAGTTCCATTTGTTATTATATCAGAGGCAAAACGCCGAGAACTAGAAATAGAAACTGATATGGATGCTATAGAAGCCGCAAATAACCTGTACATGTAAAAGTCAAATCAATTGAAAAGAACATTTATACAACCAAACTAAAATAAAGATAAGATTCTTGTTACTGCAACACAATGTAAAGATAAGAAAAAAGATAAGATTATTTGTGACAGAATTTAAAGATAAGATTCTTGTTACTGATTATATAATTGACTTTTTTATAGTATTCTCATTAAAGTACAGCAAAGTGTAAAAAATACTTTATTTTATGTACTCTATACTCCATATTGTACTACATAAATCTGCTCTCTTATTATCACACACACTCACTTTCTTCTCTCTTATTCTCACTCAAGAATAATGGCATCACCAAATGGAAACTTTCAAAATGATGAAGAAGAGTATGAGTTTGTCTTAAACAGTTATTTGCTTTTTGATGCAGTGTTAGATGCTTTTGGGGAAGAACCAATTTTAGAATATGGTTCGTATAGGCAAGTGAGTGTGTGGATGAGGACAAATATCCTTACTTGGCTGCGTCGCCAAGACTTCTACTGGAATGAGATTTATGGAATTAATAGGGAAGAGGAGGAAGAAGATGAAGATGAGGAAGATCTAGAGAATGAGGAGGAGGCTGGAAGTGAGGTGGTGAATTGTTGATGAGTGTCTAAATACTCATCATTTTTGTACCAATTAAAGTGCAAAAACATCTGAAAACACTCAGAAATGCATCAAAATGATAAAAATATCACAAATAAGTGATTTATGTGTTTTAAATGCAAAAATTTCAAAATCTGGTGAAAAACGTATCAAATTTGCATAATTGGCAGTTTTAGTCCCCCAAGTTTCAAAAGTTGTCAAAAACAGTCCCTGGTAAAACCGAATAAAGAAAAATGTTATTCAAGGTCCCTGAATTATTCTAACTTGTCAAAAATGGTCCTTGAATAAATCTTTTGTTAAATGGCAGAAAAGGTCCCTGAACTTTCATAAAATGTCAAGTTTGGTCCCTGGAATTTTGAAAATGTCAAAACTGGTCCTTGTACTATTGGAACTTGTCAATATTGGTCCCTTGTAACAAATTTGGAGAAATTACAGTCTTGGTCCCTCTAGTTTGGCATAATTACAGTTTTGGTCCTTATCATTAATACTAAAACCAAGCCCTTGTCAAAATCCTTTTGACCCCCTGTCACTTATGCATTTTGGACCCCTGTCTTTCCCTGTTTTTGACCCCCTGGTCAAATCCAGTCAACCCAAGCAGTTTCCCTCCCAACTGGGTTTCTTCCCAACTTGGCCTGCAACCCTGCAACACCTGCCAAAAACTAATCAAAAGGCCAATATAGTCTCTACTCATCCATTGGCTCTCAAGTGAGGTGGGATGTGCTCAGAAACACGTGGCAAGACTTTTTGAGTATAAAAAGAGGGAAGAAGAAGCATGAAAGAGGAGTAGTTAGTTTTATTTTTAATTTGTATGTCGTTTTTTATAAAATCAGATTAATTAGTGTTTTAAAGATGTAATTCTAGTTTTATTGTATTCAAACCAAGCAACTTAATCATTGTACTTCATTTCAAGTTTTAATTCAAGCTTCATTTAAGTTTAATGTTTTCAAGTTTACTGTTGAAATGTTCAGTTTCATTTTCTTATGAACAAGCTTCTATTAGCTTATTTTTAAGCTCAAATTAGTTTATTAAAGCTTCTAATAGCTTTTGATAAGCTTTAAATAAAGATTCAAGCAACTTTGTCACATGGTCAACAAAAGTCAAACTGAGCTTAAATTGGATTTAGAAATGGATAATGGTAGATGCAGCAATGGTATTAGGTTGGAAATGGCTTAGGTAGTGGTCTTGGGTTTTGATTTTAGCCTGAAACACCAGCTGGACACATGTGAGTGATTTTCTCATTTCCAATTTTCATGTCATTTTGCAGTTTCTGTTGGTACTTGTATCTGTGGTCACCATTAGTGTAAAACCTGTTTAAATAAGTTGTATTTAGGTCAATGTAACTCAGTTTAATCAGTTAAACCAGTTGGATCAGCATTTAGCTCAGTTTTGTTTTCAATTCAATGTTTTAAGTAGTGTTTGGATTTGCAGCTTAATATTTGATGTAGGCTTATGCAGTGCTTAAGACTTGTTGTCATATGCTTGTTTAGTTCATTTAAGATCACATCTGTCTTCATTCTACATCTGCTCATCACCAAAGTCAAAATCCATTAAAATCTGTCTCAACAGCTTAACTGTTGAGCTTTTTGTAAAATCAAAAGCTAGTTTGTGTTTAAAAATCATAAGTATAGCTGCCATTAGTGTCATTTCATCATAATACTTCTAATTCAGTCCTTAAATCTAGATCAAAGTTCAAGATAGTCAAACCTTTCAAATCTTTCAAAAAGTCAAATTGCACAAAACCTGTTTTGGGCCTAGCTAGAATGAATTTTCTTGGACTCATTGCTGAGCCAATCTAAGTGAATCTTGTGGTTTTAAAAACTTCCACTGGTCTAATTTCTTATGGTCATTTTTATAGATTTTTGTGATTTTTTTATAACCCTCAAAACTGCCTGTCAACATGGGGTCATTTGCCCTGTGCACTGACTCAGTTGACACTGAGTCTGCACAGGGGTTTTGCAGAGCTTGCACAGGGCCCATCTTGGCTCACCAAGGTCTGGTCTTTGGTTTAGTCATACTTGGCCAGGTCTAGTTTAAGGTCTCACTCTTGTTTTCTAATTTACAGCTTTTCTCAGTGCTTATTTTCTAGTCCAAAGTTGGCCTCAAAACTGTTTTTTAGCTTATAATCTCAAAACCTCAAAACTGTTGTAGTTGCATCTCAGAGGTTAAGGATTGTTGTTCTTAGTGTCATTTGAGTACTTTTAGCAGTTTATAGCTTTTGTTAACAGTTGGTAGCTTTTTATGGTACTTGGCTTATTCTAAGTGCTTATTATCTAGCACTTTACATTGCAGTTGCTTAATCTCACACACAAGCACTTGTTTTTATACTTTTCTCAGCTTTAGAATATTATTTTAGGCTTATCTTGAATTTTTCATATTTTTCCTGTCCTGTTTGCTATTTTTCTTAATTTAAATTAGTTTTTAAGCATTTTTAATTAGCATTTAATACAAATAATTAAGAAAAGTTTCAAAAAAATAATTTTTCATTTTTCTTAAGTTAAGATAAATATAAAAAGTCAAAAAAATAATTTTCCAAATTTTTCTTAGTTAAATTTGTATTTTTAAGTAATTTAATTAGTTTTTAATAGTTTAAAATTCATAGAAAATAGAAAAATAATCAGAAAAATACAAAAATAGTTTTGAAAATTCTCTTTTGATATTTTAGATTTTTCCAAGTCATAATTTTATTTTTCTAGTTTTATTTCCTATTTTCTTGTATTTTAGGCTAATATTAAATAGTTAAAAATAGTTTTTAATTAATAATAATTAATTAAATAGTTATAAAAATAATTTTCTTTTTCTAATAATTTTCTTTTACCATTAGGTTTGTAAAAATGTCATTTTCATATTTTTAGGATTAATATTGTGTAAGTTTCACGTTTTTATTTGTACGTCGCGTAGTTTTTAATTTAAGTTTTAAAAACATAAAATCAAAAACATCAGTTTAAAATTAGTGATAGCGTTTATTTAATATTTTTTATCTTTTTAATTTTCTTTAATTTGCATTTAAGCCCTTGTAGCTTATGGGCTTTCTCTTTAGGTATAGATCAATCACTATCCTTTCCCGTTCAAATCCTCTCGATCACTTTACGTTTGACTATTCTCGCACAGCTCGTTGGGACTTAACGACCTGGGGAAACACTATACTCTCCCGATCTTCATTGCATTTGTGCTTAAACTGTTTTAAGTTTGTTACGGTCGGCCATTCACAAGTGGCAGGCTTGCGTGATAAAACTTGACGGTTCTGCACAGATCAATTGTGCAGCAAGGCCACATAGTGCAGCAAAATCAGGTGGAGGAAGAGTTTCAAAGTGAGGTGATGTAGCAAAGCGAAATGGTGCAACAAACTGAGGAAGATGATAAAAACGACGTGAATAATGCTACAAGATTTGAAAATTTTTATAATTTGGAAAATAGGATTAGTAGTCTTGAAAATCTGTTTCAACGACTCAAAGCAAATAAGAAAAGCAAGGGAGAGAGCTCTAGAAGTAAAAAGTAGTTTATGATGATAGTCTTTTTATGTTTTTAGTATCATATTAGCTTTTTAGTTTGTTGAAAATGTTTTAATGTTTGTTTATGTGGTATCTATGCAACATCAATATTTCCTATGTTTTTTTTCAAATCTAGTATAAATAGAATGTGAGTAAGATCAAAACATCAATCTTGTTGAAAATCTTCACAAGTGAAGATATTCTTACAAATCAAATAATCGTGTATAAAAAATCAATTAATTACGTAGACCATCATATAACATATTCACATGTGACAAGTTCTAACAATTACAGTACATAAAAATGAGGTAGGTTCAACCGCCATAAGTTTCTCTTTATTTATAATTAATATACAAAACCTTGAAGCTCAGGAGGTTTTAGTACATGAAGTAAGCTAATAATGGACGCCAACTTTCTAATTACTAGAGTTCTACTTTCTAATTACTAAACATATCTAATTACTAAACATATAGAAGAAAAAAAATATTTTATCTATAATCATGAATCAAAATCTTAATCCACTTACTGATGATGATGATGATGATAATCAATGGAGGATGGTCCTGATTAATGATGATTACTGGTATTGGCAGTTGTTGGTGTTGATGACAATTTTATTTTAAAAATGATTTGATGTTTTTTGAAAGAAAGAGGAAAACCACTTAAAAACCCTAGCTTGGAGAATGAGATTTTTGTTTGTGATTGTGTTGTACTTAAAGTCCAGTTAGAGTATATTTCTTTTATGGACTTCAATATTTTTGGGTCTCTTTATGTTTTGTGAATCCAGTTAGGTGTTATCTTCACATGTGAAATTTTTTGGTTTTTATCAAACTAATTTTAAATTTTTGGGTCTTTTTATCTTTTGGACTTCAATCTTTTGGGCCTCTTTATCTTTTGGGCCTCTTTATGTTTTATCAAACTAATTTTGATTTTTAAAGTTTTTATCTTCACATGTGAAAAATATTATAAGTGCGTATAATGTAGATAAGAGGTTGGCTTCAATCTGTCGTTGGACTTTACATGCTGATCATGATGATGAAGAGAATGTTTTTTGTACACCTCTATCTGTCTACGTTAGTGACTTATTCAAACTAGTAACAATTTTTTAAATTGTTGTTGTGTTGTTTTTTAAATTGTTGTGTTGTAATGAAAGGAAATTGGAGGGGTTTTGGCGAACTTTGTGGGTTTGTTCAGCCAAAGATGATACGTTTTAAGATGGTTCAAATCATTCCTGAACGTGTTCGAGGAAGGCAAATTCAGGTTCCCATATTCCATGTTTGCTGAAGCATGATATGAATGAATATTCTCTTTTGAAATTTCATATTATGTTAACGGAAGTTTATGTGTGTAATTATGTAATGTGGATGTTTTAGGATTCTATGACTTTTGGTAGATCATCTGGTATGCTATTTAGTATCTTTTAGGTGAATCTGTTTATGTTTAATTATGTAATTTCAATGGTTAGGACGAAATAACTATAATACTTAATGGTATTTTGGGTAATGTATGTTTAATTATGTTAACGGAAGTTTATGTGTGTAATTACTTTGTAATACTGATAGATGCAATTTGTTAGAATTAAAATTCTGCACATTTGAATTTTACTTTAACATGTGAAAAAACAAAAAATAATGTTTGAATTATTATGTCTCAATAAATTACACAGATGCAACTTTTCAATCTATACCCTAAGCGTCCACAGAGATTCGCAAACAACTTTTCCCAGAGGAACCAGAGGTTAGCATAAACACAGATGCACAGTGGCACATCTGAACCAGAGGTTAGCATAAACACAACTCTTAATATCCGATGGGTCTACGTGGATCACTTCCAAAATTGTTGAAGAAGTATGTTGAGTCTAGTTGCGATTTATTTAGATATAAGATACTTAAACTAAATAGGCCAATGTAAAAGACTTTACGTGTAGGGTGTGTACAGTAATAACTGCAGATTAGTAATCTCTAGGTAAATCACAAGGCTGTAAAAAGGCAGGCTAAGCAATGCCATTTTCAATCAATGTAAAGAGTCGTTAGTACATAATGCCATGAATTATATACACAAATACAAGGAAAAAAATCCAAGGGAAACACAGCATCATAACTTCAATTGAATACCGCAAACACAAACTATCACACACCCAAAACTAACCAAGCACCACTCCAGGCTAAACTATCACTAACTAAATAGGCGATAAAAGTAGCTACCCTTTTATCTTCACATTATGCTTGAAACTCACGATCGTTGATCTCACACAAACAAACACTTGACAAAGACAATAAACCATTACACTGCACGAATACTGATGATGTAGCCTCACGAAGCATTCACTGAAACATAACCTGATTTCACACGGATCATGCCGTTTTTGAAGAACTTCCTTGATCAAGTCATCCAGGTACCTGATACATGCAGCAATCTCAAAGCAAGGCAGACACACCATAGTCTCCCATTCACGAGCAGCAATAACTTCCCTTTTGAAAAAAAGGCACATCTGATCCTGGAGTAAATCACTATCGCACGCAAAACCAAGTTCCGTAAGACGACCAGGACGCGACATAGCAGCCAAAACAACTATATCATTCAACAAGAGCAAACACAACTAAACACAAGGTATAGGTAACATTTATACAACTAAACAAGGGACAATCCACAGACAACTTCCAACAATATAAGCCACTACAAAGTCCTATCCCAAAAGCATCATAGAAAAGTTTATACGCACAGAGTCCTGAACAATTGAATAGAAAAACTGAAACCTGGCAACACATTCTAAACCACTACAAACACCTTACTACACAAAAAATAGATAAAAGAATAAAACATATATAGGATAAAGATATTGATTTTCCATTACCATAGACAAACTTACAATAGTTTCCTTACATCAGATGGATTATCCTACAGAAAACAAAATGGTACCCTACTAAAGGGTACATCCATCAAGACACAGTACATAACTTTATAAAAGCATTACTAATAATACTAACCAACCATGCCTAATCCAACTAATAAAAGCTGCAAACAACCCATCAACCAAGAAGCTCGAAAAAAACCACCAACAAAAGCCACAGACAACTAAACTAATCAGACATCCCCTCATTCTGCTCCATTAGCAAAATTTGCCTCTCCTTGACTGCTATCCCATCACGCACCGCATCCAGAAGGGCCAACAGAGCAACCAACGTGTCCCTATCAACACGTTGCAGTTCCACCAAACCTTTTAAACCATCTACAGCTTCCCCAATGAAAGGCCCATACCCGTGGGTTTCCATAACGGTTCTCTCCCTTTTGTGAACCTTGCGCTCTAGGTGGTCACGCTCCTCTTCCAAACGATTTAGCAAACTCTGATCTTCAGTCACCTCACAGCTAAAGAGGTACTTAAAAGCAGTGGCAAGGTCAGTGGAACCACAAGCCGCCAAGAGTTCTTGAATGTTTGGCTTCCCTGCCATGGTTAGATGATCGACAATTGAGAGAGCAGTAATAAAAAATTAGGTAGGTCAAAAACGAATGGACCAAATACTATTAGTCAACACATTAATATGAAAGTCCCTTAACAGCTAGTAGATTGGTACCGTCCCTTCGGTTTGTAAGTTCTTGAGAACCGCCGAACACCAAGGTGACTGGAACGGTGACGAAAATTCATGGAGAAATCGACACTCCACTGACTTCTAGTCTCAAACGATTTAGCAAACCTTCTCCTCGCACTGGTGGATCTCGCGTTCCAAGTGTTTTCCCTCTCTTGGCAATACCTTTGGGTGCCCATACCCGGAAAGTAACCCCTTCGACATCTACCAAATTTTCCAAACCACCTTGACGTTGCACAACTATCCCTGTGCAACCAACGAGACAACCGGGAAGACCTAC